>OY756951.1:4790000-5390000 GCA_963580275.1 Crataegus laevigata | reverse complement strand
AGCCTTTACAGTGATGCCAAAAACAAAATCCAGAACTCTAACTTGTTATAGATTTGTTTTGGTTTAGCTATATATGATATGCATAATACACATAGGGAGTTGATTATTTCACACTATTTCAGCTTCTTAAACATTCATTTATTTCTAATTATTGGATTGAATAAATCAAACCAGAACAAGGGTTATTAAATAGTGACCGTCCCCTTCTATTAAGGGATGCCTTGTGCACCCATTATATAAAAAATTTCAACAATTCATACCGTATATATTTTAATCTATCATTTACAGGTCATCTTTGTAAAAAATTAAACAATCCAAAATCATTAACATATATATCCAATTGTAGTGAAGAAAATCGACAAATTTGATGCTTGAAAGAAACACTAAAATAACTACCATTTAATGAACGGTCTTATGTCTTCCGACTTATGTAACTTTTGGCAGAAATGATCGCTAAGAGATTAATTAAAAGATAAATGGTTTGATCATTGAAATACAATGTAGAGTGGCCTAAGCTTAATTGATGCCTCAATTGATATATGTTGCGGATTATTTACCTACCTAATTTCTTGAAAATGGATATTTTCAAGGAGGATGGATATATTAGTCTAGAATCTGAACCAGTATTTGATATTATCATTTCTCTTTCGTGTAGGTATTAACAAGTTCAAGCTTTTTAGGAGATACATCGATAACACTTTGAAAATGCAAGAAATTCTTATTTTCTGCAAATTGAAAGGGTAGTTATAAGAATGCTAACCAATCCACAAAATATATGTGCATACATAAGCGGATTCTATACAAAGTAAGGCACGATATTAGTTTTATACACTGCTAGCTCATGATATACGTACATTTTGCATGAGGCATGCATGCGTGTGGCTTGCTCAATGGCACCCAAATATATACATAGAAAAATCAACTATTTCCTTAGCCCTAACAGTATTATTAGTAGTGTATATACGTATACTATATATAAAACTACACTTTTGGATTTGGAGGAGGAAGCAGCCATTTGGAACCTTGAATATAGCCAAGGCTAATGAAACGCTTGGCTTGTTCGTCAGTCAACTCTTTGCTCAAATTTCTCTTATTATTCTTACTTGAACCTGGACCCATGCACTTGTACTCTCCGTAGGACACAGTTCTGCAATATCAAATTACTTATTAATTAATTTCAAAAATTAATTATACAAAAATGCTTAATTTTGTTTTAATTAACATAATTTGCTCACTTGTCGCGTTCGGAGTGGTTATCGTTGCTCCATCCGGCTGGGTTTACCACCTTGGTCATGTTGGTGTATGCATACACCACCTGGGGCCTGGCCCTCCAAGCCCTTCCCAAGTATGTGCCAATGCCTGTCCCAGTTATCTTGCAGTGAACAAATGAGTATCCAGTATCCTCCGAATCTGAGTCCCTTGCCTGTGCTGTTATCACCGTTATTCCATTATCCCCCAGCACATGCAACTCAGTGTTCTGCACCCATTAATTATATGTTGCATTATTAATCACCAACCATCAAAAGTTCAAAACCATGACTTGACAAACAAAAAGATAAACTATATGTTAACCACCCAAATAATATTTTGGGAGGGGGACCGGGAACAATCATGTGGATTCCACTGTTAATATGATGAGACTCAAATAATCCCCACTTGACTAATGTTGTTCCTATATATGACATGATCTCATACATAATTTTTCAATGGAAGAAAAAGATAATTGTATAAGTCAATCATATGTAACTTTTTTCTCACAACATGTACGTGAAATACAATGCTGCGGTCAGACTCTGCCATGTAAGGTTAAAATCACCGGCTTTATTTAGGAATTATAGGTCAGATTGGGAGGCATTAATTACCAAATAGAGAGACTTTCCACTTCCCCAAATGAAATCCACAGTGCCTTCAATGTAGCAGTCCTTGAACAAATGATTGCCCCTGTCATCACAAAGGGTGTCCTGAAACCCAAACAGCTTGCAATTGTACAAGGCTGCTTTGTTCCCCGACACCCTCAATGCCACTGCCTGCGCTCCCACTCTTTTCCCATCTGGCCTTGGTGAAGAGTTCTACACAAACCAATCCACTAAAATGTTAACCAGAAATAATTATATAACGGTAATATCACGTGATATGACGTAAACAGCTTACTTTAATAATAAGATTAGCAGCAACAAAGTAGTCAGATTCTGTTATTACTGTGGCACTGTTTACAGTTCCATACTTCTGGGCCGTGCCATCAAATGTCAAAATTGGCATATTCGTTGGAGAACCATATAATGTGACAAATGGTTTATTTCGCGGAACCGTAATTTTTTCTTTGTACTCTCCTGTTCCAATGTACACAATGACACGTTTGGTATTCCCCGCCGGAATGCTATTAATGGCGTCGGTGACGGTCTTGAAGTTTCCTTTTCCATCTTGCATGACCTTGATGACTTTTTGACCAGCCTCGGCCGTCACAACGGCAGGGTCAAGCGTTTTCTGCCGCTGTGTGTACGGCTTCACATTGTTATTGAACCACGTGTTGACTTGGGAAAGGGCGGCTGGTACCGGTGTATTGTCGTCCGCCATGGCAATGGTGGCAAAGAGGAGAATTGTCATGATTAAAGCTGCATGGACGCCCGTGCATTTGTTTTTTCCGGCCATTTTTTTTTTGGTTTTTTTTTTGTGCTATTGATTAGAGTGGTGGAAGCTTTTGATTTTATAGTCCACAAAGCATGAGGTGCTTTAAGGCAAAGTGTAAGATTAGAGGGGTTATTAACCCAAAATATGGGAGACTTGGATAACTTTTCGGATTCGTCATTTGGGGTTTTTGTTTGTTGGGATTTCAAATCCACCCTTTGTATTAACGAAATAAAAAATCACTAGCTATAGAAGCAACAGCTTAATTTGGGAAAGAACATGGATAGCCTAATTATGGTTCTATGATTGATATATTTACCTCAACACTCTTAAAAGTTAAAACTCGACTCACTTTACATATTAAAATTCTTTTTATTCAAACTCAACCCTCTTGAAGTACTCTCTCTCTCTCTCGTTCCGTCAAAGAAACATTAGAATAACCTATATGGCGCTATATATATCGTCCATATTATAGAGGATTAAAATTCAATTAGTTAAAGTCCTATATACACTTCTCTATTTTCAGGGGTGGTGTGCTGAAAACGGAGGGATGGAGGAATTCGTGGGTCTTAAATTGATTCTTTTACGACTCATTTTTTTTTTGTTTCTACATATTATATTAGTAGAGATTATGCTTCTATTAATTTGGTGCCGAAAAAGCATTAGCCATTCAGCCATGTATTACTTGGTAACAGACACACTTCTAACAGAGCCAATTGTTCAGAATTCTAGAAATAGGTAAACTAAGACTTAACACATCTCCTACATGTAGACAATATCATTTGTTTAAAAAATAATAATAACCTTATCTTAAATTGGGTATGGTCTAACATTGAATCTATGTTGGAACCTAAATTGGTTTCTTGTTTGTGAGAAGTCCCTCAAAGAATTGCAAGGGCTAATTTGTTTTAAATTGTAACGGCTATTTCTTACTTAAGTTAATAAGATGACAGGTGTAGAGTGTTCAAATGCCTCAACGAAAGTCTGTGATTGTAAAACTGCAACTGGAACTGGTAAGACCTTTGTCTTCCAGCTTCGTTGCAGATAAGAATCAATGGGCAAGGACCAAAAACCCTATCATTGACATATATACATATATATATATATATGCTTTATACATATATACATACATATATATATATATGCTTTCCTGTATAGCCATCATCTTCTCTGAAATTCCTAGCTATGTGCATTTCTCAATTTTGTTTTACCAAAATAGGCATAAATATTAACCATTTATACTTTGTTGGAGGAGCTTATGAGTTCAAATTTGACGAATACAAGACAAAAATTGTTACTTAATAATAAAAAAAATTATTTATTTTATAATTAAAGGACTTAGTGGCAAACAATACTATCCTTAATGGGTTTATCAACGTTGCATAAATAAATTTAAAATAAATTTTATTTAGAAATTAAAATAGTATTTCTTTATTATTCTAAACTTTTTTTATTTTCCCGAGAACAAAAAAGAAATCCAAGTATTTCATCAAAATAAAAAATTAAATTAAAGTTATTTTCCCCTTTGATTGCTGCTTCCAGATCCAAATGTACGTTGAAATAGCCGTTGATGCAGAAACCGGAATTGCACATAGCTTCCAGGTCTAGACAGATCAAGGGAGAGACTGAGTATATATTATTATGCCTAAAAATCACAGAGGTGTAATTAGATCACATTCTGAACCGGCTTTGAACCCTAATCGACTCAGAGACAAATCTTTGGCTCCTTCGACGTCACTTGCCGCCAATCCCAATGATATTGATACATTCTATGACCAGGGTAAGTTTCAGTTCCACACACATTATTCAACGTTCATGCATGCATGCATGCATAATCCCACAATATTCACGTACACATTTTTCAAAATTAATTTCCTTGTTATTTTCCTAGTACTGGGTTTTGCAGTAATTCATATTGTGTTCATCATAGAACGGTTAACGAAAGCTTGGCATTTTCATTTTTTATCGTTGGGGTTGGGAAATTCAAACTTAAGACATCTTCCAACGTTAATTGTGGAAAATAAATACAACTAGATCAACATTTGCTTAAGTACTTGGCCTACTTCTCATACTATCAATTGATTTTATGGTGAAACCTAAACTTTCCTTTTAGTATCAAAGCAGGTTGTCCTACGCTAAAGCTCAACAGTCACACGTACCTCACCCAATTTGTGTTATCCACGTGCTAAGCTTAAAAATTCGTCACACGTGAGAGAGCGTGTTTGGGGTATCAATTCTACAATAATAGGAGAAAAAAGGGACATTTAATGTATTTATAAGTAATTGAGTTACTCTCGTATTACTATTTAATTTTATGGTGGAACCAACTTTCTTCACCATTCACCATTCATCATGTGTTTGGGGATAAATTTTTATTGAGTAAATCGGAATGGGCAATTAATTAGGAAAAAAACTTCTTCCAAACACCATGATAGCATACATAAGATTAGCCGTGGCTAATCAAAATCCACGGTTGGTGAACCGTGAGCATGAAACCGAGGCTACTGCCCCTTTTTGTAGTAGTGTCTTTAGCTCATTGTTGTTCAACAATTTGGTTTTGATTTAATTCTATAAACCCCAGTTTGCATTCTTTCTGATGTGTATATAATTAATCTTTTGAATATATGTTTCCCCACTACAATTGTGCAGCGGAATCAGCTGATACAAGTTGCAAAGATTCAGAAGTTAGATGCTATGATGATGAAGATGCATCCTGGATATCATGGTTCTGCAATCAGAAAGGAAATGAATTCTTTTGTGAAGTCGACGACGGTTACATCCTCGATGATTTCAACCGTTCAGGTTTAAGAAACCATGTACCGTTCTATGATTATGCACTGGATTTAATTTTGGACGTTGAGTCTTCCAATGGTAAGAATCAGATAAGTCCATCAACCAAAATTACTTTGATGAAGATTTCAGCTGCCATTGCAGTACGAAGCTATTCTTATGTAATATCCAATGAGATCAACAGATGGCTTAACTGATGAGGAACAGAACAGTCTGATTGAATCCGCGGCGGAGATGCTCTATGGTTTAATACATGCCAGATACATAGCAACTAACAAAGGATTGTCTGCAATGGTAAGGTGTTTACAAAATACATATTAATTGCTTTATTTTCTTTCAAAATATTTGGTGTCACACCCCGAAATACCGATTGTGTTTCGGAGTGTGGCATTAGATTTGAGGCTTCCTAATTTAACAGTGCAATTCAGTTGGAGAAGTACAGGAACTATGATTTTGGCAGATGTCCAAGAGTTAACTGCAATAAACAACGTTGTTTGCCTGTTGGTCAGGCAGACGTCCCAAGATTAAGCACTGTACAAATCTACTGTCCCAAGTGTGAAGACATTTATTCCCCACAATCCAGACACCAAGAACGTATCCTTATGTATGACTTTGTAAATGACATGACGAGTGCTTCTACTATACATCTATGAATATCTAAGAATAGTATACGTTGTCTTTTAAGTGGCTCATATCCACCTGTTAAATTTCATGCGATTCTTAAGTGCATATTCAGTTGTTAAATTCAGATGTTTGCCATACATGGCGTAAACTAGAATTTTCGATGACACCACTTTTGTTTTGTTCTGGAGCAGTTTTTCAATGTTTGCCTTGACAACAATCTCAGAAATTGATGGAGCATACTTTGGAACCACATTTCCTCACCTTTTCTTCTTGACCTACGGGCATCTTAAGCCGCAGAAGGCGATTCAGAACCACGTTCCGAGAATATACGGCTTCAAAGTCTGCAACGAATAATGAATCTTGCTCCTCTTGGTGATGAAGATATAAAGGGGTCCAAGCAAGCAGTGTTGTTGCCTTGTAGGAAAAGAAACAGGGGCAGTTCACTAGTTTTACTTGGTTTTAGGTTGTGGATCAATGATTCTTTTGCAATTATGTGTAAAATTTCATTTCTTCAGTTTTAAGTTTAACTAGACGCAAAGATAGCAGTATCTTAAACTAATCACAAGATGTCACGTGAAAAAGTTAAAACACAATGATTGCGAATGGCATCAAAATTATATAAGTTTCTCTCCATCAATCATGGGTTCTTGCCCAAAATTTGCTGAAAGGAAACTAGAGGCTAATTATACACCAGAAAGAGGTTAACTTAATTACTGGCTGACGACACTGCAGTACAGATACCTGTTGCCACCATTTGTAGGGCCAATAACTGTTACAAAATAAACTACAGATTAGCTTGGTATCACTTTCACCATTACAGAGGATCACCATGCTTCGGTCAGTTTCTCAAAGTTACGACGGGTGCTCAGAATGCTTTCTGTGATGGCGTTTTCTTCGGATTGCAATCTACTAATTTCAGAAACTTTGGCCGCGTCCTCCGACATCAGCACCACCAGTTGATCCTGCAAGTCCTTAATCTGCTTAGCAACCCCATTGATTTTTTCATTATGTTTCTTTCTTTCTTGAGTTTGCTCAGCAATCTGAATTTCTACTTCCTTTGACTTATCCTGAAGCTGCCCCAACTGAACTTTCATTTCTAGCAAAGAGTTCAGACGGTCACGTACTGCCTTGACATCAAATCCAAACGTTTCTAAATCACCTAGTTCTTCGAAGATGCTACCAAAGAAGTCGTCAGGAAACTCAATGTTCAACTTGGAGGTCTTCTCAACCAAAGAGGCAAAGGTTAACATCTTTGCAATGGCTAATGATTCACGACTTAGCTCTCCACACTTAACTAAAGGATAAAAATGTGGCTTTTGTGGATATCTTCTAAATGCATCCATAGATTCAACTTTTTCCCAAATTTCAGGATAAGATTTCACAAATGGCAAATCTGGGCTGTCTTGTTGCTCAATGTTAACAATGACACCAGTTTCAACTTGTGTACCTGTAACCTCATTTTGTTGGTTATCAGTCTCGGCTGGGTTACCTATAACAGACTCGACGTAAATCAAAATAACTAGTCAAAGGAATCTATTGAAAATTTTCACATTTGCTTACTTGAGCCCTCTGAAGGTTTGACAGAATGCATTTGACTTGTGCACGACAAAAAGGGTTGATCATGAGCAGATGCCTTTTCGGATATTCCAGTCACAGCCACCTGAAGTTCTTTTGTCGAGCAACCCATTGGAGAATCAACAGTTTCTGCCTGTCTCACTGCATCTTGATAACATGGAAATTTCATACAAACAAGATAAAAGTAAATAGGAAAAATAAGTACTACCAAATGAGGGCAAAAGGAAGAAGGATAAATAAGTACTGTTGTTTTGCTCCGCATCGGCCTCATCATTGACACCAGTTTCAACTTGTCTTCCATTAACCTCGTTTTGTTGGTTCGCAGTCCCAGCAAGATTACCTAGAACACAATCTTGGGATTAGTCAAACTTGCTAGTTGCTACAGGCAAAGGAACCCATGGATTCAATTTTTTCCAAAAACCAAAGGTGGACTGTCGTGTTTCTCCACCTCACCTGTGACACTAATTTCAACTTGTCTTCCATTATCCTCATTTTGTTGGTTGGCAGTCCCAGCAGGGTTACCTAGGAAACAAACTTGATGTTAGTCAAAGAGCTACAGGCAAAGGAATCCACTGAATTTTCTTCACATTATCTTACTTGTACCACCTATGGTTTTTACAGAATGCATTTCATTTATGCACAGTGATAAAGGTTGATCATGAGCAGATGTCTTTGGCAATACTCCAGTCGCAGCCACCTCACCTTCTTGGGTCAAGTAATCTACTGTAGAATTCACAGTTTCCGTCTCTCTCATTGCTTCTTCAGAACCTGAAAATGAATAAGACAAGTACTTCTATAGGGGGAAGACAAGAAAAAGTACATCCCTATTATGTTTAGTCTAACATTTCTCTTGGCCTATCAATATTTTGAATGCATCCATGGTTTCAATGTTTTTCCCCAACCGTAGAATTTTCAGAAAAGGCAAATGTGGACTGTCAATATCACCTGTTACGCCAGTTTCAACCTGTTGTCCGACCTCACTTTGTTGTTTGGAAATCCCAGCAGGGTTACCTATAACACAACATTGACGTTATTCAAACAACTATAGCCAAAGAAATTCCTTCAAAATATTCTTGATAGCTTACTTGAGCCCACTGTAATACTTGTAATGCCTTTATCAATATCCATTGCAGAATGTACAGCTTCCTCTTCAACCATTGCATCTTCAGAACCTGAGATTTTGACAAAGAGCAGACCAGTGATGGGAAGGGGAAAGTAAGAAGCATTCAAATTAAATTACACACTAGTTCTTGCAATTAGTTTTTATGAACTTAAGGTTCTTCAGGTTGTGATGTGTCGCACCTTTACCCTTAACAACTTGAGTCTCAGTCGATTCAACTTGAGCAACAACTCCAGTTCCATCGTGCTTCTCACCTGCCAAAGTAGAAATTATTTAGGCTACAGTGTTCTATTCCACTGTACTTAGTGGATTTTTGGGGTTGTTAGCCTCCCATACCTTTCAAATCCGTGATCATAGACAATTCGAATATATCATTCGAGCAATCCGCAGCCATAGATCCACCGCCATTATGTTCCTCGCCTGCACATGCTGGCACACATTAGATTTTGAAATAATTACAGATCTACAGAATGCTGTAGGTTTGACATATACACACCTTCAACAAGCAATGCAGTCAGTTTTCCATTCCCTTCTACTGCACTGCTCACTCCATCTTCATTCTGTCCAACCCCCTGAATGAGTTAAGAACAAACATCGTGATGATTAAAACTAAATTAGAAGCAAAGAAACCCCAATATGGTAATTTATGTCTAATAAATGTCTTTCAACAAACAAGAGAAACATCTCTTTGTTTTGAACAGAAAAATCTTACATTGTCATATTGATCGTGCATTGGAATTTATGCAAAAGCTTAATGTAGGCTACAGTTCTGAACTTCTGATATGTAGAGACAAATGAAAGAAGCATAGCATACTGGCTTCAGATATAAATACCTCCATAGGGAGGAAACATGATGCTCCAGCATGAGATCCCCCCGTTGCTTCAGACTCTGATCTGATACCAGAAGATTCAGTGTTGTCCATTACATGCTCATCTCCAACATTTACTTCACCGGTCTTTTCGATTTCACTGCCTTTCTTGCCTGCAATAGTTTATACACATTTATTTTATGTGGATTATCCAATGAACCTATTAGCATAGAAATATCATGTAATGTTAAAAGTTTCTCACGTCTTACTCTAGGCCATCGGATATCAGCTTGAGATATTCATGGTTTACCCTTGCTTTCAAAATTATTGCTTGATTATGTGGACCTATCGTGTATATGTCTGTTTCTGAAGGCTATTGATTTTTTTACCATGCAATTCAGTGGTCTGCCCCTCCTATCATGTCCTACTCTAGGTCATGGGATATCACTTTGAGGTTTCCATGGTTTACCTTTTCTTTTGGAATAAGTTAATGCTTGATCATCTAGTCCTCTAACCTTCTGTTTCGCAATCTTCTGCAAGAGCAAATAATGCATTTTAATCAGGACCAGTAGGTTTTCGAAGAACAAAATCAAAGGAAAATAAGTGCACAGCTTTCTTTCTATAGCACTTCTACTTTCAAATAATGAAGATGAAAACATTTGATCCCAATTATCCTTGAATGGACCTAAAAGAAGGCAAGCCACTTGGACTGCTTACTCAAGCAAAATGAATGAATACAGAGGCTTCTGAGAATATGAACCTAACCTTAATCTTGGAATATTTCCATCATGCATTATTATGCCATACAAACGATAGAGGCAACAGAGGCCTATTTTTGTTGTTTTCCTATTAAATATCATGCAGAGATGAAAACTGAGTAGTTTTATGTACCGACATGTCCCTAGTAATGAGCACTAGTTAACCCTGCTCTTGGAATTACTTGAGTCAGTGAGTGTTGCCAGTATAGTTTTAGTTTTGATAATACTCATGGGCTCAAGTACTTTGACCAATACTGAGTGAACCAACACACTTCTCTGTGATTACAGGTTATCTTGAGTAAAATGCATGGAATAGAACAAGTTAATGAGGTTAGCAAGGGAAGACTGGAATCATGAATTTGTATACCACAAAGGAACACTCAGGTATAGGAGAATAAATAATTAAATACCAACAACATTTTTCTAAGTGTTCACTTACCAAAACATTAATAACTGGGGATTCTTTGTTAAGAGTTTTAACCAGTATTCTCCTTGCAAATGGTTTCTCCAAAGATAAGGAGTCATCTGAATGTCCACCTTTTAACTTCCTGTAAAGACTTAAAATTGTTGCATCATCTTTAGGTTGCGGAGACATTTTCAATTTCTTTTTGTTCTTTCCATAAGGTAATTTATCCGTGCAAGGACTCAAGGGCTTCGACTGAATTTTCACTGAGATCCTAGAACAAGGTGTTTTCTTTCGAAGT
Source organism: Crataegus laevigata (assembly GCA_963580275.1). Taxonomy (NCBI): domain Eukaryota; kingdom Viridiplantae; phylum Streptophyta; class Magnoliopsida; order Rosales; family Rosaceae; genus Crataegus; species Crataegus laevigata. Next base: position 5,378,995 of record OY756951.1, on the reverse strand, counting down.
GGTGTACCTACGTCAGAGTTTCCAAAACTCTCACATGATTGTAATTCATAATCACGTTTGGAACTCTGACATGAATGCTTTGATTGTGCTTCAGACCCCCTTCTAAAGTGAAATTCCTGAAAAGAACAGCCAAAATTTTAGTCACACGCAACTAATTTGAATCCATCAAATGCTCTTCAGCATAGCAACTTGAATTTACATGGACATAATCAAATCTTTCGGAATAAAATTACATCTTAATGATCTTATTTCCAAGACAGAATATTTCAAACATGATTACCATCTTACCCATAAGAAACAAGTAATGACCATCATCTTTCCCCTTACAAAACAAGAGAAAAAAAATACACGTACCCCAACTTCAGTAATCCATCTTCCACGGCTCATAGTAGCCCATCCTCCATCAGTCCAATCCATGTGAGTCCTCAATTCTGAAAGGCTGAATTCCTTCTCCTGCCTTGTGCAACTTAAAGTGACCGCATACTTGTTTCCTTTAAGAACTTTTGTAATATCTCCGACCCACCAACCCATGTCATGGAATGCATCCACTTTATCCAACAAGCTAAAATCTCGTTCAGTCGAATTTGGAGGCTGAGGCCGAATCTGATGGCCACGTACGACAATTTTAACATCGCTGCTGTTTGATTTCTTATATTGAAGCAAGAAAGAGTCGATCCCCAGTTGACCAAGATAAATTGCTGGAAACCAAGCATAAAATAGTCTTTCTTCGTCCGGATTCACTTCAACTGCTGTCCCAGGGCTGAAATTTGATACCATCATCATCTATGAAACAATAGTGAAAATTATCAGTTTCTGTCTATGACAATTGACAACCATATATAGCATAAGAAAATTTTCTATCCTCTCCCAAAATTAGAAGAAAGTCAGATTCATTGCAAATGAGATCAATACAAGCTTTCAAGGTAGAGAAATATAAAATTAGCCAAGATATGATGAAACTTGGGGACCAAAACAAGCATTCAAGGTACAGAGAGACTTATTTTTCAAGTAAAAAAGGGGAATTTAAAAGCAAAACAACAGAAGGCAGAGCTAAATATGCACAAACAACCTGCACGTTCTTAAATCATGAAAACCCATGTCAGAAATCTTTATAAAAAAAAATCATAAATAAACACACAAAAAACCCCATGCAACCATAAATCTTGAAAAATCATGCATCAGAAAACAAAACCCACATGCATTACCAAAAACCCAGAACCAGTACCTCCTTTTTGGCTCGGACCCAAACGCCGTCCGCCAAATCCCAGTGAGAACGCAATTCGGATCGCCGCACCACAAGCAGATCAGGCGGGTACATGAACCCCACCGTGTACTGATCCTCGTCGCGCTTGATCACAACCCCGGGCCACCACGCGTCGAGGTGAAAGGCGTCGACTTTGTCGCCGGGCTCGAAGGGCCTGTCGACATTGTCGTCCGGGGGCACCGGCCGGATTTGACCCAACTCGACAAACTCCGTCAGGGGCTTGTCCGGGTCGAAGTCGCAGAGCAGAGTCTCGTACTGGACCTCAGCCTTGGTGGGTGAGAAGGAGTTGCTGCTGCTGTCGGAAAAGCTCTTCCTTTTCTTCCTCGTCGCCGGAATCGGGGGCAGCGGGTCGATGATTTTGGCGGGGAACCATGCGCCCTTGAAGCCATCTTCATTGCTGCAAACTTCCACCTTTGAATCCTTGCCCAAATGGGTTGCTGATTGACATTTCTTGACCACCATTTTCCGTTGGTCTCTGTCACTTTCCCGAGAAAATAATCAGTGTGGGAGAAAGTGGCAGAGTGGGAGTGACAACCCTCTCTCCTCTCGCACTCTCTCTCTCTCTCTCTCTCTCTCTCTCTCTCTCTCTCTAACTTTATGTAATCAACACAATCCTGACCGTTGAAAGGAAAAGAGAAGAAAAGGGAGATAAATTAGGGGAAAAGAGAATCTTAATCCGATAATTAGTACCTGCTAAGTTTTCAATCAGTCAAAAGGGTTTTGATTTGTTGCGGGTCCGTGGGGAGAGAAAAAGTTCTCGTCTTTCCGTCGTATCGTATGCCTCCTGCTTAACTGTAGGGTGGAATAGTGAGTTTACGTGGTTCAAATTCGTTTTTAATAAAAATTAAACTTAATTAATATGTGTTAGGAGCCTAGGATGAAACAACGGGTCGTATATGTTGAAGGCCAAATTTCACATTTGCACCACCTAATTTTGTTGAGGTTCGTTTTGTTTTCCCTTCTAGTTTGAATAGTCTCAATTTTGTTATTGTAGTTTAGTAGTTGTAATGAGTCGTCATGTTCATGAGACCATCACATAAAAGGATATATTGAGCATGTGAGGAGAGGAATTTTTTCATCTTTTTGTCATTTTTGTTGTGGGTTTCTTTCATTAAAAAGCAAAATCTAAAGGGAAATAGTGAATGTTTGCTCTGTAATGACTAGTTGTAGTTTTTAAGGTCCAAATTTCATCCAAAGACCTCGTAATTTTGTCGAGGCTCGTTTTTGGTTCTTATTACTTTAATTTTGTCCTATTAATTTAGTAGTGGATGCAATTCAAAAACAATTTCTAATTTATGTGTTCGTCACATAGAGGGATATTTCACTCTTTTCACATTTTAAAATAATAATATAAAAACATTTAAAATCTTAAAAGTGTAGACCATTTTCTTTTCTTAAGTTATTGTGCGTCTATTTACTTTCTTTTTTTCACCTCTTTAATGTATCTAATATTGTATGTTAAAAAATTAAAATAAAAAAAAAACCAATAAGCCTTCCTTGAACTGTATGTCTTCGTTGTGTATGCAAAACAAACAAGGCGTTTTGGGCTCCGGGAACTTTGGGCATTGTCATGTAGCCCATCACCCAATTATGGAAGATTCTACGCAATTTCTTAGTGCACAAATAATGGAAAAATTGGCTTTGATCTCAGTCACATATAAAATATTCAGAAATATTTGAATTTGGTTCATGCTCAGAGTGCCATTCTGCACACTCTGTCTCGTGATATAATTGGATGAGTTTTTTTTTTTGAGTTTTTCAATTAATTATATTATTATATTTATTTTATACAAGGTGATATTTTGAGTAAAGTAATAAAAAATTATATAAATAAGGTGATACTGTTTTAACTAACTTGATTAACTTTATAACTATTCATAGAGTCACGTTAGAAAAGTTAAATGACTATGGAGAACCAATGGTACTGTTTTAACTAACTTGATTAACTTTACAACTATTCATGGAGTCACGCTAGAAAAGTTAAATGACTATAGAGATCCAAGGTGTATTTTAGTTGAAAGATGAGTAATTACATCAATCATATGTGTGAAGAACGTTGCAACCACTTCAAATTTGTCTTTTTTCCTGTCTAATATGTTATGACATTTGATTTATCGTGTTTTTGCACACTGAAAAATTTATCGTCTTTTTGGTGTTTGAGAGTACAATTCAGCATAATAAAACCAAATTAAGAGTATAACATTAGTTGGCATTGCTCCGCTGAGATTGGTCCAATTGAATTCCACTTCCCTCTCTCTCTCTCTCTCTCTTTTCTTTTCCCCTCGCATTTCACGTCACCTTACCCACTCCACCATTCCACCAAGTCAATAAAATCCTTCTCCTTTTGCAACCCCTCTCCCTCCCCACCATTTCCTTCTTCCTCAATCCCTTCTCTCTTGTCGCCTTCCGATCACAACAACCTCTCCCAATCCAATCCAATTCAATTCAGTTCCACCATGCCGTTGCTGGTAGACTGCTCCAGCTGCCACACGCCGCTGCAGCTGCCGCCCGGCGCTCGGACAATCCGCTGCCCCCTGTGCCAGGCCTTCACCCGCATCGCCGACTCCCACGCTCTTCAACCTCCGCCCTACTCTTCCTCCTCATCCTCCTCATCTAACCACCACCACCCTCCTCCCTCCACTTCTCCCTACAACCACGCGCCGTCGGCGCACGGGCGGAAGCGAGCTGTGATATGTGCCGTGTCGTACAAGCGATCCCGGCACGAGCTCAAGGGATGCATTAACGACGCCAAGTGTATGAAGTACTTGCTGGTCAACAAGTTCAGCTTTCCAGAATCCTCCATTCTCATGCTCACCGGTAACCTCTTTCTCTTCCCATTTCTTCAACGCTTGATGTTGCGTGTGGATTGAATTGTATGGTTAATATCTGTTTAACTAAGACTTTAATTTATGGGTCAGCAAAGACTAGTTCTTGCGTTCTTAATTTCGACATTTATGGCTCGCAATCGTCGAATTGTTCTAAATTTGCTGCAAAGCATCGATCTTTTTTTTTTTTTTTTTGCGAAGTGGGTATTTTTCTGTAGATTTTAATGATATCTTCATTGTGAATAGTTATGCAATTACCATTTAAGTATGATTAATAACAAATTAACAATTGAGAATTCAAAATTATTACTTTGGCGTATTTAATTTTTATCATGTTTTGATGAACTGAGTTTTTACTTTTGCGTTATGACTGTGCCATGTTACTGTTGTTCCACATTTTGTGAAATGGTAGTAAAAAGTTAAAAGCTTGCTTTAGTAATGCACTCGGGTTTCTTTAGAGCGTCGTAATGTCAATATTCGTAAAAATCTAATGTAGATAACTTATTATCTTAATCTGAATGTGTGTGTATTGCTTGCAGAAGAAGAAGCTGATCCTTATAGGCACCCGACCAAGCAAAATATGAGAACGGCGCTGTTTTGGCTTGTGCAAGGTTGTCAAGCAGGGGATTCTCTGGTGTTTCATTATTCGGGTCATGGATCACAACAGAGGAACTACACTGGGGATGAGGTGGATGGATTTGATGAAACGCTATGTCCTTCGGATTTTGAGACTCAGGGGATGATTGTCGATGATGAGATCAATGCAACAATTGTCAGACCTCTTCCCACCGGGGCTCGGCTTCATGCGATTGTGGATGCTTGCCACAGTGGTACTGTGCTGGATTTACCGTATCTCTGTAGGATGGACAGGTAACTCTAGCTTGATATTTTGTTATGTATCTGTGCATAATGTTACTCCCGCAATCTGCTTTGTGCTTATCATTGCTCTGTGTACTTTTTTCGTTTATTCGTTCTGATATTGAATGTAGGAACGGGAAGTACATATGGGAGGATCATCGCCCTAGATCAGGTGTTTGGAAAGGAACAAACGGTGGAGAGGTCATTTCCTTTAGTGGCTGTGATGATGATCAAACCTCTGCTGATACCTCGGTAAAGTGTTGGACAAAATCCTAAACTGTTATTTATGCTTAGACTAGCAATGTCTCCTTTTCCGACATAAGGCTGTTAAAAAAACGAAGCTAACGCTCCATGTGTGCAGGCTTTGTCAAAGATTACTTCAACTGGTGCCATGACTTATGCTTTCATCCAAGCGATCGAGCGTGGACATGGAAATACATATGGGAACATGTTGAATGCAATGCGATCAACCATCCGTAAAACAGATAATGATGCTGGAGGTGGTATTGTGACATCTCTTATCTCCATGCTTTTGACAGGGGGGAGTCTTGGCGGGTTAAGACAGGTATTATTTTTGCACTCGTACTGACCATATTCAAAATCTGATGTTTGTTGGCGGTATTTTGATTGGAAACAGCACGCCAAATTGCGTGAGCAATTAAACGCTCCCATAAAATTAGATTTTAAACTCTCCTTTGAACGATCTTTGGTGCAGGAACCACAGCTAACAGCCAATCAACCATTTGATGTGTATACAAAGCCTTTGTCCTTGTAGTTATTGAAGCAGGACTTGACTATTATTGCTCATAACCATTCATTAATCGTGTCCCGGCCTCCTGTTCGTGTGTACATTTCTCAGAGAAACCGAATTTTGTATCTGCTTGTGTTTAATTCTATTGTTTACCGATCTATGTTTTCCGTGTTCTTGGATGATGCTCAATGGGCGTTAGGCGTGCTGTGCAGCTCCGATGTCAAATAAACCCTAACCGATAAAATCTGTATCGGAAACTTCCTTGCATTGGAACAAGTTGCACCAACTAAGCAACGTAAACAGCCTCCCGACGACATATTTTCAAATATTATTATCATATATTTCCTTTGGATTTTTTATATATGAATAGATTAAATGCATTAAATTCTATTGTTTTATTTTTAGGCATTTAATACTGGAGTTACATAAAAAAAAAAGTGAAAAAATATGTTTTTCGGGTGTCTAGAGTAATTCCAATTGAGCAAGAGTCCGCTTATGTACAAAGACATGCATTACAGTAAGAAGAAGAAGCAACAGTTTTGGAAATCAAATGGACATAGGAGTGCTATTCAATGGATTTAAAGAGAGACATAATTATTTGTTTTTATTGTTTCCGTTTATTTTCTTTATGTTTAATAAGGACTTAAAGTCCATTAGTGATAGGATTTTAGTAGGGTTTTAATTGTTATTTTGCTTTCTTGGCCTTTCTTCTGCCGTGGGTTTTATATAAGGAGGTTACTTCTCCTTATTAAAAAAAAAATCCACCAAATAACATTATTTTAGATAGGAGGCTGTGGCAAGGAAGGGAAAGGAGGAAGAGCTACTTAGAGTTTTTCTTTGCTAGGGCTATGATGTAGCCTAATCATGAATACCTAATTTTCTTGTGGCATTGTTATTATTACGTTTTTCATCTTTATTGAGTATCTTTTGCTAATCGTAATGCGAGTGATTTTCATTTAGATGCTTGATCACCATCTAGGTTTAAATTAGGTTGATTTGATGCAAGTTAGAGTAGATGTCATACTTAACTTGGGTTTAGCTTCTTGCAATTGATACCATAAACACCTATCTGTAGATGCCATGCAATTAGGGTTTATGTGATTTTTCAACGATTTCCATAGAGCTTAATGGGTTTTTACTTGTTTAAATCCATTTAGATGCCATAGAGGGTTAACATGTAATGATACTTTTCATGTAACCAGATGCCATGGTTGTTGAATAATTTAGGAAAAATCGATCATCAATATTGGAGAACTACTTGAGCATAACTTATTAAGGGAATTAGTAAGACTTAATGAGTTTAATTTTTGTTATCTAATTTACGCAACAATAATTCACACCTAATTAGTCTTTTTTCCCTGTCAAGATTCGAAATCCTACTTCTTTAATGTCCACAAATAGAGTCAAAAGCTTAGTCATTTCAAATTATTCGACATCTAAATAGCTTCGAATAAGCCCGCGACATTTTTTTAACATAAATATGTTCGAACAGAAAAAATCGAAGAACAAGATGCAAAGTATTGTAGCATAAAACGAAGACGCAAAAAGCATCTAAAAAACATTAGAAGAATAGATATGTTCGAATCTTGACCAAACTAACATGAGAAGTTGGAGATTTGGAATATATATAGTACCATGATTTGCGGTTGATGATCACAACATCTTCTCTTCCCGTTTCCCCCCAGACTCTCTCACCATGTCGATGCCTGTACAATGCTCGAACTGCCACAAAAGGGTGCAGCTACTACGGCCAGGCGAAGCCCCCATCTACTGCCCCATATGCCGGGTTGCCACCTACACAGCCCCGTATTCATATTCCCACCACAACCCACCTCATCAACCGCCCTTCCTCACCCAGTCTCCGCCCCCGTACCGCCAATTACCCCCAGGGACACCTATGTTGGCTCGAGGATGCAAACGAGCGGTGATATGCGCTGTTTCGTATAAGAACTCCAAGCATGAGCTTAAGGGCTGCATCAATGATGCAAAATGTATGAAGTATTTGCTTTTCAATCGGTTCCATTTCCCGGATTCCTCCATTCTCATGCTCACTGGTAACTTCTCAACCTGGTAATTTGTTATTAAATTTATTTTCCTAGAAACTGAACAGGCTGAGAGTTACTTGCAGAAGAAGAAACTGACCCAAATCGGCATCCTACCAAACAAAACATGATAAGGGATCTGCATTGGCTGGTGCAAGGTTGCCAACCAGGAGACTCCTTGGTGTTTCATTATTCCGGTCATGGAAACAAGAGAAGAACTGCACCGGGGATGAGGTGGATGGATATGACGAAAACTTGTGTCCCGTGGATTTCAAGAGTCAGGGACTGATTTCAGATGATGAGATCAATGCAATGATTGTAAGACCTCTTCCTCATGGCGTTAAGCTCCACGCCTTTATAGATGCTTGCCATAGCGGTACTGCTCTAGATTTAGCATTCCTCTGCAGGATCAACAGGTAACAAAGCCGAGTTTTAAATCTTGTTGCTAAATCTAGGGTTGTGATTTTCACACTCGAGTTTTCTCCTTCTGCACTCTTCCTTTATTGAGGAAACGAGAGTGCACAAATCACCACGCAAAATCTAATGTTAAGTTGTCCTCAGAGTTTAGTATAATTTATGGATGCAGAAGTGGGAAATACGTATGGGAGGATCACCGTCCTCAATCAGGTGTTTGGAAAGGAACAAATGGTGGGAAGGTCATTTGCCTCAGTGGCTGTGATGATCATCAGACCTCTGCTGATGCTTCAGTACTTGAAAAATTCTAAGACAACATCTTTATTTCTTAAACTATTTGGGGGGCGTTTGTTTGCCCCCACTAAAGGGTACTGGACTAGGTTTAATGAGACTAACTCTCACTAGCCTAGACTAAATCAGGGACTAGCTGTTCTTAGTGAAACCCCTCAAAAACCATGGGACTAGCTAAGACTGTCCCATTTATCCTCCTCGCCTTGCTCCTCAACCACTCACATTCGAAAGTCATTGGACTAGATGCTTTTCACAACCAATTTTCATATAAAATACCAAATTGAAGAAAAGATTGGAACGGATAAGGGAGAAAAAGATGGAGAAAAAGAGGGAGAGAATTGGGCGGTAATGAAGGATTAGAGGGATAACAAAAATAGGATAAAAAAATATTAATAATTATGGATTAAATAATATAATATTAGAGTTTGTTAATTATCCTGCTTGTTAGTCCGACACTGCACCAAACGCTTCACTAAGCTAGTCCAGCTTAGTCTAATCTAAGCCAGTACAGCTTAGTCCCTGAAGCTTGTCCAGTCCTATACAGTCCGATGCAACAAACGCACCCTTGTTGTATTAAAATGTGACTAATCAAAACAAATGGGGTTAATGTTCATTTGTCTGCACAGAATCTATCGACGACTATCCCAACCGGTGTCATGACATTTTCTTTCATCCGAGCCATTGAGCATGGACATGGAACCACATACGGCAGCATCATGAGGGCGATACGATCTACCATTCTCAACACGGAGAATGAAGAATGTGATACCTCAACGTCATCTTCGAGTCTGGCTGGCAGGTTGAGACAGGTAGTTAAATATGATCGTTATTGCTTCTGAATTAGTTTGGAGGCATAAGAACTGTTTCGTTTGTTTTCGTTTTGCTTGAACTTTCCTTTGTCATTTCCTTTGCAGGAACCGCAGCTAACATCAAGTAAAATGCTTAAGCTGAAGAAGAAATTCTACCTGTGATTTTCGTCATCTGTTTTCGTTCTCCTCTTCTGTATACGGAAATCTGAAAGTCCAAATTTCCTAAGCACCAGTAAAATCACAGGCTTAATAACAAGGAAAATGAAATGCATATATATCACTTACATTACAATATTATGCTGAAATCATCTACATTTTCTGTTATCCTCATGATCTGCCGTTTCGCAGTATCACGAGCGGCTTTCTCATCAACTGTCTGCATTGCCAATTGTACCTTGCATTGTCCTTCTTCGACATCTTCTCGTATACCTGCAATATACAATCGCATTACATCTCTTAATATTCCGTTCCATTTCAAACTAAACGAATACAAGAAAACAGAATCGTCTGCAATTGAAACCGATCACGCAGTGAGTGGAATTTCTCATTTGGAGGTAGTTGGTACCACATTCGACCGAGTTGCTTACTCGTTTCACCAAGCGAAGAGGATTTTGCAAAACCGCAAGTCACCATCACACCAAAAAAAAAAAAAAAAAACAAAGAGCATGGCCTAGTGGAGCAACTATGCCTTCATTGGACATTATCAGTGTGGTTAGAAGTGGAAGAGTGGTCTGTCTCTCGGGTTGATTGTGAGTCTTGTGGATCCGAGTCATGCTCAAGTTATTGGATTTAATGTAACACCATGTTTCCGCGCTTGATATCTGATGTGAGATTTGTTCCATGTGTGGCCCATAATGTGGTGGTCTCATGTGATGAGTGTATTAAATTTGAGTATCACATCCGAAAAATTAGGAAAATTAAAAGCCTTTTGTATTAAAACTCATCATTTAACAACAGGTGATAATCGAAGTCTTTCATAATAAAACTCAACATTTAACAATAAATGATTAAGTTAGAACAATATTCATATGATTAAGAGTATTCAATGCCTCGTTTCTACACTCTATTTTGACACAATAATTGGCCAAATTAGATTATAAATTTAATGTGCAAAGTTCAAATATTGTCCTCGAATAATGGCTTGGAAAGTAAATTCCAATTTCAGTTCTGTTTACCTAATTTGACGACATGAAGTTGCCACAATGATTGACCCAAAAAAAATTGTTGACAAAATGACACATAAGATAGACCCAAAAAAGTTGATATATTTTACTCAAGCCCCTCCCAAAATATACATATACTATTCAGTCTCATCCCCTGTTTTAAGTATAAAAGCTGCTTCTTTATCCAAAGTTTTCAACTTTAAGACATGGTAACACCAATCGGAGTTGCAGCAGCAGCAACAGCACCGCAAGCTACGACTGGTCCGCTAATGTGCGCACTGGGTCCGTCCTGCCAAGGTCATTACACTCGTTACCCGCCTCCCCCCTCCATCTCTTCCTCTTGTGTGCAACAGTACAAGTGGGTTTTCATTAAGTTTAACGGTTAATCGAAATTTGCAGGGCTCGGTGGAAGCCTGGGACCAGCTCGCAGTTTGCAATGGCCAAAGAAACAGGTTCGTCCATTTCGATTTTTTTTTAATTTTTATTTTCGTGCAAGCAGAAATGGGTTTCCGTTGGTTTCTGAGAATTTCGAAGAAAATGTTTGAAATTTTGATTTAATTTTGTATAAAAATTTAATTTGGGATTTTCATGTTGTCAAAGCAGAGACAATGCAGAAGGAAAGTCGGTGCCGTCGATATTCGGGCACAATTTGAGCTGAAGCCTCCTCCATATCCACTGGTAAGCTTTTTTCTTTGCATATGAAGTTTCTTATATATATATACAAGCTGGTTTTGTGTAGCTAATCACTGTTTTACTAGTGGGTTTTGACTCATTTCCATAAAGTTACAAGCTTTCATCTTTTATTAACCATATTGAGATAGTAGAATTCGGGTACTTGTATAAGAAACTGTACTTTGAGTAGCTATATATTAAGAATTCTAGCTAGGTTAGCTGGAAATGAACCGTAAAATTCTGGTACTTGTTCGCTTTGTTTTGATGTTTGGTTTTGAGCAGGATGCGTTGGAGCCGCACATGAGCAAGGAGACGATAGAGTATCACTGGGGAAAGCACCATAGGGGTTATGTGGATAACCTAAACAAGTTGATAGCAGGAACCGAACTAGATGAATTGTCATTGGAAGGTGTCATACTTGCTACATACAACAAGGGGGATCTGCTCCCACCTTTCAACCAAGCAGCGCAGGTATGCCGTCCGCGAGATGAATTTCGATAATGATTTTGAATTGTTTTAGTCGATTATACTCTGGCAAGTGCGGAGAAATGCATCTCACCCTGAAATTACACATTTGTGTTGAATTAAGCTTATGTTCGGAATTGATGAATTTACAACTACTTGAATGTTAAGGTAGATACTGATTACATCCACCTGACGCGTCTTTTGCAATTTCAAGTGTATTGTGTTAAGTTGTGCATTAGTACCATTATGTTAACCACTTACTCCTTTTTTACCTGTTTGCAGATGTGGAACCATGACTTCTTCTGGGAATCCATGAAACCAGGTGGCGGGGGAAAACCATCCGGGGAACTCCTAGAACTAATTAATAGAGACTTTGGTTCTTTTGAGGGATTGATTGACAACTTAAGGTCAGCTGCAACTACACAGTTCGGTTCTGGCTGGGCTTGGCTTGCATGTGAGTAGTTGTCTTCCCATGACACTTCGTGTTATTTGCTTTAAGATTAATATTCCTCTCCATGCTGAATTTTGCATAAACTAATTTATGTATTGCCTTTTCCAGATAAAGCGAATAGACTTGATGTTGGAAACGCAGTAAATCCCAAACCATCTGATGAAGACAAGAAGCTTGTAGTGGTGAAGAGTCCTAATGCTGTTAACCCGCTTATCTGGGATTATTCTGTGAGTAAAGATGAGTAATGTACTACTCTGTAGTCTTTAGGAAATCATACCTTCACATTAAGGTTTTTCTTTCCTTCATGTAATGAGTTTTCTTATTGATTTCCGCAGCCGCTCCTTACTATCGATGTTTGGGAGGTATTTGACATTTTCCATGTTTCTTCATATTTCAAAATAGTTATATTGCTGAGTTCTTTTGGGAAAAGCCATTACTAACAGATTTGAATTGCTTTTGTTTGAACAGCATGCTTACTACCTCGATTTTCAGGTGAGTCTCTGTTTATTGAACATTTGAACTTCCATCTTATGATTTGGACCCTATGCAGTCTGTCTAATACCACATCTTTGATTATTCCCTCAGAACCGGCGAGCTGATTACTTATCAATCTTCTTGGAGAAACTCGTATCATGGGAAGCAGTCAGTTCTAGGCTTGAAATAGCAAAGGCTCGAGCTACTGAAAGAGAGGAAGAAGAGGAGAGGAAGAAGAGAGAAGAGGAGGAGAAAACATCAGACGGCGAAGTTCCAGAGATTTATGTGGACAACAAGAGCGATGACTCAGAGACCGAATAAGTTCAGTTTATTTGCATCCGGGAACAGTTATAGACGCCTTCTATTTTGCACCGAATGTAATAGAGGTCATCTGAGTTTAGGGAGCACGTCCCAAATTTTGTGTATCCTGAGGAATGAGTTGATAGAATGTAGGGCACAATTTAGCATAATGTAATACAACACGTTCTTGATTTTTCTCAAGGAAATTTTTGGCAGTGCAAGTCAGAAGGGAACTTGTATATTTCTTTGTGGTTTTCTACAATCTATAGAGCTGTTCATGTACATTTCTTTTCTCTATAAACTAACTACAGCTTGTATCTGCATCATCGTAAGGGAGAAGTCTTGAGAGATAAAAGACTATCCAGAGGAGAGATTTTGTCAATGCTTGGTGGTCCAAAGATCTCCCAGAATCGAAGTGTCTCATCGCCAACAGCTGATACCACAGTTAACCCATCGGGGCTCTGCACCGAAAATTCATCAAAAGAAACAAAGTTAGATGTTTTTGGAGATATCTTACTTACAGTTTGTACTCACGAGATGAGCGCTATATAGGAATATTGAGATACATTCATGGATGTATGGGGATCAATAAGCTTTACTGGTTGTCAAACCTGGGAAACCTGGAGGATTCTGGATGTGTGGCGATTCAAGTTTCCGACATTCGCCATAGAGGGATACCTCCAAAGGCACAGCTGATTCTTGATGAGCTCGCTTTGACTATAGCCATGAGCACTCAGAATCTCCTTGTGATGCCTGTTCCACTCCAGTCCACAGACCTGGATATACAACGTGAACTGATTGCAGGTAACAAGAGACCGAAAAAAAAAACCCACAAAAAGCTTACAAAATGGAGATCGACTTCTAAAACTTGCCTGAGCATTAGTTTCAATGGTTTTAACGCAAGTTCCCTTTTTTGTATTCCATAACTTAATACACCCATCTTCTGTGCCTCCACCGGAGGCAAGCACCTCAGACTGATATGGACACCATGCTAGGGCCTTGACTGCAGCACAATGCCCTCTAAACCGAAACAAGAAACGGCTTGAGTTCATTTTCGATGAGTCCCAGATGTACAGAAGATTCTCATTGCCTCCGCTTGCCAGTACATTGCCTCCTTCTGACCATTTCAAACCGCACACTTCTTCTTTGTGCGCCTGCAATCTGGAAGCCACATTGCTTCCTGCTCTGACTGCAAAACATTTTACAAAAAAATATGTGAATTATTCCAATAAGATGAATGTGAAACTATATTTTTGACCTACCATCATGGTTGATGATGGATGTGTCGCGGCTGCCGGAAGTTAAAATGTGACCATTCCACGAGACGGTTGCTATCCTGTCCTTGTGGTTTTCAAACCTCCTAACCTGTGTATCAAACAGATGAACCAAATGTTCGAAAACAACGAAAAAAACTCGAAGCCCACGAGAGGGTGTTTGAGAGAGATTTTACAAGCTTCGAAGTCTCAACATCCCAAATTTGGAGCTTGGATCGCCTATATCCAACGGCTAAAGTTTTAGCATTTTCAGACCAGGCTACACTTGTTGGGAAATCACTCTGATCATCAACATGCAGCAGCTTGTGCACTTCACGGTTTGTCGAGTTCCAGAGGAACAAATCGCTCCCCAGAGCAACTGCAAGAATACTGTTCTTCCCCCAATCCATGATGCTGGAGTAAAAATCATTTTTTATGTTTACTGCATCCAGAACCCTAGCTTCCCCCTGTAGCATTTGCACTCAGATCAAAGTTCAAAAAATACGGACCATTTGATAACGTTTGATAACCATTTCGTTTTTAGTACCTTAGGCAATCTTCGAGGCTGAACATTTTTAACACTACTGTCCAATTCCTTTGCTTCATCCTGTCGCATCAGATCAACAGAACGGATCGGCTTTCGGTTTGATTTTGGACTCCCCCTAAAAACCAACATCCTAAATGGATTCCCATCTGAATCCAAAGTCAGTTTGTCCTCTAAGCTCCGTCTGTACACATCCTGCAAAAAACCAACAAGTTTGAGAATTGTTTGCAAGAAAACTCAGCAGACCCAAATCTTGAAATCCATCAGAAGTTAGATGCAACATTCAAACAGACGTAAAAACTAGAACCCAATAAAAACCACAAACAATTTACCAGAAAACAAAGAAAAAAGCTAAAAACTGATAGAATTGGAGCAGGGCCAAATCTTGAATTTATAAGAAGTTAAATGCAACTTTCAAATTCAAGTAAAACGTAAACCCCCATAAACCCCAGAAACAATAAAGCAATGTGGACTCATACATTGAAATTCGAATTTCGGGTCCGCGTTGTTCTGTTCGTCAACAAACTGCGGGCTTGATCAAGATCCATCAAACTCCTACTGGGTATAAACCGATCTCCCTGAATTTGCAGATACATAAACAAAACCCAAAATTCGAGAACAGCAAATCAGAAACCAAAAGTCGAAAAAACAACGATGCATGGAAGAATGGCGTGAAGGGTAGAAGAAAGATGAAATCTTGATGGAGATAAGGGTAATGGATGCAGTGATTCGTACCGGAAAATCGAATCGGGCAATGGGGCTGGTTTGGAGGCGCGTAGGGGAGCACCAATCCGATTGAAGTTCCTGCATTTTTCGATAATTTGTGTTGCTGGCGAATTGGTAATGTAGAGAAGAAACAAACTCCTTTACTTGGCAATGAAGACGATGACGACGATGAAGGAAGAAGATGCCAAAAAAAATATCTTTGTCCACAGAAACGACATCTCCCGCCAAATAGTTTTATATACGGGAGGAAATCCAACCGTTGCTTCCGTTGAGAAGACGACTCAGAGAAAGACTGGGCCCCGCTTGTGTTTAAATGGGGTCTCTAGAGTTTAGGACCAATTTTTGGTATGCATTAGTTCGGAAAATCAATGATTATAACTTGCATATTAGTGTCACTCAGTATTACGGTTTGGTAGTATTTATTTTCACTTGAAAGTGAGAGGTCTTAAGTTTGAATCTCGTGAATTGCGAATTCAATACCAAATTAAGTTGTACATTGTGTGATTTAGTCAAATTCACTCTCATCTTAATATAAAAATATCGATGGACTCATAAAAAAAACTTATATATTAGTATCTAATGATTCGTTGTTGTTAAGTCTTGCATAAACTCCGAATCACTGAGTGGTATGTATGTATATCATTAAGATCTCGAATTTTCAAGGTTTGTCTCGATAGTTTTTCTTACATTTTAGTTCTTATACTTTCGTTATGTTTTCAATTTAATTCAATTCCTCAACTAAGTTAACTGTTTATTATTTTTGTGCATATCTTCTCATTTGAAAAATCCAACTGGAAAAAAAAAAAATTGACGAATTAGACTAACAGTGCCAACAAAATGAAACTACATCACTACAAGGATAAAAATGCTAAAAAAAATATACGGTAGCCACACAACTACTTTAACTTCTCACACATCTTCTTAATTTCAGCCGTCAAATCGAATGAATTAAAGAAGATCAATGACAAAAAATTAACAATGGTGAGTAAGAAATAAAAATAAGGGTAAATTACAAAAAACTACCTCAACTATTGGTGTCACGACACTTTATACCTCATTTTTTAAAGTTGACAATGTCATACCTCATCTTACGAATTTGTGCCAATATTATATCTTCCGTTAATTGACCGTGAAATTTTCAGTTAAATGCTGACGTGGCTTGATCCGGAACCCATTTTTTATTAAAAATTTATTAAAAACTAAAAAAAATCATATAATATTTTTTAAATATTAAAATAATAAAGAAAAGTTTTAAAAAAAAAGTGATCGTTCCCCCCCCCCTTTCTTCCTTCACTCTCTTCTCCCCCATTTCTCCATTTCTTCTTCCCTGCCCAGAAAACAGAAGAACCAAAAAAAAAAAAAAAAAAATACAAACTGATTCATCCCGTTCCCTCCCCCCATTTCTTTCTTCTTTCTCTTCTCCCCCATTTCTTATTCCCCTTTCTAGAAACCCAGAAAACAAAAGAACAAAAAAAAAAAAAAAAACAAATGCATTTTGTCTTCCCCCCTCCCCACCCCCTCTTCTCCCCGCACCCACACCCATTCCCCCTTTTCTCCACTCTCGGAATCGGGGATCTGGGTGTGTTTTTTTTTTTTTTTTTTTTTTTTTTTGTTCTTCTGTTTTCTGTATTTCTAGAAAGGGGAAGAAGAAATGGGGGAGAAGAGAGAGAAGAAAGAAAGGGGGGGAACGAGATGAATCAGTTTGTATTTTTTTTTTTGGTTCTTCTGTTTTCTGGGCAGGGAAGAAGAAATGGGGGAGAAGAGAGAGAAGGAAGAAAGGGGGGGAACGATCAGTTTTTTTTTATTTTTAACTTTTCTTTATTATTTTAATATTTAAAAAATATTATATGATTTTTTTTATTTTTAATAATATTTTATTAATTTTTTAATAAAAAGCGGGTCTCGGATCAAGCCACGTCAGCATTTAACTGAAAAATTCACGACCAATTAACGGAAGGTATAACATTGACACAAATTCGTAAGATGAGGTATGACATTGTCAACTTTAAAAGATGAGGTATGAAAGTGTCGTGACACCAATACTTGAGGTAGTTTTTTGTCATTTACTCTAAAAATAAGTATAAATAGCACTTTCCAAAGTATAATAACGAAAGTAAAAATTCGAGTAAATTACAATGACTGTTAGGGCAATTTAACCAAATTTAAAAGTTCACACCTTTTCTCATGAAAGAGTCATCATTCCCCCAGTTTTGCTCAAGGAAGAAGAGAAGGCCTGGCATGAGAAAGAAGAGCCTGTCAAATTAGCCAGGGATGCCTGCTTGGCCAAACAGGAGTTTTCTGTTGGAGTATAAGTGTATATGCTGAAATATTGAGATGTAATGTTGTGTTAAATGTTAACTCTTGGATCATAGTCTAAGTGTATGGCTAAGATGTAATCTTAGAATAGTAAAATGAATGGTTAGATTTGAATGATGTATTAAGGGAAAACCAACGGTTATGTGCACAGTGTGCGTGTGAAAGAAAGGAGAAGAAGCAATCAACTCATTGTGTTTTCCTCTCTAGCTCTGTGTTTCTTTGCTCTCTTCTCTCTGAGATCTCTCTCCCTCTCTAAATCACCATTGATAGAAATAGAAGATTACAAGATTATTATCTGTATTCTAACATGGCCTCAGAGCCTAGTTCGATCGATTAATACTGGGCGTTTGGATCTGTGAAGCTGCTAGCAAGAAACTCGAAATTGAGCTCGAGTTAATTGTGATCTGAGTCTAACATGGCAGGATCGGGTAGCAGTGAGGTGAGAGCACCAGTTTTCAATGGTGACAATTATGAGTTCTGGAGTATTAAGATGAAGACCATTTTCAAGTCCTATGGCTTGTGGAATCTGGTTGAAAAAGGGTTTGATGAATCAGATCTGAAGAAGGCTGATGAATCTGAGGCGAAGACGAAAGACAAAGAAGAGTCTAGTGGTGCTGGGAGGATGACGCTTGTTGAGGTGCTCATGAAGGATGCTAAAGCTCTGGGTCTGATTCAGGGAGCTGTTTCGGATGAGATATTTCCCAGAATCTCTCATGAAGAAACTTCAAAAGGCGCATGGGACATTCTGCAGCAAGAATATCATGGTGATAAACAGGTTAGAAGTGTTAGATTGCAAGGTATTCGTAGGGAGTTTGAATACACAAGAATGAGAGATGATGAATCCCTTTCTGCTTATCTTACAAAACTGTTTGATTTGATAAATCAAATGCGAAGTTATGGGGAGGAATTATCTCGGGAGAGGGTTGTTCAAAAATTATTAATCAGTTTGCCATCAGCCTATGATTCTATATGTTCTGTCATTGAGCATTCGAAGGATTTAGATGTGATTGAGATTCAAGAGGTTGTAGCATCTCTGAAGAGCTTTGAGTTAAGGTTAGATAGGCATTCTGAAAACAAAACTGAGAGAGCTTTTGCTGGTCTTAGTGTGAATTCCAAACCAGCAGCTAAGTTTACTGGAAATCAGAATTTCAAATATCAAAAGAATTGGAAGGCAAAAGGCAAGAAATGGGATAACAGACCCACAGATGGTGCTAGGAATCCTTGTAAACATTGTGACAAGCTGCATTTTGGTGAGTGTCGATTTAAAGGCAAGCCAAAGTGCTATAACTGTGATAAGTTTGGTCACATAGCAAGAGATTGCAACAGCAAGAAGCCTGTACAACAGTTGAATTATGCTAATCAGATAGAATCTGCACCCACTATGTTTTATGCTAGTAATCAATCTGGTACTAGTGTAAAATCGTGTGATGATGTATGGTATGTAGATAGTGGGTGTAGTAATCATATGACTGGAAGGGAGGATTTTCTTGTGAACATTGACAATAATGTGACTGCAAAGGTTGAAATGGGCACTGGACAGCTTGTTGAAGTGACTGGTAAAGGGAGCCTTGTAGTAGAGACAAAATTAGGCAGAAGATACATTAAAGAGGTTATGCTTGTGCCTGGGTTGAAAGAAAATCTACTTAGTGTGGGGCAAATGATGGAGCATGGATATCATCTAGTGTTTGGAGATCACAAGGTAGAAATCTATGATGATGGTTCATATTCCAACATGATTGCAAGAGTGCCAATGAAAGGAAATAGAAGTTTTCCAATGAAACTGCAATCTGGAATGCATATAGCTTTCAAGGCCAATGTGTGTTCTTCCACTGCTATATGGCACAGAAGATTGGGGCATTTAAACATGAACAGCTTGAAGTTAATGCAAGAACAAGAAATGGTGGTAGGACTTCCAGAGATTAAAGTGATTAAAGAAGTATGTGAAGGCTGTGCTCTTGGTAAGCAATGTAGGGAGGCATTTCCGAGAGGAGCTACCACTAGAGCATCAATTCCACTAGAGCTTATACACAGTGATATATGTGGTCCAATGCAGACAACTACAAAATCTGGAAACAGATATTTTCTCACCTTTATTGATGACTGTACAAGGATGTGTTGGATTTATTTTCTGAGAAACAAATATGAAGTTCTTAATGTGTTTAAGAAATTCAAAGCTGTTGTGGAATTACAAAGTGGTTACAAAGTGAAGAAGCTTAGAAGTGACCGAGGGGGTGAATACACTTCAATGGAGTTTGATAAATTCTGTGAAGATGTAGGGATGGAAAGACAGCTCACTACTTCATACACACCACAGCAAAACGGTGTGGCAGAAAGAAAAAACAGAACCATTGTGGAAATGGCAAAGTGTCTTATGTTAGAGAAGAAGATTCCTCTTGATTTTTGGGCTGAGGCAGTCAATACCTCTGTGTACATTCTAAATAGATGTCCAACCAAGGTTTTGAATAAGAAAACACCTTTTGAAGCTTATAGTGGGAGAAAACCAGGGATTAAGCATCTAAAAGTGTTTGGTTCCTTGTGTTATGTTCATGTGCCAGTTCAACAAAGACAAAAATTGGATTTGGCAAGTAAGAGATGCATTTTCTTGGGGTATGGAACCTGTGAGAAGGGCTATCGAGTGTATGACATTGAATCTGGGAAGGTGATTATCTCCAGAGATGTTACATTCAATGAAGATGCAAGTTGGGATTGGAATGCACAGAAAGAAAGAAGAGTGAGTATTCAGATTGATGAAGTATTAGAAGGAGAACAAGGACATGAAAGGAGTTCTTGTGATACTGAAACATTGTGTGAAGCAAGAGCAGACAGTATTGTACCAAGTTCAACCACTGAAGTCTGTGATCAAGGAAGAATGACAGGTCCACAGGACATTGATCATACTCCTCTCAAATACAAAAGTATTACAGAAGTATATGAGAGGTGTAATCTGTGTATTATAGAACCAGAAAGTTTTGAAGAAGCTGCCAAGGATGAATCATGGCAGAAAGCTATGGAGGATGAAATTTCTATGATTGAGAAGAACAACACTTGGGAGCTAGTTGATAGACCATTTGATAAACCAATCATTGGAGTCAAATGGGTCTATAAAACAAAGCTGAATCTGGATGGATATGTACAGAAGAATAAAGCAAGGTTGGTTGCAAAGGGGTACTCACAGAAGCCAGGAATTGATTTTAATGAAACTTTTGCTCCAGTAGCTAGGCTCGATACTGTGAGAACTTTGGTTGCACTTGCTGCACAGAAGGGTTGGAATCTGTTTCAGCTAGATGTAAAATCAGCATTTCTCAATGGAGTGTTGAATGAAGAAGTGTATGTTGATCAGCCATCTGGTTTTGTGATATCAGGCAAGGAAGATAAAGTGTACAGACTTAGAAAAGCCTTATACGGTTTGAAGCAAGCTCCAAGAGCTTGGTATGAAGAGATCAATTCTTATTTTACACAGGCTGGTTTCTACAGAAGTCTAAGTGAAGCTACATTGTATATCAAATCATCTCACAGTGGCATTCTTATTGTGTCTTTATATGTAGATGATATCATCTATACAGGAAGCTCAAAAGAAATGATGACAGAGTTTAAAAGTGAGATGATGAGACAATATGAGATGACTGATCTTGGACTACTCCATCACTTCCTTGGTCTTGGAGTATTGCAGACAGATTCTTACATCTTCTTGCACCAGAGAAAATATGCAAAGACTTTGCTCGAAAAATTTGGACTCAAAGATTGCAAATCTGTTGCAACACCTTTGGTTGTAAATGATAAACTTTCAAAGGTAGATGGAAGTGAATTGGCAGATGAAACTTTGTATAGACAGATGGTGGGAAGTCTACTATATTTAACAGCAACTCGGCCAGATATCATGTTTGCAGCAAGCTTATTGGCTAGGTTCATGCATAATCCTACCAAGAAGCACATGGGAACAGCAAAAAGAGTCTTAAGATATATACAAGGCACTGTGAACTATGACATTGTCTATGAGAAAGGAAAAGGTGCAATGTTAATTGGTTATTGTGATAGTGACTGGAGTGGAAGTGAGGATGACATGAGAAGTACATCAGGCTATGCATTCAATCTCGGTTCTGGAGTATTTTCTTGGGCCTCAGTCAAACAAAGCAGTGTTGCTCTCTCAACTGTAGAGGCAGAGTACATCAGTGCAGCAGAAGCCACAGCACAAGCCATTTGGCTGAGATTTGTGCTTTCTGACTTTGGAGAAGAACAAGTAGAACCAACACAATTGTTATGCGATAATACTTATGCTATAGCTATATCCAAGAATCCAGTTCATCATCACAAAACCAGACACATCAATCGAAGATTCCATTTCATTCGGGATGCACTTCAAGAAGGTGAAATTGATCTGTTGTACTGCAAGACAGAAGAACAAGTTGCAGATATCTTCACCAAAGCTTTGACAAAGGATCGTTTTGAGTCTCTAAGGAAAGCTTTAGGAGTGATTTCAGCACATCACTTAGAAGGGAGTGTTGGAGTATAAGTGTATATGCTGAAATATTGAGATGTAATGTTGTGTTAAATGTTAACTCTTGGATCATAGTCCAAGTGTATGGCTAAGATGTAATCTTAGAATAGTAAAATGAATGGTTAGATTTGAATGATGTATTAAGGGAAAACCAACGGTTATGTGCACAGTGTGCGTGTGAAAGAAAGGAGAAGAAGCAATCAACTCATTGTGTTTTCCTCTCTAGCTCTGTGTTTCTTTGCTCTCTTCTCTCTGAGATCTCTCTCCCTCTCTAAATCACCATTGATGGAAATAGAAGATTACAAGATTATTATCTGTATTCTAACATTTTCCTCACACAAACAGAGTGGAGTTCGTCTCTCTAGGAGAGCAGGCAAAGTCATCCTTGGCTACCAAACAAGGCTCTTAACTCTCATGCAAGACCGCTCTTCCTCTTCACTTCTTACTCGGGCATTCGCCTGTTAAGTGACTGGTCTTAGGCTCAAATCTTTCTCGATAAGACTTCGTAAACTCGCTACAATGTTGAGATGGGGATGCAAAGATCGCTGTTTGAACTCTCTAGTTATAGCCTGTAAAACGAACCAAATAATTTCAGTGCCATATTTCTTTTTTATTATTTCATTTATGTGTGTTTGCACCATTTGACTGACACCAGGGAATATAATCTTTGGAGCAAAAGGGAAGATCATGGAGGTCGATCTGGCAGCCAACTTGATCAAAAATATGTCTTCACTTATATATAATGCAATTTTTTTCTTGCCTCAATGACACTCATTGCCAGTTGCCATTTTAGGCCAAAGAGGTGTTATGCTGCTTTTGGCTTTTGGCTTTTTAATGCAGAGAAAAGCATCTTTGAGCTGCTTTTGCGATTGAGATGATTCTAGGAGGTGGGCAACATCACCAATTTATTTGAAATGCCACATCTTGAAAAGAGTCAATGCCTTGGCCACTAACAAAGATTTTGTTCTTGACTGGTTTTTTAAGGCCTCATCACTTGATCCTTTTGGTTAAAAGGTTTTCTTTTACCTGGATGGATATATGATTGCTTAGAGTTTATGCAAAAGCAAACAATTTGAAATGTTTGGAAGTGATTTTAAAATGATTGAAAATGTTTTCGATCAAAGTGTTTTTGGATTCTAAAAGCAATTGAAGTGCATTTGAAAGAAACATCAGTTATATGCTTCTTGTTGAAAGCACTTCAAGTGCTTTTGAATTCCTAAACAACTTTCACCAAAAAAAAAAACACATCCATTACATAAGAAATATGCAAGAAACATAAAGCTAACGTAATGTCATATATATGACAATACAACCATTTTGTTTTTAATTTTTCGATTATGTGCTTGCTTTTACCTCCATTCCATTTACATGGAGAAATGGTCTTGGAGTTAAAAACTTGTGAGTACTGATATCTGAACTTGTTATAATGCAGAACGATGATTATTTTATTAACTTAAAACTTCTATTGAATCTTTTCCATTTAAACCCTTATTTTGGATAAAATTGGATAGAAATGCAACAGAGTTAGCCAAAAAGATTATTGCTCTACATTATAATAAGTCTAGGGACCAACGATCTAATTGAGCTAAAGTTCAAGGACTAAAGATCTAATTGAGCTAAAATTTATGAACCAATGCTCCAATTAAACTAAACATTAGGAACCATTGCTCCAATTATTTCAAAAGAAAAGAGCCGACAAAACTCTCCACCCAACCCACCATCGTCAGCCACTCGACTCCGTCGTTGACTTCCACCTTCCTCCTCACCGCCAGTTACCGCGTCTCAACGGTTTGCGTTGGCTTTGAAATATGAGAGAAAGCACCAGAGAGAAAGAAAAGCTGCCGCCGGTGGATTTGAAGCCAAAGGGACACTGCTCTTCACTTTCTTCGCTGAAAATTTAGTGCATGGACTCGCATGTAGACTTGCAAACCATTTGTTGGTCTCGATTAATTTTAACTATGGATCGGGAGAGCGGATACGAACTCGGAGCCTCCTCTAACAATATCAATCTTAACTTTTACGACTATTGCTGTCGACACCACTTCTGTATTCTCATACGATCATTTTATCATGGTCATAAACCATTCCAACTAACTGAAATTTCAAAATTGCAATGTTTATTAATAAACTAGGGATTAAAAGGTTCACGAGTTCAATTAATGTCTAGGTTGTTTTGTGAAAGTCAAGTAAACACCTTCAAATTCATCTCTTCATAACTTTTTTCCCCTTCCTAGTATAATTTCTATGCTAAATTCTTTTAGGTATAGTAGCTCTTATGTTAGACTAACTTTAACTGTTGGGTTAAAATTCAATATTTAAATTTTAAACTCGTTTAAATCTACTTCAATCATTGGGCTAAAAAAATTGTGGGTTAAAACATATTTTTATGCCAAATTTAATCCAAAAAATAAGCCAAGATTAGTGGTTGAGTTCCATCACTAAAACCCAGTTGCTGATGATGTTAGCCATTTATAAAAAAAGAATATTTTATTCCCTCTTAATGTCTCTCGCTTTTTTTCTCATCATTCTTACTTGATTAATTACGATTAATTCATGTCAATATCTTATATTAATTTTAAACAAAATGTGAGAAGAGAAATGAAAAAAAATAAATAAAATAAAAGAGGAGAGAATCCTACCATCTCGCGAAAAGCCAAACGACTTTCGTACGCGAATGGTGACCTAAAGCAAAACGCAAAATAAGAAGCGAACAGCAGCCGCATGATTTTCTTTCAATCCACGCGGTTCAATCTTAAACGTTCATCATCAGCCCATAAAAGTCGGAATCTAACGAGCCAATCAAAGACAAGCGGATAAAAACCTTAAAACTCCAAAATAACCCCTGCGAATTCCCTAAAATTTCAAAGTTTGAGCCGCAATCTGCCGCAACCCCAAGCGGCCAAGCCGCAAGCCCAAACACACCGACCGCCCGATCCCAAATATATAATATCCCCAAAACCAAAAACCTCAAAAAACCAGACACTCGCACACAGACCTCTCCGAATCGCACTCAATCCGACAGCCACCGGGAGAGAGTGCCATGGAGGAGCAACAGGAGCACGAGGTTTACGGCGCCGAGATCCCCAACGACGACGGCGAGGACGTCGACATGTCGTCCAGGGCCGACGGGGTCGATGACGACCAAGACTACAACGACGACCCTAACTCCAAGGTACTCCCTCAATCAATTTAGCCTCGTAAATCTGGTGCCGTAGCTTTTTGTTTGACCCGGTTGGGTTGATTCGGGTCGGGTTCTGGTTTCATGTGGTGTAGGAGCTGGAGGACATGAAGAAGCGGCTGAAGGAGATAGAGGAGGAGGCCGGCGCCCTCCGCGATATGCAGGCCAAGGTCGAGAAGGAGATGGGCGCTGTTCAAGGTATCGGATTTTACTTTTCTGTTTTGTAATTTTATTTCTTTTGGGTGTTTTGGTGGCGATTTCTTGTGCTAGGGTTAGGCTGCATTGGGTTTTTTGGTGGGTTCGAATTGGAACTTAATGGTGACTGTGTAGGTAATGCTAGGTCAAAATCCGCTATGTTGTCCCTTTGTGATTGTGTTTGGGCAATGCTGATTCACAAAAGCTTAAAATAATGGAAAGATTTTAAATTTTTTTTGGAATCATGATGCGTCTAACTGGCCCCTGTTGTTAGTTGTCGCTGATTGAATGGATAGGGTACCTAAATTGGAATTTTATTGATTGTTCTGGGTACACCCACGCGTGCTGAGAGAACTTGAATAAACTCAAGAGCAAAAAAGTACTTGAATTAGAAGGTGTTTGGTTTTATACAATTGGATTTTGGTAATTTTGTTCTGGGTACATGGCCGATTGAATGGATAGGGTACCCGAATTGGAATTTTATTGATTGTTCTGGGTACACCCACGTGTGCTGAGAGTACTTGAATAAACTCAAGAGCAAAAAAGTACTTGAATTAGAAGGTGTTTGGTTTTATACAATTGGATTTTGGTAATTTTGTTCTGGGTACATGCACGAGTGCTGTCTTTAATGGTTCACTAGGGTTGTTCGTCATTGTCCTTTTATGTAAGCTAGATTGGTCCTGCTGTGTAACTATAACTAACTGAACTCTGTTAGTTTCCATCTGCACAGTATGGTAGTATAGTCTAATTGTACGTCCTTGGTCTTTCTCTGTTGGTTAGCCCATCTAGGGCACTGGTGAGTTATACATACTTTCGTTGGTTCTCAAAAGAATCTTTCTTGTCACACACTAGCCTAACATGATATGTATAAGTAGTATTTCTGAATTGTTCATGTTTGTAATTGATGAAACATGATATCCCCTGTGAAATTTTACTCTAGTGATGCTTCAAGTAATGATATCTATCAGTATAGCTAATACTTTTTGTTTTATGTATTTTGATTGTGAATGAAGATTCCTCGAGTGGTTCTGCATCTCAGGCTGAGAAGGAGGAGGTGGATGCTAGATCCATCTATGTTGGTAATGTGAGGCTCAACAACCCTTTCTCTTTTTCATTTTAATTTTGACCTTTTTATATAATGCATTTGTGTTTTCATGCTCTGCCCTCTGTTATTTTGGAGGGATCAATTCAGGATATTACTGAGTTTATCCTAGGAGAGATTTTCCTTTTTTGCTCTTGGCGTTCCCTAGGACAGGGTGCGGTCCACAAAGTTTGCTTTCTTTTTCTTGCACTTACTGTCCACAGCCATGCTAATGTTGAAAGAATAGCTAGTTAGGATAATTTCTGGTAAAACAAAAATGAAGATATAGTTGGGTCAGTTGACTTAAACTGTAACAAATACTTAGTATTAGTTAATGTATAGTTCAACGTACTTTATAAGTGCAGCCTCAAGTTTTAGTATGCTTTCCTAAGACTTTTGACTAAGTTCATCTTCACTGGGGCAAAATTTCTTTTTAAATTGTTACCATATGATATCTGCGATGCTCTGTGGAAGCATTATGACCAAGAGTGAGAACCTATTGTTTGACTTCATCTTCAGGTTGATTATGCATGTACTCCTGAGGAAGTCCAGCAGCATTTTCAGTCTTGTGGAACCGTTAACAGAGTTACGATTTTGACCGACAAGTTTGGTCAACCAAAAGGATTTGCTTATGTTGAGTTTGTTGAAGTTGAGGCTGTTCAGAATGCTCTCCTTCTAAATGAATCAGAATTGCATGGCCGTCAATTGAAGGTACTTGATTTTTTTTTTCTTTCCTATTTTATGTATAGGTCTCTATACTTGTTTGAATATTGATTTTTTAGTCGATCAATTGGGTAACAGTGATTGGTTATGGTATATTAACAGGTCTCTGCTAAGCGTACAAATGTTCCTGGACTGAAACAGTATCGAGGAAGGCGCGCCAGCCCATTTTCTCGATCTCGGAGGCCTTTCATACCTGCTGCACCCTTCTATCCTGCTTTTGGTTATGGGTAAGCACAATGATCTCCTTTTCTACTTTGTTGCTTTTTAAGGAAGTCAAAAGAGACATGGAAGTTTGGAAGATAATATGTTGTCTCCAGCAAAAGGCCAGGCTATATTTATTGTGCTCAAACCGATAATATGTTGTCTTTTGGAAAATAATATGTTGTCTCCAGCAAAGGGGAAAAAAAGGTGAAAATGCTTAAACCGCCAAAACTGGAGACTAAAACGATCTTAAAGGACTGGGCCATTTCTCATAGGCTACAATGGTCTCCTGTATCAAGTTGTCAATATTGCAGCTTGATTAAGTTTATTGAAATTTTGTAGAAGTTACTTCGTTAGTTGCATTGCTCGAAAGTTGTAGCTTTGTTTTTGTTTCTCTCGTTCACTTTGAGAAACTTTGCATGAACTCTTCATATTGTGACATGCCATTGACCTGATGTTTCTTTTGTTCAGGAGGGTTCCGAGGTTCAGGCGGCCCATGCGATACCGACCATACTAATGATGAATCACATCCCCAGGCTGCCACATTGTGCGAAAGGCAATGTATGCTTGATTATGGTCCTATACCATACCAATGAGGAATTTAGATTGCTAGGTGGCTGCACTGTGTGAGGGCCATTTATGTTTTATTACGGTCGTATCTATAGTTTGGGAACTGGAGAAAAGAAGTTGAACAAACCATTTGCACGGCAGAGGCCGACTTAATTCGTTCTCGAATTTGTAGTGCACAAAAAGGGTTTAGTTTGTGTGGAGGGGGATGAGAGAAGGCAGATGTGCAAATGCTGTATCAGAGACGATTCCTTTTTACAGATTTCTGTGCTTAGATTTGTAGTTGTAAGACCGGTATCGATGTTTGGTAAAATTGAAGGATCCTCTATGCCAAAGAATTGTTATTGCATTCGATTTTATGATTCGAGTAGTGAAATATAACTATATGAATCGTCTCTTTTTGGTTAAAAGTATGGTGGTTGATATTAGCAACGGATTGAGTCTTTCTTGCCTCATAAAAAAAAGTTTAGGGGGAGGGGGAGCTGCCCCATCTCAGGTCATGGCAAGCCTTTTTATTTATTGAATTTTATTTTTAACAAATCGCCTATCAAGAGGGATTGCTGTGAGTAAGGCTTGTACTTATTATCGGTTTAGTGAAGAGAACAATTGTTGTCAACTCAACCAACATAGTAGTAAGCAATGAAAACATTTACCAAAGCAAAAATTCATAAATTAGTCTTAGCTCTGACATGGTAGGACAATTTTGCCTTGAGTTTATATCTAAACAATTATGACGTTAAATTCTATGCAAATGACAAATTTTGTTTACTAAATTTTGCGTACGGGTGAATCTCTTAATTAAGTTATAAGTCTCGTGTTGGTTCATAAGTGCTGGTGAATTTCTTAATCAATTAAGTTATAAGCGTCGTGTTGGTTCGAAGTTGCGGAAGTTGCGGAGGAGAGTTCAAACTCTTGCATGGAGGGGAGCATATGTGCGGCTCCTCCCACGTCTGCATGTTCGAAATGAGTGTAGATACAAACAAAACAATATCAGTTGGGATCTCAAATTTGAAGAATTGTTTAATTTGTTTTGACGAAATTGTAGTTCTACTCAATGTCAACTGTACGTAAGCTCAGAAGTGGACAATTAATGAACACAAATAAAAGGTTTTTTATTTACGAGATAGCGCGACTCTTTTTGGGTCCATTAATAAAATCAGAACTCCGTCTTGTCCTGTCCTCGGCTCAGCTTCCACAGTTTTGGGTCCGTTTCGTTCATGGACAACCAAGAGGAATACAATACAGACACGCTTGTCGTCACCCGAATTGAGACCATCGATCGTTTGTCGTACAGCGAAATTGAGAGGAAACCACCATTTGTAAAGGTTTACAATTTACAATAAGAAGTAGAAGGGAATTAACGAACACGACTGAGCACTCTACACAAAGCAGTGCAATGGAGGACACAACTTTGGTTAACTCTCGACGGCTCCCACTGTTAGTGCACTTTCCTTTTGCCCGTTTGCTCGTTTTCCATACTTCGCCATGCATGCATGCATGCATGTTGTGATTTTGTTCTCATATATTTCTGGATAGTTATGTGGAAAGCCTTTTTTTCTTTTTTTTTTCCTTGCCCTTTTCATATTTTGTTCTTTCGAAATCAACTGGGAAAAAAGATCTGCCTTCTGTTTAGAATCCGTTGTTAGTTTTGGAGTGAGTCCACGCAAACTCGACGCAAACTAATCCTAAAATCTTGGATTGTGGGGGTGCTGTGGAGAAATTATAGAGTGAGAAAAAAAAATAGAAAATGAAAATAGTTCCGCAGGGACGACGACGCCGCTGACATTGTACGCGGCGAGCTGGGCCTTGGGAGCCATGCCGACAGCGCTGCCTTGGCACACCCGAAAGTACCTAGTGAGTCCCCTGACGGTCGGAGTCTTTAGGGGAGCGGTACCCCCTGGTCTCATTCATCTTGCCGTTAGTGGAATCGAAGCCGGCGCAGAAGAAACGCGCGCGGATGAGCTTGCGGTTGCCCAGGTTGGCCGGAAAGTCCTTCCTGGCAACCCAGCTGCCTTACCATTTGGTAGGGATGGGCCCATTTCGCGAAATGATTATTTCCAATTGTATTTATCATATGTAGAAATCGTTGAGTTTTGGGGAAGAGATAGGGAGAGGGCGCTGGGAGGTGGTCAAGGGGTATTTTTCTTTCTTCATTTTTTTTAATATAAATTTTTTGTTATACTAAATTAAGTTTTTAATTCCAGCAGTATAACAATGAAATATGTGTCAAATTTTGGGTGGAATTACCGTGTGTTGATGTTATAGTATTGTACAACCTAATAATTTTTTTATTTTGTGACATTTTAACTTGATTAGATAAGTCGTCGTGAAATGGAATTAGTACATGTTTGATAACTGTTTCGTTTTTAACATTTGTGTGCAATCAATATAGGAAAAATGAAATAGGTACGTACGTATATGGAAAAAATGACGAATGAAGAAGGGTGAAGAAACAACTAATACTATGTGTATATATATGAAACGGGGTCTTAGATAAGCTCACGTTCTTTAGTTAGCCAGCAAATGTGCTTGCGTTGTAGGCAGATATCCTCTATGTAATTTACACATCCTCTGTGTACAATACACAGCAGCAGCACTAGGGTGGAGGGCGGTCAGTACAATTCTCTACGGTCAGAACACAAATGTATATTCTTTCTCCTCACCATGCTAGGAGTCCTCCTCCAGGTGAAGCATGCGACCGGAGATATGCCGTCTCCATTTGTCACAGACCACAATACTATTGTGATGTTGATTGCTGATTTATTCACTTATGCGGGGGCATTGGCGACTGTCAAGATTTTCCAAGCTTCCAACAATACAGAGATATATGAATTGATGAACAACCTCAGCCTCTTGTGTGGAACTCTTGCATTGATTCTAATGGTGCTCATCCTCGTTCCAAATTTTGGTTGGTTTACTCTCGCATGTTGGGTCATATATTTTGCGATAATTGTGACCAAGTCCTACCAAACCCTAAAAAGACTCTGTAATGCAGCTGTTCGTTATGTCCGTTATAAAATGAAGGCAGCTGTTAGTTACGTCCGTGACAAAATGAAGGCAGGTGTTCGTTATGTCTGCGACAGAATGAAGGCAGCAGTTCATTATGTCCGTGACAAAATGAAGGAGCTGACGATGATATCGAAGGGCACCGAAGAACCCCAAAACCAGAATGGGATGGTTTAGTTATATGGTGATTGTATTATGTAAATGCATTCGTCTCATGAATTTCTAGGCATGTGCCTTTTGATAAGGTGGAAATAATTATTTCGTTTCCTTTTGATTAAATTAGAAAAAAATACCTTGCCAACCGTGTAAAAACAAAACAAAACACTTGAAAGCTCAGTCGAGAAAAGCCGTGCCAACAAATAATCTGGAACTGTTCTCACAACTTTGATAGAGAATGGCAGAAAGAATTCGAAACTGAAACTTCAATCTCAGATCAAGCCTCCATCTCCTGCCACATCAAAACTCCTATATTCTTTTCCTTTGCTTCAATGGCAGGAAAGAAGGATTCGAGAGTCCAAAGTAGGGAATATTGGGCTGGTCAGGCTTCGGAAAAGGCTAGCTTCTTCGAAAGTTACAGGTGGGATGATGTTGATATCATCGAAAAAGCCGCTATTTTTTCTAGGCAAATGAAGACGGAGAAGATGAAAATGATGAAGAAGACGGACAAGATGAGAAGATAAAGGAAAAAAAGGCCGGAGAAAATGAGGGAGGGGAGAGGCCTAGAAAGAGAGATTATATATTAAAAAAGATTATTATTTAAGTACAACATTATATCAAAATGTCAAAATCAACGCTAAGCAAAGACAACAACAGTAGTGTTTTATAATCGAAAAACTAAATTTGATCTGGCATGACATAAAATAAAATTTCTTTTTTTGTTGTCAAATTTGATAGTAGTTTCAAATATTTTTTAATTAATTATTAAATGTTTTTTATTAAAATTTTATCAAATCTGTAACTTTTTTTTGGGTCAAAGGGTAAAATTCATTACCAACAAACACAAGTACAACAAATGCCCAAAACAAGATATGCAAACAAAAATAGGCCACACACAAACAAATGACAAAGATCAACGCACTAAATAGGGAGCTCAAGGAAGGGAACAGGTCCTGCCTGGGAACGTTGCATGGCTCGCACGATAGTCCCTAAGCCCAACCTTGGAGTCCAGCACACACAAACAAACAACACAGAAAAAAAACCTAAAAAACCTAAAACTCTAGTCTTCGTGAAGCTGGAGACGCCGATGCCGACACCGGAGAGCCACCCAACAAACGTCACGATTAGCCTCCACTCACGATCAAGAAAAATTGGCCGAGAATAGCCAAACTTACTTATAAGTTCATGCAAAGTTCTTCTCATAATATGAGATGGAAAAATTAGTATCCGGTCTCTAATTTCTAATGTTCGTTAACTAAGACCTTATCAATTTTTAAATTTTGATCTAAGTCCCTAACATTAATATATTAATGAATTACATGTAAGTTACATAATTTTTATAATAAAGATTAGTAATTGATTTAGAGTTTTAATACTCACACCCTTATTCTCCTAATTAATTTCAATTCAAACATTTCTAAAATATAAAAAATAAAATTAGTATAAGTTTGTACTCATTAATTTTTTTTATAAAAAAATTGATATGTACCAATTCTTAAATATACCAAGTTGTTATATGAAAAATGTACCTTTTTTAAATATAAAATGTACCTTTTTTAAATATAAAATGTACCTTTTTTTTTTATATAAAGTTCATTCAATCTTTTCTCTAATCCATTTTTTAAACTTATATGTGTTCATACTATTTCGTTGATTTGATAATGTATCCATATCAAGTTTAATAAAAAAAATTATGAGTTTTATTTTAAATCTCATTAATATAAATAACAACAAATTTATTTTTAATTTAAAAATATAATAACTTACGTAGAAATATATTATTATATTACTGTTAGAAACTTCGATAAAAAACTAAAAACAACAAAGAGATTTCAGTTAAAAAACATTAGTAGTTAAGAATAGTATCCAAAGTGTCTCATGTGAGATTCATTCTCAACACCTTTATCGTGAAGTGTAATATTCAAAAATGGATCATATCGCAGAAATTGCTTTTAGCGTCCCTCTATGTTTGGAACTAGAATGGTTAGTGTATACTCTGCTCTCAGTCCTTATCTTCCCTGTTCCGGTCTCCAGCTCCAGTTTTGGCAATTCGTTAGCACCAGCTAAATCTACCAAATTCTGCACCCATCAGTTAAAATTTAAAGGCAGACACTTACACAGAGTCAGGAATTAAATAATCAAGATATTGCAAAGCATAAGACAACAAATCAACTGGAATTGTTCTCACAACTTTGATAGAGAATGGCAGAAAGAATACGGACTTGAAACTGCATTCCCAGTTCAAGCCTCCATCTCCTGCCACAACCAAACTCCTACATTTTAAACTTCTTTTCCTTTGCTTCGATGCCAGGAGAGAAGGATTCGAGGGTCCAAAGTTGGGACACAGATGGGGTTTTTTCCTCTAATATTAATAGGGGGTGATTTTTCTTGCGTATTGAAAAGGATAGCTTTTTTGGGAAGTACAGGAGGGATGATGTTGATATCATCCAAAAAGACGCTGTCTTTTCTATGCAAATGAAGACTCTGAAGATGATGAAGAAGACGAAAACGAATAAGAAAAAGATGAAAAAGATGACGACGACGAAAAAAATTAAGAAGAAACGAAGAAGACGAAAAAAGACGAAGAAAATGAGAAATCAAGACGAAATGCCGGAGAACATGAGAAATCAAGAAGAAATGCCGTTAAAAACAAGGACAGATTATAAAGTAAATTAAAAATTCTAAACACATTCCAAATCACTTTCAATGTGTATTCTTTAAGATTTCCAAATCACTTTCAATGTGTATTCTTTAAGATTAAGATTATTTCTTTTCTTTTCTTTTTTTTTAAGTTTTCAAAGTCGTTCTCACTCACTATTGTAGAACAAAACCCTAATAAAAAAAATAGTATAAACACGTTTATGAAAAATATTTTTGACGAATACAACATAAAATCAACGTTTTGGAGGCTTTACATGATATAAGACTTCATATGTTTTCATTCTTTTAGAGATTTCAAGATTTCGCATATTAAGGCTGCCAATAGACATTTTGTTAAAGAGAAACATAATTGAGTCATTGACAGTAAGAGCATTCCAAATGAGATGTTAAATTTTAAACATCATAATGATAGTTGATGGCTTATGTGGCAATTTGACATTTTGTATAATATTTTGATCCACCTGGTATGGTAAATAATAATGTCATTTAATAAAAATTTTTATCTTTTTGTGGAGTCCAACAATTAAGAAAACTAATCAAATATTTTAAAAACATAAGAACATTTATTATATATTATATTAATCTATTAAAAATTATTTAATAAATTTGACATCTGTTGTCAAATTTGACAGCAAAATTTTTGCCTTCAAATGACTCAGAGCCACATAAGAAATTGAAGGCTCGATTGGAGAGAGTTTGTTATCATTTTTTACTGTTGTATGCCTACGTGGTAGTTTTGATATCTCATTTGGAGATGCTCTAAGACTACCAATTGATTGATATCTTAATTATGATGGTTTTTCGTTCGTGAAGACTACCAATTGATTGATATCTTAATATAAATACAATACAATGCATATATGTACTAGATTCTATACAAATTAAACCACTTATGGACCTGCAAAATGGTACTTTTGTTTTTTTGTTAAAAACACGTTTATATAAAATATAAAATTTACCAAATATTAACTGTTTTACTGTACAATTGTTTATTCTCACAGTACAACATAAACATTTTATAAAAAAAGTACAATCTTTACCGCATTAACGAAAACATTCTTGCTTATGCATTTATGTGCCAAGATGCGAGTTTAATATCCATCAATTTCTCTAACATTATCACTCTACTAAAAAACAGTGAGTGTGACAATGCCGCATTGGGCTAAATAGTCATTTGGGTATTGGGGTCTGTTTACGCCGGCCCGGCCCATACTCGTTGCTTTAGTTGTTAAGAATTGTTACAGAAGAAGCTAGAAGGGGACGATTCAGTATCGCTCCCAAAATCTGGGTGCTTAGCGATTGGAAGCGTTGATATTTAATGGCGTCCGGCACAGAGAGTGATGACACAGCCGATACTTCACCTCCGTAAGCAAACCCACCTTCTTCCTTTCCCCCCCTTCATTCCAATTCATCACTAAAGTTTCTGCCTTTCCTTCTGATTCCTCCACTTTCTCGGCTGCCAAACACATCTTAGTTAATTTCTTAAATTTTTTCCATTTGATTGCAACAGAGAATGAACTCATTCGATTGATTTATTTTTGCTTGTAATTTCAGGACAAGCAGTATTTACAAGGACCCAGATGACGGCCGGCAGCGAATCTTGCTCGAATTGGAGTTCGTCCAGTGCCTCGCAAATCCCACCTACATTCACTGTATGTGTGTCTGTGTATATTTATCTCAAAGTATTTGGATTCTTTTTTCCTGTAAGTTTTTAGTGGGTCCTTTCATTTGATTTCCTGCTGCTTACATTTTGTATGTGTAATGTAGATTTGGCTCAGAATCGTTACTTAGAGGATGAGGCTTTCATTGGGTACTTGAAGTATCTTCAGTATTGGCAGCGTCCCGAGTATACGAGATTTATAATGTGTGCCAAAACCCGTCCAATGTGATAGCTTTGTGGTCGTTTTGAGTTCATTGAATGGTCTTACATTGTTTCTTGAGGTTTTAATTTTTGACCCTTGACATGTTTTCTTGTAATTGTTCAGGTATCCTCATTGCCTGTTTTTTCTTGAGTAACTTCAAAATGCAAACTTTCGAGCTGCAATGGCACATCCTGGAAACAAGGTCAGTCTCTCTATGCATTTTCTTCCTTTAAATTTTAATTGTTTGGAACTATATGTTGGAGCCAGCAGCATATTCATCTGTTTTTGGTGATTTCTAGGAGTTGGCGCATAGGCAGCAATTCTACTTCTGGAAGAACTATAGGAACAACCGTTCGAAACATATATTACCGAGACCCCTCCCTGAACCTGTCCCTGCACTCCCAGCACCTGCTCCACCTCAGCAAGCTGTGCCTCCCGTTCCACCTGTGCCAGCTACAACTGTTTCTGTGACAGCAACTGCTCCAGCTCCTTCTCCTTAGCTTTTTGTTTGACCCGGTTGGGTTGATTCGGGTCGGGTTCTGGTTTCATGTGGTTTAGGAGCTGGAGGACACGAAGAAGTGGCTGAAGGAGATAGAGGAGGAGGCCGGCGCTCTCCGCGATATGCAGGCCAAGGTCGAGAAGGAGATGGGCGCTGTTCAAGGTATCGGATTTTACTTTTCTGTTTTGTAATTTTATTTCTTTTGGGTGTTTTGGTGGTGATTTCTTGTGCTAGGGTTAGGCTGCATTGGTTTTTTGGTGGGTTCGAATTGGAACTTAATGGTGACTCTGTAGGTAATGCTAGGTCAAAATCCGCTATGTTGTCCCTTTGTGATTGTGTTTGGGGAATGCTGGTTCACAAAAGCTTAAAATAATGGAAATATTTGATTTTTTTCGAATCATGATGCGTCTAACTTGCCCATGTTGTTAGTTGTCGCCGATTGAATGGATAGGGTACCCGCTTGGAATTTTTTTGATTGTTCTGAGTACATGCATGCGTGCTGAGACCCATGTTGTTAGTTGTCTCTGGTTTAATGGATAGGGTGCTTGAATTAGAAGGTGTGTGGTTTTACACCATTAGATTTTGGTAATTTTGTTCTGGGTACATGCACGAGTGCTGTCTTTAATGGTTCACTTGGGTTATTCGTGATTGTCCTTTTATGTAAGCTAGCATATAGAACAGGAAAGTTTGAGTGATACGCGTCCATCTGACCATGGTTGTCCGTTGTTAAATGTATAAACTTCCTGATTCTGATGGTTATTCATTTTAAATTATTGGGTTTTGTAGATTTTGTTCTGTATATTTGTATGCCTGTTGTTTTGAATGGTTTTACTAGTAGTTATTGGCCTTTTATGCAAGCTAGATTGGTCCTTCTGTGTAACTATTACTATCTGAACTCTTAGTTTCAATCTGCACAGTATGCTATTGTTGTCTATTTGAACATCCCTGGTCTTCCTCTGTTGGTCAGCCCATCCAGGGCACTGTTGAGTTATACATACATTCATTGGTTCTCAAAAGAATCTTTCCGTCACACAGTAGGCTAACATGATGTGTATAAGTAGTTTTTCTGAACTGTTCATGTTTGTTATCAATGAAACATGATATCCCCAATCAAATTTTACTCTAGGTTTAATGCTTCAAGTAATGATATCTATCAGTATAGCGAATACTTTTTGTTGTCAAATTTTACTCTAGGTTTAATGCTTCAAGTAATGATATCTATCAGTATAGCGAATACTTTTTGTTGTCAAATTTTACTCTAGGTTTAATGCTTCAAGTAATGATATCTATCAGTATAGCTAATACTTTTTGTTTTATGTGTTTTGATTGTGAATGAAGATTCCTCGAGTGGTTCTGCATCTCAGGCTGAGAAGGAGGAGGTGGATTCTAGATCCATCTATGTTGGTAATGTGAGGCTCAACAATGCTTTCTCTTTTTCATTTTAATTTGGACCATTTTATATAATGGATATGTGTTTTCATGCTCTGCTCTCTGTCTCTGTCTATTTGCATTTTTCAAATTTATTTTGGAGGGATCAAATCTTTCAAACTTTATATCGAGTTTAGGATATTACTGAGTTTATCCTAGGAAAGATTTTCATTTTTGCTTTTGGCGTTCCCTAGGACAGGGCTGTCCAGAGAGTTTGTTTGCTGTCCTTTTCTTGCACTTACTAGGTGACTTTTATTTTTATTTAGACTTTGTTTTCCTTTTTTTTCCGGTAGGCTACAAATTATTGAGGTTTTTTAGTGTGTTTAAGTACGTGTTTGAGATTTGAATCAAGTAGCCACCTGCTGTCCGCAGCCATGCTAATCTTGAAAGAATAGCTAGTTTGGATAATTTCTGGTTTAGATATAGTTGGGTCAGTTGACTTGAACTGTAACAAAGATATAGTTGGATCAGTTGACTTAAACTGGAACAAATACTTAATATTAGTTCATGTATAGTTCAATGTACATTATAAGCTGCAGTCTCAAGTTTTAGTATGCTTTCCCAAGTCTTTGACTAAGTTCATCTTGCACTAGGGAAGAATTTCTTTTTAAATTATTACCATGTGATATTTGCGGTGCTCTTTGGAAGCATTATGGCCAAGAGTGAGAACCTATTGTTTGACTTCACCTTCAGGTTGATTATGCATGTACTCCTGAGGAAGTCCAGCAGCATTTTCAGTCTTGTGGAACCGTTAACAGAGTTACAATTTTGACCGACAAGTTTGGTCAACCAAAAGGATTTGCTTACGTTGAGTTTGTTGAAGTTGAGGCTGTTCAGAATGCTCTCCTGTTAAATGAATCAGAATTGCATGGCCGTCAATTGAAGGTACTTGATTTTTTTTTCTTTCTTATTTTATGTATAGGTCTCTATACTTATTTGAATATTGATTTTTTAGTCGATCAATTGGGTAACAGTGATTGTTTTTGATATATTAACAGGTCTCTGCTAAGCGTACAAACGTTCCTGGACTGAAACAGTATCGAGGAAAGCGCCCCAGCCCATTTTCTCGATCTCGGAGGCCTTTCATACCTGCTGCACCCTTCTATCCTGCGTTTGGTTATGGGTAAGCACATTGCACAATGATCTCCCTTTCTACTTTTGTTGCTTTTTAAGGAAGTCAAAAGAGGCATGGAAGTTTGGAAAATAATATGTTGTCTCCAGCAAAAGGCCAGCCTATATTTTTTGTGCTTAAACCGATAATTTGTTGTCTTTTGTAAAATAATGTGTTGTCTCTGGAATAAGGGGAAAAAAGGTGAAAATGCTTAAACAGCCAAAACTGGAAACCAAAACGACCTTAAAAGGACTAGGCCATTTCTCATAGGCTACAATGGTCTCCTGTATCAAGTTGTCAATATTGCAGCTTGATTAAGTTTGTTGAAATTTTGTTGAAGTTACTTCGTTAGTTGCATTGCTCGAAAGTTGTAGCTTTGTTTTTGTTTCTCTCGCTCACTTTGAGAAACTTTGCATGAGCTCTTCATATTGTGACATGCCATTGACCTGAATTTTCTTTTGTTCAGGAGGGTTCCGAGGTTCAGGCGGCCCATGCGATACCGACCATACTAATGATGAATCACATCCCCAGGCTGCCACATTGTGCGAAAGGCAATGTATGCTTGATTATGGTCCTATACCATACCAATGAGGAATTTAGATTGCTAGGTGGCTGCACTGTGTGAGGGCCATTTATGTTTTATTACGGTCGTATCTATAGTTTGGGAACTGGAGAAAAGAAGTTGAACAAACCATTTGCATGGCAAAGGCCGACTTGATTCGTTCTCGAATTTGTAGTATCTATAGTTTTAAGACTGATGTCGATGTTTCGTAACATTGAAGGGTCCCCTATGCCAAAGAACTGTTATTGCATTCGATTTGATGATTCAGAGTAGTGAAATATAACTGTATGAATCGTCTGTTTTTGGTCAAAAATATAAGTTATCTGAATGGAGCTGGTGAAATTGGACAGTCTGATATATCGACCGCGTGAAGTGAACCTGTTTATTGCCAGATTGTTGGTTTGATTTGATTTCCAAGAGGTTAAATTACTTTTTACAGGAAGTGTCACCAGCGAGACTTGAACTTATTCCTTGGTCTAGTGAAGAGAACAATCGTTACTAACGCAACCTATCCTCGTTAGCAATGGATTGAGTCTTCCTTGGGTAGTTAAACTTGGCATGGTTACAGGATTTTGCTGTAAAATGAAAACATTTACCAGAGAAAATTCTTAAATTAGTCGTAGCTCTGACATGGTAGTACAGTTTTGCTATGAGTTTATATCTAAACAATTATGACTTTAAATTACGTGCAAATGACAAATTTTGTTTACAAGACTTTGCGTGCGGGTGAATCTCTTTATCAATTAAGTTATAAGTCTCATAGTGGCTCAAAGTTGCGGAGGAGAGTTCAAACTCTTGCAGGGAGGGAGCATATCGGCTCGGGCAATGTGGCTCCTCCCACGTCTGCATGTTCAAAAGGAGTGCAGATACAAACAAAACAATATCAACAGTATGTGAGCTCAGAAGTGGACAATTAATGAACACAAATAAAAGGGTTTTATTTTACAAGATAATGTGGCTCTTTTTGGGTACGTTAACAAAATCAGAACTCTGTCAATCCGTCTCTCTCTTAGCTCCCACAGTTTTGGGTCCGTTAAGCGACGTTAAGTGAATCGACCGGTCTCAACAGATTAACTAGATCTGACACATGTCAACAGATTAACAAGACCCGCCCCGTCTCAACAGATATTGTGACCGGAACACGGAGTGATACATCATGTATTATTATAGAAATTGTGAGATATGTGTGTTAAAAAGTTAATAACTTAAAAAATAAAATTTCCCTATAACTTATATAAAAACACGTGGTGTACCACCCTTGTTTCGGACACAATGAAAAATTCTCCAAATTCACGAGACTAATGTATTTACCTAATACAATCACCATATAACTAAGGCATCCCATTCTGGTTTTGGGGTTCTTCGGTGCCCATCGATGTCATCATCAGCTCCTTCATTTTGTCACGGACGTAACAAACTGGTGCCTTCATTCTGTCACAGACATAACGAACACCTGCCTTCATTTTGTCACGGACATAACTAACAGCTGCCTTCTTTTTATGACGGACATAACGAATAGCTTCATTACATAGTCTTTTTAGGGTTTGGTAGGACTTGGTCACAATTATCGCAAAATATACGACCCAACATGCGAGAGTAAACCACCCTAAATCTGGAATGAGGAGGAGCACCATTAGAATCAACGCGAGAGTTCCGCACAAGAGGCTGAGGTTGTTCATCAGTTCATATATGTCTGTATTGTTAGATGCTTGGAGCATTTTGACAGTCGCCAATGCCCCCGCGTAAGCGAATAAATCAGTAATCAGCACCACAACAGTACTGTGGTCTGTGACAAATGGAGACGGCATATCTCCGGTGGCATGCTTCACCTGGAGGATGACTCCTAGCATGTTGAGGAGAAAGAATATACATTTGTGTTGTGAGAGTAGAGAATTGTACTGACCACCCTCCACCCTAGTACTGCTGCTGTGTATTGTATACATAGAGGATGTGAAATTACATAGATGATATCTGCCCACATCGCAAGCACATTCTAGCTAACTAAAGAACATGAGCTTATCTAAGACCCCGTTTCATATACAATACTATTAGTTGTTTCTTCACCCTTCTTCATTCATCATTTCTTCCATATATGTGCGTACATATTTTATTTCTCCTATATTTATTGCACACAAATGTTAAAAGTGAAATAGTTATCAAACATGCATCAATTCAGTTCCACGACGATTTATCTAATCAAGTTAAAATGTCACAACACTGAAAAATTATTAGGTCGTACAATACTATGACATCAACACACGGTAATTCCACCCAAAATTTGACACATATTTCATTATTATACTGCTGGAATTAAAAACTAGTCTAAAAAAAATTTATTAAAAAAAAGAGAAAAACTTGAAGAAAGAAAAATAGCCCATAACCACCTCTCGCCTCCATCCCCGATGATTCCCCGTCCTTAGCAGTTAGCCCCCGCAGCTTCACCCCTGCTAGCTATGAGGCTGCTGCCCTTCTCTATCTCTCCCCCAAAACCTCAACGATTTCTACATATGATAAATACAATTATAAATAACCATTAATTTAGACCACCAAGTAGATACACCTGGATTGGAAATAATCATTTCGAAAATGGGCCCGTCCCCACCAAATGGAAAGGCAGCTGGGTTGCCAGGAAGGACTTTCCGGCCAACCTGTGCAACCGCAAGCTCATCAGCGTCCGCCGGCTTTGAATCCACTAACGGCAAGATGAATGAGACCACGGAGTACCGCTCCCTAGAGACTCCGACCGTCACGAGGCTCACTAGGTACTTTCGGGTATGCCAAGGCAGCACTGTCGCTATGGCTCCCAAGGGCCAGCTCGCAGCGTACAATGACTGCTGGAGCGCCAACTGCTACGACCTCGACATCCTCACAGCCGTCGGCGACGGCTGCGACTTCTTTCCCTCAGTGTAGGCCGCGTCATCGTCCCAGCGGAAATATTTTCATTTTTTTTTTGGGGTTTTTGAACATTAGTATAACAACATGTCCCTGAAAATTATAATATTTGTAATTTTAATAAGTGAGTTTCTGAAAATGCCCTTCGAGGCATGTACGTTGATTTATATTGATGGCCTTGTAGTGACAGGTAAGGTTCACTTTCTTGGGATATCCTTGTAGCACTCGTCGCTACGGACGCGTGGGCGCAAATAGATTCGAATTTGGAGCTATAACGAATAAGTTATTAACGTTTGAAGTTGGGGGTTAAAATGATAATTTAATTATTATTTGGAGAATTCTAGAAAATCTGGGGTGCCACGTGGATGGCCCAGATTAAAAGGAA
The DNA here is from genome assembly GCA_963580275.1 of Crataegus laevigata. Classification (NCBI taxonomy): domain Eukaryota; kingdom Viridiplantae; phylum Streptophyta; class Magnoliopsida; order Rosales; family Rosaceae; genus Crataegus; species Crataegus laevigata. The sequence goes on along the minus strand of OY756951.1, from coordinate 5,336,375 downwards.
TGGAAAATGGGCGGCTGGGATGGTTTGCAAAGGAGAGAAATGGAGGAATAAGGAAAGGAGAGAGGATGGGTTGCCCAATCAGAAAAGAGAGAAAGGAGGGAAAGGAAGGAAGGTGAGAAGGAGGGGGGAACTGAGTTTCCCCTTGACTCGCACAGAGAGACCCGTTTTCCATACTTTTCGGTGGTTTTCCACCGGATTTCTCACAAATTCGACCAAACCACCACTCCCAATCCTTATTTCGATCTTCCCTCTATCCATTTCACACCAAATTTAGGAAGAGTTGGTCTCCAAAACAAAGAAACCGCCGGTGGTGCCAAAACGGTTCGTGTTCGAATTCCTCCATTCTTGAAACAATTTCATGCAATTACCTACACCAAATACTCCCCCTAGAACCCAAGAACAAATCCCAAGCAATGGATGGAGCCTCGGAGTTGAATTGGAGGTCGAATTGGAACACATCCATTTCTAGGGTTCTTGGCGGGTGTGACGAAATTGAAGGTTTTTCAGTCCAAATTGGATTTTCTCGAAGGCGATGATCATTTGGGATCAGTTGGGACTTCTTGATAGTCGTGCTAAGGGGTTGTAGCATGAACTCCAGGTGAGTAGATCTTTTCCTTCTTATCATATATGTGTGTGATTGATAATTCCACAAATGCTTTAAAATGGAACTAAGGAATTTATGTTATGTGATATATATATATATATATATATATATATATATTTATATATTTATAGGTTATAAATACTACGAGATGGTTGAATTTAAATTATATCGTAATATATCCATATGCATATTACCTATAAATAATTATTGTGAACTACGAATGGCTTGATCCCTGTTTAGGGTACGTAGGCAATCTAACGAGATGTTAGATGCAGCTATATAATAATTGAGGCAAAAGCATTGTTTGAGAATTGAGTAATGTGAAGGAAATTGGTAAAAAGGTATATTTTAATTTTATGAATTGGTGATTGCATGTGGACTATAAATCTTTGTACAATGAAATGAGAAATTGTGGTATTATGTTTTATAAGTGCTATGTCTTAATTAGTTTATATTTTAGTATGTGATTTAATACAGTTTGCACAGCGTGGCACAACAATACGGAGATCAAGGTAAGTTCAGGTGAGCTTATCGTGTTGGTATGATCGAAAGGTAATTAGTGACGAATGGATTTAAGTAGAATTCATTGTCCTTCACGTGATCGTTCACCTCCCACACCTTACGCTCACCTTGGATTCCAAGGTAGGTGCCAGTCTGTCGTACAGACCACTATAGGTGGTTACGACTCGTAGGTGACTTGCGATACTTCGCACAGCCTTCACGTGATCGTAGCACTTGAGCGTATTTATTTACACCTAGCATGTCGTACATACCACTTTAGGTGATTCCAACTCGTGTGTAGGACCTGATTGATGTTATATGATTGATGAGATGTGGGTGAGTCGTACAGGTTATTATAGGTGACTCCAACTCACGTGCTAGCACCTGATTGATATTATGATTGATGAGATACGTGCTAGCACCTGATTGATGTTATATGATTAATGAGATGTGGGTGAGTCGTATAGGTCACTATAGGTGACTCTGACTCACGTGCTAGCACCTAACTGATATTATGATTGATGAGATACATGCTAGCACCTGATTGATGTTATATGATTGATAAGATATGTGCTAGCCCTTAATCGATGTGATATGATGGATGAGATATGGATAAGTCGTATAGGTGACTACGACTGACATTCATTTATATTGATTTATTTCATCCTACTTACATGGTTGTTTTCGAGATACTCGACATGGCATGTTTTGGTTTACCATCCTTCAGTATGATTGTTATAAACCTAAGTATTAGTATTCTCTGGGTATACTACTAAAAAGAAAGATATTTTTGAAGTTCATTTTGTCTACTCACATATCTGTTTTGTGTCCTTCCAGGTTATAGCTGATGAGGTTCGTATCAACGAGGATTCTTGGCAAGTCTCAGGATTGGTGGCTACTTTTGGGGGTATAATTCTTACCCACCTTACTGTACTTCACTTATGCTCTATCATCACGTGTGAAATGGGTTCGCTCATGCTCACTAGCACACTCTAATATTTAGACATTATTAGGTTTAAATTTATTCATATTTTCCACATCACTACACTTTATAGCTTCGTCACCTTCCAGGTGTCGGCCAGTACAGCTCGATTCAAAGTTCTAGTGGTCATATTTGGGTCGGGGTGTGTCAATTTGGTATCAGAGCATAAGTTAGGCAGTATAGCATCCATCACACATGTGATGTAAGTATTTTAGGTTCTTGAACCGAAATATCGAGTCTTGCCACCTCGTTGAATACGAAAAATGTGTTTGCATTCCTAAGTTTGGGCAATTTTATCGACTTGTCGACATTTTAGGAGATCACTTTAGTGAATGCTTTTAGATTTAAAGCGAATTCTGGTTAAGAAAAGAGGTAGGGTTGTGACAAGTTGATGGCCCTAAAACAGGGCTAAGATATTGATTGATGTATCACCATCATTGTTCTCACAATAGCATTATCAGCTTTTCGGGTTAGGAAACCACAATTTACTTTGATCCATTGATAGTATTCGTTAACATATCATTTTTGGGGATCTTTATAAGGTATATTTCATAATGATTCCAAAACTTGTCTGAGGTGACAACCTGGTGCTAAAGTAGTAGCGCTTGAGGAAAGGAACATTTAGGGAACGATCACTTTTGGTCCCTGATAGTACAATTTTCAAGGAAAGATTAATTTCTATCCAGTCTGTTCCAAAGTAGATTACTAGAAAATTTTATTTTATTTTTTCGATTCTGAACACTCCAATCAATACTAATTTCCTACATTACGGTTGGTGCTATACTCATCATTTTAATGAGCACTGAAATGGAAGTAAGAATCGTTATATCTAAGGTTAATAGTATAGTATGTTTTGAAGATGTTTACCTTTAGCACCAATTCTTGAAAATTTTTACTTAGGATTTTATTCTGTTAAGTCCTTTGATGATGTGGATTATTTGGAAATTTATGAAGGCGAGTTCCTCGAATATCTTTACTGTGCAAAGGTAGCACGATGAAATGTCATTCTTATATTTTAACGCTGAGGATGGTTTAAAGGAATCATCGTATATAATGTGGGATTGACAATCATTCTCCTGGTTCGAAAATCAGTTGGCAAGTCTCTAAAGGAAGATGTGTCCAAAATTTTATTAATCGTGTAGTGTCTCAAAACATCCTTCTCTTTGAGTAGAGTTAAAATTTTGATAATAGTGGTGGAAGAACTGAATTACTTTTATGACTATACTATTGTGCATCATTTCGATGGTGTGAATGTAATTATGTCACCTCTTCAGCGTAATATATTCCATTTTAGTTGGAATTTACAAGTATTGACATGGCATTATTTACGATCATCAGGAAATTAATTAAACAATTATAATCATTTCCTGTATGTAGATGGAAGTGGGAAACATCATCCTAGACTCTTGGTACGAGGTGTTTTGTGCATGATGAGAATATGGAAAATAACAATGATAAGGTTGGATCAAAGTTACACTTTTCGGCGGTGCATAGGCGATATGACAGTTTATTATATTTCCCAATGTGTAACACTGTTGGGAAGGAGCTATCATATCTATGACTTAAAGTCAACATTTATCATTCTTTTATTTGAAAATCGAATGACAATAGCTGTGGAACGTATCCAAAATCTTTAGTTGCCTCAGATATTTTAAGTTCCAATTATGAACTATTTTTGTACATGTTGAGAATGTAAAAATCAATAATCATGAGGTGGAACCAAGGCTGCGTTCGTATGGCGTTTCTATTGGTGGTAGCTTTACTCGAGTGTGAGGTGGCTTTCTTTTAGCCCTAAAGTGTAAAGTTGGTAATGGTGATGATTTCTTTCTCTATAATGGGCAATGAGATTTTAACAGCAAGACACTTGTGAAACTAATTAAGATAGAAGTGAAATGTTGTTAACTTCTCCACATAATGTGACCTAAAAGTTATAGTGCGTGATATGATTAAATGAGGAAATAGGAAAGGAATTAAAAGTTGAGGTTTCACTTGATGTGTTGAGGAGAATTCTCAGTCTAGGTACGCCTTGCCTTGGTTAAAGTAGAAATGGTGGTTGAGAAAATAAAGTCCAAATTTTATGGACAGCCACAACTTCTTCTTGTTTGCTTTCAAAGGGTGATGACATTATGAGAGCTACTTTTGGACTTCTATTCTAGTTCAGATAAACAGAAAATAAACAGGATTACTATTTGGATGTATTATATTCCATAGTGTTACATATTTCACTTCCAAGGGTTATGAGTACTAGATTTTGTCTAGTATTACATTACCACCTTGAGACTGGGAGATTGTTCTAAAATGAGCTATATATAACCTAAGGGACGTGTTGCATGTTATTCGTTCTACCAGTAGTATAGTTGTCACATACCATTATCTCTATTTTAGTTGCTTGTAACTATGGGTACAATTTTGGCTTAGCTACGACACCATTGGAGTTAATATAACGAGATTTGATACACAGTGTATAATTGTTAGACACTTACCCTTGTTAGGGTTGTATGTAACTGTGGTTACACTCCTGATTATGAGCATGACATTATTTGAGGTATGATATAAATATTTGTACAAAGTATGTGATTTATAGAAGAGTATTGTGAACAGATATTTCAATTATGAAGATGGTAACATGAAAAAATTTATAATATTGATTATGTTGCTTGATGAAGTAGTGCAAGAGCACAATTGAGGCGATGTATGCGCATTTTCCAATGAGGGTCAAGATGGTAATATCGCACCCTTCGGGAAATTATTTATTTGTTTGTTGTGACGATGGTGAGCGTCAGGATTACGGGTTGCAGACCGTAATATCAATAATATAATTGTTGGAATTGAGCAGTGGATAGATAGACTTTTTATGGGAGTATATTTAATTACTTAGTTAATTATTTATTATATTTACCTATTCATGGATTGGACTTAATCTAAAGTTACAGCACTCATATCTTCAAAGTATGTTACGCTACGAGTACGTAGGAAAAGGGAAGTTAAGCTTGGAGGTATGAAAGAGGAATAATTGCAATTTGATCATGACGGAAGAACATTCTTTGCTCTTGCAGCCGTTTAACTCGAGATCTTCTCGGTGTATTTATTTTCTACTATCCTTTACTACGTTGTCTGGCAAGTGATTTTAAATTTCGGGGACGAAATTTTTTAAGGTGGGTAGATTGTAACAACCCGTCCCTGAAAATTATAATATTTGTAATTTTAATAAGTGAGTTTTCGAAAATGTCCTTCGAGGCACGTACGTCGATTTATATTGACGGCCTTGTAGTGACAGGTAAGGTTCACTTTCTTAGGATATCCTTGTAGCACTCGTCGCTACGGACGCGTGGGCACAAACAGATTCAATTAGTCCTTGCAAAAGATTAAATTTTAAAAAAAAATCTGGTACTAAATTACGTATTCAATTTAATTCCTTGAAGTGTACTTTTATCAAAATTTACATTCAATTTTTGTTATTTAATGCGTATTTTTATTTAATCTCTCCACATTAAATTTTAATTTTATTAATATGCACAGTTTATTTTTTAATTATAAATGAACGTAAATGAGAAAATATTAAAAGAATTTTGTGATTAAAAAATATATAAAATACATAAGACCACCTCCAATGGTGGGCTAAAAGCCATCTTTCCCCCCAAAATCCCCCCCCAAGCTCACTCCAACCCAAGAGGAAAATGGGGGCTAGATGCTAAAAGGAGATGCAAGGCCAGAAACCCCCCAAAATTTAGCCCAAAATCGGAGTGGGCTCCACCGGAGAGAGTGGGTTTCAGCAATTGGGCTCCAAACCCAGCCTGTGGACTCGCAAAACGAGCGACACGAGCCCAACAACAGACTGGCCGGGATCCACGCACGTGGGCCTGTCGACCACGTTCCCAGACGTCCAACGACTACTTTTGAGCAGACGGCTGTGATCATCAGGCCGTTGGTTAATCCAACGGCCTAGATTCAATTTTTTATTTTATTATTTATTTATTTATTATTGAATCCAACGGCTGAGATCGAATATAATCAAATCTAACGGTTAAAAAAAAAGATCTAACGGCCCAAATTTAAATCCAATAGCTAAAATAATTAAAAAAAATTATTTAAATCAAAATTCACCCAAAAACTCTATAAATACCTATGTATTTGTTCAAACATTCACACAAAACTCAATTTTCTCCTACAATTCTTCCAAGTTATCTTTCTACCATTTCTTTCCATTTCCAAATTGTTCAACATGGCAAGAGAGCATATTAGAGGTCGTAATTGGACCTGTGAGGAAGATGTTGCTTTATGCTTGACATGAGTTTCTGTTAGCGAAGATGGTGTAGTTGGCACAAATCAAAATAAGAAGGTTTTGTGGGATAAATTTGTAGACAGTGAAATTTCAGTAAATAAAATGTTGACCAATGGTCAAAATTTTAACACTCGTGTATTACATAAATTGTACACATATTGTGTGATTCGACGAAAATTCGAAAAGAGTTAGAAAAGTGTCAAACAGGACACGTGTCAACACCTGGTAGAGACGGCTTATTTCATCTGGGATATTATATTCAAAATTAGGCCTTGGAAAATTCTATAAATAGAAGCCAATTTCATTCATTTCATTTCACCAATTCACAAATACATTTCTCTACTCCCAAATTGGAAGAGAATTCTCTGAAGTTCGTTCTTCGTTCTTCGTTCTTCGTTCATCGTTCATCGTTCTTCAAGATCAAGCCCCAACGGCCCCTTGAAGAAACGCTCATCCATCCTAAGATCAAGCCCCAACGGCCCCTTGGATTAGCACAATTGTTCTTCAAGATCAAGTCCAAAAGCCCTTGAAAGATCCATCCACCATTCATCATTCATCTGTTCATCCGTTTCTTCAAGAACCAAGCCCAAAAGCCCCTTGAAGTTCATCCATCGTTCATCGTTCATCGTTCATCCATCTTCTTCAAGATCAAGCCCCGACGGCCCTTGAAACAACATTCATCCACCCTCCAAGATCAAGCCCCGACGGCCCTTGCAATCAATACATTCATCCTTCAAGAATCAAGCTCAAAGCCCCTTGAAGCTCATCCATCGTTCATCGTTCATCGTTCATCGTTCTACATTCATCATCAAACATCTGAAGATCATCACTGTTCATCCCAAGAATCAAAGCGCCAAACAGCCCCTTCGGATCAACACAAACAAATCCACATCACTGTTCATCCAAGGATCAAGCCCAACAGCCCTTTGGATCAACAGCCCATCAACAAATCCATATCTTACGAAGATAGAATCAGAGGAACAAATAGAGATTGTAACCCCAAAATTCATCAAATAACAAATATTATTTTGTACACGTGTTCTTGTTCCTTCAGGAAATTTTCGTGTTTACAAAAATCATTGCAAAGTTTCAAGAAAATTGCAATGGTGGTAGGCGGGATGGTAGTGGTGTTTATGATCGGTGGAAGACTATCAACAAAGCATGCACTTTATGGAAGGGAAGCTTGGAGAGAGTCGTGGTTGGCATGGCTAGTGGAAGGAGTGCCACGGAAATTGTGAGTTTTGTTCTTGATATTTTATGTGTCATGTACATAATATTATTTTGCAACTACATAACTTTTATGTATTTTTTGCATAGGGTAACAAAGCAATGGAAATTTGCAAGACAAGAGTAACACCAAAAAATCAAGTTTTTAAGTTGCAACATGCTTGGAATGTCCTCAAGGATTGTCCGAGGTGGGGAACTGATGCAGACCAACAATGGGGAGGATTATTTCAATGTGAAGCCGCACAGAGAAATGCTGAAGAGGATGGTGTCGATGAATGTGTCAATGAAATGACACCATCTCCTTCTTTTGCAAGGCCCCCGAGAAGAGATAAGCAAAAAGAAGCAAAGAGAAAAGGTAAGTCCCAAGATTCGATGAGTGGACACTTTATTACCGGAATTGAAAAATTGAATGAAACCCATAGCGCTCGCCAAGAAGAATCGGCCCGAATGCGTTTGCAAATGAAGGAAATCTCAGATAGGGAGCAAGATAGGTTTGAAATTAATTTCATGATGGAGGACCTCAGCAAATACACTCCAGACAGGCAGAAGTTCTTACGTGGTAAGCAAAAGGAAATTATGCGAAAGTCTGCCTCAAGGAGTATGTTTCAAGATGATGAATCCTCTGAACCATATATCCCAAGTCCTGTACGAAGTCCATCACCAAATGAAGATGGTTGATATGATTATTAAGTTTATGTAGTGTAAGAATTATTTGCTTTATTAATTAAGTTTATTAATTGACGTTTGTATTAAGTTTATGTAGTTTATTAATTATGTGGTTTATGAATTATCGGTTGTATTAAGGCTTACTTTGTGTCAAATTTAGTGATTTTTCAATATTTATCGGAATTTAAATTTTTTTTAGATTAAAATGTTCATAAAATTAATTTACGATAGTCTACATATTTATTTATTTTTTAATTTAATTTAAGAAAAAAAATAGTCTAAGTTCATTCTTTAATAATTACGGGCTAAAATTTTAGGCCACAACCATTGGAGCAGAAAAGCTGTTTCTGGGCTAAAAGCTAAATTTTCCGGGCTAAAAAAATTTGGCTAACCATTGGAGATGGTCTAAGTGTACAAAAATGACTGTGCCGAAATATATAAAATTGATTTTTTGTATCGAAATATTTGTACCTTCATGATTGTACCAAAATATATTATAATGAACCTAAATGTATGTACCGAAATGTATTATATTGAATTAATGTATCTAAACGTCAATACCGAAATATATGTACCAAAATATACATACCTAAATGTACATCAATTCAAAATATTAAATTTATCTTTTTATTTTTATTTTAATGTACGTTCCGAAATGTATGTACCAAAAAGTGAATACTTAAATGTGTGTACCAAAATGTACGTAACAAAATGCATTTTATTGACCGAAATGCATTATATTGAATCAATGTAACTATATGTTTGTATCGATGGATATACCGAAATATTCAAATGTATTAATGTACCTTAATGAAGAACATACAAAATTGTTATTGGAATATATATTATAAAAAAAAATAGTTGCCTTAATGTAGACATTAAAATATATTATGATGAATGAAATAAAAATAAAAATAAAATGTAATTAATACATTAAAATAAAAATAAAAAGATAAATAAAACATCAAAATATAACTAATAAATGATATGATTAAATGTAATAGGGACTAAAATTGGATTTTAATCTTATACAAGGTTATAGTCTAAAACTCATATTTTTTAAGGATTAAAATAAAGTTTTTTTTTTTTTTTTTTTTTTCATTCTATAATTTCTCCACAACACCCCCACAATCCAAGGTTTTAGGATAGCTTTCGTCGAGTTTGAGTGGACTCCCTCACTCCAAAACTAACAACGGGTTCTAAACAGAACACAGATCTCTTTTCCCAGCTGATATTGAAAGAACAAAATATGAAAAGGGAAAAAAGAGCTATCCACGTAACTATCCAGAAATATATGAGAACAGAAACACAACATACATGCATGCATGCATGGCGAAGCATGGAAAGCGAGCAAACGGGCAAAAGGAAAGTGTACTAACAGTGGAAGCCGTCGGGAGTTAACCAAAGTTGTGTCCTCCATCGCACTGCTTTGTGTAGAGCGCTCAATCGTGCTTCTTAATTCCCTTCTTACCAAATGTTTTTTCATCTGAAATTTCGGGGTACGACAAGGATCGATAGTTTCAATTTCGGGTGGCGACAAAGGGTCTTGTCCTATTTTGTATTTCTTTGTCGTTGTTCTATTTTGTATTCCTTTATTTTTAAGTTATTAACTTTTTAACACACATTTCACTATTTTTGTAGGGATGTGCTATTCACACACTCTTTTTACTTCTCACACTCTCTTGTTAATTTTTGTTTGTTGATCTTCTTCATTTTATCTAATCCGACAGCTGAAAATTTAAAAGGTATGTAAAAAGTAAAAAGGAGTGTGATGACACATGGTGTACCACCCATTTTCCAGATACAGAAAAATCTCTCCATGAATTTCTAGGCATGTGCCTTTTGATAAGGTGGAAATAATTATTTCATTTCCCTTTGATTAAATTAGAAAAAAATACCTTACCAACCTTGTAAAAACAAAACAAAACACTTGAAGGCTCAGTCGAAGAAAAAGCCGTGCCGTCTTCTGTCGTGTTTTGAGCTTCACGGCCATAATTGGTCATATTCCTCACCACGAACTCTGTTTTGGAGTTCCCTTTTGCCGGGAAAAAAAAGAGTAGAGCTCTCGTTTTTTTTTAAGAAAAAAGGAAACTAAAAACAGATCTTTTGTGTGTAACGAGTTTTTTTATCTGAATTCTGCACCTATCAAATAAAATTTAAAGGCAGACACTTAGAGAGTCGGGAAGTAAATAATTAGGTTAAAGCATAAGACAACAAATCATCTGGAACTGTAAGCAGGTTAGTAAGATTAGGATCAGGAAGAAATCAAGGTTGAGAATTTGAATATGGCTCGATGAGTCTTTGCCGTATTGATATTTCATATATATACATGTACTGGTGTTGATTACAGAGAATTACAAATGGTAAGAAATTACATTGCTACAATTAATTACAAGACTGAAGGAATGAATATTAATGCTGGGCTGATTTGGTGGGGTTTGTATTGGCTGATTTATTCTCGTCATGGTAGAGAATGGCAGAAAGAATACGAAACTGAAACTTCATGCCCAGATCAAGCCTCCATCTCCTGCCACATAAAGACTCCTAGATTATTCAGGTCTTTTCCTTTGCTTCCATGGCAGGAGAGAAGGACTCGATAGTCCAAAGTAGGGAATATTGGGCTTGTCAGGTTGGCTAGGTTTTTTGGGAGTTACAGGTGGGATGATGTTGATATCATTGAAAAAGCCGCTATTTTTTTCTAGGAAAATGAAGACGGAGAAGATGACGATGAAGAAGATGAAAAAGACGGAGAAAATGAGAAGATCAAGGAAAAAAAGGCCGGAGAAAATGAGGGAGCGGAGAGTTTATATATAATTATGATTCAAACTTCATTAGAACTTTACCGAATAATTCCAACTTCCTTCAAAGGACAATACTTAGAGCACCTAAAATACTGATTAAATGAAGTGGCTCAAGGAGAACAAAACACCTGTTGCAACTGAAGTTTTATAAAGAGGAGATTATTACGTTAGCCACACATCCAAACATCCCCTTCTTCCCCAACGCCTTCCCCCCTCCTAGTCTCCACACATCCAAACAGCCACACATCAGTTAATGTGTCCGTTCATGTTTTTGGTGAGAAAGAAGATGGGTGTTTGGATTTCGATAAAGAGGAGATTAGTATGGTTTGTAAGCAAGATAGCTGGTGTTTGGGTGATGGTTCATTTTACACGTAGCTCAGGCAAGAGCTCTCAAATCTTTGCTGCAATCCTGTCCATGGAGTCCATCACCACACCTGGAAACGGAGTTGCAGGCCTAAAGGTAAAATCTTCTCCTCCCTTCTTCGTCGTAGTCTTCATAGTTGGATTTCTTCTTTGCAGTGGAAATTAATTCGTGTTCTTGTCTGTGCACAGGATTCTCTCTCCCATTCCACATAACTTTCTCCTTCCCCTCTCCTCCCTTTCCACAGTTTCTTGGAATCAGCCGATTCTAAAGAACTGAAACCCAGCTCGTTCCTCCAATCGCCACCTAAAACGTACCCAACAAAGGCAACAAGGAAGAGAAACAGATCAGATGGTGGAGATGGGGTTTACCAGTCAGCCATGGAATTCATGAAAAGATGGATTCTCCGGGGCAGGGAAAGAAGACGAGGACGAGCACCGGTCTGTCTAGCTGAAGCTGTATCATTACTGCGAATCAAGATCCATTAAAAAATATAATATCAACTTTTTCCCAACAGCAACCCCTCTTTATTTTTTTTTCCTTTATCATTTCAAATTTATCATCAACGAAACGAGAAAAAAATGGGATAGAGAGAATGGTGGGTGGGGATGAGAAGCAAGTGGATATACAAAGATTCAAAAAAGAGAGAGAGAAGATGATCAGGAGAAGTCTAGAAAGAAGGGGCTGGAAAAAGGGGACCATGCAATATAGCTCCCAAAATCTGGATTCTTTGCTATTGGAAGTGTTGATATTTAATGGCGTCCGGCACAGAGAGTGATGACACAGCCGGTTCATCACTAAAGTTTCTGCCTTTCCTTCTGATTCTTGCACTTTATAAATCTGAATTATGTTTCTGTGTTCCTTTGTACTGAACTGAAGAGTAATATTCGAAAATGGATCATATCACAGAAATTACTGTTAGCATCGCTCTATGTTCGGAACTGGAATGGTTAGTGTATGCTCTCAGTCGTTATCTTCCTTGCTCTGGTCGCGCCGTCCTCTTCCTTGTTCCGGTCGCCAGCTCCAGTTTTGGCAATTCGTTAGCTAAATCCTAAGTTGCACAGGCATGGACACGGATACGGCTACACGACAAATCACAAAAATAAGAAACGAACACGACTAGAACACGATAATAAAAATATAATAAATATTACCTATATTAAAAATAATTCTTCTAATTTATAATTAAACATGGATGTGGATGTATAAGAATTTGTAGTTAGATTCTAACGTAAGGGTTTAACTAAGCATACCCTAAATGGAGAGAGAAGCAAATAAATGAAAATAACCAAACAAGAAAAAAATGTAAATGATAATTTCACATACGTGTCAACCATAGACTTGAATTCCTGATTAACCAAACAAGAAAAATGTCTAGGAATTATTAAATGGCACCGTTCTGTCCGAGACGGTTTCATCTTCTTCTTCGCGAGGCTCTCCGAGGGAACAGAAGTTCGGCGCCTATGGTAACTGCTCCGGCTTGATATTAGGCCTAGATATTTTGGTGGCGATATACGAAGTTTCATACATATATATCACTAACAGTGACTCAAATTTGAAGATTTTTTTACTGAAGAAGAAGAACAGATATTTCACCATAAATACCAAAATCATCGGAATTTCCAATGCCGTGTCCGGGGTGTGTCCAAACGTGTCTTGACTGTGTCCAAGTTGCTGACCAGTCCGGGTGTTTGACACTCTGACACTTCGGGGTTTCGGAGTGTCCGAGCAACATATCATAAATCTACCAAATTCTGCACCCATCAATGAAAATTTAAAAGCAAACACTTACATAGTTATGCCACTTAGTTCTACGGTGTAATTGTATTCATTTTCAGTTGTAAGTGGGAGTTCTTAAGTTCGATTCTCGTCAAAGACAAATTTAAACTATATTATTGCTAATCCATTACTAGACTAAATCACAATATCATTTCTTAGAAAAGAAAAAAAAACACTTATAGGGTCAGGAAATAAATAAGATATCGTAAACCTTAACAATCATCTGGAATGTTCTCACAAAGTTGATAGAGAATGGCGGAAATAATACTATTCAGTTCTTTAACTTCGCTTATGGGAAAGGGAATACGAACTTGAAACTTCATGGCCGGTGAAGTCTCGCTCTCCTGCCACAGCAAAACTCCAGTATTATCCAGTTCTTTAACTTTGCTTATGAGAAGGGGAAATTATTCGGGCATCGAAGCCCAATATATGGGGAAAAGGGGAAATTTTTGACTACCTAGTTATTATCATCGAGTGGTACCTAGATAATATCATCGAAAAAGACGTTCAAATGATCAGAGAAGATACGAACGGAGATGATGAGAATGAATAGGACAGACGAAAAAGGACGAAACAAATGTGAAGAACAAGACAAAAAAGCCCGCGGCGAATAAATCGAGGACGAGGAGACGGCTACAAGGGGGGATATAAATCAAAACAAGAGAAATTAGTATCCGAACATTAGTTATTAATTAGTTATTAATGTTTATTGTCTAAAGTTTTATTAGTTTTCAGATTTTGATTAAAGTTTCTTGTATTGTCTTGTTCGATTTTGATCAAAGTTTCTAGTTTTATTAGTTTTTAGATTTTGATCAAGTTGTATTGTCTGTTTATTCATCCATTTTGCGGGTCATAGTAAGGCAGTCTGTAGATAAAGCAGAGTTTCCAGATTCCAGTGTTGAGAAGATAGTTAATTTACTTTTTAATCACTGTGAAAGCCAGGAAGATGCGTTAATGAATTTATATGTAAGTTACATAATTTTCTAAATAAAAATTAGTAGTTGGTTTAGAATTTTAATATCATACCCTTATTAAACTCCTAATTAATTTTCAATTCAAAATATTTATATGATAAACAAATAAATATGAATAAGTTTGCACCCATTAATTTTTTTTTTCTAAAAAGACTTTTAATTTTTAAATATTAAGTGTACCCTCTTCCAATTTTTTAATTATTTAAATCTTAAACGTACCAATTTGTAAATATATCAATTTGTTATATGTAAAATATATCATTTTAATATAAAATGTACCTTTTTTATATAAAATTCATTTAATTTTTTAAATCTATTTTTTTTAACTTATATGAGTACATTCTATTTCGTTGATTTGAGAATGTATCCATGTCAAGTTTAATTGAAGAAATTTAATGTTATCAAGCTTAATATCTTTTATTTTTTTGAAAAATATACCCATGTTTTGGTACATTATTTTTTTGGTTAATTTTGAAAAATGTACCCAAGTTTATACATACTTACAATATATTGGAGAGCGTAAGTTATCATTTAATATTTTTAATTCTACAAATTATAGATTTTATTTAAAATCTCATTAATATAAACAACTACAAATATCATTTTTAATTTAAAAAATATAATAATCTACCTAGAAATACATTATTATATTAATGTCAGGGACTTTGATAAAAAACTGAAAACCAATAAGGTTTCAGTCATAGAACATAAACAGCTAAGGACCGTATCCAAAGTCTCCCTAAAAACAAATTAGGGATTTTTTTTATTAGTACATACAATCCACTTTAAAACTTGTAATTGGTTAACTTACAAACCCTCGTATAAAATGATATTTAGGTCTTATAAGATTTTAAAAGTAAATTAAAAATTCTAAATACAGCTCAAATCACTTTTAATGTGCATTCCTAAGATTATTTCTTTCTTTTTTTTAAGTTTTCGAAACCATTCTCATTCACTATTGTAGAACAAAATCCTAACCAATACAAGTATAAACACGTTTATGAAAAATATTTTTGATGAATGGAACATAAAATCGACGTTTTGGAAGCTTTACATGACATAAGACTTCATATGTTTTCATTCTTTTAGCGATTTCAACAATTATGCATATTAAGGTTGCCAGTAGACATTTTTTCAAAGAGAAACATGATTGAGTCATTGACAGTAAGACTACCAATTGGTTGATATCTTTATAAAAATGATTTTTCGTTAGTGATTTATTAGGTTGAAGTTTCTTACTGTTTTGCAGCTGTGTTATTATGATACCCCTTTTAAAAGAACTACATCAATTATTCATGTTACTTGTTGTCGAAGAATCTCATAACCGAACAAATATCTACAAAAATTAGAGTATAAAATATTAAATATGTGCCAAAATTTAAGCCGAGATCAAGACAATACAAAATGCTTGAAATCTTCCCCAACCCACCGTGGGCCCGTTTTCTCAGATTCTTAGACCTGTCCCACGCCGGCCCATTTTGTGTGTAGGATTTTTGGACCTATCCCGTACCCGCCCAAAATGCATGAACCCGCCCACCCTGCGGGTCGAAAGTCGTTTGCCTGTCAAGCGTGCGGTGCTTGGATGCTGGGAGGACCATGGCGGCTTTCGATGTGGCAGTGGCTTCGCCATTGATGTAGAATACAGGTTGATGTGGGGCTGTACATATAGAGTGTGGGATGGGAACGGGATGTAGGAAAGTGTGAGGTATGAGGTCAGTGGCGGATCCAGAAAATAATATTAGGGGGGTCAGTAAGAATAGCGCGCGCAGTGCGCAAATTTTTTTTAACAAAAATAGCATGCATATTGTTATTTCATTGAGTCTTGGTAGGCCTTAAGTCATTTGGAAAGGCATATTGCACACCTGTTAATGCCTCATTTGCGTGGGTAACTAACATGTTCCAATGCTGCTCCCATATGAACGCTTAACAAAGAAACACACTTATCTTGAATACACTAACAATGTTTGATATCATTGCATCCCATTAATATGTTTGTCCAAGAATGATGATGCTTTGTTATTCTCTAAGATCACCATTTCATTTACTTTGCATTTTTGGATAGTTTTATACTTTGTTCTTCTTCTTTTTTTCTGCCAACAATTGTAATCACAACCAACAAACAAGCCAGAGGTAAATAATATTAGGACTAGACTATAAAGGGGCAACACCTCTCTAATGCATTTTATCAAGTAGTTGAATGACATATATGAAGGGCAACTCCAACCTTTAAAGGGGCAGCACCCAAGTCATCCATAGACATTCACCGAAGTTCGGAGGGTCAGCACCTAAGATGTCCATGGACGTTCACTGAAGTTCGGGGGGTCAGCTGACCCCCCTTGCCCCTTAGTGCATCCGCCACTGTATGAGGTTAATATGGAAAAGTATATGGGGTGTATGAGAATAAATTTTAATTGAAAAAGTAGTTGTAGAGTGTATTCAACCGTATGTGAGGTGTTAATAAAAAAACTCAAAAAATTATTATACTATGTACAACAATATATCTTTTTTAGTCATTTAACATAGTCACATCAGTTTCATATAAAAGTTTATCAAACACTCAGACACTATTTTTTTTTGTTGGAAACACTTTAATAAAAAAAAAATTTACCAAACACTCACTGCTCTATTTTACAATTGTTTATTCTTATAGCACAGCAGAAGATTTATTTTGAAAAATGCAATGCCAACCTAGCCCAATTTGATGTAGCTTAATCCCTCAAAATATACGCTCTTTGCCCATTCATATTTGATGCACGAATGGAGCTTTACCCCATTAATGAAAACATTCTTGCTTATACCGTTATGCACCACGATGCGAGTTTGGTCTCTACCAATTTTTCTCATCTTAATAGTTAACCATCTAACCCACTAACAGTGTAATGTTATCACTCTGCCAAAAAACAGTGAGTGTGACAATGCCGCATTGGGCTAAATAGTCATTTTGGGATTGGGGTCTGTTTAGGCCGGCCCGGCCCATACTCGTTGCTTGAGTTGTTACCAACTGTTACAGAAGAAGCTAGAAAAAGGGGGAAGGGATCCTCTCCTACTCAACAAACAATCTGACCCTTAAAATTTAATCATTAAAGTTATTATAACTTTAGAGTAAATTTGTATTTATAGGATCGAATTTTAAAGGTGAAAATTTTTGAACGAGGAGGATTAGGTGATCCTTTCAGAAAAAGGGGACGGTTCAGTATCGCTCCCAAAATCTGGGTGCTTTCCGATTGTAAGTGTTCGATATTTAATGGCGTCCGGCACAGAGAGTGATGACACAGCCGATACTCCACCCCCGTAAGCAAACCCACCTTCTTCCTTTCCCCTTTCTGTTCAATACATCACTAAAGTTTCTGCCTTTCCTTCTGATTCCTCCACTTTCTCGGCTGCCAAACGCATCTTAGTTAATTTCTTAAATTTTACCCATTTGATTGCAACAGAGAACGAACTCGTTCGATTGATTGATTTGTGCTTGTAATTTCAGGACAAACAGTATTTACAAGGACCCAGATGACGGCCGGCAGCGATTCTTGCTCGAATTGGAGTTCGTCCAGTGCCTCGCAAATCCCACCTACATTCACTGTATGTGTGTGTATCTCTTACTATTTGGATTTTTTTTCCCTTTAAGTTTGTCCTTGCATTTGATTCCCTGCAGCTTACATTTTGTACATGTAATGTAGATTTGGCTCAGAATCGTTACTTTGAGGATGAGGCTTTCATTGGGTACTTGAAACATCTTCAGTATTGGCAGCGTCCCGAGTATACGAGATTTATAATGTGAGCGAAAGCCCGTCTCGTGTGATAGCTTTGTGGTCGTTTTGAGTTGATTGAATGGTGTAACATTGTTTTCTGAGGTTTTAATTTCGGTCCCTTGACATGTTTTCTTGTAATTGTTCAGGTATCCTCATTGCCTGTTTTTTCTTGAGCAACTTCAAAATGCGAACTTTCGCGCTGCAATGGCACATCCCGGAAACAAGGTCAGTCTCTGTACGCATTTTCTCCCTTGAAATTTTAATTCTTTGGAACTGTATGTTGAAGCCAGCAGGATATTCATCTGGTTTTTCTTTTTATTTCTAGGAATTGGCACATAGGCAGCAATTCTACTTCTGGAAGAACTATAGGAACAACCGATTGAAACATATGTTACCGAGATCCCTCCCTGAACCTGTTCCCGCACTTCCACCACCTGCACCACCTCAGCAAGCTGTGCCTCCCGTTCCACCTGTGCCAGCTACAACTGTTTCTGTGACAGCAACTGCTCCAGCCCCTTCTCCTATGCAGTATGCTATGCCCCCTGGGTCTGCTCCAAAAGTTGAACCGAGGAATAGTGGGGTCGATCGACGAAAGAGGAAGTATGTTAATTAACTTTATATCATTAGTGCATGTTATTCACGTATTTAGCTTCTTACTAAGCATGTTTTCATTCTAAATTCGGTCACCATGTGCTGAGACCGAGCTTTCTCGTAATGGGCACCTCATTCGAACCACAAATAAAAAAAGGACAAAAATAAAATGTCAAAACCAACACGTTATACAGTCACCTTCCATTTCAATCATATCTATCTTTCTCTCTCCACGTCATCACCAAAACGCGGCGAAACGCGGTCCAAATTAGTGACCTGGTGCGCGGCGTCTCGAGCAGGCAGGTTTCGACGTGTCAAAATTTCATTGGCTATCGCCCATCTCCCTCCCATTCAACTCTGAGTTGTTGTGACGCAGTTGTTTCACAGAAGTTGGGGGAATCAGCGGACTGGGATGCCAAATACGTGGCGTGACAAATACAAACAAAAGTTAGTAACTATACAAATGGTGAACGGTTAGGATGTGAAGAAATTTTTCAGTGTGATCGGTACACGGAGTGGTATATCACGCGTCAATATACAAATAGTGAGATATGTGTGTTAAAAAGTTAGTAACTTAAAAAATAAAAAATTTCACCACTTATAGAAAAACACGTGATGCACCCTCCATGTTGTAGTTATAATGAAAAATTTCTTTAAGATGTGAGGATCCTTAGGATCTCTAGGATCTCTAAGATCCCCTCCATTTGGATTGGGATCCAAATCCATGGTAAACATTTACCAAAGAAAAAATTCTTAAAGTAGACATAGCTCTGACATGGTAGTACAATTTTACTGTAAGTTTATGAATTGGGATCTTCTTTGTGAGGAATGTAGGAATTCGTAAGTCGTGTCCGTTCATGGTACATTATGTGGTTAGTTTTTGTCAAGTACTGTTTGAGTTCAATTTTAAATAAAAAAAATGATTTCTGATCGTATGATGTATGATGAACAGACACGATTCACGGATTCCCAGGATCCCTACAAAGAGAATCCGGAGGATCGTCATTTTAAGTTTATATCTAAACAATTATGACTTTAAATTATGTGCAAATGACAAATTTTGTTTACAAGACTTTGCGTGCGGGTGAATCTCTTAATCAATTAAGTTATATAAGTCTCCTGCTGGTTCAAAGTTGCGGCGGAGAGTTCGAACTTCAAACTCTTGTATATACAGGGGAGCATATCAGCTCGGACAATGTGGCTTCTCCAACGTCTGCGTGTTAAAAATGAGTGTAGATACAAACAAAACAATATCAGTTGGGATCTCAAACTTGAAGAATTGTTTAATTTATTTTGATCAAATAGTAACAATGGTAGCTCAAGTCGACAATAATGAGGGTGGCTCAGAAGCGGACAATAATGAACACATAAAAAATATGCGAGCTCAGAAGTGGACAATTATTGAACACAAATAAAAGGATTTACTGGACAAGAAGAAGAAGAGAGGCGGTGGGAATTAATGAGCACTGCTGAGCGCTCTACACAAAGCAGTGCAATGGAGGACTCAACTTTGGTTAACTCTCGACGGCTCCCACTGTTAGTACATTTTCTTTGCTTTACTTTTGCCTGTTTGCTCGTTTTCCATACTTCGCCATGCATGCATGTATGTATGTATGCTGTGATTTTGTTCTCATATTTCTGGATAGTTATGTGGAAAGCTCTCTTTTTCGCTTTTCCTATTTTGTTCTTTCAAAATCAGCTGGGAAAAAAAATCTGCCTCCTGTTTATTAGAACCCGTTGTTGGTTTTGGAGTGAGTCCACGCAAACTCGACGCAAATAATCCTAAAATCTTGGATTGTGGGGGTGTTGTGGAGGAATTATAGAGTGAAAAAAGAAAGAAAATGAAAGTTGTTCCGCAGGGACGACGACGGGGCCTACACTGAGGGAAACGACATCGCAGCCGTAGGCGGCAGCGGCGAGGATGTCGAGTTCGTAGCAGTCGGCGCTCTAGCAGACATTGTACGCTGCGAGCTGGGCCTTGTGAGCCATGGCGACAGCGCTGCCTTGGCATACCCGAAAGTACCTAGTGAGTCTCGTGACGGTAGGAGTCTCTAGGGAGCTGTACTCCGTGGTCTCATTCATCTCGCCGTTAGTGGATTCAAAGCCGGCGGACGCCGATGAGCTTGCGGTTGCATAGGTTGGCCGGAAAGTCCTTCCTGGCAACCCAGCTGCCTTTCCATTTGGTGGGGACTGGCCCATTTCACGAAATGGATTTCTAATCCAGGTCTCTAATTAGTGGTCTAGATTAATGGTTATTTATAATTGTATTTATCATATGTTGAAATCGTTGAGGTTTTGGTGCCCGTTTAATAAGTATTCGCTTTTAACATTTGTGTGCAATAAATATGGGAGAAATGTAATATGTGTTGGATATTCAAATAAAAAACATTCTCCATACTGCCAGCCTGTACTTCACTCAAGTATTTCCACACTTATCATAAAAATATGCTCATTCCTTTGTGTCAGCCGAAAGTGAACTTCATGGCAGCAATCTGTTGCCATGTGATTGTTAATCTCAGCTGTGTGTTACAAGCTGGAAAGCTGCAATGTGTTTATATCCATATCTGATACATGTGAAAGGGATAAAGGCATCGGACCATGTGAAGAAGATGGACAGCAGCTAGCATGTGCTAGCTGCCATGATAAATTGTTTTCTTGCATTGTATAAGTAGGTTATGAAGTTAGGGTTTTAACTAAGAGAGTGAATTCGAAGGGGAAGTATCCCAGTTTTTTTTTTTGCTTCAGATTGTATTCTTCTTCTGTCTTGATTTCACAGAAGCTAGTAAGCTTCAGTTGGTCTTGTGATTTTATGTTACTTTCTTTCATTTATCA
Source organism: Crataegus laevigata (assembly GCA_963580275.1). Lineage (NCBI taxonomy): Eukaryota > Viridiplantae > Streptophyta > Magnoliopsida > Rosales > Rosaceae > Crataegus > Crataegus laevigata. The sequence continues at coordinate 5,315,029 of OY756951.1, read as the reverse complement.
ATCAAAGAGTGTTGTGTGCAAACTTGTTATTTTCTATCCTCCCTTCACTTGTTTGTCCGAGAGAGTTGAGAGTGTGAAAGCAAAGGTGTGTTAAGTTTGTAAACTTATCACCGATTCACTTGGTATTGAGTTAGCCAACCCTAACCTTCCAAAAACCATCATTTGGTATCAGAGCCAGAATACCTTCTGGCAAGCGCAGCAGCAATGGCATCAAATCTTGTGCAACTCCAAGTTCCCGTATTGAAGAAAGAGAATTATGAAAGATGGTGTATCCAATTCAAGGCTTTGTTTGGATCACAGGAGCTGTGGGATGTTGTTAGTAGCGAATATGTTGCACCTACTATGGCACAAGAAGCTGCATACACTGCAGATCAAAGTAACACACTTAGGGACTTACGAAAGAAGGATCAAAAGGCGTTGTATCTTCTATATCAGGGATTAGAAGACTCAACGTTTGAAAAGGTTGCAGAAGCAACAACGAGCAAACAAGTATGGGACACACTCAGTATCATCTACAAAGGTGTAGATCGAGTCAAGAAAGTGAGATTACAATCACATCGAGCAGATTTTGAAACTGCTCACATGAATGAAAGAGAGAGCATTTCTGACTATCACACAAGGCTCGCTGTGATAGTAAATCAAATGAGAAGAAATGGCGAGAGACTTGATGAAGTACGAGTTGTGGAGAAGATACTCCGGTCACTCACATCCAAGTTCGAACATGTGGTGACTGCCATTGAAGAATCCAAGGATTTGGAGACAATGAGCACAAAAGAGCTACTAGGATCACTCATAGTTCATGAGCAACGCATTCAGAAAAATGCAAGCCCCTCAACACTGGAACAAGCCTTGGAGACAAAGCTCAGTATTGACAAGCCAAGTGGAGGCCGTGGGACGTGGAACACACGACGAGGAAGCTCATCCAATCGCAGCCGAGGACGAGCTCGAGGAAGAGGTCGTGGCTATGCACAGAATCGAGGACAATCTCAAGAATGGAGATCCACTCGAGGAAAGGGACACATCCAATGTCACAGTTGCAAGAAATATGGACATTATGCAAATGAATGTTCATACAAAATTGGTGAACATGTCAACTTGGCAGAATCAAGTAGGAATGATGGTGAGGAATTCACTGTCCTACTAGCACACCATGATTCCAGTAGCCAACAGGATGTTTGGTACTTGGATTCTGGTGCAAGTAACCACATGTGTGGAAGGAAAGAGTTCTTTGCCGAACTCAAAATAGAGGCCTATGGATCAGTAAGTCTTGGTGACTCATCAAGGCTGCCAGTTAAAGGCAAAGGGAGAATCAAAATCATCCAGAAAAATGGTAGAGAAGAATACATCTCCGATACATACTACATACCAGGTATGAAGAGTAATATTCTGAGCATTGGTCAATTGCTTCAGAAAGGATACATCATACATATGGAAGATATGTCTCTCACTCTAAGAGATGCAAGAAGAAGGCTCATTGCACGGGTTCAAATGTCAAAGAACCGTATGTTCCCACTGAGATTGAACACAAAGATTGGCAGTTGCAACATTGGTGAGATTGAAAATGAGTCGTGGAGATGGCATCTTCGTTTTGGCCATCTTCATTTCAATGGTCTAAAATTGCTGTCAAGTGGAAGCATGGTGCGTGGACTACCTCAGATTGAAACCAATCACCAAGTGTGTGAAGGCTGTGTACTTGGCAAGCAAGCAAGGTTGCCATTTCCTGTTGGCAATGCATGGAGAGCTAAGGCACCATTGCAGTTGGTGCACACGGATATATGTGGTCCTTTGGATCCCATGTCCTATGGAGGTAATAGATACTTCATTACCTTCATTGATGATTTTAGTAGAAAGACTTGGGCCTATTTTCTCAAGGAGAAGTCAGCTGCCCTTAAAATTTTCAAGGAGTTCAAAGCATTCACAGAAACTGAAAGCAATCACAAGCTTGTGACTGTGAGATCAGATAGAGGTGGAGAGTACACCTCCAATGCTTTCCAAGCATACTGCAAGGAGCAAGGGATTAAACACCAAATGACAGCTGCCTATACACCACAGCAAAATGGTATAGCCGAGAGGAAAAATCGAACCATCCTTGACATGACAAGATCCATGCTTAAGGAGAAGAACCTGCCAAAAGAATTGTGGGCAGAAGCTGTTGCTTGTTCGATTTACTTGTTGAATCGATGTCCAACAAAGAGTGTCAAGAGGATGACACCACAAGAGGCTTGGAGTGGACACAAGTCGAATGTTACACACCTAAAAATCTTTGGATGTGTAGCATATGCTCAAGTTCCAGAAGCCAAAAGAAGGAAGCTTGATGATCGAGGTGAGAAATGTGTGTTTGTAGGCTATAGTGAAGAGTCCAAGGCATACAAGCTCTACAATCCACTAACTAGCAAACTAGTGGTTAGTAGAGATGTCATCTTCAGTGAAGAAGAGACATGGAAGTGGAATAACAAAGAGGTTAATAAGGAGAAATTGGTTTCCACTGATTTTGAAGAACCAGAAATTGTACCAACTGTCGAGCAACAACCTGCTCAACCAAGCACAACAACTCCAGTGCACAGAAATGCAAGGAGTGGTCCTACATCCAGTGAGGAAGGCAGTTCATCAACTCCAGTGAGGCTAAGGAGTCTCACAGAAATTTATGGACAAGAAGAGGGAGAAGAAACAAACCTATTTTGTCTATATGCAGATCATGAACCTCTATCATTCAATGAGGCTGTGAAAGAGGTCCATTGGAAGAAAGCCATGGAAGAAGAGATTCATGCCATCGAGAAGAATGACACTTGGGAGTTGACAAAGCTCCCACCAAATCAGAAAGCTATTGGTGTCAAATGGGTGTACAAGATCAAACGCACTGCAGATGGAAGTGTGGATCGGTACAAATCAAGACTTGTAGCAAAGGGCTATAAACAGAAGCATGGAGTAGACTATGATGAAGTCTTTGCTCCAGTTGCAAGACTTGACACGGTAAGATTGTTAATTTCCCTTGCAGCACATCATAAGTGGAAAATTTATCAATTAGATGTCAAGTCAGCATTCCTAAATGGATTGCTTGAAGAAGAAGTATATGTAGAACAACCGGAGGGCTTTCAAATTCAAGGGGAAGAAGATAAAGTCTATCACTTGAAGAAAGCTTTGTATGGCCTCAAGCAAGCTCCACGAGCTTGGAACTCAAGGATTGACAACTACCTTCACCACAATGGATTTCAGAAATGTCCATATGAGCATTCGGTTTATATGAAGAAAGGTGAGAAAGGAGAGTTGTTAATCATATGTCTCTATGTAGATGATCTATTGTTTACAGGAAACAATGAGGGAATGTTCAATGAGTTCAAGCAGTCCATGTTCAGTGAGTTCGAGATGACTGACATTGGCTTAATGTCATACTTCCTTGGCATAGAAGTGAAGCAAGAAAATGAGGGCATTTTCATCTCTCAACAAAGGTACATGAGAGACATATTGAAGAAGTTCAATATGGACAATTGTAACACTGTTAATACTCCAGTTGCAACTGGATTGAAGCTGTCCAGAGAAGGAGAAGGTGAGTTTGTAAACTCAACCGTATACAAGAGCCTAGTTGGAAGCCTAAGGTATCTCACAATCACAAGACCGGATATAGTGTATGGTGTTGGACTTGTTAGTCGATACATGGAAACACCAAGGGAGTCTCACTGGCTTGCTGTCAAGAGGATTCTGAGGTACATAAAAGGTACACTAAACTTTGGTTTATTTTATAATCTTGCTGAAGATGCAAAATTATATGGCTATTCGGATAGTGATTGGGGAGGTGATCAAGATGAAAGGAAAAGCACAACTGGCTATGTGTTCTTCCTAGGTTCAACAGCATTCTCATGGTCTTCAAAGAAGCAATCAATCGTTGCCTTGTCTTCATGTGAAGCCGAATATGTAGCTGTAGCCTCAACCGTGTGTGAGGCAATATGGTTAAGGAATCTGTTGAAATCAGTGTGTCATTCACAAGAGGAATCGACCTTGATTCATGTGGATAATGTATCTGCAATTAAACTTGCAAAGAATCCAGTTCAACATGGAAGGAGCAAGCACATTGATACTAGGTTCCATTTTCTAAGAGATCATGTAAAGCAAAAGACAATTGAGCTTGTCTATTGTCACACAAAGGAACAAGCAGCTGACATCTTCACAAAGGCACTGCCAATTGATTCATTCCGAGTGATGCGTGAAATGCTAGGAATGAAGGTGTTTTGATTTGAAGGGGAGTGTTGGATATTCAAATAAAAAACATTCTCCATACTGCCAGCCTGTACTTCACTCAAGTATTTCCACACTTATCATAAAAATATGCTCATTCCTTTGTGTCAGCCGAAAGTGAACTTCATGGCAGCAATCTGTTGCCATGTGATTGTTAATCTCAGCTGTGTGTTACAAGCTGGAAAACTGCAATGTGTTTATATCCATATCTGATACATGTGAAAGGGATAAAGGCATCGGACCATGTGAAGAAGATGGACAGCAGCTAGCATGTGCTAGCTGCCATGATAAATTGTTTTCTTGCATTGTATAAGTAGGTTATGAAGTTAGGGTTTTAACTAAGAGAGTGAATTCGAAGGGGAAGTATCCCAGTTTTTTTTTGCTTCAGATTGTATTCTTCTTCTGTCTTGATTTCACAGAAGCTAGTAAGCTTCAGTTGGTCTTGTGATTTTATGTTACTTTCTTTCATTTATCAATCAAAGAGTGTTGTGTGCAAACTTGTTATTTTCTATCCTCCCTTCACTTGTTTGTCCGAGAGAGTTGAGAGTGTGAAAGCAAAGGTGTGTTAAGTTTGTAAACTTATCACCGATTCACTTGATATTGAGTTAGCCAACCCTAACCCTCCAAAAACCATCAATATGTACATACATATATGGAAGAAATGACGAATGAAGAAGGGTGAACAAACAACTAATAATATGTATATCAAACGGGGTGATAATCTCATGTTCTTTAGTTAGGTAGCAAATGTGCTTGCGTTGTGGGCAGATATCCTCTATGTAAATTTCACATGCATTATGTATACCATTCGCAGCAGCAGCACCAGGGTGGAGGGTGGTCAGTACAATTCTCTACCGTCAGTACACAAATGTATATTCTTTCTCCTCGCCATGCTAGGAGTCCTCCTCCAGGTGAAGCATGCGACCGGAGATATGCCGTCTCCATTTGTCACAGACCACAACACTGTTGTAATGTTGATTGCTGATTTATTAACTTATGCGGGGGCATTGGTGACTGTCAAGAGATTCCAAGCTTCCAACAATACAGAGATATATGAATTGATGAACAACCTCAGCCTCTTGTGTGGAACTCTTGCATTGATTCTAATGGTGCTCATCCTCATTCCAAATTTTGGTTGGCTAACTCTCGCATGTTGGGTCATATATTTTGCGATAATTGTGACCAAGTCCTACCAAACCCTAAAAAGACTCTGTAATGCAGCTGTTCGTTATGTCCGTTATAAAATGAAGGCAGCTGTTAGTTACGTCCGTGACAGAATCAAGGCAGGTGTACGTTATGTCTGTGACAGAATGAAGGCAGCAGTTCGTTATGTCCGTGGCAAAATGAAGGAGCTGACGATGATATCGAAGGGCACCGAAGAACCCCAAAACCAGAATGGGATGGTTTAGTTATATGGTGATTGTATTATGTAAATGCATTCGTCTCGTGAATTTGTAGGCATGTGCCTTTTGATAAGGTGGAAACAGTTATTTCGTTTCCTTTTGATTAAATTAGAATAAAAAATACCTTACCAACCGTGTAAGAACAAAACAAAACACTTGAAAGCTCAGTCGAGAAAAAGCCGTGCCAACAAATTATCTGGAACTGTTCTCACAACTTTGATAGAGAATGGCAGAAAGAATACAAAACTGAAACTTCATTCCCAGATCAAGCCTCCATCTCCTGCCACATCAAAACTCCTATATTATTCATTTCTTTTCCGTTGCTTCCCTGGCAGGAGAGAAGGATTCGATAGTCCAAAGTAGTGAATATTGGGCTTGTCAGGGTTCGAAAAAGGCTAGCTTTTTTTAAAGTTACAGGTGGGATGATGTTGATGTCATCGAAAAATCCGCCATTTTAATCACGATGAAGAAGATTAAGAAGACGGGGAAAAAGAGAAGATAAAAGGAAACAAGGAAAAAAAAGACCGGACAAAACGAGGGAAAAGAGAGGTCTAGAAAGAGAGATTGTATATAAAAAAAGATTACCATATTAAGTCCAACAATATATTAAAGTGTCAAAATTAACAATAGCAACAAGAAAAGACAATCGAGAAGTTTAATTTGATTTAACATGACATGGAATAACATATCTCATTTACTACAAAATTTGAGAGCGGTTTCAAATAAATTTTTAATTAATTATTAAATGTTTTTTTATATTAAAGTTTTATCAAATCTGCGACTCTTCTCACTTGCTAAAACATGAGAATCTCAGCCGAGCCGATCATCGTCTTCTTCTTCCCTTGTCTGAGAACCAAACCCCGAAACAACATCACAATCTCAACCTAAAACCCCGAAACAAACGGCGTTTGGATTTCGATAAAGAGGAGAATTGGTATGGTTGGGTAGCAAATTTAGTGAGCCGATAGTAAGCAAATTTAGTACTGAACAGTGAGTACTCAAGTACTATCAGAATCACTAAAAATCTCAGGCTTATAGATCTCATTAGTTCCACTTAGTAATTGCAAATCTCTCGTTGTTATAATGATTCTACTTCCACCACCAAAGGAATGTTGCTTTCCTAGTAAACCTTCAATTTGGTATCCAGTTTACTCCCTCTCCTATCTCCATTTCAGCCGCTGGAGTCCGTGGTGAAGGGAGTTGCAGGACTAAAGGTAAAATCTTCTCCTCCCTTGTAGGTCTTCATAGTTAGATTTCTTCTTTGCAATGGAAATTAATTCGTCTTCCCTGAACCACCCATTCCAGTCACTGAAAACCCAGCTCGTTCCTCCAATCCCCAATCATGATACCCAACAAAGGCAACAAGGAAGAGCACCAGATCAGATGGCGGAGATGGGGTTTACCAGTCGGCCATGGAATTCATGAAAAGATGGATTCGTCGGCCACAGCCGGTACTCCAAAGTCCCCTCCACTTTCCGCTTTCAGTTCATCACTAAAGTTTCTGCCTTCCCTTCTGATTCCTGCACTCTTTGTGCACTTTCTCGATCTGAACTTTGTTTCTGTGTTCCTTTGTACTGAACTGGAGAGTAATATTCGAAAATGGATCATATCGCAGAAATTGCTGTTAGCGTCCCTCTATGTTCGGAACTGGAATGGTTAGTGTATACTCTGCTCTCAGTCGTTATCTTCCTTGCTCTGGTCGCGCCGTCCTCTTCCTTGTTCCGGTCTCCATCGCATGCTCCAGTTTTGGCAATTCGTTAGAACCAGCTAAATCTACCAAATTCTGCACCCATCAATTAAAATTTAAAGGCAAACACTTACAGAGTCAGGAATTAAATAATTAAGATATTGTCAAGCATAAGACAACAATCAGCTGGAACTGTTCTCACATCTTTGATAGAGTGGTAGAAAGAATACGAACTTGAAACCTCATGCCCAGATCAAGCCTCCTCCACCTCTCGCTCCAAACAAAGCTCTATGTTATTCAGTTCTTTAGCCTTTGCTTTTGGCAAAGGGACTCGAGGCATATGAACTATCGAGGGTCTAAGCGCAATATTTATACAGAAATTTTTGGGAGGTACAGGTGGGTTGATGTTGATATCATCGAAAAAGACGCTATCTTTTCTATCCAAATGACGACGGAGAAAAAGAAGAAGAAGGCAGACGAAAAAAGACTGAAAAATGAGAAGATCAAGAAAAAAGGCCGGAGAAATTGAGGAAGAGGAGAGGTCTAGAAAGAGAGACTATAATTAAAAAAAAATTAGGGTTTTTTTTTAGTACATGCACTCCACGCTAAAACATATTATTAGATGACTTATGAAAGAGAATTTATAATATAACCAAAAATTAACTTTTTGTTGTAGGTATAATTTACTGAACAATTATGGTAGCCATAGAAAGAGGGGTGCGGCGGCAATAGAGAGAAAAAGAGAGAAATGTGTAATTGTGAGGTGTATTTCATTCACCCCATTGTGCCTTTATTTATAGTAATAGGATAGGTAAAAACCTTTCCCTTTAGGATTACAACATTTAATAGGTAACTTACTCCTAATAGGAATATAAGATACATTCCTAATCTACTAGGATTTACACAATCACATTCCTATTCTAAATAGAACTGCAACACTCCCCCTTGAGTGTGTAAATACTCAAGTAAATGGCGCATCAGGTCTTTAGTGATGAAGCAAGTATAGTTGATGAAGTCCTCGGCACAACGGGTGATCATGAGTCTCAAATTTACTTTGAAGTATGCATTTGTAAAAACTCACAAAAACCTTGCTATGGTAAAACCCAAGATAGGCAAAACCCATAAGCTAAGGAGAAAAGTAAGAAAATATGCATAATGTCTAAAACACTTGTCAAACTGAACGAAGGTAGTGAACTCAACGGAGTATAACCATCCCAGGATGGGTGCATCGTTAAAACCTAGTTAGGTAGCAAAAACTCAGTGGGAAAAATGCTCCTAATCCTAGGGAAAAAGAGTACATTAAGATCATGTGAGTATGATTCTAGATACTCCCCCTGAGTTTAGACATAACTTCTAAATAAGAGAACTACAAGTGATTCATATGAGTAGTTAGGCATACCAAATCCTCGAACAAGCTTTTGGAAGGTTGACTTCGACAGTGACGTCGTGTAGAGGTCGGCAAGGTTGTCTGGGATCGGCTTGCATGATTTCAATCTCCTGATGCTTTGCTGATGTAGATGTAGACGCAATATGTCTTGGTGTTGACTTCGTTGATGTATCATGGCTTGGTCGGGTTGATACATGAGGCATTATCTTTATGGATCGTTGTCGGGACTCAACGATGAATGAAAACGCAGCAAGTACTTCGAATATGCTCAACAAGAACTCCTAACCATGTCTCACTTGTGGCGTAGTGAAGTGAGGTGAGTCTTGGAACGATTTGAAGATTTCGCAACTAAGGTCATATTGTGGACCTCCAAGATATTGCGATATCCCTAACGGTAAAGACATAACCATTTGGGGATTTTGCCTTATGCTGGTTTGATAAGTAACGAGCGTCAGCATAACAACAAGGCAAACATCATTTCGAGGGTCAGGGGGGTCGGATCTGCTAAGATGCGTTGGGATTTGCCCTCGTAATACCTTCGGGGTATGTCTTTAATACCAACTCAGTGGTTGCGTGTAGGCGCGATGTTGCATCTTTACCAAGATCAACAACAAAGGATATGTCCTGTCTAAATACAATGAGCTAAGTACAACGAAGCGCAAAGTTGAACTTATATATAGAACTTTGGATTCCATAACCTCTTCAAGGGTCTTATTTGCATATAACGTATGGACGATCAAAGGTATACTCAAAGGTAACACATTCGGGGTGTAGTTCGATTGGTAGACCAAGGTACCGTCAGAACAACGCTTTAAACTTCAGGTCAATGCATAAATGAGTTTTCCTAAGATCCTTCATCTCAAATTCCATCTTTAGGTGAGAGACAGTTTTCTCAAGCTATTCCAGAGTTTTAGTGAGATTCATGTTAACGACATAAACTGTAACTCTAGCAATTTAAAATAAGACTTCATAGTTTAACACGCAAGGGCATAATTCATATCCCTGACTGATCAAACAATCACTTAAACGACTGTACCATATATGTCGGATTTAAGTGAACGCCTCAAACAAGTTAAGAGGGTGTTCCGTGGTTTTGGAACTTTTTGAACCAGTCCATGTAATTCTTTGGGAACTTACATGTCAATCTCTGTATCTATATCCCCATGGAGAAAACCCTAACCACATTTTATAATACTGCTTTCAATCACAGAACGTTTTGAGAAACCTTGCGTCGTAAGGCGTGCATCATATCGTACTATTTCATTCATCTCATAACGCTTCATTTCCCACTTGTAACATAATAAGGTTACCTTGGGCAGTTTAGGAACGATAGGTCCAATACACACTTTGGTAAGGAATTTGACCTAGATTGTAATCTCAGTTATCCAATCAGTTCTACGTTGTCACTTAATCAACGGAACACGGTTCGATGTCGTCGCTTTTCATTTATGTCGATAGCTACCATATAAGTGAAAACATCATCGATGATAATATCATTTCAATTCCATTTTGCTCATCCAAACTAGTATACTAGACCAATAACTTCATGTCTCGGGAGTAATCCGGATTAATCTCACGAGATGGAAATGATTTGAGACAGTGATCGAGTTTAGATTCATAGTTGTGCCTTGTCTTATTCTTCTAGGCTAATTTCGACGTTCTGTACTCGTTTTTTATGTCTGTTTTCCCAAATAAATTCGTTTGAATAGAGTTTGACTGTGTTGAACCCTTTTTGTGCTAGGTGCATATATTCTTCGCTAGCAGCGTGGGTATTAATAGCTAAGTACTGTGAGTGGACCCCTTTTAAAAATGCATGTTTTATTAGTAGAAATGCATACATGAGAAGCATGAGTTTATGAGAATGTTTATGAGATGTATGTGCAATGGTTATGTATTACCTAGTGGTCCCAATTTCAGCTACGGGATGAAGGGATAGATTTCGGTCCATCCCGGGCGACGGTGGAGTTGGCATAGGGCTTGGAGTGTGTTTCCTCTGGCTATTTACCATAGGGAGGGGGAGCTGGCATAGGGCCTGAAGCGATATTTTCCTCTGACTGTATGCTCAGGCACAGAGAGATGTCATATGGCCTGGAGGGATATATGTGGACATTTGACACTAGTGATTATTATGATATACGAGTTATGAATTGAGATATTGCATGACATTCTAGGTTTCGAAAAACCTATGTTTATCATGATATATATATGTGTGTTTTCATAAAAACCTGGGGGTTAGTATGTTGATAACTGTTTTCTTATATGTATATCAAATTGGTCCACTCACCTTTGTTTTGCGCCCCTTTCAGGAGGTAGAAACGAGGATTACGATCAGAGCTACGAGGCGTTCCCCTACCACCGGTGATTTTGTGCTATCTATTTCCAGTCTCGACACTTTGTGTAATAGCACTTCTCTATCCTAATTTCCGCTTGTAATCTGTATTAGACATATGCTTTGGACATGTTCTGTTGTATCCTGCTAATTTCAGTGTTCACAGTTGAATATTATTTTAGTGTGATTATGTTTATGCTGCTTTATGTTTATTTACTCTGGTTTGAGCTTTGTTATGCATGCTTGTGAGTTATTTTCTTGGTTTTTGTTTGATTTAAATGACTTACGTCACCCCTCGGGTGTCGGCCAGCGCGTGACCATCCCGATGTCTACAGGACATCGAAATCGAGGCGTGTCACCATTTCCCAAAACCCCACTTCCCTCTGTAAAATCCCCAAAACCATGTCTAGACTAAAACCCACCTCCAGATTTGTCCTATGCACCCTCACCCTAATTTTTAACAAAACAAATTAAAAACAAAATCTGAAACCCATTGCCTAAACCCGTTTGCACACCTCTCCACCACCCCTCGCCGGCGATAACTCTAAGGATGGGTGTCTCCAGCTTTGGCCTTCAGCTCGAAAATTACCTCCTCGATTGTCAGAAGCATGACATCAAAAGTCCCGCTGCCAAGGTCGAAAATCAGGACGTGCTGCTCGCCCTTTCTTGACGCCTTATTGTCGAGCCGTAGCAAATCCAAATCCTTTCACCGCTCATTCGTCCCTCCCCCACACACCAATTGATTTAATTGGGTATTTGAATTTGAACTGGGTATTTGAGTTCGAACCTAATAACCAAAATCCAACTGGTATTTTAATGCGAACCCAAAATTCAAAAATTTTGAAATCCCAGATCTGCCTAAGAAAGAGATGGTGGTTGGACGGGGAAGATGGGTTTTTTGATGGGTTCGAGTTCGATGCCAAGCTGTTGATTACAGAAAAGGAATTGATGGCTAAAGTTGAAATCTATTGAAGATGATGAGAAGGGGGTGGTTCGAAGGTTACTTGAGAAGGGTGGAAGAAAACTTTGAGAAGGGTCGGATGAGGAAATTGATTCAGGTTTTTTTTTTTTTCATATTCAGGTTTTTTTTAAAATTTTTTTTCTATGTAATACAAATGTGGCAGTCACGTCAATGCTTAACATATCAATGGATATAAAAAAAATGTAACGGATGGATTATTTTGAAATAAAATAGTATGTCATGTATGAAAGTGAAATGCTTTAAAGATGTTGTATGAGGTTGTGATAGACCTCAAACCTGATGGGATATTATGTAATTTATCCAAAAATAATTTACCAAACACTAATTGCTCTATTTTACAGTGTTTATTCTCACAACATTGTAGAAATATTTTTAGGAAAACTAATGAAAACGACTTGAAAATTTTGAGTTTTATCGATAAGGACAAAATAAAAGGCAAAGTGAATAGTATTAAGATTGACTTTTTAGGGTAAAAATATAGTTTTTCGTTAAAATAAACAGTACCAGGAACTTTTCGTTAAAGTTTTCAATATTAAAAAAAAAATAGCAATACCAAACTAGCCCAATTTGATGTAGCTTAATCCCTCAAAATATACGCTCTTTGCCCATTCATATTTGGTGTACAAATGGAGCTTTACCCCATTAACAAAAACATTCTTGCTTATGGTGTTACGCGCCACGAGTTTGATCTCCATCAATTTTTCTCATCTTAACAGTTAACTATCTAATCCACAAACACTTACATTATCACTCCACTAAAAAACAGTGCGTGTTTACAATGTCGCATTGGGCTAAATAGTCATTTTGAGATTCGGGTCTGTTTAGGCCGCCCCGGCCCATACTCGTTGCTATAGTTGTTACGAACTGTTACAGAAGAAGCTATAAAATGGGGACGATTCAGGGTCGCTCCCAAAATCTGGGTGCTTTCCGATTGGAAGTGTTGATATTTAATGGCGTCCGGCACAGAGAGTGATGACACAGCCGATACTCCACCCCCGTAAGCAAACCCACCTTCTTCCGATCCCCTCTCTGTTCAATTCATCACTAAAGTTTCTGCCTTTCCTTCTGATTCCTCCACTTTCTCGGCTGCCAAACACATCTTAGTTAATTTCTTAAATTTTACCCATTTGATTGCAACAGAGAACGAACTCATTCGATTGATTGATTTGTGCTTGTAATTTCAGGACAAACAGTATTTACAAGGACCCAGATGACGGCCGGCAGCGATTCTTGCTCGAATTGGAGTTCGTCCAGTGCCTCGCAAATCCCACCTACATTCACTGTATGTATGTGTATATATATCTCTTACTATTTGGATTTTTTTTCCCTTTAAGTTTGTCCTTGCATTTGATTCCATGCAGCTTACATTTTGTATATGTAATGTAGATTTGGCTCAGAATCGTTACTTTGAGGATGAGGCTTTCATTGGGTACTTGAAACATCTTCAGTATTGGCAGCGTCCCGAGTATATGAGATTTATAATGTGAGCGAAAGCCCGTCTCGTGTGATAGCTTTGTGGTCGTTTTGAGTTGATTGAATGGTGTAACATTGTTTTCTGAGGTTTTAATTTCGGTCCCTTGACATGTTTTCTTGTAATTGTTCAGGTATCCTCATTGCCTGTTTTTTCTTGAGCAACTTCAAAATGCGAACTTTCGCGCTGCAATGGCACATCCCGGAAACAAGGTCAGTCTCTGTACGCATTTTCTCCCTTGAAATTTTAATTCTTTGGAACTGTATGTTGAAGCCAGCAGGATATTCATCTGGTTTTTCTTTTTATTTCTAGGAATTGGCACATAGGCAGCAATTCTACTTCTGGAAGAACTATAGGAACAACCGATTGAAACATATGTTACCGAGACCCCTCCCCGAACCTGTTCCTGTACTTCCACCACCTCAGCAAGCTGTGCCTCCCGTTCCACCTGTGCCAGCTACAACTGTTTCTGTGACAGCAACTGCTCCAGCCCCTTCTCCTATGCAGTATGCTATGCCCCCTTGGTCTGCTCCAAAAGTTGAACCGAGGAATAGTGGGGTTGATCGACGAAAGAGGAAGTATGTTAATTAACTTTATATAGTTTTTTTAATTGTTATTCTGGAAGCACATGGTTTCTGCAATTTTTAACCAAAAGACCATACAAGATCAGTTGCCTGATTTATGCATGTGGTTATTACTATAGGAAAGACGGTTAACTTGACAATATCATACATAATAACAGCAATGGAAAATAAATCAGGCGAGGTAAGTTTTAATTTCTTGGTCTTCAGGCTTATGAGATTAGCATTATGACAATCTATAGTATTTACTGCTTCTGCATTTCTCTCATGTTGCTTTGATAGTGATTAGCGAATTCACAAAATCTTCCTGCTCTATGAAATTATTGGTTAGCTGTAGCATTCAGTGACTAGTTTATCACATTCCGCATATTCCATCTGATTAAGTAATTTTCACTGCCAGCTGAAAATTGGGGGGAGAATGGAAAAGAACCAAATAAGTTTCTGTTTCTTCTTTTCTTTCGTTGTCTTTTTTCTTGGGGTGGGATTGGGTGTTACAATACCACAAGGGAGTGGAAATAGTACCTGGGGTAACTTCGAATTGCTTATCAAGTGGCTACCAGGTCTTGTGAACATATCATATCGCTCCTAATTGTTCATGGCTTTTTGTTATAGTCTTTGTTCCCCCTCCCACCTAGATATGGCAATGATGATGTGCTCTTGTCAAACTACACCTCTCAGGATGAGAACAGCTACTCTGCAGTTGTTCTTTGAGCAGATCTAGTAAAAAATCTGAGCCATTTGGTGGGAGTGACTTATAAGATACTTATTTCATTGATCTTAAAGCTGTACTAGTTTAATATTTTCAAGTAGATGGAGCTACTTTATCTCGTCCTGGTAATCTTGCCAGGCGTAATGTATTTTTGGGATGGGTTTTTTTTCCCATTTTCTGTTTCTGTTGGGGAGTATCGGTGTAGGGCACCTTAATTTTCGTCTGGCCTACACCTTTGGAAAATTGTGTGTTGGGGTCCTTTGTAACAAATTTTTGCATAACTTTCAGTTAAATTGAAGTATTATTCACAACTATTCTGTCACTATATTTTAGCGCAATGATACGTTTACCCTATTGGCTGACCATTTGAGATTATGGATGGACCACGATTTTCGTAATCCAGTGCAGAATCTTGACACACTTAATATTTACTGTATTTTGAAATAATGGAAAGAATGGCCTTTGGCTGGGATAAGTTGCGACAGTTTATTTCTTGTACATTATACATCAGGCTTTTGGTACGCGTTTTGAAAATTTTCGTTGATTGTAGGAAAATGGTCAAGAACTGAAGGTGCAGGGTTTTCCATCTTTCAAAGAGATTCTGACGATATGATGTTAGAATCTTTGAGGGCACTTATGAGCACGAGGGAGTTTGGTTGGTGAGATCGTGAAGTTATATCACAAAGCTTTGAGAAGACCATCTGGTATTTTCTTTTATAGCATGGAAGACAGTTTTGTTTGTGCTCTCGACTAGTTTCGGTTGAGTTGAAGATCTGTTGGGGTGCCTTGCTAAAGGCCCTAACTCAAAACTGCCCTTCGATCGGGTTGTCAATCTTTACTGGTAGTGTAAAATGTACTTTGCTTTGGTTTGAGCTGAATGATTTTTCTCCGAATTCGAACTCCGTGATGATGCGATGGCTGAGCGGTATACATCATTATTTTCCTGTAAGCATTTGATGAAGAGTAATCACAAGAGAATCTGTTTTCATGAGTCATACAACCAGGACACACAAGCAAAGCAAGTCAAAGGCAAAATGGCAGACGGAACAAGTCATTTTGTTCAATTTTGTTTTCCTTGTACATTCTATAGATACATGTCCTTTGTGAGGGATTTGTAAGTAAGTCAATAGCGTTTACCGTGGTTCTCGATATCCTGAGTTTGATTCCTCTCTTTTTTTTGTGTGTAAAAAGATAGATGCTTTAGGTACTAGCAAAGTAAACAAAGTTTCAAGGAGAGAGAAATCTAACGTTTCATGAATAGTTGAATTTTATTGCTTGTGCCTGTTTTGTCAAGGAAATCATCAAATCTTGGACCTCTCAGGTCTCCAATTTTTACCAATTGATTTGCGTTGAACGCTCACAATCACACATCATACTATTAGTGCATGTTATTCATGTGTTTAACCTACCAAGCATGTTCTCATTCTAAATTCAGTTACAATGTGCTGAGACCGAGCTTTCTCATAATCCACACCTCATTCGAACCACAAAGAGAAAAAAAGCTTATTCCAATATTTTAACAAATAAATATAATTCAGATGCATTGCATATCACTTAAATTTCATGCAAATAAAAAAGGATAAAAATCAAATGTCAAAACCAACACGTTACCCAGTCAGTCACCTTCCATTTCAATCATATCTCTCTTTCTCTCCCCCACGTCATCACCAAAACGCGGCGAAACGCGGTCCAAATTAGTGACCTGGGGCGCGGCGTCTCGAGGAGGTTGGTTTCGACGTGTCAAAATTTCATTGGCTGTCGCCCATCTTCCTCCCATTCAACTCTGAGTTGTTGTGACGCAGTTGTTTCAAAGAGTTGGGGGAATCAACGGATTGGGATGCCAAATACGTGGCGTGACAAATACAAACAAAAAATTCAAATTAAAATATATATTAATTTTAATTAATGCCATGCACATAATTTTCACGTGATGAGCTGGCCCCTTAAAACCTGCTGGCTTTCCTTGACTGCTCACTACATTGACGGTTATGCCCTTCATCTCACAGCTCACCAAACATCAGATCCGAGTGGCTTTTTCGTAAATTCACCACTGTTCTAGTTAGCTATTTGCTTGACCAAGCTCTTCAATCTTATCCCTATAAATCCTGATTAGTGTATTCATCTAAGCGTACACACAGCACTAATCCCTCTCTCTCTCTCTCTCTCTCTCTCTCTCTCTCTATAAAATCAGTGGCAGCTCTGCTTTCATTTTCTACTCCTCCTTCCCTATATATACTCACCAACCACTTCACCCTTTGCCCAACTCGTAGTCTTAGTTTTTGACTGTCTCATTTACCCCATTTCACCATTTTTACCACAACCCAAGTTACTTTCCTATAAATTTGGAGTTTTTCTGCTGCTTTGAGCATTTCCCATCACATCATTTTTTCTGGGTTTTCTCTGTTTTCGAGTTTGATCAGCAGCCATGAACGCCCTCGCCGCAACAAGCCGCAATTTCAAAAACGCCGCGCGTATTCTCGGACTCGATGCTAAGATTGAGAGGAGTCTTTTGATCCCCTTCAGAGAGATCAAGGTTGTTCATCAGCTGCTTTTCAAGTCTTTTTTTTTTTTGTTTTTCTTTTGTTTAGACTTAATGTTTCGATTAAGTTCTGTTTGTTTCTTGAGAAAGTTTTGAACTTTGTGTGTGTGTTGATTAGGTGGAGTGCACAATTCCTAAGGACGATGGAAGCTTGGTATCGTACGTTGGATTCCGAGTGCAACATGATAATGCACGTGGACCAATGAAGGGAGGGATCAGATACCATCCTGAGGTGGTGATGATGTTTTAATTTGGTTTTTGTTGTTTTTTCATGATCTGTTGTTTTCTGTTCTACAAGATGTCATTTGGGTTTTGTTGGGGGTTTGGGATTTTCTGTCTAGATCCAATGATTTAATTGTTATTTTGAGATAATGCTGAGTGCTTTTATCATCATGTTCCAGAAAAAGTCCAGGAGGGAACAATGGTAGCGAGTGAGGGGAGTAGAATTATGATATGTTCAGGGTTTGATTCCCTTCAGTAACGAAAACAATAAGACGGGAACTTTGTTTCTGAACTTTTGGGTACTAATCGAACTGGTAGAATTTTTAATTAGAGATTAGATATGCATAAATATGTTAAGAACAAGTGTAATGATGCATTTGCGTTACCTGTAATTGTGTTTTTGGCTTCTGATTGGTTTGGCTAAACTGTTCATATGTAATCACACTGGAAAACATCGGCGTAGAGTAGCGAAATGTATGTCTTCTGTTGGTGAATTCTGTATTGAATTTGTTGTTGGTTTGTTTCTTAAAGGTTGATCCGGATGAAGTGAATGCCCTTGCTCAGCTGATGACCTGGAAGACTGCTGTGGCAGACATTCCATATGGTGGAGCCAAGGGTGGAATCGGATGCACCCCCAGGGACTTAACTATGAGTGAGTTGGAGCGTCTGACTCGCGTCTTCACTCAGAAAATCCATGATCTCATTGGAATTCATACTGATGTTCCCGCACCCGATATGGGCACCAATGCTCAGACCATGGCATGGATTTTGGATGAGTACTCCAAATTTCATGGTCACTCACCAGCTGTTGTCACTGGAAAGCCCATAGTAAGTATTCACACAGAGAAAATTAAGCCTAAATCGGTTTCTTAGAATTGGATCAAGTATTTGTCACTGGAATTGTCTAAGTTTTCTCTTGTATTTGGGTTTCTAGGATCTTGGGGGATCACTAGGTAGGGAGGCTGCAACTGGACGTGGTGTCGTTTTTGGAACAGAAGCTTTACTTGCAGAATATGGGAAGTCATGCAAGGGCTTGACTTTTGTTATTCAGGTATGTATGCACATTTGATGTTGTCATGTTTGTTAAGAAGTTTCGGTAATAATGTAAACAAGTTGAGTTTTGGGTGAACTTTTATAGGGTTTCGGAAACGTGGGATCCTGGGCAGCAAGGCTTATTCATGAGAGAGGTGGTAAGGTCATTGCTGTGAGTGACATTACTGGTGCAGTCAAGAACCCAAATGGACTTGATATCAGTGAGTTGGTTAAGCACAAGGAAAGCACTGGGAGTTTGTTAAATTTCAGTGGCGGAGATAACATGGACCCTAATGAGATACTTATACACGAATGTGATGTTCTCATCCCTTCTGCTTTAGGTGGAGTTTTGAACAGGTTTGAGCCTTTTTCTGACAAAATCACTGCTTTCATTGTTTCTCGTACAATGTTGCATAGATTGGCTGCATAATCACTGTCATAGATTAATCCGGGTTCTAATCATCTTATTGTAAAGGGAAAATGCTTCATCTGTGAGAGCAAAATTCATTGTTGAGGCAGCAAATCATCCTACCGATCCAGAAGCTGATGAGGTACTATTACCTTTTCATTTTTCCGGGATTTTGAATACAGAAAAAGATAGTTCCAGCTCTGAGATGATTTTTTTTACTGATGCAGATTTTATCCAAGAAAGGAGTTATAATACTCCCAGACATATATGCAAATGCTGGTGGTGTGACTGTTAGCTACTTTGAGTGGGTTCAGGTGACTGACAGGAAGAACTTTAGCTCGATTTTTCTGAGTTGCATTTGAACATTAGAGACATAATTTTAACATACTGAAATTCGTTTTATTTTGTCGCAGAACATTCAAGGATTTATGTGGGAGGAAGAGAAAGTGAATAACGAGCTTCAAAGGTACATGACTCGGGCTTTTCACAACATCAAGAGCATGTGCAAGACCTATGATTGTAATCTCAGAATGGGTGCCTTCACATTGGGTGTAAACCGGGTTGCGCGCGCCACCAACTTACGTGGTTGGGAAGCATAAAGAGCTTATTCTGTTAGCCTGTTGCATTTTTTTTTCTTTCTTTCCCTTTTACATACATAGTCATAGCTGAAGAAGGCAGATTTGAAGCCATTCATAGTTTACCTCCAAAATTCTCATCTCTCTTTTTCAGCAGTTAACTGTTTGCATTCAGAATTTGTATTTGATTAGAGAGATTGATTTAGTAAAGGAAAAGATTCTGATTTTCTTGTTCCAATGTGTCTTATATGATAAAATTGGTAGTTTCAGTTCCTATACTCCTATCAGTAGTGCTTATGGTAAATAATTCGTGTGATATTTAATCTTGAGAAGAGATTGGAGCGCGTTTTTCATCCCATGCACGCCCTTGTTTATTTTTAATCTTTGGATTGAATTAGATCAAAGAAGAATTAATGGACAAAAATATCAGGAGTGTGCAAGCAAAGGGGTGTGCGGAAATTATTTCCCCTTTCCAAGGAGTGATTTCTTTGACAGTCATTTCTGGCAATTTTTACTTGTTCTTCAAAGTGCAAGCGGTTAAAGCAGATGCAGCAAAAAGCCTGCCCATAACTTCACTGACAGGAACAGGAGAGGGAGGATAAGCTTTCAAATTTCAAATCATGGGCTCCTCCCACTTTCTGCAATTCTATCAACAATTTCATGCAAAATGGGAATAAATCAAGAAGCTGAAGAAAAACAATCTCTCAGATAAGGCTATGGCTTCAATTGCCATTTCTGCTTCACTGCAAACAGTTTGCAACTCACATCAAGTCACAAAACGGCCCCAACCGAAACCAGGAACTCGCTCTTTGGGGACGAAAGAAGCAACGCGTGTTGTTGCTCTGAATGTGGAAGCAAATAGTTTGAACGTATCTGCACAAGAGGAATCTGCTTTACACTTCAAAAAACACAAAGCAGAGGATGGTGCTGACTCCAAATCAAAAGATGGTCTCGGGGGCGCAGAGTTATCTGTCGTGAAATTCAGCGATGAGAGGTGGAAGAATGGGACATGGGATCTGAATATGTTTTCCAAAAATGGCAAGATGGATTGGGATGGCATCATTCTAGCAGGTTTGTAATTTATTCAGTTTGAGTTGTAATTTTTCTGTGCTTCTGTTCGATTTAATCCAAATATATTTATAAAATTCGATTAGAATATCGTTGCTTTTATATGTGCTGGCACTGCAGAAGCAAAAAGGAGGAAGTTCCTTGAGCTTCACCCGGAAGCATCTACGAACGGTGACCCGGTAGTGTTTAGGAGCTCCATCATACCATGGTGGGCATGGATGATGAGATCTTATCTCCCGGAGGCTGAGCTGATCAATGGTTGGTTCCAATCACCCATCACTTCACACACTTCACACACTCACACTTCTCTGTTTTTAGAATTACATCTCTTGCTGCACAAATTGCTTTATTATACGTCACCTGAACTTATACACCCAATTTTTGTTGCTTTGTCAATAGGTCGAGCGGCAATGGTGGGATTCTTCATGGCATATGTTGTAGATGCCTTGACGGGGCTCGGGGTTGTGGGGCAAACTGGAAACTTCATCTGCAAGGCAGGGTTTTTCGTGACAGTCATTGCTATAATACTCATTAGGCGAACACAAGATCTCGAAAACCTTAAGAAGCTCGCCGATGAAGCTACCTTCTACGACAAGCAGTGGCAAGCTTCGTGGCAAGATCAAGACGATCAAACTGGAAAAAAGATTTAAATCTGCCTTCCAAAGGACAATTTGTATTATCTTAACTAGTAGCGCTTCTGCTTATTCATTTATATGTTTTTTAAGTTCCTGTCCATTTTATGGACATACCATGACACGATCCAATCGTTTTGCTTTTATGCTTTCACCTCCAGAGTGGGGGTTTGTCGTGCTAATCCGAGGGCTTGAAGCATGCTTAATTTAATTTCAATATGAAGTGATAATGAATCTTTCACCTGCTTATCTTTAATGGGCTCTAAGAGCATCTCCAGATGAGTTAGCAAATCTTTTCTTTATAAGTGTCATTTGCTAACCCATTTTGGCAGTAAATTTGTCACTTCAACTTACTCTTCAACCTATTATTTAAATTTTATCTTTCACTTTAAAATATTAAGGCCAAATTTTTTTCATAGTTTCTGGAATGACATGCCACTTTGAAGGTCATCTTCGTGGTGAAAAAGTTAATAATTAAATCCCTTGGTGAGGATTGTTAACAATTGAGTTCCAAACCCAAACTTGCGTTACTCTTCTATTGAAGAAACTTGCGTGACTAACATGTGAAGGGGTCAAATCTGTTACGAGAGTGCCATTTTGCCGTTGCACCTGGTTGGCATCCCCCCTTGGACGTCTACCTAGATGCCACGTTGGGACACCCATGGGCGACTGGGCCATGAGCCTGGCTGAGCAGCTATCACCACTCTTCATGATGCTGTGTTGGGCGATCTGGGGAGCTAGGAACTCGCGGCTGTGGAATGACAAGTTGGAAGCCCCAAATTTTCTTGCCTCTCGAATTACTTCTTTATGGCTGGAATTTGTCCGCATTAACTCCCATCCAAACCAGATCCTCCAATCCGGATAATTTTAAGTGGAAAAGACCACCCAGGGAACAGCTCAAGCTAAATGTCGACCGTGCCTGGTGATAAACCTATTATCCCTACATGTACTCCAGATCAGCAAACCACTCCAAGTCAGCAATCCACATCCCTGCAGTTCGAACCACCTAAGTCTCGCTCATCAAGTCAAATTCACAGTTTGGATAACTCAAGGACTCTTCATCAGATAAACTCTCCTATCTCTTCTTAGATTCTATCAGTTTGTATTTGTAATTTGAATTCACTTGTAATCTGATATACGTTCAATACTGTAACAAACTCATCTTGTAATCTCTATATAATGAAGTCAAAATCTCACTCATCATTAACTGTGTTGAGCTTATGCAATCAGTCTTTAAAACCCTAGTTTAAACTCTTTCATGGTATCACAGAGCTAAAAGTCTCATGACACAACCAATTTTTTATTTTTTTTTCATCTCACATGGCTTCTTAATCTTCTTCTCCCATTTCCCTCCCAAATGCCTCCAACTTTCTCACGATCAAACTTGATCGTACCAACTACCGCCTCTGGCAAGCCCAAATGCAACCTCTCCTTCGCAGCAGAAACCTTGTTTCCATTGTAGATGGCACCAGTCCATGTCCTCCAACATTCCTGGAAGATGCGGATGATAACATCACTAACACAGTCAACCCTGACTTTGACACCTAGATACAACAAGATGCCACAGTCTTGTCGTGGATCAACTTTTCCCTTCACCCCACCATTCTTGCTGCTTTAATTGGGAAAACTAGCTCCCATTCTGCCTGGACAACATTACGTGACCGCTATGCTTCTCAGTCAACCGGTCGTCTCCTTCAGCTTCGAAGTGTGCTAATGAATACTCACAGAGGTGATTCTTCCATTTCTGAATTCCTGGATAAGATTAATTGTCTCGCAGATACTCTCTCTCTTTATGGTGCTCCTGTTTTAGACTCTGACATTGTTGCAATCATTCTTAATAATGTCGGTCCTGCTTACGAAAGCACGGTTGCCTCCGCCCAATCCCGTGGCGAGGCGATTACGTACAGTGCTTTGGAAGCACTTCTTCTTGGCGCTGAACGTCGACAGAAAATGCATTCTGCATTCACTGCTGACACCGGACCTACTACTTTTCGAGGCCGCGGATCCTCTTCCAGGTTTCGAGGTCACGTCAATGGCGGTCGTGGTTCTCCCTCCCGCCCATGCAACTCACCAGGTTCTCATCATGGACCTCATCAAGGATCTTACCACGACTCACAATCTCGCCAACCTGATGGTCTTCTTGGTCATGCTCCCTCCCAGAGTTCTTTTCCTAATGGTAGGATTCAATGCCAGATCTGCCAGTGTTCCCACAATCCAGAATTGGCTTTTCGATTCTGGAGCCAATGCCCTACATAACAAATGATCCAGCACAAGTGTCCAATCCTCGCACTTAGATTGACTTTAATGAAATTATGTGGTTGAAATTGAAACACAGACAACACAATCTCAACCACACAATTTCATTAAAGTTAAATCTAATGGTGGGGAGCGTGTCCCTATTTAAAAAAAAAAAGGATCCCTCCCCTTAAATAATTCCTATATATATATATATATATATATGCTCCTATGTGTTCTTGCTAGCTATATAGTGGTTGCTAAGTGTGAATCCAATTAGTTTGTATTAATACTAAATAATTGGTTTATTTTGCAAAACGTAATTATTGGCTATGTATAATTTACAAATATAGTGCAATACTTATATCTTTTGGTTTTGGGTAAAGTACAAAAAATTATTTCAACTATTGGTGTCACGACACTTTCATACCTCATCTTTTAAAATTGAAAATGTCATATCTCATCTTTAAAATCTGGTCTAATGTTATATCTTCCGTTACTTGACCGTTTACTTTTCAGTTAAATGTTGACGTGGCTTGATTCATAGCCCACTTTCTACTAAAAAAAATTAATAAAATATTATTAAAAACTAAAAAAATTATTTAATATTTTTTAAATACTAAAAGAAAAGAAAAAAAAACCCCCTCAGTTTGTCCCTTCCCCTCTCTCTGTCTGTCTCTTCTCCCCCATTTTTTCTTCTTTTTCTTTTTCTTCTTCTTCTTCTTCTTCTTCTTCTTCTTCTTCTGGGTTGCAGATTCGGTTTGTTGTTGTTGTTCTTCTTCTTCCTCCTTCTGGGTTGCAGATTCGGTTTTTTTTCCTTCTTCTTCTTCTTCTTCCTACTTTTTTCTGGGTTGCAGAAAGGGGGCTGGAAGGGGAAAGAAGATGAAGATAGGGGAGAAGAGAGAGAAGAAGGGGGGAAAGGCACGAACAGAGGGCTTATTTTTTATTTTTTACTTTTCTTTATTATTTTAATATTTAAAAATTATTAAATATTTTTTTTTTATAAAAAGTGGGCCTCAGATCAAGCCACGTCAGCATTTAACTGAGAAATTTACTCCAAGCTAACGGAAGGTATAACATTGGCACAAATTCGTAAGATGAGGTATGACATTGTCAATTTTAAAAGATAAGGTATGAAAGTGTCGTGACAACAATAGTTGAGGTAGTTTTTTGTACTTTATCCTTTGGTTTTTGTGTTGTGGTTTGCAGTAGGGAAGAAGATCCCATCCAGATTCTCTTTGTGGGGATCCTCGAAGCTGGTGCGTCCATCATTCATCGTGCGGTTAGAAATCATTTTAAATAATTGTATTTAAAATTAAGAGTAAAAGACATTTTACTACCCTTATGTTTGGTGGTTTTCAACATTTAGTACATCAATTTTTTTTCATCTCAGAGTCATACCTAAAGTGTAAATTTTGGGACAGTTTCATACATCCGTTAGTCAAACTGTTAGTTCTTCCGTTAAGTGATGACGTGGCGTCTTGATTGGGCGCCACGTGTCATTAAAAATATTAAAATAATTATTTAAATAAAAATAATATTTAAAAAACAAACAAACAAAACAAAAAACAAAATCTGGGATTTGGGTTCGGGTGGGGCGGGGGGGGGGGGGGAGGAAGAAGGAGAAGGAGGAGGAAGAAGAAGGAGGAGGAAGAAGAAGGAGGAGGAAGAAGAAAATAAGAAAGAAAATCTGGGATTTGGGTTCGGGTGGGGGCGCCGGGGGAGGGGGGAGGAAGAAGGAGAAGGAGGAGGAAGAAGAAGGAAGAAGAAGGAGGAGGAAAAAGAAAAAAAATCTGGGATTTGGGTTTGGGTGGGGCGCGCGCGGGGGCGGGGGCGGGGGGGAGGAAGAAGGAGAATGAGGAGGAAGAAGAAGGAAGAAGGAGGAGGAAGAAGAAAAAAAGAAAAAAATCTGGGATTTGGGTTCGGGTGGGGGGCGCCGGGGGAGGGGGGACGAAGAAGGAGAAGGAGGAGGAAGAAGAAGGAAGAAGAAGGAAGAAGAAAGAGAAGGAGGAGGAGGAAGGAAAAAAAAAAGGAAGAGAGAAACCGAACCAGAAGAAGAAGAAAAAGAAGAACAAGAAGAAGAAGGAGAAGAAGGAGGAGAGAGGAAGAAAAAATATATATTTTATTATATTTTAATATTATTTTTATTTAAATAATAATTTTTAATATTATTTTTATTTAAATATTTTTTTAATATTTTTTAATGACACGTGGCGCCCAATCAGTGACACACCCGTACCCTAAAGTAGGGCATGCTGGCCGTCACGTGAGTGTGACGTAACCATGTGCGCTGTGCGGAAGCGAAGATCAATAACGAAGTACGAATAAATTCAAATCGAAGTCTAGAAATGTGTACTATAGTCAATTCGACACTTATACAAATTCAGAGCGTACTAAGTCGGTGCAGTCAAGCACGAATAAAAGATGTTTAAAATACACACTCGATGCCATACATGGTGATAAATCTGTCAGAAAGGTGCCGTCGGTGCAGTCAAGCACGAATAAAAGATGTTTAAAATACACACTCGATGCCATACATGGTGATAAATCTGTCAGAAAGGTGCCGAAGGTTCCTCGATGCGTCAACCCAGAATTCAAGTTATCTAGAACCTGGAGGGGCGAAAAACAAAAGGGAGTGGGTCAGCAAAAACAATTCCTTTTTCCAAAATCATTCTTTTCTCAAAGTTCTAGCCCCTCTCCGTAAAACCTGTATAGTTTCCCAGAAAATAATACATATATATATATATCTCAATCTTTTCTCAGCATAATTCGTTTTCAAAGTGTGTATGCCGTGCAATGCATCTCATATCATATCGTTAACATATGTAATCTCAGCCTTCGGCTGTAAATATAGCTCATAACTTCTCAATCACATAATCATATATATATCCTGTACACACATCATAACCTCATCATATCATCATTATCAACACTGTTTCAATAGTAAATGCTCTAGTGCTACAATCACGTGAGGACTATGCGAATGAACGCGGGTCACCTACATGTCGTACCACTCAAAAGTGGTCTGTACGACAAGACTATGCACCTAACTTGGATCCAAGGCGAGCATGCGGTGCGGGAGGTGAACGACACGTGAAAGACTATGCCCCTATCTCTGGGCGGGAGCACTAACAGTGTGTACAGATCTATGAGCTAATAATTCATGATATCATCATCATATCTCATCACATCTCATCATATAATTCATCATATCTCATGATCGTTATCAGCATAATATCTCAATTGTATCTCAATCACATTTCAATTATATCTAATGTATTTCGTACGTATTTCAAATGTATTTCATACGTATATCAATCGTTATTCGTTTTCAATTATGCATGTACCTACCTGGTACTTACCTGGCGTCCTCGGCACCAATACATGCATGAAATGTATAATTTATTACTCATGCATCAAATCAAGTAATATGCAAGTTGATAAATCGTATATTTCCATTTAAAAGTGATTCTGGGAAAATCATATGTATATATAGGTATACGGAAAATAATACTGCCCACTCACAGATAAGTAGCTGGCTCGTAACCCCCGCGTCGGGCCTGGCTACGGTCGTCTTCGGTATACGTATCACCTATACGAGAAATTACGTAAATACGTTATTTAATACATACTCACAACTACGGGAATAACTTCTCATACATAGCTCAATTTTGGTATTTGCATATACCAACGTGACCTATTCGTCGTCACGAACATCCCCATATTTTTAAAATAATTTTTCAATGTCCCACGCGCCCCCACGCGCCTGACGTGGCACGGACCCACGCGCTCCCCACGCGCGGCCACGCGCCGAGCACAGTGACGGCGTCAGTTGACGCCGTCAGGAATATTCCTGGAATATTCCGTCAACTTTAACGGCGTCAGATTAACGGCGTCAGTTTAACGGCGACGGAATATTCCGTCAGGTCGCCGGAATATTCCCTCCGGTCGTCTTCTCCGGCGACTTCGCCGGCCGCCGGCGACTGGTTTGGCCGGATTTTCTGGGTAATTTTTAAATCGTCCTATCTTGCTCATTTTTCATCCTTTTTGACCCATTTTTCTTCCTATGTGCTCCAAATTTAGTGTAGAACATGAATATACCTTCAAAAACCTTGAAAAAGGCCTTAGATTTCCTCGGGGACGATCTTCCAAACCGGCCACTCTCGATGCACGTGATCCCGACGTCCAAACACCTCCAACGAACTACTCCGAGCTTCCTTGGGACCTCACAAGGATCACTGTGATCTTAGATTGTCCTAAAACACAACGTATGAAAAGTTGATGAATAGTGCATAACTTGGTGATCGAGATTTGGACGTGAAATTGAAAGGATCCTTACCTGAAAATTATACCACTGAGTTCGTATGATCTTCACGAGTTTGAATATGCAATTAGTTTCGACGATCTACGAGTTTTGGTATGGGTTTGTGTTTGAGCCGTGCCTTGAACAAGAGAGAGAGAGAGAGAGAGACAGTCGTGGGATGAGAGAGAGAGAGTCTGGAAATGGAATAATTGAGGGATAGTGAAAGTGAGACAATTATGATAGAGAGACAAAGAGAATGTTTGAATAATGAAAGGGAGAGGGATAATGACGGGAGTGATGATTGTGAGGGTTGAGGGAGTGTGGTCTTAGTCACCCAACATTAACCATAATATAATTCTAATAATTTGAGGGCCACATATTAATCCTCACACCACCCACATGCATATGTAAATAATCCCCGTAGGGGTAATTTCGTCATTTCATATCCCATAATTTAAAATGTCGGGACGGGTCGTTACAATCTACCCTCCTTATAAAAATTTCGTCCCGAAATTTCATACAACACAAATACATACTAACACTCATAAAAATAACCTCGGATACATCTCTCTCATCCGGTCCTCGGTCTCCCACGTAGACTCTTCCACTGCATGATTCCTCCATAAAACTTTCACCAATCGTACTGTCTTATTTCGGAGCACCTTATCCTTCCAATCAAGTATCGTCACTGGCTCCTCATCGTAGGTCAAATTTGGATTAATCTCTAGAGGTTGCAGAGGAATCACATGCGATGGGTCTGAAATGTAATGTCGGAGCATCGAAACATGAAACACATTATGAACTCTGGATAACTCCGACGGCAACTCAAGCCTGTAAGCTACTTCACCGACTCGTTCGGTGATCCGATAGGGTCCAATGTACCTAGGACTCAGCTTACCCTTCTTTCCAAATCGAAACACACTTTTCCAAGGTGATAACTTAAGAAATACCCAATCGTCAACATTATACACTCGGTCAGTAGCATGCCTGTCTGCTAAACTCTTTTGGCGATCTTGGGCGGCTTTCATGTTAGCCTTAATAACCTGAACATTCTGAGTAGTCTCCTCAACTATCTCAGGGCCCACTAGAACTCTTTCGCCAACCTCTGACCAACATAAGGGTGTACGACATGGTTTCCCATAAAGTGCTTCGAACGGTGCCATCCCGATACTAGAATGAAAACTGTTATTATAAGCGAACTCCATCAAATCCAAACACTGATGCCATGAGTCGCCAAACTGCAGCACTGAGGATCTCAACATATCCTCCAAAGTCTGAATAGTTCTCTCAGATTGACCGTCTGTCTGAGGATGATAAGCCGTGCTGTACAGAAGTCTCGTACCTAACTCCTTCTGGAAAGCAGTCCAGAACTTAGAGGTGAATCGAGGATCGCGATCAGAGATAATACTCACCGGAACACCATGATACTTCACGACCTTCGATATGAATAACTCGGCCAATCGATTCAACGAAAACTTTTTCCTGACCGGAATAAAATGTGCTGATTTCGTGAGTCGATCGACTATCACCCAAATTTCATCATATCCATTTTGAGTACGAGGAAGCTTGTACACGAAATCCATAGTTATATTATCCCATTTCCACTGCGGAATGGGTAGCGGTTGCATCAACCCAAACGGCTTCTTCCTCTCGGCTTTTACCTGCTGACATATGATACATCTGCTTACATACTCAGCGATTTCTCTCTTCATACCCGGCCAATAGTAGAACGGTCGAATGGTATGGTACATCTTCGTGCCTCCCGGATGCATCGCATAAGCTGAAATATGATCTAGGATATCCTTCTTTAACTCAGCATTATTCGGCACATACATTCTGCTTTCCTGCATAAGCATACCGTCTGATTCTCTGATTCGCAGGTCTTTCTTCTTACCATCATTCCTCAGCTGAATAAGCTCTTGAATCTCGTCGTCGTTCGTCTGAATTTCAAGTATTCTGTCGACTGGGATTGGCCTAACTTGGAAACTAGCAAGTAAGGCTTCCTCCCGATCATCCACTGTCGAATTCTCAATTTCCAATTGTGCTCCAGTCGATCTCAACTCGGTAAGAAGAGGAACTCGGCTCGCATGAAAAGCATTAATTCTGCCCTGGGACTTCCTACTAAGAGCGTCGGCTACCACGTTTGCACGACCAGGGTGATATTCAATCGTGCAATCGTAGTCGCTCAGTAACTCCATCCATCGACGCTGGCGAAGATTCAATTCCTTCTGGGTAAAAATGTACTGGAGACTCTTATGGTCTGAGAAGATCCTACATTTCTCACCATAGAGGTAATGTCTCCAGATCTTCAAGGCAAAAATAATGGCCGCCAACTCCAAATCATGTGTAGGGTAATTCTTCTCATGAGGTTTCAACTGGCGTGAAGCGTAAGCAATCACCCTACCCTGCTGCATCAACACGCAACCCAAGCCATTCAACGATGCGTCACTGTAGATCTCGAAATTACCCTCATCGTCAGGAAGTGTCAAAACAGGAGCATGAGTTAGACAATACTTCAACTGTTGGAAACTCTGCTCACAATCTTCATCCCACTCGAATTTGACATCCTTCCTGGTCAACTTCGTCAATGGTAGCGCCAAAATCGAAAAGTCTTTAACGAATCGCCGATAGTAACCTGCCAACCCCAGGAAACTCCTAACCTCGGTGACGGTTCGCGGCTGTTCCCAATTCTCTACAGCTGTAATCTTTTGAGGGTCAACCAAAATACCCTGAGTTGAAATGACATGCCCCAAAAATGCTACTTCGTCCAACCAAAACTGGCACTTGCTGAACTTAGCATACAGTCGATGCTCTCTCAATTTCTTCAACACCAACGACAAATGTCGAACATGGTCATCCCCTGACTTAGAATACACCAAGATATCGTCGATGAAGACAATAACGAATCTATCCAGATATGGCTGGAATACCTTGTTCATCAATCCCATAAAAGCAGCTGGTGCATTAGTCAAACCAAATGGCATAACCAAAAACTCGTAGTGTCCATAACGAGTCCTAAAGGCAGTTTTAGGAACATCGTCATTTCTGATTTTTAATTGATAGTAACCTGACCTCAAGTCAATTTTCGAGAATACACAGGCACCTCGAAGTTGATCGAAAAGATCATCGATACGCGGCAACGGATAACGGTTTTTAATCGTCGCCCGATTCAACTGCCTGTAATCGATACATAATCTCAAGGTACCATCCTTTTTCCGAACAAATAAGACTGGGGCTCCCCAAGGTGAGGTACTGGGCTGAATAAACCCTTTCTCAAGTAATTCCTGCAACTGAATCTTCAACTCTCGTAACTCGGCAGGTGCCATTCGATAGGGAGTCAACGAGATAGGATTAGTACCTGGTAGCAAATCAATGGTAAACTCCACATCACGATCTGGTGGTAATCCAGGTAAATCATCAGGGAATACGTCGGCGAAGTCCTTAACCACTCGAACATTCTCCACGCTAGCAGGAGCATCATCATGAAGTACTACATGAGCTAAGTATCCCTGGCAACCTTTCGTCAACAACTTCTTAGCTCTTACCGCCAAAATAACGCCATGCCTAACTCCGTTACGCTCACTAACAAAAGTTATCTCCGGTAATCCAGGACGATGAAAGGTCACTGATTTTCCGTAGCAATCAATCTTGGCACGATTGTAGTGCAACCAATCATTACCAAGAATGACATCGAAATCAACTATATCCAGTGGAGTGAGGTTAGCAGGCATAACCACATTCTCCACTATTACAGAACATTTGGGATATACATAATCCACATAACATTTCTCCCCTCGAGGCATAGCAAATTCCATCTCATACCTAAGGGGTGAAGATTGAGGTTGAGTCAGTTGAGCAAATGTATGAGAAATTACGGAGTGTGTGGCACCACAATCAATTAAGACTCTAGCATAATGACCAAGAATGATTAACGTACCCATGATTAAATCTGGATTGTTCTGAGCATCCTGCAGCGATAAATTATGCACGCGACCCTGAGTTTGCTGTCGTCCCCCACGACCTCGGTTAGCGTGCACTCCACGTCCCTGGGCATTCCGCCCCTGATTAGGCGGTCCAGCCTGTCGAGATGATCCAACGCCACTAGCTTATGCATCCAATTATTGGGGCTGATATCCACTATAAGACTGCTGCGGAGGAGGCATATACCCTCCGGAATACTGCTGTTGTGGAGGCATATTTCCTCTGGAGTACTGTCCGTATCCGGTCTGGTGATAGGGATCCATGGGTTGTTGCGGTTGGTATTGGTCCGTAGAATACTGCATAGGGTCTCCTGAGTAGTGGAAAGCTCCACCACGTCCCTGCTGAGCATAACCGCTAGGACCTGAATACTGCGGCATCGGTGCTGGTGGTGGCCTAGCAGACTGCTGAGACCTCTGCTGGTTCTGGGGACAGTTCTTGGCATGATGCCCATCCTGACCACATGTATAACATCCGTTCGTACCTCGACGACACTCGCCATAGTGCCGACCATTTCACCTACGGCAAAACGGAATATTGTTCCTCCCATAGTTCCCCTGTCTCTGACTTCCACCGCCATTGAAGAATCTACCACCGCCCCTCTGACCGGTGGCGTTATAACCTCCACTTGATAAACTCGAATTGGCCCCACTTCGTTTGAAGTTCTGATTCTGTCGTGGTCCAGGTACAAAAGGAGCTTTACCCTTACCATTCCTCCCCTGAGTGACCTCATCATCACTATCACTCGGCAAGTTCTCCGAGTCTTCGATCTGCAGCAATATCTCGTAAAACTCATGGTAATTGGTGCACTGAAACCCTGTTGCAATCGTACGCCACTTCTTCTTAGTACCCAACTTAAAACGACGCAACATCTCTACCGGATTTGCAGCTGTATCCGGGTCATATCGGGCAAGATCAGTGAATCTCCGATAATACTCGCTAGCAGACATCTTCTTCTGCTTAAGACTAGTGAATTCTTGCTTTTTCCCATCGAGATATGCTTTAGGAATAAATCTTCTGTAAAAATGGCGTTTAAACACTTCCCAATCATTTGCCTCTTCATCAGGCATTCGAATAGCCAACTCATGCCACCATGAAGCAGGCTCCTTAGCTAGAAACCATTTAGCCGTCTCAACCCACTTATCAGGCTGAAGACTCCCCTGACTCGTCATGATACTGAAAGTCTTATCAATATGAAGAAACCATCTTTCTGCACTTTCGGGCTCTTCACCTCCCGATAACTGAGTTATCTTTAGATTATTCACTGACTCCAAAGGTGTCCGCTGTGGAGGGGGTGGAGGAGGACGAATAATATTCTGGAAGGCATAAGCTATCGCTTCCCCCAGCTGGGCAATATCGGGAAGCGTAGTCTCAGATGTACGACGCGGCTCACGACGAGGCGGCATAGTTCTGACAGAAGACATCAAGTCGTTAGAAATTTCGCAAAATATGCAAGACTGCAACCTAGGGCTCTGATACCAAGTTGACACACCCGTACCCTAAAGTAGGGCATGCTGGCCGTCACGTGAGTGTGACATAACCATGTGCGCTGTGCGGAAGCGAAGATCAATAACGAAGTACGAATAAATTCAAATCGAAGTCTAGAAATGTGTACTAGAGTCAATTCGACACTTATACAAATTCAGAGCGTACTAAGTCGGTGCAGTCAAGCACGAATAAAAGATGTTTAAAATACACACTCGATGCCATACATGGTGATAAATCTGTCAGAAAGGTGCCGAAGGTTCCTCGATGCGTCAACCCAGAATTCAAGTTATCTAGAACCTGGAGGGGCGAAAAACAAAAGGGAGTGGGTCAGCAAAAACAATTCCTTTTTCCAAAATCATTCTTTTCTCAAAGTTCTAGCCCCTCTCCGTAAAACCTGTATAGTTTCCCAGAAAATAATACATATATATATATATATCTCAATCTTTTCTCAGCATAATTCGTTTTCATATGTAATCTCAGCCCTCGGCTGTAAATATAGCTCATAACTTCTCAATCACATAATCATATATATATCCTGTACACACATCATAACCTCATCATATCATCATTATCAACACTGTTTCAATAGTAAATGCTCTAGTGCTACAATCACGTGAGGACTATGCGAATGAACGCGGGTCACCTACATGTCGTACCACTCAAAAGTGGTCTGTACGACAAGACTATGCACCTAACTTGGATCCAAGGCGAGCATGCGGTGCGGGAGGTGAACGACACGTGAAAGACTATGCCCCTATCTCTGGGCGGGAGCACTAACAGTGTGTACAGATCTATGAGCTAATAATTCATGATATCATCATCATATCTCATCACATCTCATCATATAATTCATCATATCTCATGATCGTTATCAGCATAATATCTCAATTGTATCTCAATCACATTTCAATTATATCTAATGTATTTCGTACGTATTTCAAATGTATTTCATACGTATATCAATCGTTATTCGTTTTCAATTATGCATGTACCTACCTGGTACTTACCTGGCGTCCTCGGCACCAATACATGCATGAAATGTATAATTTATTACTCATGCATCAAATCAAGTAATATGCAAGTTGATAAATCGTATATTTCCATTTAAAAGTGATTCTGGGAAAATCATATGTATATATAGGTATACGGAAAATAATACTGCCCACTCACAGATAAGTAGCTGGCTCGTAACCCCCGCGTCGGGCCTGGCTACGGTCGTCTTCGGTATACGTATCACCTATACGAGAAATTACGTAAATACGTTATTTAATACATACTCACAACTACGGGAATAACTTCTCATACATAGCTCAATTTTGGTATTTGCATATACCAACGTGACCTATTCGTCGTCACGAACATCCCCATATTTTTAAAATAATTTTTCAATGTCCCACGCGCCCCCACGCGCCTGACGTGGCACGGACCCACGCGCTCCCCACGCGCCGAGCACAGTGACGGCGTCAGTTGACGCCGTCAGGAATATTCCTGGAATATTCCGTCAACTTTAACGGCGACAGATTAACGGCGTCAGTTTAACGGCGACGGAATATTCCGTCAGGTCGCCGGAATATTCCCTCCGGTCGTCTTCTCCGGCGACTTCGCCGGCCGCCGGCGACTGGTTTGGCCGGATTTTCTGGGTAATTTTTAAATCGTCCTATCTTGCTCATTTTTCATCCTTTTTGACCCATTTTTCTTCCTATGTGCTCCAAATTTAGTGTAGAACATGAATATACCTTCAAAAACCTTGAAAAAGGCCTTAGATTTCCTCGGGGACGATCTTCCAAACCGGCCACTCTCGATGCACGTGATCCCGACGTCCAAACACCTCCAACGAACTACTCCGAGCTTCCTTGGGACCTCACAAGGATCACTGTGATCTTAGATTGTCCTAAAACACAACGTATGAAAAGTTGATGAATAGTGCATAACTTGGTGATCGAGATTTGGACGTGAAATTGAAAGGATCCTTACCTGAAAATTATACCACTGAGTTCGTATGATCTTCACGAGTTTGAATATGCAATTAGTTTCGACGATCTACGAGTTTTGGTATGGGTTTGTGTTTGAGCCGTGCCTTGAACAAGAGAGAGAGAGAGAGAGACAGTCGTGGGATGAGAGAGAGAGAGTCTGGAAATGGAATAATTGAGGGATAGTGAAAGTGAGGCAATTATGATAGAGAGACAAAGAGAATGTTTGAATAATGAAAGGGAGAGGGATAATGACGGGAGTGATGATTGTGAGGGTTGAGGGAGTGTGGTCTTAGTCACCCAACATTAACCATAATATAATTCTAATAATTTGAGGGCCACATATTAATCCTCACACCACCCACATGCATATGTAAATAATCCCCGTAGGGGTAATTTCGTCATTTCATATCCCATAATTTAAAATGTCGGGACGGGTCGTTACAATCAGGGTGCCACGTCATCATTAACGGGAGAACTAACAGTTTGACTAACATATGTATGAAACTGTCCCAAAATTTACACTTTAGGTATGACTCTGAGATGAAAAAAAATTGATGTACTAAATGTTGAAAACCACTAAACATTAGAGTAGAAAATTGTCTTTTACCCTAAAATTAAACATGAACAGTACCTGACAAAAACTGATCACACGATGCATGATGAACTCATCGGATTCGAGGATCCCTGGGATCCCCACCAAGTGGATCCAGAGGGAATCCTCTTCCTTGTTGTAGTTGGTAAAATGGAGACTTAAAGTGAAAACCAAAATAATGACCCAGTTAATATTGATCAAAATTTGGACCGAAGTGAATCGAGTTTGGATGATGATTATGGTAGGAAGGAAAAAAGAACCTCAATTATCTGGTAGCATTTAAAGGAAAAAAGGTTTCGGGCAATGGCGGAGTCACTTGAGAACCAGGAAAGGCATGGGCTTATAATGAAGTTTCTTCATTTTGTAGCTTCTTCTTGTGTGCTTTTGGTTGGATACTTTGCACTCTTGGCTTATGTGTTTTTTTGTCCTAGCTAGCTTTACTATATTTTTGTTATGAAACAGAAGCCTTATATCAACTAGCCATCCTTAGTTCACCATTTTGCATGATATATGTTGTTTTATGGTGAAACCAAGCATATATGAAATAGAGGAAAAATTGATCTTCAAAGAAAATTTCATAGCTGCAGTTTTGAACTTTGATTATTAACTTCTGTTCAACTTCAATGTAGGAACTTATAAAAATGTTCGGTGCTTATGATACAATTATCTCAATGTTTTTTTTTTGTGTGACTCCATTACTCTCTTTTGATTAAAAATTTTTCAGTCCAATACAAAAAATCAAATGAACCTTCAATGTTGGTACTTCATCTTTATGTTCACATGCCAGAACATGTCTTGTATTGAAGACAAAGAAAAGGAGTCCCGTATATAACTAGTGATGGGTCTGTTAAACATGGTGCATATAGTTTTGATGAAGATAAATGTACTTATAATGACGTTTAATTGTCAGAAAAGAAAAGTATGACAAAATTTCTTTTCATTTTCAACTTATTTAAAAAACGGGTAAACATGTATGTGGTTATGGTTAAATAGGTACGGGGTTATGTGTACGTTTAACCGTTTATAAACGGTTATGTGTACGGTTAACCCTTTATAAACAGTTATGGATACAAATATACCTGCTTATGCAATTACTCAACGAGTAAACAGTTATGGATAAATAATTGCGGTTGTCTGTCGGCCATAACTATGCCTATGTATGAGTATTATTGATTTTTACCACTTCATTTATGCGTCCCTATTTTCACTAGACCTAACATTTGTGTCGTGTTTTCTATGTTCGTGTTGTTTTCGTGTCATACCCGATATCTTAACAGGTCGTGTCGTGTAACACCCGTTAAAATAAACGGGTAAAATGTCTCGACCCGAAATTGACCCGATAGTATTAACAGGTAATATGACCCGACCCGTTACCTGTTAAGGAAAATATATTTTAAACCAATAAATAATCAAATGAAAAACATAATATTAAATAAGTATGTACATACCATATTATCACATTCAAAACATTAAAACGCATTTGTCTTTCAAGTATTACATATTTACATACCCAAAATAAGAGCACAATAAATAAATAAAAACATTAGAACATTACAAAATATCAAATGTTCAAAAGATTTGCAAAATTAAGGGAGTTATGTTTCAAGGTTTGGAACCTTGCACATTTTCTTACAATCAAACTCTTCAATTTTCATCAATCACCATGGAAAACGGTATTGGAACTTTGACTTGATATATTGTCTTTAAAAGTTATATTGATGATATTTTCAGTGAGACTTTTTATATTAGCACTCTCTTCTCATCTATCATATGGCTATTGTTTAAGTAAAGTCTTTAATAGTTTTTTAATTTGTGAAAGGCTTAACTTTGAAATGTGCCACTATAATCATATAAATCATAGATCAAAATTTAACCGTCGATTGTTGTTTACATTTATGCTTCATTTTTATCACAAAATTTTATTTTTTGAAAACATGATCTATTAGAAGATACAGAAAGATGAACGGTTCGGATCGTTGATATTATATTCAGAGTTTTACCGCTAGTGAAAATATTGTTTGGTGTTTATAAAGTCTCTACAAACTATATAACATCGACTCATATTTCAATTAATCAAAAATATCGAGACGTGTTTTCAAAGATCCGAACCGTTCATTTTTCTACATCCCCCAAAAGATCATGTTTTCAAAAAAGAAAATTTAAAAAATGAAATTCAATAAAGTCTAAACGACAATCGACGGTTAAATACAAATTTAAGGCTTATGGATTATAGTGTCGGATTTCGAAGTTGACTCCTTCAAGAAAGTTGTAAAGCTTGTCACTATGAGTGATTGTATATATATATATATATATATATATATATATATATATATTTTTTTTTTTTTTTTTATTATTATTATTTTATTTTATTTTATATTTCTTACACTTCTACAATAATTATTATTAATTTTATTACTTTTACACTCAAATAAAAAACACTATTCATGATGGTTTGGAGGGTTTTAAAAATCTAAACGATAATATAAGTGTAACTATTGTCTACTCGTGGAGGAATGATGAATCACGAGTGTTTATATATTCTTTCACATTTTTCATACTTGTAGGAATGTCTTATTGCCTATACTAACAGTAGACTAGTTGATTTTAATTTTGGACAACATGTTAAGTAAAATTTATCTTATTAATGATAATAAGAAACTCTCATAATAAAAATAAATAAATGAATAAAACTTAATTTTTTTAAACTTATATAGAATAATAATACAAAAAAATATATTTAATATACAATATGGCTATTGTATTTTATAATAAATTTTTTAGTAATTAAACTTTAAAGTTATAATTTATTTTTCTTAACACGTCGAAACGGGTTACCCACGTGTTACTCGCATGTATACCCATTAATTATCCAATTAGTTATTGTATTGACCCGATACTTTTTATTTTTGTGTCGTGTCACTGTGTCGTGTAAGAAACTGCCAGGTTTAATTTTCACTTGCTATCGCTGTAACGTCAGGTTTTTGTTTAGAAAAAAAAAAAAGGGCCCCGCACGTGCTCGAAAACCAAATCACCACTCCAGAGCATAGCGCCATAGCCCGCTTTCTGGTCCTGTCCTCGTCCTTGCTCTTCACGAGTCAGTTCGCCCATCAATTATCATGCCTCGTGAGTCAGAACGGGTTGACTCGCCCCGAGTGTTGGTGTTCAGCGTTAGGATGGCTCAGGCTTGAAAGCATGTTTTGGAACTTGGATTCAGAAGAAAAGAGGAGCAAGTTTCTTCAACTTCAATCAGAGGCTGAGCTCATTTATTGGTAAAAGAATCAATATTAATATATATATATATATATATATAATATGTTATATTAGATAAGTTGTTTAAAACTTAGTCAACAAAGTTGGTCCCAAATACGAATAGGCCTCGTTTGATAGAGAGAATTAGATTGAAATGAATAAATTATCATCTTTAAGATATCTAATTTGAAGGTAGAAAATGAATTACTTGCAAAGAAAACTTATCTATTCAAATTCTCTCAAAATGGTAGGATTATTAGACGGGATAAGTTTCCTTCAACATGAAAAATCATTCTCCTCTATACTCAATATTTTTAGAACGTTATTCATTCCAATACAATCTTAGAGACCAAACGAGGCATGTCTTCAATGCTCATTGGTCATACTTCACACACAACTTAACTTGATGAGATCTGTTGTCCTTTCTGATCAGTTTGAGTGAATACTTCCTTGTGAACTTGGAAATCTCTCAAAGTCTACGTGTTGTGCACCTCGGCTGTATAGTTCAACCCTTCTTATCATCTCTGAGCAAGAAAAGCCATTAATTAATTATTCTGTTTGAATTTTCATGCCTTCATCGTATGGAATATATAAAGAGTTTTTGGCCAAATTTTCCACATAAAATTTGATATTGTCAACTTTTTTACCGTGTCAAACATTCAACGAGAGTCGGACTGACTCATTCATGGGAATGGATTAAAAAAAGCGTACGTTCTCCTGCCGTTAAGGATAGTTTAGACCAAATGCAGTCATGTATGAGCTCATATGGGAACAGGTCAACTGGCCTTCATTAGACTCAATATATGTTGAATTTTAATGAGTATTTCAAATTACAAATAAGGCTTATTTTTAGCTACGTCTTTCGGAACTCGATTTTGATCTCACTTTGTCTCTTGTAACTCAAAGTCACCATTTTATTCTTTAAATTTCAAAATTCGTCCCACTTTGATTGTTGAACTCTCTTCTCCATGAAACTCATAGGTCGGCTCCTAAAACAAATGTGAGACCCAACACCTAATAAGACTTTGTGCCTGGGCATATACTAGTATTAAGCAAATAAAACATCCATCAAATAAATTAATTTTTCATCTATATTTTAACGTATTTGAAGGACCGACCCTTCCCAATTCCAAATTTCCAAGTGGGGTCTTAAATTAATCCATCTTATAATACAAAGTATTTGATGGACTAGCTAGTTATTCAATTCTAATTTCTACCCAACCAAAGTAGCCGGCCGTATAGTTTACTTGTAACTACCAAGTTCCAATCCCTATAATATCATATCCCAGTAAATATCACATCCCAGTAAATATCACATCCATTAAAGAAATTAATTTTTCATCTCAATTTATGTTACACTTCCAAATACCTTTTGAAGGA
This sequence comes from Crataegus laevigata, assembly GCA_963580275.1. Classification (NCBI taxonomy): domain Eukaryota; kingdom Viridiplantae; phylum Streptophyta; class Magnoliopsida; order Rosales; family Rosaceae; genus Crataegus; species Crataegus laevigata. The sequence continues at coordinate 5,274,575 of OY756951.1, read as the reverse complement.
CCGACGATTCCCAATTCCAAGTGGGGTCTTAAATTAACATCTGTCTCTATAGATGTGGTTTAGCTAGTCCAAAATAGCCGCATAGTTTAATCCATCCTATCGTCTATGAAACTTTTGTCAAAGATTCTAAGAGTGATCCGGCCGACTGCTACTCTCATTGATGTGCACCGATTTTGAATATGCGGTGGTTTAGAAAAGGTGAGGCTCCCTAATATATATAGGTAGCACTACGCTGCATTCTTCTTTCACAGTTGCTGAATAGGATAGTGCTTAAAATGTATCATGTAATTGTTGAATATGTTTAGCTTTGTTTTGTACTTTGAGTAAGTTTGTTGGCATTTTCATTGCTGTGACGAATATGCCAATATGGTTGTGTTGTATGATTTTGTCAAATTTCATCCTCTTGTTTCATTGTATTTTTCTTTCAGACTTAGCTTTAGAGGGGTTAGGTTTCATGTCTTCCCTCTCTTTTGTCCTTTTTGTTTTCATTTTTAGAGGGTTAAGGTTTATGTCCCCCTTTCTTACTCAATGTTTTTTTTCTTCTCAATTTTTTGGCATTATGAGGGGTAAGGTTTATGTCCCCCCCCTTCGGACTAGGTGTAATTTTTTTTTCGTTATCAATAAAATATCCCTTGTACTATCGAGGTTTTCTTTTAAAAAAAAAATCATCCCATATAAAATTAAAAGACTTGTTTTCTGAACAAGTAACTCTTTATTCAGCAGAAGTAAATTGAATGACATGAGAAATGTGTGAAAATGGTTTAGAGATTAGTTACCTATTAGTTAATTATTAGCAAACTCACAAGATATTTGGAAAAATAACCATAATTTTGATCCAATATAGAATTATAGCCACACTTTTAAGTTTATCATAATTATAATAAAAAATTGATATAAAAATACTAGTATACCCTTATACACTAAAATAGCTGCCGTTGTATAAAGACTGCCCCCAGATCATAGAAAAATGGGTGTCCTGTTGCATGTAGATTCGCAAGGGCATGGTTGGGAGTGTATTGGTAGTTCTCACTTTGAACGCCATGGTTTGGAGTTGAGGTTGAGTGCGACGGTGATCTTAGATCCCGTCAACGGTATTGATTTCAGACCTCATCGAAGTTGTTGAAGTCAGACCCAACCGGCGTCGTCTCCATTCTTTCCTTGAGGCATTGGGTCCAGAAGGACCTAAGCAATTAAAATTAAAATTAAAATTAGTTATGAAAATGAAAACTGATATATCAATCAACAATCATGGCAAGGTAAATAACGGAAGAGGACGGAGGGGAAGGTGCGGGGTGACGACTAACTAGGGAGGAGCGGATGGATAAGAGGCTTTGGAGCAATCGGAGATGCGGGAACATTTTCAGCAGCTCGCTATTTTTTTTTTTTTTTTTTTTTGGAAAACCACATTTTAAACGAGAGTATATTAGTACGTTCATGTCAACTTTTGGTTATAATTATCATAAATTTAAAATAGTGACTATAATCCTATTTGTGTTCAAAATTTTGGTTATTTTTCCAAATTTTCTCAAACTCACATCATTCATATTATTTTGCGGTTGTATTTTTAATTATTTTTATTTACAATTTTACCCCTCGATCTTTCTTTTGTTCTCTCTCCTCTCTCCCCTTCTTCGCAGTACTCTCTCTCTCTCTCTCTCTCTCTCTCTTCTACGAGAAAACCTAATTGCTATGCAGCTGAAATGCTCGTCGAGCAAGCAAAATGGTGACGACGGAGTTAGCATGTTCCTATGCTATTTAGAGGCATTCTCTGTCACAAAGCATTCGTATTGATGCCAATATACGCAAAGTTCACAGACTTGAAACTGGACATGTACCGATCTGTAGTTGCTTGACATGTCACAAAGCATTCCTAGAATAAATAAAATCGACTCCGACTCGACATGTACCGATCTGTAGTTGCTTGACATCCTAAGCATAAGGGTTAAGAACAGGGGTCCGTTTAAATCTCTGAAAAAAAACAGAACAAGGGCATATATTGCATGTACAAAAGACCCGGAAACAAAAGTTTCACGACAGGAAAGAAGAAAAAAGAAATGCCAGAAGTATAGGGACGGTCCCTCGTCTCTGCGTGTGGATGAATGCATCATGCATGCTACAACGACGGTGAAGGAAGAACAGAAAGTTTCGAAGAATCTGACTCCAGTACTCTACGAGTCTCTAGCATTAGCGAAACTTCATCTCATTTGGTTTGCTGCCCCTAAACGCTGAAAGAGAGAAGAATGACCTTGTTGCAGCAGAAACACAGATAGTAGAGAGTATTGGAATCTTAATCAAGCGAATTAGAAATGGCGCGTAGAAATTCTGTATGCAGGTGTAGAAAAAATTTGCAGGGAGATAAATAAATAGAAAACTTCATTTTAATCATTGGTAAAGATTACTTTTTTATTAAAACCATGAGTAAGATCAAAATCTAATTTTAGTTCATTGTTACATTAATAATCTCATTTATTAATTATATTTTAATTTTTTAATTATTTATCTTTTTTCTTTCTAATTTTTAATGTATTAATTTTATTTCATTATAATTTTTATTTTCATTTCATTTATTGTAATATATTTTTGTTGTGAACATTTAGAAAAACTAATTTTTGTTGTACAATATACTTCGATGTACTGCAATTTCTTCATTTAGGTATATTAAATTGATTATAATACATTTCAGTGCATACATTTCAGTGCATACATTTAGGCACACACATTTTGGTACTAACATTTCGGTGCATACATTTCGGTGCACACATTTCGGTACACACATTTCGGTGCATACATTTAGGTACATCCATTTCGGTACTAACATTTCGATGCATACATTTCCGTACACACATTTAGGTACATTAATTTAATATTAATACATTTCAGTACATATATTTAGGTACATACATTTCAGTGCATATATTTAGGTACATACATTTCGGTGCATATATTTAAGTACACACATTTCGGTGCATACGTTTCGGTACACACATTTAGGTACATTAATTTAATATTAATACATTTCGATGCATATATTTAGGTACATACATTTCGGTACTAACATTTAAATATATTAGTTCAATATAATATATTTCAGTACACGCGTTTCGGTACTAACATTTAGGTACATTAATTAAGTCTTTTAAGTTTAAAGAATGTTAAATAAAATTAATAAATTAAAAAACTCTTTTTTGGTCAAAAAAATAAATTAAAATTTGTGTATTAGTAAATTTAAATATTTAATGGGAGATATTAAATAAAATACACATTAATTATTTTGAATTAAGGACAAATTAGAAACTAAAAATTAATATTTAATCTAATACCAGGTTTTTTTAAAATTTTAATCTTTTTGAAGGATTAAAGTTCAAAAATCCAATAAATAAATCATAGAAAACGATACTGTGTGTACTCATCACGTGGAAAGACAACCTTAAGTTGCAGGTCCTGCACCTGCATCGCGGTTCTCTTGTGACTTATGTGAACTCTGCCCATCAAATCTGCTAATATTTGATTGAGCTGCATGCACAAATCCAAAATATTATTAGCATGAGGAAAAAATGAACATCCAAACATCTAACTTTTCACTACTACACTATGAAATACGATCGACTTTTGTCAACCATCTGCTTTCACAACAAATTAAAGCAAGGGTTAGCGAGGGAGGGAGGAAAGGAGCAAAAGAAAAAAAGACACAAAGGCAGGACGAAATTCTAACGAAAGCAGGAAACTTACTAGAGTACGGTTCATACTTCCTTGTATGAAGCGAAGACTTTCTGTGTACACTGTCAGCATCATCCTCTCCTTCAGAGAAAACTGACGGACTAGACCAACCAGTTGAATTGGCATCTCCCTTGCTCTTCCGATCAAATTTTAAGAGCCTCTTCAGTCCTTTCGGTGCATCCTTTTGGAACACAATGGCAGGAGGATTTTCAGCAATTCCCCACTCAATATTTTCTGGTTCGTTACTTTCTTCTTGCAGCATCTGGGACACGGAATGACGGACACGACGACTAGATAGTCCAGCTGGTGCAACATTGGCTGAAGCAGTTACTTGAGATGAGCCGTTGTTACATGGGGACATGGCCTGATGCTCCTCTATTTCCACCCAAGCACTTGGGGAGATGGTTGATTCTTCTTCAGCTTGAACTTGCAATGACAATTCTGTTAAAGAAATCAACCCCATCTAATTGAAAGACCTACACAAATCTAGAATAAAGAATTCTAGAATGTTCACTAAAGTTGGTTAGCTAGAATTATCCAAGTTAAAATAATCCTTTGTAGAAAGGACTAGAAGGTTGTTAAGTTGGTGGAAGAGTCTAGAAGAATGGTGAGGTTTCCACCAACATGCAAGATTAGTGTAGATAATTCTAGCTTAGGAAGTTAGTGGAATTATCTAGATATCTCTAGCATGATGTTTCCATGCTTCTCCAAGGTTCCATCCATGCCTATAAAATGAGAAGACATCCACACCATTTGTAAGTAATCAAGTAATCAAGAAAGTAATCAAGCAAGTAGGCAACTAAGTGAGGGTGAGAAGTAAGAGTAGTCTTGTGAGGAGTGTGAGTGATCTAGAGTTTGTCTCTAGGAAGTGAGTGAGTGTCATTGCTTCTAAAGTTTCTAAAGTGTCTTTGAAAGTTTTGAGTGTTGTAATATTTTGTATGTGTAATACAAGTAATTTGTTTACTTGTGTTGTCTCTCCAACATTTGTGTTAGATTTGTGTACTCTAAGTTTTTTCCCAACAGATTCTGCAACATTTTTTAAGTCATCATTACGATCAGGAGAAACTGGGTCAACATGTTGTGTCTCACTACACAACAGATATTATGAACGCAGAGGTACTGTTTTTCTACCATGCCACTTATCCCTAAGCTGTGATCATCTAGAAGGAAATTTATTTCAACATTTGATGCTTAAATCCTTTTTTGTTCGAGTTGAATTTGATTGAACAGTTGGCGATTTTATATTATTGAAAACTTACATGAAAGTGTCACATGAGTTGGCATAGAACACTTACATAGAACACTTGAGAAATGATAAGGAACTCTCTTAAAGTGGAAGTCTCCATGAACTCTGACACCTCACAATTTAACATCAATTTTCGTATCAACATTATGTAGTGACAGAGAGTTCATGAAACAAGTGAATCTGCATTTCTCTCTGCATTAGGATTTTAATTTCCAAGTCCCAATCCCTATATATCACATCCATTAAAGAAATTAATTTTTCATCTCTATTTATGTTACACTTCCAACACTCAAAGACTTTTTGAAGGACCGACGATTCCCAATTCCAAGTGGGGTCTTAAATTAACTTTTCTCTCTATAGTTGTGGACTAGCGAGTCCTAAATAGCCGCTTAGTTTAATCCATCTTATCATCTATGAAACTTTTGTCCAATATTCCAAGAGTCCGTCCGACTGCTACTCTCATTGATATCTTCTGCTTTCTACTTTCCTTTGTCTATGTTTTTCTTCCATAGAGTAGGCTGATTACCTAAAACCAAGGTATAAAATATCGATGATATCGGAAATATCGGTAGTCCGGAAACACGGAAATATCGGGATAATATCGATATCGATAAAAATCCAATGGAAACCACGGAAATTGTAAGAAAAAGTTGGAAATTTTTATTGAAACTTTGCAGGATGTTTATTTAGTCAATTATCTATTAGTTTATCACAAAAAATTGGAAGGAAATGCATTGCATGATGGATTTAACTGATTTAAGTTGATTATATAGCGAGCTAGCAAACATTGTGAGTGTAGAAAATATGTAAATATTTTTCTTTATTTAAACAAAACGATATGGGGGAAGAAAAAAATATAACATAAAACATTCGGTTTAGAAATAAATAATTTTAAACTGCTTGTACTGCAAATTCTTTTTAGTTAATTATATTTCTGAATATTTTACTTTCTATGACATGTCAAAAATAAGAAAAAAAAGGCCTCAAATATTGATACATTGTAATTATAAATGTATATTTCAGAAGGTTGAAGCTCTCTTTTTGTGGTCTCTTCCGAGTCCCCACTTCTTCACTCCAAAGTCCTCCCTCATTCCCACAACTTTTAATTATTTTTCGCTACCTCTCTCTGTCTCTCCTCTCTGCTCATCACTCCCTTCAGATCCCACTCTCTGCAAATCCCAGATTCCCGATCTCCGTCTCTCTCTCTCTAAAATCCATTCCGTCAGGAATCAAAATCCCATCTTTTTCATTCACATACAAAACCCATATACATATATTTATAGATTTGCTGCCCCTCCTCCCATGGCTGCCACCGGGAATCAAAATCCGCCGCCGCAGCAGCAACCGCCGCCCTTCGACATGCAGAAATTCTTTATACCCACAAGCCCATCTGCTCTCACCCCCCAAACCTCAACCCCCGCCCATTCAAACCAAAACCCTGACCCTAATTTGAGTTCCTCCTCGTTCCCAATCCCGCCCGCTTCTTTCCCTCCTCCGACGGGCCTACTCGTATTTCTCTGTCTTCCTCTTGTCTCTGCAAGATTGACGAAACCCAGATTTCAAATTGGGGCTTAGGGTTTCGAATTTGTGCAGAGACCCAGATTTCAAATTGGGGCTTAGGGTTTCGAATTGGGGTTTCGAATTTGGCTCAGGAGGAAGACGAAGGTTGTGGGTTTCGAATTTCTCTCTCTTCCTCTCATCTTCTATTTCATTTTTTATGCCTACATCGACGTCTTGGGTTGGTTTTTACGGTCGGCCGGAGCTGTACAAGCTCCGGCCTTCTTCTCCGATTCCAATTTTTCTCAATATCGCGATATTATCGAAAATATCGCGATAGTATCGATATTATCGATAATATCGCGATAGTATCGATATTATCGATATTATCGATAATATCGCGATAGTATCGATATTATCGATAATATCGCGATATTTTAACGAAAATTATATGGATAGCAATTAAAATATCGCTAGGTGAAAAAAACGATATTATCGGCGATATTTCGCCGATAATATCGATATTTTGGACTGTGCCTAAAACTATCATATTGATGACACATAACAATCTACAAATGAATATTTCTTATAGCTATCCATATATGACAAGCAAAGTTTGACTTCATTAGTTCTTAAGTACTACGTCTTTTTAGTTGCTTTGTGTGAAAACTATTAATTCATGTATGGCAGGCAAAGTTTGACTTCATTGGTTCTTAAGTACTACAATGTATTTTTAGTTGTTTTGTGTGGAAACCATTCATGCATGTTGCGAGTAACACAGTCAAAGTCTGCAGTAAAGCGTTGGCACATTTTTTAGTTATAAGTAAATGTATGATATTAAAATATTATAAAAATGTTGTATAAGGTTGCAATTGTTCCAAAACTTAAAGAGGTAAGATGTATTACCTTTTTTACTTGCACATTTACCTGTTTAACGCCCAGTTTAGGTATGAATAATATATCCCAATAAATATCACATCAATCAAAGAAATTAATTTTTCATCTTTATCAATACAACGTATTTGACCGATCATTCAAAGAAAGTAATTGTTCCATCTTATCATCTATGAAACATTTGTAAAAAATTCCAAGATTCTGTCCGGCTGCTACTCTCATTGATGTGTTAAAAAATGCGGTCTCAGTCTCATGCCTTAGAGCGTGGTTTAGAATAAGTGCTCATGTCGTAGAGGATGGTTTAGAAAAAAGGGGATTGGATCCTCTCCGGATCCTTCCATCCGGATTCGGAGGATCCTTCAATCCTATTCATAAATAGCCGCTTAGATTAATTCATCTTATCATCTATGAAACTTTTGTCAAAGATTCCAAGAGTCCGTCCAACTGCTACTCTCATTGATGTGCACCGATTTTGAAAATGCGGTCTCAGGCCGTAGAGGATGGTTTAGAAAAGGTGAGGCTCCCTAGTATATATAGGTAGCACTACGCTGGATTGTTCATTGCTCATACACATCACCTGCTTAATACAATAGAACTTTATGGAGAGAACCATGAGAGTTGTTTTACTACTAATCAGGTTTCTAGCCATTGCAACCATTACTTTCAGTATTGGTTTATGCAATGGAAATCCCGGTTGGCCTCCACTTTGCAAAGACAGCGAAAGACAAGCACTTCTGATATTCAAGCAAGATCTCAAGGACCCTGCCAATCGGCTTGCATCGTGGGTTGCAGAAGAAGATTCAGACTGTTGCAATTGGACAGGAGTTGTCTGTGATCACACAACCGGCCACATCCACGAGCTACACCTTAATAGTTCCGACCCTTATTTGGGTTTGGGTTTCCAATCTTCCTTCGGTGGTAAGATAAATCCTTCTTTACTCAGTTTAAAGCATCTCAACTTCTTGGACTTGAGTTACAATAATTTTTCGGGAACACATATTCCTAGTTTCTTTGGTTCTATGACAAGTTTAACACACCTTAATCTTGGATTCTCACTGTTTGGTGGAATAATTCCTCATCAATTGGGAAATCTCTCCAATCTACGCTATCTCAATCTCAGTAGTTTCTACGATTCCAATCTGAAGGTAGAGAACCTTCAGTGGATTTCCGGTCTTTCTCTGTTGAAACACTTGGACTTGAGTTCTGTAAATCTTAGCAAAGCATCTGACTGGTTGCAAGTTACAAACATGCTCCCTTCTTTGGTAGAGTTAATTATGCCCGATTGTCAACTTGATCTAATTCCCCATCTACCCACAACAAATTTTACTTCACTGGTCGTCCTTGATCTTTCTGAAAACAATTTTTATTCCTTGATGCCAAGGTGGGTTTTCAGTATTAGAAATCTAGTTTCTCTTCGTCTCGGTTATTGTGCTTTCCACGGTCCAATTCCTAGCATTCCACAAAATATCACTTCCGTGAGGGAAATTGATTTGTCAGACAATTCTATTAGTCTTGATCTGATTCCCAAATGGTTGTTTAACCAAAAAGATCTTGCATTGAGTCTACAATGGAATGGCCTTACAGGACAACTTCCAAGCAGTATCCAAAATATGACTGGTCTTAAATTTCTTAATCTTGGGGGGAACTACTTCAATTGTACCATACCTGAATGGTTGTATAGCTTGAACAATCTTGAGTCCCTACTTCTTTTTTACAGTGCCTTACGTGGTGAAATATCGAGTTCCATTGGAAACCTTAAAAGTTTAAGGTACTTTGATCTTTCAGGTAATTCAATATCAGGTCCCATTCCAATGTCCCTAGGAAATCTGTCAAGCTTAGAAAAACTGGACATATCTGGAAATCAGTTTAATGGAACTTTCATAGAAGTTATTGGTCAACTCAAAATGCTAATGACTTTGGATATATCTTATAATTCGTTAGAAGGTGCTATGTCGGAAGTTTCTTTTAGCAACCTTACAAAGTTGAAGCATTTCCTTGCAAAAGGAAACTCATTTACTCTGAAAACTAGTCGAGATTGGCTTCCTCCTTTTCAACTTGAAAGCTTGCAATTGGATTCATGGCATCTGGGACCTGAATGGCCAATGTGGTTGCGGACACAAACGCAATTAACAGAACTAAGCTTATTTGGTACAGGAATTTCAAGTACTATTCCAACTTGGTTTTGGAACATAACTTCCCAAGTACGTTATCTGAATCTTTCTCACAATCAATTGTATGGGGAGATTCAAAATATAGTTACTGGTCCTTCTTCAGTGGTTGATCTTAGTTCTAACCATTTCACTGGTGCATTGCCTTATGTTCCCACCTCATTAGAATGGCTAGATCTTTCCAATTCATCATTTTCTGGATCTGTTTTCCACTTCTTCTGTAATGGAACAGATGAACCAAAACGACTTTTTCTTCTTCATCTCGGGAACAATCATCTCACTGGAAAACTACCTGACTGTTGGATGAATTGGCAAGACTTAGAAGTACTACATTTAGAAAACAACCACCTAACTGGGAATGTCCCAATGTCCATGGGATGCTTGCAAGATCTGGTATGGCTGCACTTGCGCAATAATCACCTGTATGGAGAATTGCCGCATTCCCTACAGAATTGTACCTCGTTGTCAATTGTTGACCTCGGTGGAAATGGGTTTGTCGGAAGCATACCAATATGGATAGGGAAAAGCCTTTCAAAGTTGCAGATTCTTAACCTTCGTTCGAATGAGTTTGAAGGAGACATTCCTTATGAAGTTTGTTATTTGAAAAGTCTCCACATATTGGACCTTGCACGTAACAAACTCTCAGGAACGATACCGAGATGCTTCCATAATTTGAGCGCCATGACTGAATTGTCAGAATCCTTTTCGCCAACATCGTTTTTGTTTTCGAATCCTGTTGGGGAGTCTTCATTTCTAGAGAATGCAATCTTGGTAACGAAAGGGAGAGAAGTGGAATATAGCAAGATTCTGCGACTTGTAAAAAGCATGGACCTTTCATGCAACTTTTTGTCTGGCGAGATTCCTGAAGAACTTACCAGCCTACTTGCATTGCAGTCGCTCAATTTATCGAATAATAGCTTCACTGGAAGAATTCCTTCAAAGATTGGTAATATGGCACAGTTAGAATCTCTCGATTTTTCCATGAACCAACTCCATGGTGGAATTCCTCCAAGCATGACGACTTTGACATTTCTGAGTCACTTGAACTTATCCTACAACAATTTGACAGGACGAATTCCGGAAAGCACTCAGTTGCAGAGCCTTAATCAGTCTAGCTTCGTCGGCAATGAACTCTGCGGGCCTCCACTCAACAACAAATGCAGCGCGAATGGAGTAATACCACCACAACCAGTTGAGCAAGACGAAGGAGGGGGATACCATTTACTCAAAGACGAGTGGTTCTACGTGAGCTTGGGACTTGGATTCTTCACGGGGTTTTGGATTGTGCTTGGTTCTTTGCTGGTAAGCACGCCATGGAGCATTCTTCTTTCAGGATTGCTGAATAGGATAGTGCTTAAACTGTATCATGTAATTGTTGAATATGTTTAGCTTTGTTCTGCATTGGAGTGAGCATGTTGTTGTTGGCATTTTCCTCTTTGTGACGATTTTATTGTATGATTTTGTCAAGTTGCATCCTTTTGTTTGATTGTAATTTTCTGTACTTTGTTTAAAATATTCTCTTATCAAAATTGAAAGACTTGTTTTCTGAACGAGTACCTCTTCATTCAACAAATATAAATTGGATGACATGGGAAGAGAAAATTGTAGCAATAGTCCTTTAATTTTAATCCAATTAGAGTAATGGTCTCTAACTAAAAATTCAAAACCATTGGTCCCTTAACTTATCAGAACGTGCAGCTATGGTCCTTTTCTTTAACTCTGTCAGAATTCTGTCAAAATGAGTTACGATGGAAGGACCATTGTTACAATTGGGTGAAAGTTGAGAAACCATTGCTCCAATTGAGTTAAAGTTGGTGGACCATTTCTCCAGTTAGGTTAAAGTTGAGAGACCATTGCTACAATTTTTGTTATTTGATTTTTTATAATTGCCTCTCGATTCAGCCTCATGTGCATGACACATGACTCATTTTGACGGATATTCTAACGAAATTGACGAAAAGGACCATAGTTGCACGTTTTAAGGAGTTAAGCGACCAATAATCATGAATGTTTAGTTGAGGGGCCATTACTCCAATTGAGTAATTGAAGGACCATTGTTACAATTTTTTCACACGGAAAATATGTGAAAATAATTTAGGAATTAGTTACCTATTTAATTAATTATTAGACTTTTTGTACGCGCACGAGCGCGTTTGAAATGCCGTTTTTAACATTACGGTGCACTATATGTGAGGCCCACACCACATCGAACTTCAACGAGCTGAACCGTTTCTTTTTTAAGTTGCAACTCATAAATCATCCTTACAAAATATTAAGCAAATTAGAAATATTTGAGACATCTAATTGAGTGCAAAAAAATTGACGAACATTATATTTTAAGAAAGATTGAAATTTCTTCGTGACAATTAAATAGATAAATAGTTCGAATTGAATTGAATTTTCGCATAAATGATCGTTGAAGTTCGATATGTATTGAGTCCTACCACTAATTTCCATTTAAAAAAAAAAAAAAGAATCCTTTCTCTTAAAGCCTGTGCGTGAACAAATGTAAAAAGAAAAAAAAGAACTCTACACGAAAGGGTAGTAGATATTAAATAGAGAGGAATGAAATAATTCTCTGCTTAGTTGTTCTAGTACCCAAGCTCTACTATAACCGCAACAATTCCCCAAGCTTGTTCAAATCTGAGAACCACCAACTTAATCGCTTCAATTCACCACATTAATCAAACCCTAATCACCCAAATAGCAAAAATCCCAAATTAGACTTACCATTTGCGTTATCAATCGGCTCCACCAGCACCAGTAGCCCCTTCAAATACAAATTCTTGTTTACCTCAGAATAAACGAGCTACATCAGCTACATTTCGGAAAACACTAACAAAAATGCCCGCGCTTTACCACTGGTCTTGAAACCGTTTAAGATGATACTATTGTTTAATAACTTTTTTCTCTTTGAAATTTGGACTCTGGACACTTATTTCAAATCGGTTTTTTCTAGTTGGGTTTTGTACTGTGTTTCTTTGTTTGATTATTCTTTGGGTTATTGATTTTGCTTTTTCCAACCGCTAGAGTCTAGATGGTAGTCAATGGCGAAGCCACGTGAGGGCGAGGAGTAGCGGCCGCCACTCCCCTCGCCGGACAAACAAACCTGGAGCGCTGGTTCAACCCATCTGCTCTTGGACTCCTGAAACTCTGCGGTTGATTTTTGGAAGTAAGCTCTAAATCAGCGACAAAGTCTCATTGGGTTCCAGCTTAAAGGCCAAAAAGGAGGTGCACAAGCAAGTTGTGTTTGTACAGTTCATGGGGCTTGGGGAGAAAGCTGTGGAAAGGGTAATTTGAAGGAGAAAAAGGTGTAGAAGTATTGGTATTGGATTCCATCTTCGTTGTCAAGAAAATTAGTTCAGAAAAAAAAAAAAAGGAAAATGTTGAAGAATTGTGAAGTGGGTTGTGGCAAAAATGGTGGCTTGATCAATTGGTGGGTTGAGATCTAAGATTTGACAAATTGGATTCTGTTCAGCACAATGATTGCAGTATATTGGTAACATAAAAAGAAGAAAAAAAAGGGAAGAACTGGGAAGTGGGTTGTTCTAATTAGCTCAATTTATGGGTGTGGATTGTGGAAAAATGGTGTCTTGATCAATTGGTGGAGGGAGATCAAAGATTTGACGACCTAGGTTTTGTTCAACACAACAGAGTGACAGCAAGAACTTCAATGGAGAATCACAAAGTTGAGTTAAATTGATTTGATCGGTTTGGGAAGAAATAGTAAGAATTGCAGCCACCTGGGGATATTGTGGACCATTTGATTTTTCTGGATTTTTTGACTAAATTGTCGCTTTATGGCTTTCTAATATTTTCTTTTTCTCAACCAAAGAAAGGGAGGTGAAAAACATATTGGAAAATTGGAGCCTTTATAGTTTATTCACTCATTAAAAATAGAAGAGAGGTGATCTCAAGAACTCATTATACTCAATTTTTGTTTGGAAATCCTATCTACTTTGACTAAGTTCAAATAAATTCAATAATAACTTAGAAAAATTAGGCTAAAACTCTAGTTGTGTACATCAATTTGGTTGAGCTTGAATAACAAGTAACGAGGAATTTTGCCCCCTTCAATGTAAAAGCAACAGCTTCGATTGAATTTTGCACTCTTTTGAATTTCGGCCCTCCTCTCGGTAAATCCTGGCTTCGCCACTGATGGTAGTGATGATTATTTACTCCGAAGCTATCATTCCACATATCTCCGCCATATTATAATAAAATCAACAATAAAAAACAGAAAATAAAAGAAAAGAAAATACTACACCAAACAAAAATGAGAGACTTCTACGACCAAAAGGGCAGATTTCTAAGCCCAACTAACTGTATCAGAAATTTTTGAAATCTAATGTTGGAACAATACTAATCCAATTAGAAAGTGTTCATCGGAACAATTAACTTTTCTCAAGAAGAATTGAAACCAAGTGCTTTCTCGAAAAAGGTACCTTCTCGAAAATGAGATAGAGATTTAGTGATGATCAGCAATTAAATCATTAGAGGAGAAAGTAATGAACTTTTGCGAAATGTGATTGAGATTTTGAAAGGAGTTGGGAGTAAATCTTTGCTGGGTAGATGATTGACCAGAATGTATTTCCCCTGTTCCAACTTAAGATGTATACTTCAATGAAGAAATAAGAGACATTTGCAATGTAATGGCCTTTGAACTGAAGTTAAAAATTAGGATTTAGAGAAGCAAAAGGGGCCCATTACTCTAAAGCAGAAAAAGTAAATAAAAAGATTGTGGTTCTTTGCATTACTATACTCTTGCAATGGTTTTTTTTTTTTTTTCAAATTAAAGCCAGTTTAATATTCATTATTGGGACAGTAAATTGAAAATTCTTAAGCAAAATAGTTGAATAATCCTTGGCTTAGACTTTTAATTATGGTGGATTCATTAAGCATAATTCTGTTGCAGCTGCAGTTAATTTAGTTAGTTTTTGTGAACAGGTGACAAACGGAAACTGAAAAAGAGATGAGTATGATCTGTACTTACCACAATTGGAATGATTGCAATCCAGAAATAAAGGTTAGACCCTGTCATAGTTCACAAAAAACAGTCACATTTTAGAGTTTTCAAAACCGATAATAGTATTATGAATTTATGATCTTCCAATTGGCAGTTAGAAGAGTATCAGAGTAATGAAATACGCAAGCTACAAATATTACTGAAGGTGACTATAGATAAATCCTCTCGAGTTCTATGCATACGTTTCACATTAAACAGCATGAAAACAACAAATCCCCAGAGTGTGCCACTGCAAGAGATTTAAGAAAATGCATTTAGCTACTCGTTCTCTGTGGAATTCAACTAATTTACCACTTGATCATAATAGGGGAAAACAATTAAACCATAAAATTAAAAACAATTAAACCTAGCAAATTTTCTGTAATTCAAAAAACTCAGAAAACAGTTGGCAACGAAGATTTAGAGTTAATTTATACCATGGAGTGCCAACTGATGGACATAAACAGGATGCATAGCGAAATTTGAAAACAACAAAATATTCGGAAAAAAAAAGGAACAAAGGTGGATCATATAATATAATCTTCTTTCTTTAATCATATTGTATTGCATTATTTCAAAAACTATGTATCTAATTTCACCAAAAAAAAAAACCCCAGATCAAATATTTCACAAAAATTAACAACTCCAGAAATTACCTTCCAAGAGATGGGTTGGTAGCTATGAAGCATGGATGCGAATACGGATACGGCGATACGATACGACATGACACGGCGATACAAAAAATCTCTAAAAATTAAGATACGATACGCTATGGATACGGTAAATAAAAATGTATATAGCAACAAGAGTATACATTTTAAAACATAATTCATCATTCAAATTCAAATATATTTGAGTTGTTAGAGAAGAAAAGTTCGAAATCTAATCCTCTTTATACTGTAGAAGAAGTGTGAGAATCGTATTCATGGTTTTAATTAGAGGGAAACTCTTTGTATTCAACTACTTTCAATTATAGATGTCTCCTATTAATTTTCTCCTCCTCATTACCTTTTTTGAAAGGTAAATTTATCCTAAAAGCTGGATACGTGTATTCTAAATGTAAGATACGCGTATCCATCATGTCAAATTCGTGTCCATCAACCAGGATACGTGTCGGACGAGTATCCGAGAGTATCGGGCAAGTATCGTATCCGATAAGTATCGGTTACGGGATAAACAGAAATATCCGTGCATCATAGGTTGGTAGCTTCCATCTATTCGATTTGAAGTGGGTCTGCCAAAAAAATGTCGTTTGATGACCCAAGAGGAAGACGGAGACAAACTCATCTCTCGAAAACCCTTTCTGCTAAGCAGTTTTGCTGCGAAAATCACAAAATCACAGTCAATTTCAACATAAACTTGAAATTAAGGAAATCACTAAACACTATAACAATTCGAAATCATTGGAATTTAAACCACAATTCTTACAAATTCAACTAGATTATGACTATGATTCGTCAATAGCTCGACCCCCTCTTGCTCATACATGAATGTCTTCTTTTGGAGGCCATGGCTGCAACAAAATTCATTTCCCACTACCAACTGTGCGGCAGATGGACTTCTGTGTAGATGCAAGCTCGCGGTCTGGGAAGGATTCCTCCAGTCAGAAACTCAACCAAACATAGAGATCCACAACCTTTAATTTTGGCACAAACAGAGAAATTATCAAAAGCTCACCTCACAGAAAACTTATATCTTTCGGTTCTGAGTCTTACTAATGAACAAATAGTACAGACCAGGATATGTTCAAGTGAAGTGAGAACTAAAATGATCGCTACAACTGAATCTTACGGGCTAGAAATTAGTATTTCCATCGATTGGGAGTGAATATTCCACTGGTGAAATTTGGAAATTAAACTCCCATATTCCTCACAAAAAAGGCAATCTAAACAAACTAGGGATTCAAGCTCCTCGAGCGTGGCTTCCAATTTTGGTACCTTAAGTGACCCTGGCGTGAATCTTTCCCGGAGCCTAACAATGACCTTTTCGTTAAAGTTCCCTAAACTTAGGAAAACTAATGAAAAAAGCTTGAAAACTTTGTGTTTTAATGATAAGCACAAAATAAAGGATAAAGTGAATAGTACCAGTATTGACTTTTTAGTGTAAAAATGTGGTTTTTCGTTAAAGTGAACAGTACCGGGAGCTTTTCGTTAAAGTTCTCTATAAACTTATTATAATGGTTACCGCTAAAGAATAAACAACATGCAAAACAGTATTTTAATGTCACCTGCGTAAGCCTCTGAGCTGAAATTTCATCATCCATGTCAACTGGGCTGCAATTCGCAATGATAATAAATCTATATCGGACAAAGTTTAACACAAAACAACTTTTTTAAGTTTAGAAGATATGCATTATGGTGATAATCAATTTATTCTGAGCACTGCCACCTAAACTTTAATCTTCATTTTTTATTTTTTAAAGAAATCTCGAACACATTTCATCCTGATCTAACAACCACACTATGCAGTCAAAATATAAACCAAAATTCAACTAAACCAATCAAAACCCACCAACAAAATACTTCGCACAGATCCAATCAGAGCAAAACCCAGATTCAATCACACACAAAAACCCCAAATTAACACAACCCAGATGCAAAATCCCCAAATTTAACTGAAAACCGCAGCTCAGAAGGAGCTAGAAGATTACCCTGCCATCGATGACGAGGCAGCAGTCCTTGCGATCATTGTGAGTGTAGACCTCAGCCGAAGTGTAGACCTTTTTGTCTCCAGCCGTTCTTGAGGAACAGGAGAGTCGGACGCTGATATGCTTCTTCTCCTCAAAGATTTCGAAATGCAGAGCTTCTGTGTGAAGGGGAAGGATTGGCAAATCGCTGAAATCCCTCTGTCTCGACTCTCATCTCCGTCTCTGTGCAGATGCCTTATTTAATTAATTACTAGCATATGTGTGTGTGAAATATTTTTATTTTTGTTTTTGAAATAGAAAGATAAAAGAAGAGAGTGATAAAGAACGGGAGTGAAATATTTTTTTTAATTTTAATTAGATATATGTTAGGATTATATATAGGTGAGTTTTGAAAAAAAAAAGTAAAATTTAGTTGTGTGAAATTACATTTCTACTCATATTTTTTATTCATATTTTGTTTTAATTAAAGAGTTAAACTGATAATTTTATAAAATTTTGATTGACAATGAGTGTTTTATTAATTAGTAGAAATTAAATTTTACGCACACGTGCTTTTTTTTCTTAATATTACAACGCGTTATGAGTATAAATTTACTTTTCTTTTTACATTAATTCAAGCATAGAAAGAAGCAATTTTATACGCCACACACTAAAGTTATAAAAAATTGTCTTCATGCGTGAATCGAGAGTGTTTAAGGAAAGAGATCCCATTTTATTCAAAAATAGTTGTGAGACTCCATACTATGTTAAACTTCAACGATTTGAACGGTTTACTTTTTAAGTTGTATATCATATATCATTTTTACAAAATATTAGTTAAATCAAAAATATTTAAAGCATTTAACTGAGTTCAAAGAAATTAATGAACATTATGTTCTAAAAGACATTAAAATTCAATTGTGACAATAGTTTCAAATTAAATTAAATTTTTGTATAAATAATTTATAAATAAAAATTTATAAAATAAACAATTCAAATTATTAAAATTTAAGACTCTAATTTATCCCTTACATTAAAGGTTCAGAGCGTGAATAAATGTAGCCTACACGAAAGGGCAGTAGATATTAAATAGAAGGGAGAGAATTGAGTGCCTGCTTTTGAACTGACTGGCCTTCCCAAACCCCGAAGCTCTCCTATAACCGCAACAATTACCCCAAGCTTGTTCAAATCTGAGAATCACCAACTTAATCGCTTCAATCCACCACATTAATCAAACCCTAATCATCCAAATAACAAAAATCCCAAATCAGACTTACCATTTGCATTATCAATCGGCTCCACCAGCACCAGCAGCCCCTCCAGACCACGATGCCGATCTCCCAACGACAGCGACGGTTTCCTCAAGTTTTCAATAGCAATCTGCATCAGCTGCTCGTCCGACGATGAGCTGATTTATCTCAAGCCGGCGGTCTTTTAGGTCGGCGGGACACAATTGCTGGACATCTCGTGCCTTTTCTTTTAATTGGACGGTATCGGAGTGGCATGTGGCCCGCTGTAACATTCCCTCCAGGGAAGAGAAGCCGTCGTCACCGTCAGGGTCGGGGACGGCGGTATCATCGTCCCGAGGCTGAGTCCGAGTCTGAGCATGCACCTCGCCTTATGCGCTGGACCAATCACCACTACTAAAATCCATGAACTCTCGCGCGTCATATCTTCTTCTTCAGTGAACTAGGAACGCATCTTGCCGTGTGTCCCTTGTTAGGCAAATGTGTTGGTAATTATTATTCTAATATTTCTGCCTTTAGCAATTATTATTCTAATATTTCTGTCAGCTTTGATACTTTTTGTTTCAGGGATTTTTTCGCCTGATTATTTTTGTGAAGCCTGCGACCCCAAATTGGAGTCTGGCTTTCTAACATAAAGATAAGGGCTAGCAAACTCAAATTATTTTACGAACATAATTTGGCTGCTGAAAAATTAGTTGCAGCTCTTACTGTTGGCCAATTACAAATGGACACTTGTTCAAGTAATTGAATTTTTAATCAGAGATTAAACACGTATTCATCTATGATTGGTTAGTAGTAAAAACTGCTGCTGATTTTTCAGCAGTCAAGTTCTATCCTTATTTTACTCATCAGGCCTTTATTTGAAAGTTTTTTTAAATTTTTTTTAAATAACAATTAATCGTGGGACACATCCTAAATCGAACTTTAATGATTCAAACCATCAACTCTATAAGTTTATCTCAAAAAACCATGTGCACTGACTTATTCCTCTTCATCGTTTGTCTTCTTTCTTTTACTTACCCACAAATACATTCTGAGACTTCCAGCAATATAATACCTCTTCAACTTGAAGAAGAAAAAAAATTCAAATACCTCAACAAAATATTTTTTCTAAAAATGTTAACTGAGAAATGAAAAACTTGCGTCAAATTTGGAGGTAGAGAATGAATTACTTACAAAGAAAATTTATCGATTCCAAACCCTTCAAAATTGTAGGATTAGACGGAAGAAGTTTCCTTCTGAAATGGATTAATGTAATATTTATTGTCTAAGACTTGAAGTTTAATCTGATTGACACACCCGTACCCGAAAGTAGGGCATGCTGGCCGTCACGTGAGTGTGACGTAGCCATGTGCGCTGTGCGGAAGCGGAGATCGATAACGAAGTACGAATAATTTCAAATCAAAATCTAGTAACCTAAATAGGAAAGTGTGCTGGAATTAATTCCATACTTATACATATTCAGAGCGTACTAAGTCGGTGCAGTCAAGCATGAATAAAAGATGTTTAAGTACACACTCGGTACCATACATATGATGAAACTGTCAGAAAAGTGCCGAAGGATCCTCGATGCGTCAACCCAGAATTCAAGCTATCTAGAACCTGGAGGGGCGAAAAACAAAAGGGAGTGGGTCAGCAAAAACAAATCCTTTTTCCAAAATCATTCTTTTCTCAAAGTTCTAGCCCCTCTCCGTAAAACCTGTATAGTTTCCCAGAAAATAATACATACATATATCTCAATCTTTTCTCAGCATAAAACGTTTTCAAAGCATTTCAATGTATGCCGTGCAATGCATCTCAATGTTATCTGAGTCTCATAAACGATGCCATACTATGCATTTCATAATCATATCGCTAACATATGTCATCTCAGCCCTCGGCTGTAAATATAGCTCATAACTTCTCAATCACATAATCATATACATTCTGTACATCTCATCATTTTCATCACTGTTTCAATAGTAAATGCTCTAGTGCTACAATCACGTGAGGACTATGCGAATGAACGCGGGTCACCTACATGTCGTACCACTCAAAAGTGATCTATACGACAAGACTATGCACCTAACTTGGATCCAAGGCGAGCATGCGGTGCGGGAGGTGAACGACACGTGAAATACTATGCCCCTATCTCTGGGCGGGAGCACTAACAGTGTGTACATATCTATGAGCTAATAATTCATGATATCTCATCATATCTCATCACATCTCATCATATAATTCATCATATCTCATGATCGTTATCAGCATAATATCTCAATTGTATCTCAATCACATTTCATATGTATATCAATCGTTATTCGTTCTCAACTATGCATGTACCTACCTGGTACTTACCTGGCGTCCTCGGCACCAACATATGCATGAAATGTATAATTAAATACTCATGCATCAAATCAAGTAATATGCAAGTCGATAAAACGTATATTTCCATTTAAAAAGTGATTCTGGGAAAATCATATATATATATATAGGTATACGGAAAATAATACTGCCCACTCACTGATAAGTAGCTGGTTCGTAACCCCCGCGTCGGGCCTGGCTACGGTTGTCCTCGGTATACGTATCACCTATACGAGAAATTACTTAAATACGTTATTTAACACATACTCACAACTACGGGAATAACTTCTCACACATAGCTCAATTTTGGTATTTGAATATACCAACGTGACCTACTCGTCGTCACGAACATCCCCATATTTTTAAAATAATTTTTCACTATTCCACGCGCCTGACGTGGCACGGACCCACGCGCTCCCCACGCGCGGTCACGCGCCGTGCACAGTGACGGCGTCAGTTGACGCCGTCAGGAATATTCCTGGAATATTCCATCAACTTTAACGGCGTCAGTTAACGGCGTCGGAATATTCCGTCAGGGTCGACGGAATATTCCATTCCGGTTGTCTTCTCCGGCGACTGGTTTCGCCGGAATTTCTGGGAAATTTTCAAATCGTCCTATCTTGCTCATTTTTCATCATTTTTGACCCATTTTTCTTCCTATGTGCTCCAAATTTAGTGTAGAACATGAATATACCTTCAAAAACCTTGAAAAAGGTCTTAAATTTCCTCGGGGACAAACTCCAAAATCGGCCACTCTCGATGCACGTGATCCCGACGTCCAAACACCTCCAACGAACTACTCCGAGCCTCCTTGGGACCTCACAAGGATCACTGTGATCTTAGATTGTCCTAAAACGCAACGTATGAAAAGTTGATGAATAGTGTCAAATATAAACATCGAGTTTTGGACGTGAAATCGAAGGAATTCTTACCTGAAAATGGTACCACTGAGTTCGTATGAACTTCACGAGTCTGAATATGCAATTTGATTCGTCGATCTACAAGTTTTGGTGAGGGTTTGACTTTGTGCCGTGGCTTGAACAAGAGAGAGAGAGACGAGGGAGAGAATGATTGATAGAGAGACAGAGAGAATGTTTTCAATAATGATAGAGAGAGGGAGAGTGACGGGAGTGATGATTGTGAGGGTTGAGTGGGTGTGGTCCTAGTTGTCCAACACTAACAATAATATAACTTCTAATAATTTGAGGGCCACTTTCATTAATCCACACACCACACACATGCACACGTAAATAATCCCCGTAGGGGTAATTCTGTCATTTCATATCCAATAATTTAAAATGTCGGGACGGGTTGTTACACTGATTATCTAGCATATGTGTTGTATTAAAACATGGATATCAAAATAATATGTCTAAAGTTTAATTTCATATGTTCTATATATCTTAAAACAAATACATAATTGGAAGAAAGAAAAAAAAAACTGTTTTTAAGAGTTAAACCAAACAAGTTTTCAAATTTTTAGATTCAAAGTTGTTTCTAAGAACTGATCCTGAAAATTAGTTTTAAGAACAATTTATAATTTTTAGTAGGAAACCAAACAGGCTTTTAGTTCTTTATTATTTTTTCAGGTGATCTGCGTTGATGGCTTGATAACCACACGCGTCGCAATCTCTTATCTGTAAACCTTGAACAACAAAAAGACGACAGATTAGATGTAATGCATATTATGAAAAAAAAAAAAACTACAAGGGTAGTGCTTTGTTTTTTTTATTTTTATTATCTAGTTGTCCTTTGCTTATTTTGCATTTCACCTAATGTGTCGTTTTTTTGTTCTTCAAGCTTTGAAGATCGAAGTTTGTGATGCGAGTGAATGTCAAGCCATTAACGCAGATGACCTGAAAAAACATGAAAACTAAAACACATAGTCTGATGAGTATTGATACTACTTGTATTTGGGAAATTTTGGGAGCAGGAATGGATTCGTGGGCCATGGAATATGCTATTAGGAGTATGAGCTTGATATAAAAAAGCCTTCATGCATTATGCTACTGAATAATGCAAATGGGAAAATTGTTATGACTATATCCAAATCTCTTGCAATTTGAATGACTTATACAGGTAATAAATGTTGTTTCCATTTCATTGTATTAACAAGGAAATAGTTGTAACAAAATAGAACAAGCGATGTATTACATGTTCGGTTGGAAAATGTACTTTTAATCAATATGAAAGGAACATAATAAGATTAATACAACGAATGATCAAAACTCAGACATAGAAATTTGGATAAAAAGAACCGTGTTGGAACCCCCATTTGTCCCACATCGGACAGAGGGAGAAGAGAAGAGTGCTTTAAATATATTTACCCCTCTCTAACTAACACCGAGGTCTTTTACGATAAAACCACACCTGAAGATTGTACAGGTGGTTAAGTGGGGACAGTATCGGTGTTGTTGGAGTGGGCCCTCGGCCCGTCGACCTGAAAAAATTCTATATGGTATCAGAGCCAGGGGACGGGCCTGTACTGCCACGTGATTGGGTGGGTTCCCGTTTACTGCCACGTGATTGGGTGGGTTCCCGTTTGGCCCCGCGCGATAGGTGAGCCCCCACTGGCTCCACGTGGTTGGCCGATGTGGATTTGGGTTCCTGTTTGGCCCCGCGCGATAGGTGAGCCCCCACTGGCTCCACGTGGTTGGCCGATGTGGATTTTCATGGGTTCCCGTTTACTGCCACGTGATTGGGTGGGTTCCCGTTTGGCCCCGCGCGATAGGTGAGCCCCCACTGGCTCCACGTGGTTGGCCGATGTGGATTTGGGTTCCTGTTTGGCCCCGCGCGATAGGTGAGCCCCCACTGGCTCCACGTGGTTGGCCGATGTGGATTTTCATGGGTTCCCGTTTACTGCCACGTGATTGGGTGGGTTCCCGTTTGGCCCCGCGCGATAGGTGAGCCCCCACTGGCTCCACGTGGTTGGCCGATGTGGATTTGGGTTCCTGTTTGGCCCCGCGCGATAGGTGAGCCCCCACTGGCTCCACGTGGTTGGCCGATGTGGATTTTCATGTGTGACCCAAAAAAGGGGTCTCACGTGCGGGGGCCAGGGGACGGGCCTGTACTGCCACGTGATTGGGTGGGTTCCCGTTTACTGCCACGTGATTGGGTGGGTTCCCGTTTGGCCCCGCGCGATAGGTGAGCCCCCACTGGCTCCATGTGGTTGGCCGATGTGGATTTTCATGTGTGACCCAAAAATGGGGTCTCACGTGCGGGGGAGTGTTGGAACCCCCATTTGTCCCACATCAGACAGTGGGAGAAGAGAATTGTTTGAAAAAATTCTACAAACCGTCATTTTAAAAAATGCGCTGTTAACAAGAGCGAATGCAAAATACACATGCCCTGTCAACAAATGGTCCAAACCCTCTCTTCAAATGACGTAATTTATGGGTGCAATGCGTTTAGCCTCAGTTAAAGACACTTTTTTTCGAAAACAAAATGCAGGACAAAACTTCAAGATAAGAAAAAAAAAAAACACAGCAGCACATTTCACAATTTTATAACTTGTGACGAGTCGTTACTCCTGGGTTGCCCATGACATTGGTAATCTATGCTAGAGCTTTCTGTTGTCATACGACGTCAGGGTTGGAATTGGCATCCTTCTTCGTGCTTTTAAGCTCGCTCGCCAGCAGTCGCACTCTTCACTTCTCGATCTCAACTTATGGACTGACAGTTTCTGTAGTTAATCTGTTTTTGTGCCCGATTGTGTCCCTTTATCATTTAGTAAGTAAAAAGATTGTGTTTTTTTATTGATGTTCTGAAGAATTGGAGAAATTGTACGATTGAAATGATAAATTGCTCAATTAGTGATAGTGAATATGAATTTCTCATGCAAATTTGAGATAGGATACTTGTGAAGAATCGAAATTGGAAGCTTTTTCGATGCTTTAGAGTTTTATCATACAAAGAATCGATACTTGGAACAGAATGTTATAATTCTGCAAAGTCTAAGAATAAGTTTTACTTATGGGGAAGTCATTGGAGGCGTGCAGATTCTTTACTTTTCTCTCTTGCATGCGCACAGGTAGCACCTTATCTCTATTTATTTGTTGAGTTTGTAATTTGACACCTTTCGCAAAACCCTTCAAATCCTTCTTTTTTTCCTCTCTATCTCTCCTCCTTCTTGTTGTCCAAAATTCTAATGATTCGTAAATTATGTTTAAGGTTATGTACGCCTTCGTAACGCGTCCTGTGAGCTTGCCAAAATCTTATCAATAATCCACAAGACTGGGCCAGTTGCCCAACCTGTTTACAAGGCAATCCGCCAAATCCAAGAAAAACAGCTCCAGCCCCTCCAAATAAGTCCCAGTTTGAGAGTGAGGTTCTTAAAAAAAAAGCTAGGGTGAAAAAAAGTTAGAAAGATTTTAGGTGTTTAGTAAATTTTTCAAAAGCAGTTTTTTTTTCTTAAGTTGAGGGTGAAAAGAAGCCAAAACTTGAAGCAACACCTGAAGCTGCTATTTGCAGCTTCCCAAAAATAACTGCAGCTTCCCAAACCAAAAACACGGGTGAACAGTATAAGTTTAAGGAATTTTTCAATAATCCAAAATTGCCCCCTCAGCTCTCCGCCTCTCTTTCCTCAGCTCAGTAATGCAAAACCTCTCCGCCTCTCTCTCTCTCGTTCTCTCGTTCGCCTCTCTCTCTCGTTCTCTCGTTCCAAAACCTCTCCTCAGCTCTCCGCCTCTCTCTCTCGTTCTCTCGTTCCAAAACCAGCGTTCTCCCTTGTTCTCTCGTTCTCCAAGTTCGTTTGGTAAACTTCTCTTGTAAATTTTATTTATTTATTTGATTAGATTTTTAACTTTGGGGATGGGAAAGGGAAAAAGGGGTGGGAAGAGCAAAGGGATGAGGTATGGGTGTCGGGAAAAAACTATTGGGGATGGAGGGTGTGGAAAAATTAATTGGGGAATGTGATATGGTTTGTGGAAAAAATTAATTGGGCAAAAATTAATTGGGGAAAAAATTAGGGTTTGTGGAGGAAACAAGAAAACTTGAGAAGGTCTACTTCTGATTTTGGTCATTTGTGTAATTTGTGTAATTTGTTGTTTGTGTAATTTGTGTTCTGCACTTTGTAAGTTTTGGGTAAGGTTTGCTTCCAATTGCATGTGTATGTTTTCGGTGGGTTGACTGTAAGGGGCTGACATTGGATTATAAAGATTATAAAGATGCCCACAGTTGTTATGATTAGATTTAGGGGTTGAATTTAGGGCTTTTGTTTAGGGTTTACGAATTGTGATTTAATTGTTGTGAAATTAGATTTGGGAGTTCATTTTGTGGCTTTGGAGTTCAAAGTTCTTCTTCCACCTTCCCAATCATTTTTTCATCATTCGATCCATTTTTTTCTTCAGAACCCAGAATTTAAATCCAAAACCCATTTCCCAGATTTTACTTTTCAGCCACTTCCGTGCGCAAATAAGCATAAATTGTTCCGGTTTTAGATTATTGACTTTATTTTTAAAAAATTCAAAATATTTTGTTGACCAGATTTGCAGATGTACCGCTGAGTCATTTTCTTGGATTGATTTATATAAAACCCAGAGTGTGACTGATGAAATTATCACGTTATTAAATTCTAGTCCAAAAATGAAGGGAGAGTTTTTATAAAGGCTGTTGGTTTTGGTGAAGGAATTTAATTATGGTGGCATGACCAATAGTAGAAAGGTAAGCCTTTGAGCCCTTCATTAATTCAGAAATTTTAATTTTCTGGGTTTTCTTTGTTCTTTAACTTATATAGCAATCCATAATTTTATTGGTTTTGAACTTTTGATTCTTGCATGCTTGTGCTTTTGTTAATGATGGTTGTTCTTCTTAATGGGATTTCATAGTGGTGGCATAAATGATAATGTTCTTTTGTTGGAGCGACATTTTAATCTAAACTAAATTAGCGAGAGGGAGATTCGAACTTGAGTACAGACTGATGGAGCACGTTGCTATAACCAACTTGGCTACGTCCGGTATTGCAAAGATTTGGTTTCAGTGAAGTTGAGGTGGTGGTTGTAGTAGTTAGGATGATCATATCATATGATGGCAGTGTGGGTTCTTTGAGGTTTAAAGGTCTGAAATTTTCTTTTTGTTTTGTAATTATGATGTTGTGTTCAATTTACTTAGATCCTTGTTGTTGCTTTTGTTGTTGTTTCATTGACTGCTTGACAAAACTTGTGGTAATAATTTGGTTTCTACAAACTTTCAGTATTCTGTATCTCTACTAGGTTTCTTGAAACTGTAAAAATTTATGATCATTCGAATGCTCGAATGGGTTCACTGATCCTTTTCTTTTTGTTGTTCTTCGGATTTTCGCATTGTATACTTTTTGCTAGTTCACCAAGCATCCTCCGATTTTGTACAGATCCGTTCCTGCATTTTCTAGAAAGTATAGTGTTCACGGTGCCCGTATAGATTATATCGGAGTACTTGGCAGAAATGGAAGCTACAGGTACACCGAGTGTTATGGAACTGGAAGTGTTTTCTTCGTGAATCTGTTACCTTATTCTTACCAAAAGGAAGGGATTATTTATGTTATCGGTTTTGCTTTTCTTTGCTTAAGAAATAGGAACAAGCTGAAACTTGACCTTGTATTGATAAGGTGGGTGAGGAGTTTGTAACTTTGTATCGACAGTGTTCAATCAGTCTTTGTTGATGCCACATTATGTTTAGAAAAGTAGCTTTTGTCATTTTCATTAGATAGATTTCTTTACTCTTTTGATTCCCGTTTCAATTATACAATATTGTACTAATGAATCCTAGCTATTCAGTCTAAAATATTTCAATTGCAGTAGTTTGTCATATTAATTAATATTTAAGATAAAGTTTATAAATATTTTTCTTTTACAAATAAAGTATATTTAGTAATTCACCTTTATTTATTAAGAAAATTAAATTAATAGCACATTTAGTATTATACCATTTTTGGTCATTTCACACAGTCACAGCTGTTTTACACAAAAGTTTACCAAACACTATCATACTGCTTTGTTTTTCAAAAGCACTTTTACAAAAAAGTTTACCAAACACTCTGCTGGCTTTATTTCACAGCCACTTATTCTCACAACAGCTTTTTTTCAAAGCACAGCAATATCAAACTAGCCCTAAGTGGGGCGATTCAGTGGGCCCAACTTTCCCGGACCGAGCAATCGGCCCATTCTTGCCCGCCTATCCTCTTGAGGGGATATGATGTCAGATTGACGTCATCATGTGGCCAGCCTCGTTCTCGTTGCCAATGGCAGATCGAATCGGAGCACAGAGAGGTATAATACGTATGTAGTACACTTTCTTTTTCATCTTGAAGGACGTGCATTTCCAGATTTTTTTTTTTTTTGGGGGGGGGGGGGGGGAGAAGGGGACCGAGCATTTCCAATTTCCAAGTTTTTTTTTGGGGAGGGGGGGTGGGGGGGTGGGGGGGGACCGAGCATTTCCAAATTCCAAGTGGGGGAATAAAAGGGGGGGGGGGGGGGGGGTATCTCATGCATGATGAAATCGTGCTTTTTCTCCAATATGAATTAAATACTTGTTATTGGATTCAAATTTTAGTTTGTTGTATGCTATTCCATGAATACAAGTTGTGACACCAACGCGGTTTAATTAATTAATAGGCAAGCAAGTTTCATATGGTCTAATAGCCCAATTGGGTCAGACTTATGCACTTAGTGGTGTTCGTCTTTGTCTGCCGATATACTACTGGAGGATGGTCATTCATTGTAATTGGACTCACTCTTTTTTCTCCTTTTCTGTATTCCCACTTTTTGCAATCAATTCCTAGATACTTCGTTGATTGTTCAACCTTTTTTCAGTGCAATTTAAATTTCTTTTTACAATTTGTATGTTGTTTATCTTGAACTCGAAAAAGTGAGGCTCGCTAGTATATATAGGTAGCACTACTCTGGATGGCTCATTGCTCACACACATAACCTGCTTCATAGAGTGAAATTTTATGGAGAGAAGCATGAGAGTTGTTTTACTACTAATCAAGTTTCTAGCAGCTATTGCAATCATTACTTTCAGTTTTGGATTATGCAATGGAAATCCCGGTTGGCCTCCACTTTGCAAAGACAGCGAAAGACAAGCACTTCTGATGTTCAAGCAAGATCTCAAGGACCCTGCCAATCGGCTTGCATCATGGGTTGCAGAAGAAGATTCAGACTGTTGCAGTTGGACAGGAGTTGTCTGTGATCACATAACCGGCCACATCCATGAGCTGCACTTTAATAGTTCTGACTCTGATTGGAATTTCAACTCTTTTTTTGGTGGTAAGATAAATCCTTCTTTGCTCAGTTTAAAGCATCTCAACTTCTTGGACTTGAGTTACAATAATTTCAGTACAACACGAATTCCTAGTTTCTTTGGTTCTATGACAAGTTTAACATACCTTAATCTTGGAGGATCATCGTTTGATGGAGTAATTCCTCATAAACTAGGAAATCTCTCCAATCTACGCTATCTCAATCTCAGTAGTTACAGTTTGAAGGTTGAAAACCTTCAGTGGATTTCTGGTCTTTCTCTGCTGAAACACTTGGACTTGAGTTATGTAAATCTTAGCAAAGCATCTGACTGGTTGCAAGTTACAAACATGCTCCCTTCTTTGGTAGAGTTAGATATGTCCAGTTGTGATCTTGATCAAATTCCCCCTCTACCCACCCCGAATTTTGCTTCCCTGGTCGTCCTTGATCTTTCTTTCAACAATTTTAATTCTTTGATGCCACGGTGGGTTTTCAGTCTTAAAAATCTGGTTTCTCTTCATCTCAGTTATTGTGGTTTCCAAAGTCCAATTCCTAGCATTTCACAGAATATGACTGGTCTTAAAGTTCTTAATCTTGAGGGGAACGACTTCAATTCTACCATACCTAAATGGTTGTATAGTTTGAACAATCTCGAGTCCGTACTTCTTTCATACAATAACTTACGTGGTGAAATATCGAGTTCCATTGGAAACATGGCATCCCTTGTCAATCTTCACTTAAATAATAATCTCTTGGAAGGGAAAATCCCTAATTCTTTGGGACATCTTTGTAAGTTGAAAGTTCTTGATCTGTCAGAGAACCATTTCACGGTTCGAAGACCATCCGAAATCTTTGAAAGTTTGTCTAGATGTGGTCCAGATGGAATAAAGTCATTGTCATTGAGGTATACTAATATATCAGGTCCCATTCCAATGTCACTAGGAAACCTGTCAAGCTTAGAAAAATTGGACATATCTGTAAATCAGTTTAATGGAACTTTCACAGAAGTTATTGGTCAACTCAAAATGCTAACGGATTTGGATATATCTTATAATTCGTTAGAATGTGCAATGTCGGAAGTTTCTTTTAGCAACCTTACAAAGTTGAAGCATTTCATTGCAAAAGGAAACTCATGTACTCTGAAAACTAGTCGAGATTGGCTTCTTCCTTTTCAACTTGAAAGTTTGCAATTGGATTCATGGCATCTGGGACCTGAATGGCCAATGTGGTTGCGGACACAAACGCAATTAACAGTACTAAGCTTATCTGGTACAGGAATTTCAAGTACTATTCCAACTTGGTTTTGGAACATAACTTCCCAAGTACATTATCTGAATCTTTCTCATAATCAATTGTATGGGGAGATTCAAAATATAGTTGCTGGTCCTTTTTCAGTGGTTGATCTTAGTTCTAACCATTTCACTGGTGCATTGCCTATTGTTCCCACCTTATCGTGGTGGCTAGATCTTTCCAATTCATCATTTTCTGGATCTGTTTTCCGCTTCTTCTGTGATAGGACGGATGAACCAAGTCTACATCTTGTTCTTCGTCTTGGGAACAATCTTCTCACTGGAAAACTACCTGACTGTTGGAAGAATTGGCAAGACTTAAGAGTCCTACATTTAGAAAACAACCACCTAACTGGGAATGTTCCAATGTCCATGGGATACTTGCAAAATCTGAGATCGCTGCACTTGCGCAATAATCACCTGTACGGAGAATTGCCACATTCCCTACAAAACTGTACCTCGTTGTCAATTGTTGACCTCGGTGGAAATGGGTTTGTCGGAAGCATACCAATATGGATAGGGAAAAGCCTTTCAGAGTTGCAGATTCTTAACCTTCGTTCGAATGAGTTTGAAGGAGGCATTCCTTATGAAGTTTGTTATCTGAAAAGTCTCCAGATATTGGACCTTGCACATAACAAACTCTCAGGAACGATACCGAGATGCTTCCACAATTTGAGCGCCATGGCTAATTTGTCAGAATCCTTTTCGCCAGTGTCTGAATTTAGTAGTTATATTGGGGATTTTTCATTTCTAGAGAATGTAATCTTGGTAACGAAAGGGAGAGAAGTGGAATATAGCAAGATTCTGGGATTCGTAAAAAGCATGGACCTTTCATGCAACTATTTGTCTGGAGAGATTCCTGAAGAACTTACCAGCCTCCTTGCATTGCAGTCGCTCAATTTATCGAATAATAGCTTCACCGGAAGAATTCCTTCAAAGATTGGTAATATGGCACGGTTAGAATCTCTCGATATTTCCATGAACCAACTCCATGGTGGAATTCCTCCAAGCATGACGACTTTGACATTTCTGAGTCACTTGAACTTATCCTACAACAATTTGACAGGACGAATTCCCAAAAGCACTCAGCTACAGAGCCTTGATCAGTCTAGCTTCGTCGGCAATGAACTCTGCGGACCTCCACTCAACAACAATTGCAACGCGAACGGAGTAATACCA
Source organism: Crataegus laevigata (assembly GCA_963580275.1). Classification (NCBI taxonomy): domain Eukaryota; kingdom Viridiplantae; phylum Streptophyta; class Magnoliopsida; order Rosales; family Rosaceae; genus Crataegus; species Crataegus laevigata. Next base: position 5,243,151 of record OY756951.1, on the reverse strand, counting down.
CCACCAACAGTTGAGCAAGACGGAGGAGGGGAATACTATTTACTCGAAGACGAGTGGTTCCACGTGAGCTTGGGACTTGGATTTTTCACGGGTTTTTGGATTGTGCTTGGTTCCTTACTGGTAAACATGCCGTGGAGCATACTTCTTTCAGGATTGTTGAATAGGATAGTTCGTAAACTGTATCATGTAATTGTTGAATATGTTTAACTTTCTTTTGTATTTGAGTGAGTTTGTTGTATTGTATGATTTTGTTTGGTTGTATTTTTCTTTGGCTTAAAAGTATTATCCTTATAAAATAAAAAACTTGTATTCTGTACAAGAACATCTTCATTCAGTAAAAATAAATTAAATACGGTTGTCTGTTGGCATTTTCCTTGCTCTGATGAATATGCCAGTATGGTTGTATTGTATGATTTTGTCAAGTTTCATTCTTTTGTTTGATTGTATTATTCTTTACTTTGTTTTAAAAATATTCTTTCTTATAAAACAAAAAGACTTATTTTCTAAACAAAATGCCTTTACATTCAGCAAATAAAAATTGAATGACATGAGAAATATGAAAAAATGGTTTAGAAATTAGTTACCGATTTAATTAATAATTAGATTTTATGCACGCGTGCAAAATGTCTTTTTTAACGTTATGGCTGTAGAATTTTTTTATTTTTTTGTTTACATTTATTCACGCATAAAAGAAAGAAAAAAAAATATACGCCACACTATAATTATGAAAATGTCTTCATGCGTGAATAGAAAGCTTTTATAGGAAAATTCAGCGATCTGACCGGCGGCGACAATTCCCCCAAGCTTATTCAAATCTGAGAACCACCACGTTAATCGCCTCACTTTACCACATTAACCAAACCCTAATCACCCAAATAACAAAAATCCCAAATCAGACTTACCATCTGCGTTATCAATCGGCTCCACCAGCACGATGCCGATCTCCCAACGACAGCGACGATTTCCTCAAGTTGTCAATCGCAATCTGCATCGGCTGCGTGTCCGTCGGTGAGCTGCTTTATCTCAAGCCGGCGGCCGTTTAGGTCGGCGGGAGACAATTGCTGGACATCTCGCGCCCTTTCTTTTTTATTGGACGGTATTGGAGTGGCCTATGGCCCGATGTAACATCCCCTCCAGGGAAGAGAAGCCGCCGTCAGCGTCAATATCGTCTTCCCGAGGCTGAGTCCGAGTCTGAGCATGCGCCTCGTCTTATGCGCTGGACCAATTACCCTTCCCATCATGTTAATATTTGCTCTCCCTTCACGGCCATCGCCACCGTCACCACCATCACCACTACTAAAATCCATGAACTCGCGCGCGTCATATCTTCTTCTTCAGTGAACTGGGAACGCATCTTGTTAGCCAACTGTCTGTTGGTTTTCTTACTTTTCAGATTTGATTTGTTTACGATTTTGTACAAAAATATGCCCTTAGCAATTATAATTCTAATTTTTCTGTCCGGTTTCATTTTTTGGCACACACTTTTTCATATTTTCTTTTACATGTACCAACCTTTTTACACACACTTTTTTATATACTAATATTTTGGCACACACTTTTTCATATCAAATTTCACATCAGGAGTAATGAAGGGCGCCAATTGATTTTCTCATATAGTCTCTAATAGTGCCCGCGCGTTGATGCGGGATTACAAAATGTGAGTATAATATATACAGATATGTAAAGAATGATGAAGTTTGAATCAAATGTGTATAAGCGCTTGTGAAAATGATGGAATTCAAATGAAAGTCTGTATAAAAATGAAGGAATAGAAAGAAAAAAAAAATATGACACATACCATTTTTTTACTTGAAAATTTGATGCCATTGTTTAGGTATTTTTGTGCAAATGGCAGAATTAAATCAAACAGGTTGAAAAGTGAAATGATATGTGTAAAAAGATGGATCAGATATATCTAGTTTGATGCCTCTTTGCAATACAGAGACACAGTTTGCTGATGTATTTTACTTTAATCATCACTTCCATCTTTTCTCTTCAGAGAAATTAGTGCTATCTATTTATACACAATCACTTTCTTCTTTTGACTTAATGTAAACACATGACTAACCAGTTGTTTGTCCAATGAGAGGTTTAAATCGGACATATATAAGTATAAATACAGGTACTTTGATTGAAGATATACTTTATACATATGTCCAACTTAACTTATCAATGGTCAAGCAAGGAATAAGGCATGTATTCAGATTAGGTAAAAAGAAGACAGTCTGTACATATATTGGTAGCAGCCAATTCCCCTGAAGAGAAGGTTAGTAAATATTGAATTTAAACGAAAAATGAGCAAGAAAAGAAAATTAGGAAAACATACCGTTAAATCGTTGTATTGTGATTGAGGATTTAGACGATACCTATAAGAGGTTCTCTGTAAGCTTAACCATACAATGAAGAAGATGAATAGAAATTAGTTTTTAAGCTAGTTTTTTTGTTTTTATTTTTATTTTTTATGCATGAGCAAGAAAGCATAATGTATTGTAATATTAGTAGGTTAGAGAGTATAATAAGAAAAAGAAACATAAACTTTGTGGAGAGTGATGTAGTCTGTGGTATACCTGCAGGAAGGTTGTATAATCAATTTTAGTTGTGAACATTGGGAAATAGAATGTAGCACAGTTAATGGTTGCTAAAGTAGTTGTATAGAGAAAATTGTGTTGCTTCAAGAGTCGATAAGTATTAAAAAGATGCAATTTTTTCTTCTCATAGTTGGGTAGAAAACACATACCTTAAACTTCTCAATGTGTTCTTTAGGAGTGCATTAAGGATCCAACTTAATTTTACTTTTTTTTTTCAATGCTCCTCTCAGTTGTGCACTCATCTGCCTTTCAATCGTTACCATTCGTTCATTATTTGTATAAATGAAAACTAAAAAGGTATAATACTTAAATGAAATCCTAAAATAATTGGGTAAAAGCATTTTAGATCACTTCAATTAAATCTTAAATTGAAACACTTCAATCTAGTGTCTGATTATCAAGGTTTTGTAGCAACAATTGTAAAATACATTAAGATAAACCACTTAAAACGCAATTTATACATTAAGACAAAACGTTGTGAAATCAAGGCTTGAAGAAATTTTCCCTTCCTCTGAAGATGGATGGAGGGAGGACGCAAATAAAATTTGAAGTTATTTCGTTGTTTAGCATTGATTAAAACCAATAATGAAGAAAACTGGAAATTTTTTTTAATGGAAAACGCACTGAGTTTGTTTTAAAAAAACGATTAAAATCTGAAACAATCATATACACCAATTAGAACAAATGAAGTTTTCTTTGTTAAACAACGATTAAGATGTAAAGCAACCACAAATACCAATTATAAGCAAGGCGAAAGAACAACTCAACCTGTATCAAATTATGTTTCAAACATGTACAATTCAGGGAAAAAAATTACTCACATGGAAAACCAGTTTATTTGAACCATCATAAACACAACAGATAAAACCAAATTGGCAAGGTTTATTTTAAATAAACATAAAGTAAGAAACGAAAATTACACATAGTTATTGTAAACATACCTAAGCTCAATACGACTGTTTTATCAATAATCTGAAGAGATAGCATATGAGCAGGCTCCAAATTTAACAAAAAACCTTGTCCCAACCTGCAAATTTGCAGAAAAATAGAAACAAAGAATTGACATTTTACTCCAAAGGTGAAAAACATAAAAGAAATGATACAATGAAACAAAAGAAATTATAGATGATAAAAGTTTGAATTCATAATGGAGAAAAATGCTCAATTAAAGTAGAATGTAGTGAGCAATATGTAGTCTCTGTTACTAAAGTATTTTATACTGATGAAAAGCTTAAACTGGAACAATGGCTTGGTTTCTCATATTTTTTGTTATTTTTGTGTTTGTTCACCAATGTTAATATACAGCTACTTTAATCATGTTGCATAAAAAAATATAAGCATTTATATACAGCTCAGTTAAATAAATAATTTGATCACAAATTTTGCAAGACATCTTTAAAAACTATGTTTGCAGTATAGTTGTTTGCAATATTTTCTCCATCTAGAATCAAAATTTTGACACCTTCTTTTGATGTAACTCTAGATAATGCTACATATAATTGTCCATGCGTGAAAACAGGTTCTGGAAGATATAAACCAACTTGTTTTAAAGATTGTCCTTGACTCTTATTAATAGTCATTGCAAAACATGGTCTAATTGGAAATTGGCGTCTTTTAAAAATAAAAGGCCACTTATTCTCTGTTGCTGTAAGAGTGATTCTCGGAATAAATACTTTGTGACCAATATTGTTTCCAGTAAGTATTTTAGCCTCTATAATTCTACTAAATAATTGAGTCACAACTAATCTGGTTCCATTACACAAACCTAAAGACTGATTTAAATTACGTAATAGCATAATTGGCATTCCTATCTTCAAAATTAGGTTATGTGTAGGTAAACCATTGAAATCCAACTTATTCAAAAATTCAACAGGATATAATGTTTCCAAATTTTCAATATTTCCATTTGAAGAACACAAAGAATCATAACTTAAAAACACATGTTGTTCTCCAGGTAACAAATCTATTATATAATTATTTATATCTGTAACAGTTGTGTTTCGAGGTGTTATAATAGCACGTTCTCTCAAATAGGTAAAATTTTCAAAAGAATTTTCAAAATTGGGATAAGTTGCTAGAAAAATTGATAAAATTGGATTTCCAAAAGAATGAACTATCAATTCTTTAGGTATTTCAATAAAAAATGTGTCTTTATCATCTGAACTATTTTCACCAATTTTTCCATCACCTATTTGTAAAATCCAATTTGCAAAATCACTTATTTTTTTCTTTTCATCAATGCTTAATCCATTTTTTGATAATCTCATGTTTTCTGTTAAATAAAAAATTTTAAAATGTGACCACAAATAAGAACTATTCAAAGAAGCATTTATTATATCTGCTTTGCTTCCTCCAGGTATAACAGGTAATATTTGGCGAAAGTCACCACCTAATAAAAGAAGTTTACCACCAAAAGGAATATTATTTTGTAATCCATTTAAGTGGGACATAATGTCAGAAAGAGATTTATCTAATGCCTCAAAACAATATTTGTGATTCATAGGTGCTTCATCCCATATAATTAGATCTGTTTTTTCGATTAATGTAGCAAGGTGAGTTTTCTTTTTTATTGCACAAATTGAAGAATCAGTAAGGACCAAAGGTATTTTAAATCTGGAATGTGCTGTTCTACCAGCAGGTAATAACAACGAAGCTATTCCTGATGATGCCACTGCTAAAACAATTTTTCTCTCAGATCTAAGCTTACTTATAATAACATCCCATAAGAAAGTTTTCCCAGTGCCTCCATGACCATAAACAAAAAATAGTCCACCTTTTTTCTTGTCTACAACATCTATAATAGAATTATAGATAAGTTTTTGTCCTTGATTAAGTTGTGATTTTAAAAGTGTGAGTTTTTTTGACAATTTTTCACAATCATAATTTAATTCTTCTCTTAAAAGTTTATTTTTAATTTCTAACAATTTTTTTTCATCAGGCATTGGTAAATGATATTTGGCCAAAGAACTTGATGCATTGTTAAAAAGTAATTCTAGCTCAAATAATACAGAATTTTTTAATTCATCATGTGGTATGATCATATCAGGAATTGCAAAAGTTTTTCGCAAATTGTACAAAATGTCATCATACATGTTTTGCCAATGAGTATTAAAAAGAATTTGAGGATTTCCCACATCACAGAACAAAATTATTGTAACAAATAATTGTCTCAATTGAGGAGAAGACGCAACAGCTACAGCATTTGATAAAGCCTCAATCCATTCTTTATCATCTCCTAATAATCCTAATGATTGACAGGCATCATGATATGAAGGATGTATAATACCATTAACAGTTCTTATATCATCAAAGCTTAATGCACCTTTTTTCAAATTTAAAAGCATTCGCAAATAATATAATTCACCAGATGCGGGATGCACATATGCTATTCTACCTATTGAACCTTTCTGTTTTCTTGGTTTCCAAACTTTTTTCCTTGTATCATATAAAAATTTTGAAGGAATTTGTGCATAAGTGAGTGAGCGTGCTTCGTTATATATTTTGTTAGTTTCAAACCAATTTGTTAACATTGTATGGTCTGAAGCATTTTGTTTAAGAATTGAATGGAGTGATTGATCCCCACTGAAAACAATATTTTGTTCTAACGGTAAATGCACTGGCAATCGTTCCACAGAAGGCTCCCTATGATGTATAGAATATTGAAACAATCTCCAAACAGCTTCGTAAGGCGATATGTATCGACAGTTTAGATAAGTTAATATTTCATCATTTGGATTATGTTGAATGACTAATCGTGCTCTATCTGAACCTTTATTTACATATTTGAACAAATATTTTATAAGCATTGATTGACAGCAGGATTCAACATTTATGTGTGCATTATATCTTAAAAGTAATTCAGCGTTATAAGGAACAACAAAACCGTTATCAATTTTGATCCCATTTTTTATGACATATTTTTTATCATCATCACGACGCCTATAAACAGGAAAACCATTGTCTTCAAAAATTGTTTCATTTTTATATGGCTTAGGAAAGTTTTTGGAACACTTATTTTCTCGCATGCAAGGAGAATTTTGATTAATATGTCCACATGGACCATGAATCATAAATTGGTTAACAATTTCGAAAAGTTGAGGATTCATAAATTTGTCTGGCAACTCAGCAGAAATAATTGAATCGATATCTGATGGCATATAACATTTGAAATCCGATTTTAACCATATTAACATATGAGAATGAGGCAAACCTCTTTTTTGAAATTCAATTGTACAAACATCTGTTTGCAAAAATAATTGAAACAGACAAAAACCCAAAAAAAAAAAATGTTAGCCTGATGAAGCAAAAAAAAGGAAAAAAATTTAGATAATGGAAAAAAAAAAGCTTTCAGAAACTTACTTGCCTCAACCTGTCCAAAAGGCTTTCCAGATTTAATGAAATCGAGCATATCATCAAGTTTCATTTTAAATATTCTAGAAATTATATCAGGCCTGTCCTCAGGTTTGTATCCCGGTTTTTTTTCAAATTCTCGTATAATTTCTGGCCACTTTACATTGCAGGTAAACGTTATGAACAAATCAGGATGACCATATTCTCTACAAATAGCCATAGCATCTTGATAATTATTAATCATATATCTAGGACTTCCTGTGTACGAAGCAGGCAACACAATTTTTTGGCCTAAACTGTTTGCATCATTGTCACCTCTTGACATTGCATCGTAAATTCCCTTGTAAATTTCACTTCTTAAATTTTTCTGATTTTGTCTAATATAATCCAGTCTATCTTCTTCAAGTGTTGCATAAGAATCTACCAAATATTGTTGAAAAAGTCTACCTCCTTTTAATAGTGTAGTTAAGTATGGATCTCTTTCTTGAATATGGTAAGCTATATAAGCTCTCATAGGTATTCTTTGTCTCTTCGTTTTTGGACCGTTATAATTTTCATTCCATTTTAAATCTGGTCTATACCCATCTTCACCATATGGAAAAAGAATAGGATACTGAAGAGCCATAAATTTTGGATTCAATTTTGTAACACGCTTTAATCCTTCAGTTTTACAATCTACAATAATATCTCTATTAGAGTCAGATAAACCTATATCACCAACTATTAAACCACCTATTTCATCACTTGTTGGTTGATCATATTGCTTGCTATCATTTGGTTGTCTCCCTAACAATGTAAGTTTTAAATTGGTCAGACCATCGATTTCATATTTGTCTCTTGCTGTTCGAAAAAGTTTGACCAACTGATTTGATTCATCAAACATTTTAATCAAGTTTTCCACAATTTTTGAATCAAGTTTTTTATTTGTTCCATCACAATCAAAAGCTCTAAGACGATTCTGTATTTCATTATATGTATCATAAACATATAACTGGGAAAATTTTGGAAACTCATTATCAACAGGTAAAAGAGAACCCATCAAATGACAAACTTGACCACTAATCTTAAAAATGTAAGGACTTGATCCGTCATTAATTGAGTGATCAACTTTTGCTCCCATTGAAGTAAATGAAAACATAGAATTGTAAGCTCTAATATTTTCTCGAAATGATAAACTCTTTTGATTTCCATTTGGATCAAGCAAGGAATCTAAAAAAGATGGTGTTGGCTTTGGACTTGAAAATTTAATTTTTCCTTGTTGACAACAAAGAGTGAAAATGGGTTGATTTTTTTTCCAGCTTTGTTTAAGAGACTCTTTTAACCAAAAATATGCACTGCAATACTCGCATTTATAACTTTTATCACCCAAATCCATATAATCTTTCACAACCCCTACAAAAAAAAACATGTATAAAAAAATGTAATCACTACATGAAAGTAACTTAATCCTAAAACCAAGCCTAAAGCAAACAATTATTGGAAAAAATTCAAAACATACCATTTCTATTTTTTTGGAAAAAGGCCTGACCCTTCTTCATGAGACAACAATTGTCAGCATCTACGATTTTTTGAATTCTGTTTTCAACATTATTCAACAAACTCACAATGTTTTTCCCTTTTTTATCAGAGGTGTGCATGGTTTTTTCAAACGGGATGATATCCAGTATTTCATCATCGTTAACAGACTCAATCACACAGTGGTTAGTAGAAGATTTACTGGAGGAACATTGATATTCAACTGATGAAAATTCGCAAATAAATGTGTTAGTCGTAGACATAATAACATCTTCAGAATTATGCATATAGCTCGCTCTACACATTCTTTTTCGCTGGTGACCATCGTCAACCAATGTATTACATTCACTATCAGCAACGCTTTTGTTTCGTTTTATAGCATCATTCGTACATTTTTGAGACATGATGGAAACAAATTGTTACAACTTTTTCAAAAGCAAACAACTGCACAACAGATTAAAAAAAAAGAATGAAAAAAAAATCAATAAAAAGATAAGATATATATATATATATAAACAACAAAGATCACACAAAAACTAATGACATGTATGAATCAAAAGTTGCATTTCAATTTAACAAAATGCAAAAGAAAACTACATTGTTAAAGTTTTAATAAATAATTTCAGAACTTTAAATAAGTTACCTTGAGGACAAAGCGCCTTAGAAGTTGAGAACAAATAGCTTTAAATCCAAAATACTCAAGCTTTTCTAATTCTGTTATAAAAAGAAAAAGAAAAAAAAAACATCATCAGAAAACTCATCAAAACAAATAAACACTTATTTGTTCACAGAAACTATGTGTTGTAATATATGATGATAGTGCACCGTTGAGAGTTTAAGTTTATTAAATAACTAAAAGTTGGGGGTGGCTGGGTACATGTTTTCCTTTGGTTTTTTTTTTTTTTTTTTGGTGTTTATTTAATATCTCCACACGAACGGTAGTAGTTTCTAGGAAAACAAAAGTTGAGTTAATTATTAAAACAAAGAATACCATAGTTCACCAATGTGACAGAGATGCACTGTGTGTGCAAGATTAGGGATGAGTGTGGATGCACTTACGCTTCCAAAAAATCTAAGCAGAATTGATTACTGACTTTAACAATTAAAAATCAAATACAATTTTTCAATAATAAATGCAAGTGATGGGTACAGTTTGTCAATGAACCGATTTGAAGTCATATCTTTACAGGTAAGAGATAGCAGATATTTGCATTGCATATCTTAGTAGAACTGTAGAATGAGTGGATATGAAAGAGAATTAGATTTATTCAATTTCAATAAAAAGAGAATTAATTAATGCAGGAACAATATTTTTGCACATTTAGAATGAAATTAACTAATTAACTTACTAACCCCTATTGTAAATTTCACACCTATACTCAAAACAGATTTTGTAACCAATATCCCAAAAAATAGACAGAAGGAATGAAAAAAAACCTTTGTATGGTATACTGGAGCGTTATCTGTGTAACCGAACTCAACCCAGTAACCTTCTTGTATACTTGAAAATTTGTTACAGATTTTATGGCTGCAAAAGAAAATATATCTTTCAGCATTAATATCATTAAGACTTAAGTATAATACCGTAATTCACCAATGTGACAGAGACACACTGTGTGTGAAAGATTATGTATGAATATGGAAGTACTACTAATGCTATCAAGAAATTTAAGCAAAATTTATTATTGACTTTAACAATTAAAATCACATACAACTTTTCAAAAATAAATCAAGGCCATGGGTACACTTTGTCAATGAAACAATTTTAAGTCATATGTTTATAGCTAGGAGATCGCAGATATTTGCGTTGCATATCTTAACAGAATGAGTGGATATGAAGGAGAATTAGATTTATTCAATTTCGATACAAAGAGAATTAATTAATGCTCCATTGACATCGTTTTTCAATTTGATTAAGATGTGTGGCTGCCTTCTCAATTTTTGGCATTATAGATGTTGATGGTATAAATTTTTACTTAAAAAATTGAACTCGAAATGAAAACGTAGGTGAAAAAGATTGTAAGCAACTCTTGTATACAAATGACATGTACGAATGAATTTTCTTGAGATTTGATCCTAGCTATTTGATAAGTGTTAGGTTTTATAACTCAAACCATTTCCAAAAACTATTTGGTTATAGGATGAATAATTAAGCATCAAAAAGTGAGTTCATGCATATGAAATTGAGAAGGCAGACACACATCTTAATCAAATTGAAAAATGATGTCTAAGGATTATATATAGCATATTTCAGCTAATGATACAACATCCTCTTAATTATGTGTTGCAAATTTGGTATTCAAAAGCCTTTGAATTTATAGACTAAATCAGCATCGCATTATTAAATTAGAATACAAACATTGAAAAACACATGAACTCATGCGCAACTTTAATTAATCCAACGTTAATATTGGATCTATCTTAAGTGAGTACCTGCCTAGGTTCAAAATAGTCACATCTTACTTTCTAACTCATTCGTATACTTGACTTTATTTTCCTTTTACCTCAGAACAAATTGTGCATTAGTTAAAGACAACAAAATCAAAATATTCTATTACAAAGATAGGTTACCCTTATGAAGTGGAACCTAGTCGAGAAAAATCTGGAAACTATTGAGAATTACCCCAAAATAAAATTAAGTCAAGATCCCAAATGCATATATGACTCCAATCGTAAAACCTGAATATTCTGTTCACCCAATATCCATATTTGCTACTTATTTGTGTACAATTTCTAACTTATCTCAGTTCATGTCCTAATGCTTTTCCACACTCCTTACACCCCTCGCTTCACCAAATGATGCAACCAGGCCTCTCTATTAATTAACCTACTTATTGTTTATTAAAATATTTATAATTGTGGTCTAATTTTACTAACAGTATTCTTTATATTATAGTCGAGTCTACACATTTGGCTTTGGGATTTGCAAACATTTGGTCACCATCCAAAACCCAAAAAATACACAACACAGAGAGAGAAAGAGAAAGAGAGAGAGAGAAAGAGAGCTTCAGAATCCAAAACCCACCGCACCTGCCTATGTTCAGGTGCTTGAGAGAGAGAGAGAGAGAGAGAGAGAGAGAGCTTCAGAATCCAAAACCCACCGCACCTGCCCATGTTCAGGTGCTTCACTCTCACTCTTCGTTTCATTTTCTCAGGTATGTGTATTCTTCTTTTCTCCAGAAATTTTTTTGAGCCTTCGATTTACTTTTGTGGGTTGAGTTTTGAGTTGTTAGTGGAATTGCCTTTTGTGTTTTGTGACTTTTGGCTTTTTGGGTTTTGCAATTTGGAACTGAAATCAGCTCAAGTTTTCTGCTTTTGGGCAATCAGAGGTAGGAATTAAAGTGAAAAGTGCGGATTATTTTTTTCATAGAAAAAATGAACAGAAGAGGTAAGTGTATACTCTTTCAGTTATCTCTTGGATTTTGATCTCAGATGCACTATTTGAATGTGTTAGGCACCCAGAAAATCAAACAAAAAATCTGAACTTTCCTAGAAAATTTTACTTCTTTCTTTCATTGATTACCCACTTTCAGTCACTTCAATCTTCTAAAAACCCATAATTTTTTCAATCCTTGGATCCCTAGAAAAATCACCAGAATATAAATTTCTGTGGCAAAGAATAGGAAAGCAAAAGAACCTAAAAACAACAAAATAAAAACCTCATAAACAAAATTGTTGAATATAAAAAAATAATCGGCAAAATCAAGGAAATAAATTAGGAAAAAAGGTTTTGGTTCCGAAGCTCACCAATTTGATCCTCTCAGCAACGACCAATTCTAATCAGCAATGAGAAAAAACCGAATTTTGATAATTTAATCTCCAGGTCAGCAACCCAAGGAGCATAACCAAGCCTCAGAAAATTGATTTCAGCCAGAATCAGAGAGGCAACACAAATTTGAGAGACAGCAGTGGAATGAAAAACAAAAATCCACAGGATAAACTTGAAACAGAGATTTGATCAACGATGCTTTCAAAGGTTTGAGAGGCACAGAGCAGGCCGCAATCGGCGACGCCACAGATTGAGATCGACAAAGGATAAGGTCGAGATGAACAGAACAGAGATCTAGATCTGTGAAAAGGCAAAAGCAAAGCAAGAAAATAAAGGAAAACACTCGGTCCAAATAGAGCTTGCGTCGACGACAGACGCGTGGAAGTAATGGGCAAAAGTGTCTTTTAACTGTGGAAAGCGGCAGCAAAATGGCTAAGAAATAAAAAAACCAGGGGCATTTCTGCCCTTTTACTATTGCTGAACAGTGCCGGGTTCAACTGGCTTTTAGTATATATAATGTGGTATTATTGGTTATTATTTAATTATTTAATTTTACAAATTAATTCTTGTTATATTTGTATTTCAAAGGAACAATTACACATAAAGATAAATTATAAAGCTATGTTTTATAGAGATATAATGTTTTTTTATTTATTTCAATTATTGACAAAATTTATACATGTGTGGGTCATCTCATGGGTGTATTTTTAAAGAGAGTTTTTTTACGGAGTAGTACACTACGTGTCATTATACAAATAGTGAGATATTTGTGTTAAAAAATTAGACAACTTAAAAATAAAACTTCTCCCTTAGAGCAACTCCAGTGTAGGAGCCCTCCCCCCAGGCAATACACTATTCAATCCACCTAGTGAACAGTAACTGCCTTAATAAACAGTGTATTCCCCTAGCAATACCCTTTTGCATCTCCACCCCTGCACTTGAATAGCCCTGTCAATTGGCAATAAAATATTAGTATTTTTTTATTTATAAAATAATACATAATAATTTTATTTATAATTTCGGATAATATTTTTAATCGTTCTCGTTGCGGCACGTGTCATTATCCGAAAAGCCAATACCAATAATAAAAAAATTCAAAATAATTTTATTTGTTATTTCGAATGAGATTTTTAATCATTCTCGTTGCGCCACGTGTCATTATCCGCAAAGACAATTATTGGTGGTGGATTTCCGATAAGATTTTTAATCGTTGTCGTTGCGCCACGTGTCATTATCTGAAAAGACAATTATTGGTGATGGATTTCCGATAAGATTTGTAACCAATCACGTCGTGCCACGTGTCACAATCCGATTACAATATTTGAGGATAGATTTCCACCAGATTTTTAACGAATGACGCCATGTCACGTGGCATTATCTACAACCTAATCCTTGCCCAAATCCTCCATATAATCCACCCTCCATCCTCAGAAATCTCACACCAATTCTCTCAAGCTCTCTATCATTATTCATAGTTTTTGCTTCCTTCTTCACCAAAATCCCTGTCATTATTCATAGTTTCTGCTTCCTTCTTCAAAATCCCTATCATTATTCATAGTTTCTGCTTCCTTCTTCACCAATGTCTTCTTCTTCTTCAAAGATGGTGTGGGAAATCGATCAAGAAGAAGAAGAATTGTTTAACCAATTAGAAGGAATGTTCAATGCCGGGGATTGGGCCCAAAATGAGATGGAAGAGGATGATGAGCGTAGACGGATAGATGACGAATCAAGAATGGCACGAGCCTTACATTCCTGTAGTCGTCCAAGGTGTGGCTCAGATCTGCAGGCCCAACCGTGCTGTAAACATTGATAGAAACAGGCAACGACGAGGTCAGGAGCTCTTGGACGATTATTTTGTCCGTAACAGTGGATTCCATGATACGTACTTCCGACGTCGTTTTAGAATGGAACGACATTTGTTCAACAGAATTATGGGCGCTGTTTGCAACCATGATTCTTACTTTGTGCAAAAGCCGGATGCATTTGGTGCTATGGGTCTCCTGCCTGAGCAAAAAATTACTGCTGCCTTGCAGATGCTTGCATATGGAGCAGCTGTAGACCAATTGGACGAGATAATGAGGATGGGAAAATCAACCATTCTTGAGTCCCTGATGAGGTTTTGCTCGGCAATCGAATCTATCTACAGCTAGGGCTGGAAAAAAATCCCAAAAATCCCAAACCAAACCGAAAAATTCCCGAAACCAAACCAAAAAAATCCCAAACCGAAATTCCCGAAAATTTCGGTATCCAATACCGAACCGATCCCGAAATTTTGGTACGGGAATCGGTCTCAAGTTTTTGGGATTTCGGTATTCCCAAACCAAACCGAAAAAATATATATATATATATATATTATTTAATTTTTAAATATATATGAGCACATTTTTAAGGGGAACATCATCTACCTACAATAGTGAAAATTGAAATACTGAAGGAGCATTGGAAATCGATGATGGGACATATACAGGAAGGAGCCCTAAGATAGATAGTGGAACATGTGCAGAATTTTTAAATCACAGGAGATTGATAAATGGATATATAGATGCAGAATAAACACGGGAGATTGATAGATGGATACATGGATAGATTATAAGTTACAATTTGCTTGAGAAAACTTTACATCTATCTATAATATTTATATTATATATGTACAAAAGTTTACTCAAGTATATATTGACGTTTTAGACGTAATTTTGGGGACTGACATGATTATAGATAGATATATTAATTTACTCAAGCACATATTAACGTTTCAGATTGGCATATTGCTTTTGAATAGGCAGAAACAAATAGGCAAATACTAACTGGGGCTTGCCATTTGATTGGCAGATTTGTGTGCATAGATTAGTAGAAACAAAATAGCAAATTGGGCTTGCCTATATGTCAATTTTTAAATATAAATGGTTGAATTATAGCCCAAAAGCATAATATATTAAATTTTAGTCCAAAAGCCCAAAATAATTTCAGGATTCCCGATTTGTCCCGAAATCCCGAAACTATTTTGGGATTCCCGAAAATTTCGGTTTGGGACTCGGGACAAGTGGTTCGGTATGGGATATTTCGGGATTCCCGAAAATTGGGAATCCCGAAAATTTGGTTTGGGATCGGTATTGAAATTGGGATTCCCAAAAATTTCGGTTTGGGAATCGGGACAAAGGTTTTGGTATGGGATCCCATACCGAACCACCCCTATCTACAGCAATGAGTACCTCCGGAGACCTACTCATATGGACTTGGAAAGGCTTCTGAAAAATGGCGAGATGCGAGGTTTTCTAGGGATGATTAGAAGCATTGATTGTATGCACTGGACTTGGAAAAATTGTCCAAGTGCATGGCAAGGCGCTTATGAGGACAGAAAAGGATCAAAAAGTATCATTTTAGAGGCGGTGGCATCTTTTGATACATGGATTTGGCACGCCTTTTTCGGGATTCCAGGAGCTCAAAATGATCTCAACGTCCTTGCCCAATCCCCACTGTTTGACAAAGTTCTGCAAGGAAAGGCACCAAAAGTCACATACTGGGTCAACGAACGTAGGTACGACGGGCCATACTACCTAGCAGACGGCATTTATCCAAGGTGGGAATCGTTTGTCAAAACAGTGCCACGTCCACAAAGTGCAAAGGAAAAATACTTTGCAAGCTATCAAGAAAGATGCAGGAAGGATGTGGAGCGTTGTTTTGGTATACTCCAAGCTCGCTGGGCTATTGTTAGGGGTGCTGCCAGAATGTTTGATGTGGAGTCACTTCGATCTATCATGATGACGTGCATTATTCTTCACAACATGATTGTGGAAGATGAGTATAATTATGATGCCGTTGATGACTATGAGCCAGACACGATGAACAATTCCAGAACACAAATATATTGTGCTCATGACGGCACCAAAGAACCCGTGCAACACAAGCCAATACAAAGGGATGGACGTTACAATGATAGAGTCATTCAACGATATACTGCACTTCAAAGGCCATATATGCACAATGCCCGCCAAATTGACTTGATAGAACACCAGTGGAAATTGAGGGGTGTTGAATAGAGATACTGGAGAGAGATGAGAGTGAGTTCGAGAGATGATGGAGAGTGCAGTAAGAGGGCTGAGAGAGAGAGAGTACGAGGAAGAGAGGTGAGAGGGATAGGGGATACGAGAAAGGGGAACAAAATCAAGGGTGGGCCCTTTGAGCTCACCATTTAAGACCCAAAACAAAAAAATTTAAATAAAAACGGGGCAGGGTGTAACAATCTACCCTCCTTATAAAAAAAAAATCAACCCCAAAATTTAAAATCACTTAGTAAGCTGAAATACTCAAAAATAGGAAAAAAAATATATGTATATGTGACGAAAGAATCTGTCAAGCTTAGTAGACCTTGCACAGAAGTTATTGGTCAACTCAAAATGCTAACGAATTTGGATATATCTTATAATTCGTTAGAAGGTGTAGTGTCGGAAGCTTTTTTTAGCAACCTTACAAAATTGAAGTATTTCATTGCAAACAAAAACTCATTTACTCTGAAAATTAGTCGAGATTGGCTTCCTCATTTTCAACTTGAAAGTTTGCAATTGGATTCATGGTATCTAGAACCTGAATGACCAATGTGGCTTCAAACACAAACGCAATTAACAGATCTAAGTCTATCTGGTACAGGAATTTCAAATGTTATTCCAACTTGGTTTTGGAACTTATCTTCCCACTTACGTTGTCTGAATCTCTCTCAGAAGTCTCTCTTCTTCATCTCAGGAACAATCATCTCGCTGGAAAAGTACCCGATTGTTGGATGAATTGGCGAAACTTGGTATTCCCAAATTTAGAAAGCAACAACCTAACTGGGAAAGTCCCAATGTCCATGGGATACTTGCACAAGCTACAATCGCTGCATTTGCGCAATAATCACCTGTACGTAGAATTGCCACATTCACTACAGAACTGTACCTGGTTGTCAGTTATTGACCTTGGTGGAAATGGGTTTGTCAGAAGCATACCAATATGGATAGGGAAAAGCCTTTATGGGTTGAAGGTTCTTAACCTTCGATCAAATGAGTTTGAAGGAGACATTCCTTATGAAGTTTGTTATTTGAAAAAACTCCAGATATTGGACCTTGCATGTAACAAACTCTAAAAAACAATACCCAGATGTTTCTACAATTTGAGCGCCATGGCTAATTTGTCATAATCATCTTTGTCAGATAATTATAAGACTATTTTTGGGGCTTATTTAAGTACTGATTTTGGGACTCATACACTTC
Organism: Crataegus laevigata; assembly: GCA_963580275.1. Classification (NCBI taxonomy): domain Eukaryota; kingdom Viridiplantae; phylum Streptophyta; class Magnoliopsida; order Rosales; family Rosaceae; genus Crataegus; species Crataegus laevigata. The sequence goes on along the minus strand of OY756951.1, from coordinate 5,225,686 downwards.
TAGAGGATGCAATCTTGGTAACGAAAGGGATATGAATGGAATACAGCAAGAATCTGAGATTCGTAAAAAGCATGGACTTTTCATGCAACTTTATGTATGGAAAGATCCCTGAAGAACTTACTGGCTTGCTCGCATTGCAGTCACTCAATTTGTCGAATAATACTTTCACTAGAAGAATTCCTTCAAAGATTGGTAATATGGCACAGTTAGAATCTCTCGATTTTTCCATGAACCAACTCCATGGTGAAAATCCTCCAAGCATGGCGACTTTGACATTTCTTAGTTTCTAGAACTTGTCCTACAACAATTTGACGGGACAATTTCCAAAAAGCACTCAGCTGCAGAGCCTTAATCAGTCTAGCTTCGTCGGCAATGAACTTTGGGGACCTCCACTCAATAACAATAGCAGCGGGAATGGAGTGATACCGCCACCAACAGTTGAGCAAGACAGAGGAGGAGGATACCATATACTCGAAGACGAGTGGTTTTACGTGAGCATTGGGCTTGGATTCTTCACAGGGTTCTGGATTGTGCTTGGTTCTTTGCTGGTAAACATGCCATGGAGCATTCTTCTTTCAGGATTATTGAATAGGATAGTGCTTAAACTGTATCATGTAATTTTTGAATATGTTTGTTGGCATATTCCTTGCTGTGACGAGTATGCTAGTATGGTTGTATTGTATGATATTGTCAAGTTTCATCCTTTTGTTTGATTGTATTTTTCTTTACTTTGTTTTAAGAATATTTTCTCTTATAAAATTAAAAGACTTGTTTTCTGAACGAGTACCTCTTCATTCAACAAATATAAATTGAATGACATGGGAAATATGTGGAAACGGTTTAGGATTAAGTTGCACCTCATAGATCATCGTTGTAAGATATTAGCCAAATTGGAATATAATTGAGTTTAAAAAAAACAAAGAACCCCTTTTTAAGGACACTGATATTGTCCCAAATTTGATAACCCACATACCTGATCTATCAAATTTGATAACTACCACACACCTAATCTGTCATTATTTGATGAATAGCGTATACCTAATACCTAATCTGTCAAATTTGATAATTATGACATAACTAATTAGAGTGAGATAATCATATTTAAACTCAAATTTTTCTTTTTCCCCCAACGATGTGGGATTGCCAACACGTTTGGCTTCAACTTTCAGCTAATGTACATGCATCGCAAAGTATGTGCTATTGCAGCGCGATGCATTTCCATCAATTTTGATGTACGCTTTACTAAATTGCAGCTTCTTAGAAATCGATTCATTGGAAACTCAATTGGTACCTTTAGGCGGACGAGTACCAAGAGCCCTTGGTGCAGGCGCCAGTAATGATGTGGCGTTTTGGAGGAGCTGAAATTTTTTGCACTCATTTTTGTATGTGACTCTCTGTGCCTTGCTTAATTGAGTGACACCTGTCTTTTTAATACAAATTTTCTTCGGATCTCAAAAAAAGAAGCCTAGGGATCTAAAAAAATGAATACAATTATTATAATTTTTTTTAAAAATTTTTGTTTGTAATTATTATATCAAATTTAAATGGTCTGAATCATTTGATCCATAGACTCTGTTTTTTTAGATCCGAAGAGGATCTGTACCCCTGCCTTACTACCACAACTAACACTGTACAACTAAAATAATAAAAAATAAACCAAATATTCAAGAAAAATTAAGAAAATAACCCTAGCAGCCTCTGTTAATAAATTATTTTCGACGCCACGGCCAATTTTCTCTGGTCTTTTCCCCTTTCTCAATTCTCTTTCCATGTTCTGTAATTGCTTGCTTAGATCTTATTGTGATGCGTTTGTGTTCTTGATTTTTTAATCACTGAGATTTTTTTTCCTGCGATTCATGACCGTTAGGTTGGTTTTAAGTCGATCCTCTTCTCTGGTCATTGCCGGCGAGATTGTCCGTACCTTTCACATCGAAATTTTTATCGGTGAGTATATGAACAGAGACACTGCAAAATTAAAGCCCTACCGCTCGTACTCCCCCCGTCACTCTGTAATCTGTATGCATTAGGTTCTCGCAGGCCATAGCTTCGGACTGCTGCGACATCAACCTCGGCGGCCGACTGGTACCGCGAGATGTACTATTTTGAAACTGAAGGAAGGAAAATGAGTAAACATCAACAATTTTGTTTGATTTGGCGATGAGGGGTTCGATCGATGATTCGATATCGAATCTGAATCCTAAATATGGTGCGGCAATTTTGAGAGAGTGGGAAACGGCCTGTTCGGCAGCGATGGGGAGGAGAAGAAGTACGGCGATGGGTATGGTGGCTGACTGATGTGGTCGAGTGGTGGCTGTCGTCTGGCTTTTATGAGAAAATTACACCATACCTCTCAGGTTTAAGGTCTATTATAACTCTATACAACATATTTAAAACGTTTCAATTTCATACATTTAGTACTATTTTATTTTAAAATAACACCTCTATTAGATTTTTCATCTATTAATCTGTTAAATGCTGACGTGACTACCACATTTGTGCTGACGTGGCAATAATTTTTTATACATTAATAATATTAACCCTATTTAAAAAAAACAAAAGACAGAGCCGAAGAAGAAGAATAAGAAAAAGCAAAAGAAGAAGATAGAGTCGTAGAAGAAGAAGAAGAAGAAGACAGAGCCGCAAAAGAAGAGGAAGAAACAGAAGAAAGGGAATGAGAAGGAGAAGACCGAGGCGTCCCCGTCCCTCCGCCTCTGTGCCACAAAATCCAGATGCCCCGGCGGCGAAACCCAGATCCTAATAACCCCCCCCCTCGATTGCAAAACCCAGATGCCCCGGCGGCGAAACCCAGATCCTAATAACCCCCCCTCAGTTGCAAAACCCAGATCCCAATAAACCACCCCCCCCCCCGGCGACTTCACTGTTGCATCTTGCTGCCACATTTCTTCTTCTTTTTCTTTTCCTTGTCCTTCTTCCTTCTTTTTCTTCGGGTTCAGGTTTTTCTGTTTTTTTTTTTAATATGGTAGCCACATCAGCGCAAATGTGGCAGCCACATTAGCATTTAACTGACTAATGGATGGAAAATCTAACGGAGGTGTTATTTTGAAATAAAATGGTACTAGATGTATGAAATTAAAACATTTTAAAGATGATGTATAGAGTTTTAATAGACTTCAAACCTGAGGGAGGTATGGTTTAATTTACTCTATTTTAAAAAAAAATTCTTGAATATTTTGTTTATTTTTTATTAGTTTAGATATTGTTAATTTAACAGTGTTAGTTCTAGTTAGTAGGAGGACATGTGTCATTCAATTAAGTAAAGCACAAAGGGGCCACATGCAAAAATGGTGTAGAAAATTTCAACTCTCCTCCTCCACCTAAAGGTACTAATTGATTATCTAATTCAAATCATGTTTAAATTACGAACATTAAATTTTGGCTGATGTTTTTAGCATTTCAAAATAGTTATTGTTCACTCCTCTTCGCATGATAATTGTATAGAAATAACATCTAGTAAATGTTTTGGTGCACCTTGAACACGATCACTTAGTATTATTATTTTATTTATTCATTAATGCACCCTAAAATTGAGACATATCAATAATATTTTGTACTGATACATACTTATTTAATTTGGATAATGCTAAAAAGAATAAATTTGTAGAGAAAATTTACAAACTAAATGATATGTTAGCAATAGGAAATGAGTACGTTTATCGTCGCTTAAGTAATAGTTCAATCATAAACTTTTATATCATTTAGCAGTAAAATAACACCACTCAAGTCATACTAGTAGTATATATACAGTATATGTTATTAAAAATTCTGGAGATTCGAGATTAGGGAGTGCATGGTAACTAAAATTTACCCTATACAAATGACTAGGTGAAAGAAAAGCTGTAAAGATTGTAGAATTGTCTCTAATGCAGCAAAGTGCCTTTAACGGAAGAGCTTCCAATGATATTAACCTTATATTGTCATCGGTCTCAACGAGGAACATCGATAGATATCGTCAAACTATTGGCTGAGCAATCTTGAGCACACACTTGATCATGGTGATCAACATATCTCCCAGTAAAGAAGGCTGGTTTCTCAGGTCTGGAAAGACTAATAGTTTCAGATTTTAACATATGAACAACTGATGACATGGTCGGCCTGTTGTTTGCATCCTCTTGAACACACAATAATCCAATGTGGATGTACCTCAAAAATTCATTTGGACTGCATGAATCTTTTAACAACGGATCCATCAATTCCAAACCTTTCGTTTCATTCCATAATTGCCAAGCCTGCAATCAATATCTCTCAGGGATGTAAGTCCTCCTCTAGTTTTGATAACTACATTAATTAAGCTCATGAATATTTTGTATAAGTATTCCAAGTAAAGAACTTACATAACCTATAAGAGTAGGTCCACAATTAGTGCGATGAAAGCCTAAAAAGTTCCTTCTCCCCGTTATGATCTCAAGCAGAAGTACTCCAAAGCTGAAGACATCCGATTTTACTGAATACAACCCTTCCATAGCATATTCTGGAGCCATGTAACCACTAATTGTAGAACCAAAATGATTGAAATATATAAGTGTTTACATAACAAACATATACTATTTTGTTATCTATTTATAATAGAGGTAAGTACATAAGTTGAAACGAATAATTGGAATATAAGATTACTAATATTAGATAGAGGTATTTGTATAAGTTGAAACTTACTAAGTGCCAACAATTCTTTTGGTATTTCCTTCAGTTTGATCATCTACTCCAAACATTCTAGCCATCCCAAAATCAGATATTTTTGGATTCATGTTGTTGTCTAATAAAATGTTGCTAGCTTTCAAATCACGATGTATAACTCTAAGCCTCGAATCTTCATGAAGATACAAAATTCCTCGAGCAATTCCTCCAATTATCATGGTGCGGCTCAACCAATCTAGTTGTTCTCGTTTTATATGTTCTGTAAATTTATCAAGTTCAAGTAGTACTTTTTGAAGTTAGGAACTACGAAGAATTATATTTACTGACACAAACATATATGAATATTCATCAAATGATGTTCACATACCAAATAGAAAATAATCAAGGCTTTTGTTGGGCACATATTCATAGACAAGTAAGGTTTCTTCTCCTTCCAAGCAAAATCCTAAAAGCCTGACAAGATTTCTGTGTTGAAGCTTGGCTACCAATACAACCTCATTCTTAAATTCTTGTACGCCTTGTCCAGAGCTTTTTGACAACCTCTTTACTGCTATTTCTTGGCTATCACTTAGCATTCCCTGTGATACGGTATACATATAGGTGCTTTAGTTTATCCAACAATTTGTTATGATCTAAGCAATTTATATACACTATGCAATGTTGGATTAATAGAATGACTCATGAACTACTGCATTATATATTTGTTGGATTATTACCTTGAAAACTGCACCGAATCCACCTTCGCCTAACTTGTTATCTTCGGAAAACTTATTTGTGGCAGTTTCGAGGGTTCCCAAATCAAATTGCAAGGACTCAGCCGTCCTCATATCTTTTGCATTGCAAAGAAAGTTACGATCATATGCCAGACACATCAAAATAAATTCAAAATTTTCAGTTCTAACTTTTGGGTTTCATTTGTTTTCCCTTACCTTGCCTTTTGCCATTTTCTTGTTGCAGTGCCTCATCGTTCTTCTTTCTGTCTCTTGTGCCCGGGAGGCAGTAGCCCAATGCTACAAGGACCAGAGAGACAACTAGAATAGCAATTACGACACTCACAACAACAATGATAGTTATAGAGGAATGTTTCTTTCTTCCTGCAGTAAGAACAGTTTGAGTTTGCTTGTCATATAGCTCTTTTTGTACTTTTAAACTCACAATTTCCATTGATTAATTTAACCAGTTGAACATGTTTGTTTTCTGAATACTGTATTCTTTCCCTTTATAATATGCGTACTCTTATCCACAAAATATCTATCTAATGACTGATAAGATTAAAGGTCATACATATATCTAAATCTTGGTTTAAAAATATAAAAAACAAATTAACAAGAGAACTGTTATTGATACTCTCAATTTAAATCTTAATTTAAAACTATAAAAAACGAATTAACAAAAGAACTATTATTGATACTCTCATCATTAAACACTACAACTGATGGCATAAATCCTTTTTACGTGCACAAGGTAATTTACCTATAGGATGCTGTGCGTGGGTCCAATTGATGGTGTAAAAGAGGGTATTATTGAACCAAACATTACAACTGAGGTACACCATTCGTGCCCCTCGGAATTCCGATGATTGAGATTCTTTTGCAGCTTTTGCTAGACACCGATTGCAATCTGAAGCGGAGAGGTCCGGCGTGCACTGCGCAAGGCTGTACACCGTCTCATTTGACCCTTTAACTTTGGCTTCTTTGGTTGCAAAGTGTTTGCTGTTATTAGCAGTCTCAGTGGTTAGCTCATGCAAACTAGTTGCCACTACCTGGTTATATGGGCTTTGCCCTGTTTCATCAAACCCGTCCCACGAGCCCGCACGAAAATAACTGTCCACGGAGAAAAGTAATGTCTCATTCGAGTAGCGTACCATGCATTCGTAGTACCATATGATAACCTCTTTTCCATCTGGGCAGCGTTGTGTTGCGTCCATGATTGCGTCGCCCACGCACTCTTTGCAAACGTTGGTAGAGACATCACCGCGACATAGAAACATCCCATATGCCTTTTCAGTTGAGTTTCGGCCAGCGGTGGCAGTGTAAAAGCCGGTGTCAGTACGTGTGGCGTTCGAGGAAAGGGATTGGAGAAGTTGACCGAGATTATGTTGGAAGCTGTCGGGGTCGGATTCGAATACGTCGGTGGGGGTGAAAGTGGTATTGTTTTGGCAGAAATGGCAGAAGTAACGAACTGCTTCACTTCTAGCGATCAAACTCATGAGAAACAGAAAAGGGATCGTAGACATATTCCTCATCATCTACCCCTCGCTCTTAATTACAAATGCTGATCATATATTCCTAAGTTTAACAATTAGTGATTGTTTGAGGTAATTAGATGGCAATTGCAAATTCGCAAGCATGGCTTGTTGACCCTCAAGTCAACCATACCGTGTGATTCATGAGAAAACATGCAAGGGGAACGGCAAAGTCAAAAGTAGCACACGTTTTGTTGATAATACGATATGGTATTAGTACTTGCTACCATTCCTCTAATTATCTAGCTTTTCGTTTATAACTTTTTCACGTATAAAGCCTACGCAACTCTAATGAAAAAAAGAATGCTATATATTGTGGCAGTCTCAAGCCAATAAAACACTGTTATATTGATAAGTTGAAATTTAAAATGCATGGTAATCTCAAATCAAATACTACGCGATTAGTTTAAAATGCCGCTACAATGATATCATTGTATAAACAAGTTTCTCTTTTATATTATATCTTTGTATTCTTTCATCAGGGAGGTTTCACACTGTTATAATTGAAGATGCTGATATAGACGGGAGCGCTCAATTAAATATTTAAGGAAGCTTCTTCCCAAACTAATACTATTCTACCACTGAAATAAACGTAAACCACAGATTGGAACAGGAGTGGTTGGCTGGGCCACTGATCTCTTTGCTTCTCGGGTGCGTGCATTCTCTTAGTCAACAAACTAAATCAATTATAATACGCAATTCTGACAATTATATACTCGTTTGGTTGGATATACCTTTCTACTTTGTGGTCAGAATACGATTATCAATTTGTTATGTAAGATGATAAGGCCGGCTAGACTGACTGTTTCTTTGATTGATTGTAATCGGAAAATACATGGTGGTTCCTACGATAAGCAAGAAAAGTTACTATAGTTGATATTGCTGCACACCTTACTCTGGCATCACATTTGTGTTTATTTATGATATTAAGATTAAATTTATAGACGTGCATAAAGAAAAAAATAGTGTGCATAAACAGCTTCCCTTAACAAATTTGAGCCATTTACTATAAGAATGAATCACACTATTTAGCACCTACCTAATCCAAGAATAAATCACACCAGGACGGTCGAAGTCAACGGATCAAACGGGTCCGGTTGGTCAAGGTCAACGCATCGGGTCAAACCGGGTTGACCCGGTTTAGGGTTTGGGCCCTATGTTTAAATGGGTTTAGGATTTACGGTCCTGGGCCTGAAAGCCCAGCCCAGGCCAAAAAGGGGCACGGGCCTAAAGCCCTAAGAAAAAAGGCCCAAAGCCTTTTGGTTTTTTAGAAAACAATTATAAACAAAATAAATTTTGGTTTGGGCTGGGTTTTTAAACTAAAAGAGTTTAGGGCTTTAACATATAAGGCTCAAAGGCCTTTCAAACAAAAATAAGTAAAACAGAAAATAAAAAGGGTTGGGTTGGGTTCTTAACGGGCCTAAGGCCCGAGGTGTTTGAGGAGTGGCCTGAAGGCCTGTCACGGCGAGGAGGATGCCGGAGCTTCCCCAGCTCCGGCCGACGGCCACACACATCCCTAGACTCCGATCACACATGAAATTGAAGTGTAAAGTGAGGGGAAGAGGTTAGTCACCTTTGGTTCGCCGTGGGAGGGCCGGATACGGTCGGAATCTGGGTTGGGTGTGCCAGAGCCTTTTCTTGGGTTTTGCCGCGCCTCGCAGCGGCGAGAGAGGGAGAGAGAAAGCAGATGCTGGTGGTGTTGTCTACGTCGAAGAGGTGATGTGAGTGGGTGTGTGTGTTCACTCGGAGGGAGAGGTCCGACAGTTTGAGAATGAAAGAGAGAGAGAGCAGAAAGTGAAAGGAAAAGGAGGGTCACGGGGAAAGAGAGAAAGGATGGGGAGTTGGGGAGTGCTGCCCCGTGGCAGTGTATGAATGGAGATGGAATCCCACTTTCATTTCCGGATTGGGGAGAGAACTAGGGACCAAATTGATAATTTCATAAACTTTAAGGGACCAAAATGAAATTGTATTTAAATAAGGGGGTGGGGTTTCACATTTGTGTTCCCGCACAAAAACTTTCAAAGAGAACCAGCTGCTATAGGTTCGCTTCTTAAGTTGTCCAGTAACTTCCTCAGCTCTTGATTGAATCTGTCTATGCCTGATGACAATCCGTTTGGCAAGTTCCTTGTATAGTAAGAAGGACTAGTTTCCATGACGCCATAAATATTGGCTTTGTTTGAGTAATGTAACATACACTTGTCATTCTGGCCAGTTACCCTTATCTGATTAGGACAACCATGCGTGGAGTTATTGAAGCACTCACCACAATCCTCCACTGTGACATCACCTCTATAAAGTCCGATTGCATAAACTTTTGTCTGATTTGTGACCATAAGAGGAGTTGTAAAAGCCATAGCTAGCCGTTGTGGTTGTTATCGGAGGGCAGGGAGGAGAGAAGGGTGTTGAGGTTTGTGTGACAGGTACTGCTTGTGGTGTACTTTTCTTGGTTTGCTATATACAGAAGTTGTACTGGAAAGGTGGCTGAGCAAGGGCTTGAGCCATCATGAATAATAGAAAGGAAAAATGGAAAATTAGAAATCTTGAGGAAACGATTGCTAGCAATTTACTTTGGCCTTTGATCTGTAAGGGGAATGGAAATCTATAACTAGCTAGACTACTGTACTAAGAATGAAGTCATTGAAATCGTGTTTAGATCGAGATGCAAGCACTAGATGTTTTGAATTTTGGGGACTAATTGAATAGTATCCGGAAACAAAGAGAAATCCGGAATGTCTAGTGCATGTGCTCGAATTGGTCCGACTTAGAAATAATTAAACAAGACTAGCTTGAAGCTTCTGATTAGTTCTTGCTTGGAAGACTAATACAATTCAACCTCTGGATTGAGCCAGCAAGAACAAACCAATACTAAATTCCTCGTTTGCGTGGCCTATCCATTCGTATGTCTAGATGAAGCAGACCAATGCATTCACTGAGAATAATGGAATGATACATCGAGGAATATCAGACAAATACAATTAAACAGATTGTACATCTTTTAATCGACAATAAGTCGTGAATGTCACACCCGCCCCTTATATAATTAAATATTCAAGAATTTCCCCCTAAAGTTTTCTAAAGTTGCAATTGGGTCCCTAGACCCCGGGCTGCCACGTGTCAGCACCCCATCTCCCTTTCTTTTTCTGGTTTCTGTCCCCCACCCCGAATCTCTCTATCTCTCTCTCTTCCTTTCCTTTTCCTTTTCTGTCACTCTCAAACCCTCTCGAACTCCCTTCTCATCGAAACCCTCTCTCACTCCCTAGCTCTCTCGCTCGATCTCGCTATCACGAACGCACGCTCACCATTATCTGCACCCGTCTCTCCCTCTCGTCTTCTCGGTGTCATCGCGACAGAAGGAGAAAACCCCGAGTTTCCCCCGGCGAGTTCTCTGCATTTTCCGACGAGGTAAGCCACGATCGACTCCCTCTTTCACTCATTTTGTGTCTAGGTTAGAAATTAGGAACTAATTGGTGAATTATTTCTGAGTTTTAGACCGGAACCAAGGCTCGGGTGAGTACACCCTTTTTCCGGCGAGTCCGTGAGGTTTCGAGACTTTTCCGGTCACTTCCCGTTCGTTCCTCGTCGATTGGAAGGTATCACTCTACTCCTTTCACTTCGTACTTCAATTTCATGCATAGATCGGAGCTTAGGATCTCCGTTAGTAGTCGGCCGGAGCTGTAGAAGCTCCGGCGTTGTCCCTGTCTTCTCAGGCATACAAACCAGGCCCTTTGGGCCAGAACCCGAAACCCAAACCCACTCGGGCCTTGGGCCCGTAACCAGCCCAGCCCAATCCCTTTTAATTATTTATTTATTTTATTCTGTTAATTAATTAGGGTTTAGGGCTTTTGGGCCTTGTTAAGAAGTTCTTGGGCCTTAAGCCCGTTAGGGCCTAGCCCAGTACCCTAGCCCGTAGCATTTTTTGTTTAGGGTACCCTAATTTAATTAAGGCCTTGGGCCTCAGAAAAACTAAGGCCTTTGGCCCATTTAACCAAGTCCAAACCCAAGGCTTATAAGCCTTGGGCCGTTGTATGAACCAACAGGGCCTTTGGCCCGTAACCTTTCAAACCCAGAAGCCCATTGGGCTAACCCCTAACCCAAAACCCTGTTGGGCCAGACCCTCCAAGCCCAAACCCATGTAGACCCAACCCAAACCCTAACCCAGGTCCGGATGCAACCCAAACCCGAGTTGACCCGACCCGTTGACCGTTGACTTTGACTTTGACCAGTCAACGGTCAACGTTGACTTTTCTGTTGACTTTTTCGGGTTCCGTCCGGGACCCATCCTAGGCTAATTTCGACGTCCTGGACCTGTTTTTGAAGTCGGTTTTCCCAAATAAAGTCGTTTGAATAGAGTTTGACTGAGTTGAACCCTATTCATGCGTAGGTGCTTATTTTGGGACAACGGCTCTTCGCTATCTGCGTGTTTTTGGGTAGCACAGTACTGTGAGTGGACCCCTTCTAAAATACTTATTTTATTTAAAGAATTTACCTGATTGCAGAGCTTGAATATAGAATAGTATGATATGATGTTTGTGTATTGAATAATGTGATATAATGCTGAGATTAAATAAATATATGTGGCATTGATCTGATATTACCTAGTGGTCCACTTCCGCTACGGGATGTAGGGATAAGGCTCCGGTCCATCCCGGGCGACGGTTATGGTGTTGGCATAGGGCCTGGAGTGTGTTTCCCCTGACTTTTGAGTACAGGGGCGGGGAGCTGGCATTGGGCCTGAAGTGTGGTTTCCTCTGACTGTTTGCTCAGGGACGGGGAGCTGGCATGGGGCCTGAAGCGTTATATTGGACACTCACTAGCGACTATTTCTTATTGATTATGATTATAATATATAAATTATGAGTTGTGATTGAGATACTGCACTATGGTAGACTTAGGAAAACTTACTTATATGTCATGTTTTTGTTTTCTAAATTGGGGGTTAGTATCTTGATAGCTATTTTATTATATGTATATCAAATTGGTCCACTCACCCTTGTTTTGCACCCCCTTCAGGAGATAGGAACGAGGATTACGATTTGAGCTTCGAGGCGTTTCCCTACCAGTGACCCAGTGCTATCTTTTCCGATTCGTCACTTTGTGTAATAGCACTTTCCTTTCCCTAATTTCCGCTTGTAATCCGAATTAGACTTATGCTCTGAACATGATCTGTTGTAAATGTTTTTCAGTGTTGGCAGTTGAATATTATTTTGATGTGAACATGTTTCTACGGCTTAGTGTATAATTAGAACAATACTTGTTGTATATACATATATTGTATGCATGTTGAGGGTATTTTTGGTTTATCAATTGTCTTAAATGGCTTACGTCACCCCTCGGGTGTCGGCCAGCACGTGACCTTCCCGAGGTCTACAGGACCTCGGGACTGGGGCGTGTCAGTGAATATATATGAAACTTTAAGAGGTGAGACATAATTAAAACTAACGGATGGACCAGTTTTCAGATGCAATAACAGATAATGACAGTCAATTGGATGCATGTATCTCACCATAACAATCATATTCTCGTATCGAATTACTTCCGTGACTGTTGTCCCTGTTTCTTGTAGCGATAGGTGTGCATAAAGAGAAAATGGGGTGTATAAATTATTTCTTTTAACAAATATGAAGAACGAATATGATATATGACGGAATTGATGTTATCTTAATTTTTTTTCCCCCACCTAAAATAACACTAATTCCGTCCCACATCAAAATCACACCATGTAGCACCTATCACAGTAAGAATCAATAACATGTTTAGAAGAAAAATGAATCCAAAGGGCTAAAATACATAAAAAATTCAGATATAAATTTTTCCTAAAAAAAAATTCAGATATAAATCTGTCAACAAAAAGAATGCATAAGAAATGAGCGGGAAAATATTCAGAGGAGAGAGAGAGAGAGAGAGAGAGAGAGAGAGAGAGAGAGAGAGAGAGAGAGAGAGAGAGAGAGAGAGAGAATCTTAGAGGGAAAAGCTTTTCATTTCACAACACAACCACTACAAGGCATTTCCTTACAGTATAAATACTCACAGTAACTACCTTAGGACATAACACAACCAATCTCCTAATGACACTTGTCAGTCAATACAAGGCTAACAACATTCCTCAACTATTTATATCCTAACAAAATCTTCAAGCACTATTGAGGATAGACTTCCGTACGTTATCATGGAAACCTCATCTTCTGGTGTTCAACCCAGTTGCTCTTAGATCGATCCAACTAGCCGGATGTCACCCCTGAATTATTCTCCCGTCTCAAAGACATGTCGGATCTAATTCTATCGAGCTTATAAAACGCTTGTTGTGAGGGTACTAGAAAAGTGACTGAGTAACTATTAAGCATTAGGACTATAGGATTCGTGGTTGGGTGTTTAAGATTACTTGTTGGAGGAGAATTGAAGTACCTGAAATTTTCCACTCCAACACTATCTATTTTATCAAAGCTTAGAAGATCCTCCTCATTTTCTCCATGATGAAAGTGGCTAACACACCAAAATCATAGGCATCTGACTTAACAGAAATGTGCATCGCATACTCTGAAGCCATATATCCATTGCACATCTAGAAATATAATGTTGTTTTCATCAAATCCTCGACGGATATCCCATACATTTTTTGTGTTCCGAACCCCCTTGACGGATATCTCATGCAAAATTAAACATTTGAACAAAAACTTGTATTATTTTTTTCTGTTAACAGACGCATTTTAATGCATATAGTGAAAAACTCGAAGTACATAAAAAAAGTCTAACAATTTCCTGGAACAAAAACTTATAAGTTATAACCATAAAGAACTCATCACAGTCACAATTAAAAAAGTAATTAAACTAATCCCATTACATGAAGCACTACATAAACTATTCAGAGTCAGGATTAAGCTAGCTTAGTTTGACAAAAATAGAAAATAAAAACTAAACTAGCTTAGCTAATTAATTACAAGTGTGTTCATGATTAAACTACTTCGCTCTTTGAAGAACAGAAAACCTGAAGATGTACTTGGAAGTTTTCCAGTCCCAGTCAAGGTAAAGACTGATTTCGTCATTTTCCTTCAAGCCTCTCCGAACCACAGACTCCGGTCTCCAACCTCCATTCGGAACGTAAAAATCGCCAGAGCTCCAATGCTTAAAAGCTAACTCATGCCGGTTGCACGTATCCCAGCCCACAACTGTAACTGGTAAGCCCTCTTGACTGTCGACCATCTTGGCTAACTTGTCGTCCAAGTAAGACATAACGTGTTTTCGCGCTCCCTCTTTGGGCATCAACAGCCTGCTCAGCTCTCCGAGGTCGCTCGCTGCTAGCCTCTTCCTGATTTTCCAAATTGAGCTGTAGTCCCAGGTCGGATCCCACAGATACATATCGGTAGAAGGTTCGTGTCCTCCGCGAGGATCATTCAAACTAATGCCGAGGCCAACGCCGAACAGTCGTACTTTTGAAGGGTGGTGATCTTCTTCTTCTAGTTTCATTGCTAATTTTTCGATTGAATGTAAATGCTTGGAAGTGTGGAAGATAAGAGAAGCACTCTGTTGATGTATATGAAGATTTAATCATGCTTGGATTAGGAAAGTATTGGCTTCCTAATTTCATTAGGAAACTTTTCCTTTTGTTTCATCTTTCCCTTTCTAATTATTCCTGGTTCGGGGAGGTATTTTGTTTTAAATTTTCCAATTCCGTTGGGACCTGGGTTGGTCTCTTTGTGGCGTGGCCCGCATACGTATTCAGTTGGGCTCCTTTCGAGCTGTCCAATTCCTTTGGGCCTGGGTATGAACCGTTTTAGGTTTTTTTTTTTAATTTTTGTATTATGGACATTTTAGGTGTTAAAATTCCTTATTTAATTTAATAGGAAACTAGATATATAATTTGACACAAATATTTGAGTTATTTTAAGATGAGAGACAATGTTTCATAAAATGCCTAACAAAAATTTATTTTTGTAAGACCGCTTTTTATATAGTAAGGGAAATAGATTCTCTTCGGATGATCCCCACATCTCAACTGTTCATCGTATGTTGTGCAGTCAGTTTTCGTCAGATAATATTTGATTTAATTTTAAATAATAAAAGTCAAATGATTTCTGAATGCACGATACACATTGAACGGCTGAAATGTGAGGATCCTTAAAATCCCTACATAATGGATATGGAGAGGATCCATTTCCCTTGCTATATAAAGAGCGGTCTTACAAAAATATTTTTTGTCAGACATTTTATGAAACATTGTCTCTCATCTTAAAAGACAAACTCGATAGGAATTTAATCAAACACTTTGATCCTCACCTTAAAAAGAACTTAAATATTGAGATGAAATTATTTATCTTAACCCGAGATTATTGAAAAGAAATGCAAATTACTAGAGTAAGCCTTATTACATTGCTCTTAATGGATACAAATTCAAGTACTTGCCAACAAATATTACACTTGCTAAATGTATGTCAAAAATGAAACAAAATTGAACATGCTTTTTCACCAATCGCTTCCACGCTCTTAAAAAAATGCGTATGATGATGACAAGCATAGCGACAATAGCAATCCCAAGAACGATGATGGTGATACTTTTGTTGTTATGCTACTCGTACCATTTCCTACAAAAATCACAAGGTTTTTAGTCAAAGAAGTAATAAGCAGATATCAAGAGTACAATATTGTCCTATATTTCCTTTTTTTATGAACTTTCAATATAGTTTTGAGATCTCCTAAACTTTCAATTTGAGTCAATCTGAATAATAAACCCTATAAGTCATCGAATTTGCTGCATATGTGTAAGTTTCAGTTCATTTTTATTTTTTCTCATATCTCGCTCTCAAGGATTTGAAGTATTTACTATTTTTTGTAAATTCTGATGGAATTAAGAGAGAATTAAGACAAAATTGACAATTAGGATATATAATGGCATGAATTTGGTTTAGAGTTCCTCTAAACTTCTAATTTAAAATTTTCCGAGGGCAAAGTGTAACAAAGTTCAGTTTCATTTCTAAAGTTTTCCCTGAAATTTAAATTATTTGCGAGACATATAAATGATATACCTTGTTTGCCTGGAAGATTTACTAGGGAATCAGATGCTGCGTCATAGAAAAGATTGCTCTCAAACCTCAAATTACAGCTGGGTCTAAGGACTCTCCCTCCTTCCTTTCCTTCACAAAATTTGTGGTGGTGATTCATTCTCAAAATCTATAAATAGGCTTCTCCATCACAAGACAAAACCACCAATTCACAAATACATTTATCTACTCCCAAATTGGAAGAGAATTCTCAAATCCTTGAAACTTTGAAGTTCTAAAGCTCTCAAGCATCCAGGTTCCCGAAGAATCAAGAAAGCTCTCTTCGTTCTTCATTCATCGTTCTTCGAGATCAAGCCCCGACGGCCCTTGAAGAAACATTCATCCAACCTTCAAGATCAAGTCCAAAGGCCCTTGAAGAAACTTCCGCCGACCTTCAAGATCAAGCCCAACGGCCCTTGAAGAGACTCCCCCTATTCATCCAAGATCAAGCCTTGACGGCCTTTGGATCAACAAAATCCACAAATCAACATCTTACGGAGATCGAATAAGAGGATCGAGCAAAACAGATTGCAACCCCAAAATTCATAAATAAATAAAAACAAAATATTTGTTTTGTACAGGTGTTCTTGTCTTTGGGAAATTTTCGTGTTCACAGTTTGATCATGTGGTGACTTCACAAGGTTTCATTGAAAACAAGATGGATGATTGCATTTATCTTAAAGTTAGAGGTTCAAAATACATTTTTCTTGTCTTATATGTTGATGATATTTTGTTGGCAAGTTCAGATATACTGATGCTGAAAGACACAAAGAGTATGCTCAGTAAGAACTTTGAAATGAAGGATCTTGGTGAAGCTCATTACGTTTTGGGTATTGAGATTATCAGGGACAAAAATAAAAGGCTTATTGGTTTATCTCAGACGGGTTACATTGAGAGAGTACTCAATCGATTCAATATGGAAAACTGCAACAAAATAGATGTTCCAGTTAACAAAGGTGATAAATTCTCCTTAGATCAATGTCCTAAAAATGAATATGAAACCAAGCTCATGAAATTGAAACCATATGCTTCATTGGTTGGCAGTCTCATGTATGCCAATATCTACACTAGACTAGACTTGGCCTTTATTGTTGGACTTTTGGAACGATTTCAATCTAATCCAGGAGAGTCTCATTGGGTGGCTGCAAAGAAAGTATTTGAGATATTTGCAGAAGACTAAGGGCTAGTTTGGTATTGCTGTGCTTTGAAAAAAAGCTGCTGTGAGAATAAGCGGCTGTGCTGTGAGAATAAGCGGCTGTGAAATAAATCAGCTGAGTGTTTGGTAAACATTTTTGTCAAAGTGCTTTTGGAAAAAAAAAACAGTTTGATAGTGGATCTTTTCATTAAAGGAGCACTGTAGCTCCGTGTGCTTTGAAAAAAAACCAGTTTTCCAAAGCTACAAATAGGTGCTTCAGCTTTTTCCTTTGATTTCAGCTTATTCTCACAGCAGCTTCCAAAATAAGCCTTTTTTTTTTAGTTTACCAAACACCTAAAACTCTTACAGCTTTTTTTCATGGGCGCTTTTTTTTTAAGCACCTCAATCCCAAACTAGGCTTAAAGCTTTTATGTTGGTTTATGGACAAGAAACCAATTTGGAGTTAGTTGGCTACACTTATTCAGATTTTGCAAGGGATATGGATGAGAGAAAATCGACTGGAGGATACATTTTCAAGTTGAGTGAAGGAGCTGTTTCATGGAAAAGTGCTAAACAGTCTATAGTGTCTACTTCAACAATGGAAGCCGAATTTGTGGCATGTTTTGAGGGGATGAAACAAGCAGTTTGGTTAAGGAACTTGCTAGCTGATATAAAGTTAGTGGATTCAGTTAAAAGACCAATTAAAATGTTTTGTGATAACAATGCTGCTGTGTTTTTCTCAAAAAAAACAATAAGAGAACTTCATACTCGAGGCTAATGGAGGTGAGAGAGATCGTTAAAAAAGGGGGAAATTGATATACAATATCTGTCTACTGGACTTATGATTGCAAATCCTCTTACCAAGGCCTTGCCAAATAATGTGTTTAAGAGGCATGTTATTAAGATGGGAGTTTTGGAGTCCTTTGATAAGTGGGAGTGTACTATTTAAAGGCTTGAAGATCTCTAGAACTAGGTAGTCGAAGCTGACTTAGTTATGCTTATTTAGTTGTTTTTAGTTTATTTTGTTTTGGTTTTCAGTAAGTGTTCAATTTTTCCAGTTATGTGATTAACTATTCCAGAAGACAAGTTTATCCAAAAATAGTTGAGATTGCTAGTAGATCATTTTGGATTTTGCTGGAGCAATCTTTATAAGCTGTTTTTTATACTATTGTGTTTTGATAATTAGTTTTTGATTATGAGGCTGACTAATATCAGTGGGAGTGATATTTGGTATTACTCTAGTATTGATTCACATGAATGTACAGATCAAATATGTTGTGATTATTGGATCGATTTTGTGTTGTACAGATCAGATTCTTGAATTCCATATTTTGAAATGTATTCTAGTGTGTGATTGTGAGCTTGTTGATTGTTGGACTTGGTGATCACTTTTATAAATCTTGAAAAACAGGTTTTACAAATTCATACTCAAGTGGGAGAATGTAAGTTTATGAGTATGAATTATGGAAGGAATCAGTTCTTGTGTTTAAGATTGATATGGAAAAGTCTAAGTCAAAAGCCTTAACTTATTTGGTTTTCTTGTGTAATAAGTCTTATGAGATTCTGAGTAATCCTTGTGGGATTAGAACTCGGTATTGGAACGCGTTTAGGATTGATATGTTGTATCAATTGTGAGGTTTGAATCCTAAGTCTATTCTGAAAGGGAATGACAAAAGGAGAACTATAAAAGCTTATGCCACTGCTTTTGCAATATACGGTTATATAGCTTTCCAAGTCCTATTGTTTAGGAGAACCATTGTGATTGCTAAAGAGAAGGTTGCAAGCTGTGAAGTCGCAATGGCTTCTTCATCTGGTTCCAATTCTGCAGCGAAGTTCTCGAGTCTTTTTCATGGTATAGTTCATCTCTTGGTTAAATAAAGTTGTGATTTAATTGGTTGTATCCATGCTTCTTAGATTGATGAGTTGTTCAAGTTTATTCTTACAGTAGTGTTTGGGCAGCAATGGCTGAAGTAACGAACTGCTTCACTTCTAGCAATCAAACTCATGAGAAACAGAAAAGGGATCGTAGACATATTCCTCATCATCTCCCCCTCGCTCTTAATTACAAATGTTGATCATATATTCCTAAGTTTAACAAGTAGTGATTGTTTGAGGTAATTAGATGGCAATTGCAAATTCGCAAGCATGGCTTGTTGACCCTCGAGTCAATCATACCGTGTGATTCATGAGAAAGCATGCAAGGGGAACAACAAAGTCAAAGGTAGCACACGTTTTCTTGGAATATTTAGATCGACGGGCACGTTTGGCTTCAACCTTCAGTTGATGTGGGTGCATCGCAAAGGATGTGCTATTACAGCGCGATGCATTTCCATCAATTTTGATGTACACTTAACAAAATTGCAGCTTCTTAGAAATTAATTCATTGGAAACTTTAACATGATTTGAGTGATAAAATCAATTGGTACCTTTAGGTGGACGAGGACCAGGACTAGGAGCCCTTGGTGCAGGCGCCGGTAATGATGTGGCGTTTTGGAGGAGTTGAAATTTTTTGCATCCATTTTTGCACGTGCCCATCAGTGTCTTACTTAATTGAATGACACCCGTCATTTTACTAACTACAACTAACACTGTTGACTTGCCAAGATTTAAAATAATAAAAAATAAACCAAATATTCAAGAAAAATTAAGAAAGGGAGATTATATTCACACACCTCAAATTACTTCTTCAATACCTTTTTAATTTTTTAATATTTTTCTATCAAGTGTTAGTGGTGTGTAAAAAATATTAAAAAATTAAAAAAATGTGAGAGAAGTAATTTGGGGTGTGTGAATATAATCTCTCTTAAGAAAACAACCCTAGCAGCCTTAAAGCAGCTTCTGTTCATAAATTATTTTCGACGCCATGCCCAATTTTCTCTGGTCTTTTCCCCTTTCTCAATTCTCTTTCCATGTTCTGCAATTGCTTGCTTAGATCTTATTGTGATGCATTTGTGTTTTCGATTTTTAAATCACTGTGAATTTTTTCCTGCGATTCATGACCGTTAGGTTGGTTTTAAGTCGACTTATTCTCTGGTCATTGCCGGTGAGATTCTCCGTAGCTTTCACATCGAATTTTTTATCGGTGAGTAGACACTGCAAAATTAAAGCCCTACCTCTTTTACTCCCCCCGTCGCTCTGTAATCTGTATGCATTAGGTTTCAAAATCGCAGGCCATAGCTTGGGACTGGTGCGACATCAACCTCGGCGGCCGACTGGTATCGCGAAATGTACTATTTTGGAACTGAAGGAAGGAAAATGAGTAAACATCAACAATTTTGTTTGATTTGGCGGTGAGGGGTTCGATTGATGATTCGATGTCGAATCTGAATCCTAAATATGGTGCGGCAATTTTGAGAGAGTGGGAAACCGCCTGTTCGGTAGCGATGTGGAGGAGAAGAAGTACGGCGGCGGGTATGGTGGCTGACTGATGTGGTCTAGTGGTGGCTGGGTTGAGGATCAAAGTGGCTAATAGGTATTTTTCAAAAAATTTCTTGAATATTTTGTTTATTATTTTAGATATTGTAAATTTAACAGTGTTAGTTCTAGTTAGTAGAACGACAGGTGTCATTCAATTAAGCAATGAGCAAAAGGGCCATAGGCAAAAATAGTGCAGAAAATTCCAACTTTCCTCCTCCACCTAAAGGCACTGATTGATTATCTAAGTCAGATCATGTTTAAATTACTGACATTAAATTTTGGCTGATGTTATTAGCATTTCAAAAGAATTATTGTTCATCCTCTGCGTATGATAATTGTGTAGAAATAACATCTGGTAAATGTTTTGGTGCACCTTGAACACGACCACTTAGTATTATTATTTTATTTATTTATTAATATATCTTAAAATTGAGACATATCAACCATATTTTGTATTGATACATACTTATTTAATTTGAGTTATGCTAGAGAGAATAAATTTGTAGACAAAATTTACAAACTAAATGATATGCTAGCAATATAAAATGGGCACGTTTATCGACGTTTAAGTAATAATTCAATCATCAACTTCTATGTCATTTAGTTTATAAACTTTGTCTATAAATTTAATCTCCCTATCATTACTCATTTAATTTACCTCCAAAACGAGTTGAAATTTTTTGCACCATTTTTGTCTGTGGCCCCTTTGTACCTTGTTTAATTGAATGACAATTGTCCTTCTACTATGTCACGCCCCAACCCCAAATATCTTAATGATACCGAGATGGAACGTGCTGGCCGACACTCAAGAGTGACGAAAGCAAAACAAAACAAAAAAAAAAAATCTATCAAGATAAAGAATATGCAAATACTATGGTGAAGACACATATACAACAGAAGTTCACAATTACAAATTTAAAAACAAGATGCACAACATGTCCATAACACATAGCTAAGCAAAAGAGTGAGTGCAAACATCACATTATATTACAACATAAAAGGAAATCCATACACAATTGGAGACTGCATAAATCATTGATAGGGAAAAGCCTCGAAGCTTGAGTCGTATTCCTCGTCACTAGCTCCTGGAGGGGGCGCGAAACAGAAAATGTGAGTGGACCATAATTTCAATAATAATACTAATGATACAAATTCCATTTTATTTATGAACATAATAATCGCTTGTTTTGAAAACATATATACTACTACGTAATAGGTTCTCTAAAAACTCTAATATGCCATGAAAAACCTCCGTAAAACCCATACGTAAAACTGAGGCATCAAAATTGTAAACCATAAATCTCAGTAAAACTGTACTCTCTAAGGGTATCATAGTCGCTCACAGGCAGTACCTGTCCATCACCTGAAGGTGAAGTTGTACAACACTGGGTTACGCCAGTGAAGAAACATGGCAGGCCCCATCACCCGAAGGTGAAGCTGTACGACTTCGGGTTATGTCGGAGAAGAAACTTTATAACATCTCACACCAACACTAGCCGTGACCAGTGAAGTTGTCCGACACTGCTTTCGGCAATGAAGCTAAGGGTATAACATATATCTCACTCCTCCTCATCTCCGTGTCCTATGGCCATAGACGTCTAATACCCGTGTTGTGTGGATGTATTGTATGATAACCCGCTAGATATCTACTCAAAATCTCAGAACTTTATTTCATAAATAAAATAACATAGCTCAAATCTCATGCCAAAGTATCAAGATCCAAAAGTTCCAAAAACCCGTAAAATAACTCATAAAACTATATTCTCATAAACCATTTGAAATTATACGTATAAACCAACATTTTATAACCTTTAATATATAAGAAACCTGAACATAACCAATATATATATATATATATATATATATATATATATATATATATATATATATTCCATAAGTAATTCAAATTACTAAGTAAATTCTCCAAATATCAAAATAGTCAATTTCATAGAACATAAAATGTAAAACTAATACATCCAACACTCAACGATATGCCAATTCGTAAACATATTTAAAGCATATAAAAATTCTACAATAAATATGCATGCAACCCTAAGCTTTATAAAAATATCATTTTAGAAGTGGTCCACTCACAAGTATTCTACTACTGGAGAGCCACTTGAATTAGGATGGACTGAATCACATCCCACAGTTGCACCTAAACACCAATAAGATTAGATTGAATTAATTAGGCTTAAATGTTTAATTGATACAACTCAAAGTTTCGACTTAACCCAATTTAAGTCTGAGGTCAAACTAAAACTAAATGGACCTAGGTCCCAATTTAATAGGACCCAGAAGTTGGTCTCCAAAAAGTTATTGGGTTTAAGTATTGGTTTTGAGCCCAAGAATTTAGGCTTAGTTACATAAGGGTTTAGGACTATGGACTCATATCCATAAAGGTTTTGGGCCTAAAATTGGATAACCAAAATTAATTAATAGGCTGGGTTAGTAAGTGGGTCGAATTGACCCGAGTGGAAGTAAGGGTCACCAGACCCCTCGAGAGAGAACACCGGAACGTGGGTCGGAAAATCCTCCCGATTCCGATCTAGGTAATAAACTCACTTAAAAGACATAAATCAACAAAAAAAATTAAAGATGAAGTGATAGGAAACGAGAGTATACCCCTGTGAATATCACCCGTGGTCGAGAATGATCGGGTTTGGTCACGGAACTTGCCGGGTTTTCTCGCCGGGTTCTGGAAAAACGAAATAATATGCATGCCGGGTTTAAAAATACAATTTCACACTCAAACTTTATCTCAGGTTAACCACAACCAACACCAAACCAAGGATACAATCTAAATATACCTGAGATGGCAATTTCGATCTCACATGCCAGACCACCACTGTGATCCTTGCGTCCATAGAAAGAAAAATAAGTAAATTGGAGGTTTAATTTGGTAAAATTTTGAAGTGAAGATGAAGGTGAAATGCTCGGAGCCTTAGAGAGAAAGTGAGAGCGTGTGAGAGCGTGCGAGTGCTAGGAAGAGAGAGAACTGATTTTGTTTTCAGAAAGTGAGAAAGAAGATGACAGACTCACTAGTGGGAAATTAAACCTAACCTTGGGCCGGGTTCGGCCTAACCAAATTTAAAAGTCTCAGGCCTTAGTTAGAAACCAAAGGGACTAGACTTGGGCCCATTGCAATTTAGGTTATTTTTGGGTAAGGGCTATTACATAGTGACTAGAACTAACACTGTTAACGCACATATTAAGGCAATATCTGGTCCATTTCCAGAGGAAGTATTGTTTGTACCGCTTGGAAACAGAAGGATTTGAAGGCATTGAATTGAGCAGGCTGTGGAGGATTTTGTGGGTATTTATTTATTTATGTTACATATGAGATTAGCATGTCCCATAAGTCACACAATTAGAATTAAACTTCATTGCCTAGCCCGCTCTCCATATGTCTGTATGCCTAATTTTCGGACATATCAAATTGAAATTATGAGTTTCATTTTCATTCAATTCCGTCATCAAAATAAAAATAAAAATAAATCAAAAATCAAAATAAAAAAAATCAAAACTTCAACATCCATGATTGTAAAAAACTTTGAATTTCAGAAAAGTTGGTATCTTACATTTGAACAATAGTTCAGCTTTTGAATATACCCAACATTTTGAAATAATTTTTTACATCATACTATCTGCACTACTACAAAAGGGAATATCATTGGCATTTTAAAACCGACAAGAAACACCAGTTAATGTTAGATATTTGGTAAAAATTCGACATTAAATCGTGCAATGTCGGATAGAGTTACCGACACCAATACTACCGTCACAAAAGGTAATGACGTCGCTTAACCCCCTTAATCCGCCACCAAGAAGTAAAGTAATACAAATTAAAAATAAACAACAACGTCCCTTACGTCGCTTTTAAGCGACATGAAATCTGACATGATGGCGCTTAAAAGCGACATTAAGTAAAAAAAATAAACAATTAAATAATCAGACATAATGTCGGTCCAAACTGACATCATGTAAGTTAAATAAATAAAATAATCTCGCTACTGTGTCCATAAAGCGACATCAAATATATTAAAAATAATAAACTTTAACAACACTCCCTCCATTTTTAGTTAATAAAAATTAAATAACAATTACAACAAATTATATGAAAATAAGCCCACTTGCGCGTGTTGGAGAGCAACACGGAGATGGAATGGCGTTCGTGATCATCGCAATGTAGTTTTGACAAAACACGAACACCATTGGAGAATTATACACCTAGAGTTTGATAGTATTCGATGACTAAAAACCATCATCATGGGCTTCTTGTTGTACCTCGCGAGCCTAGACGACTCCTGGGTGAGCTTTTCGAAGATGTCGTTGATGAAGCTGTTCATGATTCCCATAGCCTTGCTAGAGATCCCAATGTCAGGGTGGACCTGCTTCAGCACCTTGAAGATGTAGATCTTGTAGGTCTCCATGCTCTTCTTCGATCTCTTCTTCTTCTTGTCTCCGGCGGTGGCTCCGGCCTCCTTTTCGGCCTTGGGCTTCTTCTCAGCAGAGGCTTTCTCCACCACGACGGACTTCTTCTCGGCTTTAGGCGCCATTGATGGAGTTGGGTGACAGAAAATTTCACAGATTTGGGGATTGTTCGATTTGGATTGAAAGACTATGAGAGTTGGATATTTTTTAGATGGACTTAAAAATGGTGAGGATAATGTGTTTTTATACAATGGGAGCGGTTGGATTCTAGTGGCTAAAGTGGTTTGATGAGGATCGCTGTCTGGAATGTGATTTTGGCTGTGGATTGGGTTCATGAAAGTTCAAAAATTGACGGTTGCGATGAGGGACTGATCGATGACATCAAATAGTAAAATTTGGGTGACATTTGATAAAATTTTAAAAATGAAAATTCATTAAAATTATACAATATTTTACAAAAATAATAATAATAAAAGAATTGATTCTTAGCGACTGTGAACTTGGTTTATATCCCCAAGTAAATTGGAAACCTTAAAACCATTGCACAAGAGAAATGCGTATAAGATTCTAAAGTGGAATTTTTTTATAGGCTCTGCCACCTTATGTTTTTTGTATAATGTTTTATAATCTTGACGATACATAAATTGATATTAAAGTATAAGATGACAGAGATTTCATGATGAAGCTCACTTTAAGATAATTTTCTTAGCATTTCTCATTAATAACCGTCGAAAAGTTTTGTCTCCTTACTTGATCTCTGAATGTTTATTTTTTGCGATTTTTGGCATATGCAATCTTAAAGCATATATAAACAAGTTTGACGGTTGAATCGTTGAAATTAGTTTTGTAGAATGCGTATCCCATCAAAATGATAGATTCACTAACACTTAGAGTTTATTTATACTTTCAATAAGTATAACATAAGATTTTGTAGTATCCACTAGTGTAAATATTTTAAATTGAAGATCGAATTCATTCATTGTATTCATATAGGGTCAAGGAGCGTAGCTGTAAAAAAATCATCAAAATCGGAGTTAAAATAACTGTTAAATCGTGATTTTTCGTTGATAACCGTCGAAAAGTTTTGTCCCGTTACTTGATCTCTGAATGTTTGTTTTTTGTAATTTTTGGCGTACGCGATCTCAAAATATATACAAACATATTTGACGGTTGGATCGTTGACACTAGTTTCGAGTTTCGTAGAATGCGTATCCCATCAAAACTATAGATTCACTAACACTTAAAAGTTTATTCATACTTTCATTAAGTATAACATAAGATTTTGTGGTATCCACTAGTGTAAATATTTTAAATTGAAGATCGAATTCATTCATTGTATCCATATAGGGTCAAGGAGTATAGTTGTAAAAAATCATCAAAATCGGAGTTAAAATAACAGTTAAATCGTGATTTTTCGTTGATAACAGTCAAAAAGTTTTGTTGCGTTACTTGATCTTTGAATGTTTGTTTTTTTGTAATTTTTGGCCTATGCGATCTCGAAGTATATACAAACATATTTGACGGTTGGATCATTGACACTAGTTTCGTAGAATGCGTATCCCATCAAAACAATAGATTCACTAACACTTAAGAGTTCATTCATACTTTCATTAAATATAACATAAGATTTTGTGGTGTCCACTAGTGTAAATATTTTAAATTGAAGATCAAATTCATTCATTGTATTCATATAGGGTCAAGAAGTGTAGCTGTAAAAAATTATCAAAATCGGAGTTAAAATAACCGTTAAATCGTGATTTTTCGTTGATAACCGTCAAGATGTTTTGTCCCGTTACTTGATCTCTGAATGTTTGTTTTTTGTAATTTTGGTGTATGCGATCTCGAAGTATATACAAACATATTTGACGGTTGGATCGTTGAAACTAGTTTCGTAGAATGCGTATCCCATCAAAACAATAGACACCAACACTTAAGAGTTTATTTATACTTTCACTAAGTATAACATAAGATTTATTGGTATCCACTAGTGTAAATATTTAAAATTGAAGATTGAGTTCATTCATTTTATTCATATAGGGTCAAGAAGTGTAGTTGTAAAAAATTATCAAAATCCGAGTTAAAACACACACACACTCTACACCCGAGTGGTGCTTTAACCAGAGTACGACAACAGTGACATGAACTTCCACTTCTTGACCCTATATGAATAAAATGAATGAACTCAATCTTCAATTTCAAATATTTACACTAGTGGATACCAATAAATCTTATGTTATACTTAATGAAAGTATAAATAAACTCTTAAGTGTTAGTGAATTTATTGTTTTGATGGGATACACATTCTACGAAACTAGTTTCAACGATCCAACCGTCAAATATGTTTGTATATACTTCGAGATCGCATACACCAAAATTACAAAAAACAAACATTCAGAGATCAAGTAACGGGACAAAACACACACTCTACACCCGAGTGGTGCTTTAACTAGAGTATGATAACAGTGACATGAACTTCCAGAAGTACACCTTTCCTCCGATGCAGCGTCAAATATAGTAGTATGCATTACCAGTTTCCAACTTTTTATATGGTCCAAAAGCCTATCTAGTGGGGAGACTAACTTTTATGCTAAACTTTAAGCCGAAAAACACTTCCCTTAATATATCATATGAATGGTCCATGAAGGATTTGCATTAGAAGCACAAGTTTCTATGTTTTCATATTCAAATTAATATATACAAAATTGAAATGAGACAGTTCGGAAATAGCTCATATTTATCAAGTTCACCATAAACGGTTAACTTTGAGAGAAAATGAATTGAGTGATTGCATAAATTTGGAGTGTTATAATGAAAATTAGATGCAAATAAACTAAAAAGAAAAGAAATTCCCTGTTTGGTTTTGTAGAGAAAACCAGGACTAGTATCTGTCCCATTACTCTCCTGCACTCAACAGCCTTTGCAAGCTCTTCCATACACCAAGTTGAATCGGCATAATTGCTCGAAAGAATGGCAATGACACACCTTGATTCTTCAACTGCATTGTAGAGTTCTCAGATGGAACTTCCTTTCTTAAGTTTCTCATCATCCCTAAATGTGATAATTCCCTTTCGAGTCAGCACGGCATGGAGGTGGTTAGTAAAACTTGTGCGGGTGTCTGTGCCTCTGAAACTGAGGAACACGCTGTACGTCCACAGCGGCGTCGGCAAAGAACAAGAAGAAACGCCTGCTTGGGGGATTCATTGAAGGACTGTGAGGGTTAGTTTGGACAAAATCTGCAAATGGGGTTTAGCAATTTCCAAAGTTCTTGACAAAACAAACGCGACATTGCCAAAGACTTTCGGTGTCAACGCTACTTCAGCTGGCCAAATTGTTGGTAGTGTGTACAGCAAAAGGAAAACAGGGTTTCCAGACCCAAGGCTTTTAAGAGGAATTTCATCGAACATTTGGTAGGCATGGTGTAATAAGTCACCAAACTTGGCAATTGGCATTCATAACTATTCGGTTGTTGGTGGCAAAAGCCAAGCTGGGCCGATGGGTTAATGGGAGAGCACGGCTGAGTGCATGATTGAGGTGAAGGAGGAGCAAAACTACATTGACCTAGAAGATTATTGGTTTGTGAGCTGAAACTTGAAGGTGTAGGGACTAAAAAGTACAATTAGATTTGGTGAAGCCGGTTGTTTTTTCGATTTCTTGATATGGGTGTTCTTCGAAATTTGATGGGTTCGATGAAATCGGTTGTTGCTTGAAGATCCGAATCTCGAACCAGAAAGAGTCGTATAGCTCCATTACTTCGTTTGCTTCCTTCAATGGCGAGGCTGCTGAAAAAAAATCTGGGCTGAAACAAAAAAAAAGGCGTGGAAGAAGAAACAGGAAAGGGAGAAGAAGACTCCTAGTATTCCACAATTACTATTTAATTTCAGATTTTTTATTATTATTGATTTATTAAATAGTTTTTAATTTAGATTAAATAATGATTAATTTAGATGACGTGGACAGCCACATCAGATGCCACATAATGGGGTAAGAATAACATTACTGATTATTTTATACATCAGGCCTTTATTTAAAGGAATTTTCATTTTTTTTAAATGACAATTAATTGTGGAACACATTCCACATCGAACTTCAACGATCCAAATCATTAATTTTGTAAGTTTATCTCAAAAAAAAAAGAGTAAATTACAATTTGCACCCTTAAGTATGAGTGCAATTTCAACTTCATACATCATCTTTAAAACATTACAATTTCATACATCAAATATGATTTAGTTGCAATTTCATACAATCCGTTACATAATATGTTAGATTGGTTGTTAAGTGATGACGTGGCAAATATGAGACCTAGTTTTTAACGAGGTGGATGTCAACTTTGCGCCACATGGATAAAAAATTTATAAAATATAAAAAAATGTTATTATTTACAATATTTAATAAATAATTAAAATGTCAACAAAAAAATAAGGGCAAAAAATAGTTTACTACCCTCATGTTTTGTGGTTTTCAACATTTAGTACATCAATTTTTTTCATCCTAGAGTCATACCTAAAGTGTAAATTTTGGGACAGTCTCATACATCCGTTAGTCAAACTGTTAGTTATCCCGTTAAGTGATGATGTGGCGCCCATGTAAACAATGAATGAGCGCCACGTGACACACCTGTACCCGAAAGTAGGGCGTGTAGGCCGTCATGTGAGTGTGACGTAGCCAAGTGCGCTGTGCGGAAGCAAGGATCGATAACGAAGTACGAATTAATTAAAACCGAATTCTAGCAACCTAAATATGAATGTGTGCTAGAGATATTACAATACTTATACATATTCAGAGCGTACTAAGTCAGTGCAGTCAAGCATGAATAAAAGAGTTTAATTACACCATTGGTGCCCTACATATGATAAATCTGTCAGAAAAGCTGGAAGATCCTCGAAGTGCCAAACTCGGAATTCAAGCTATCTAGAACCTGGAGGGGCGAAAAACAAAAGGGAGTGGGTCAACAAAAACAATTCTTTTCAAAATCAATCTTTTCTCAAAAGTCTAGCCCCTCTTCGTAAAAACTGTATAGTTCCCAGAAAATAATACGTACATATATATCACAACCTTTTCCAGCATAAAACGTTCTCAAAGTATCTCAATATATGTCGTGCAATGCATTTCAATGCCATCTAAATCTCATAAACAATGCCATGCTATGCATTTCAATAATCATATCCCTACTATATGTCATCTCAGCCCTCGGCTGTAAATATAGCTCATAACATCTCAATTTCATAATTATATGTACTCTGCACATACATCAATATCTCATCATATCATCATCATCATCATCATCATCATCATCATCATCATCATCATCATTGTATCAATAATAAATGCTCTAGTGCTACAATCACGTGAAGACTGTGCGTATGAACGCGGGTCACCTACATGTCGTACCCACTCAAACGTGGTCTATACGACAAGACTGTGCACCTACTTGGATCAAAGGCGAGCATGCGGTGCGGAAGGTGAACGACACGTGAAAGACTGTGCCCTTATCTATGGGCGTGAGCACTAACAGTATGTACAGGTTTATGAGCTAACATATCATATCGTATCTCATATGTATCAACTGTTCGTTCTCAACTATGCATGTACCTACCTCGTACTCAACTGGCGTCCTCGGCATCAACATATGCATGAAATGTATATATGAATACTCATGCATCAAAATCAATTCATATGCATATCGTTAAAAACGTACTTTTCATTTAAAATGTGATTCTGGGAAAATCATGATATAAATATAGGTTATACGGAAAATAATACTGCCCACTCACTGATAAGTCGCTAGATCGTAACCCCCGCGTCGAGCCTGCCCACTCACAGTTAACGCCGTTAGGCATATTCCGTTAAAGTTAACGTCGTTAGTAACGGCGTCAGTTAACGGCATCAGAATATTCCGTCAGTTTTGACAGAATATTCCTCCTCCGGCCATCTTCTCTGGCAACTGTTTCACCGGAATTTCTGGAAAATTTTCAAAGTGTCCTATCTTGCTCATTTTTCATCATTTTTGACCCATTTTTCTTCCTATGTGCTCCAAATTAAGTGTAGAACATGAATATACCTTCAAAAACCTTGAAAAAGGTCTTAGATTTCCTCGGGGACGAACTCCAAAATCGGCCAACTCCGATGTACGTGATCCTGACGTCCAAACACCTCCAACGAACTACTCCGAGTCTCCTTAGGACCTCATAAGGCTCGCTGTGATCTTAGATTGCCCTAAAACGCAATGTATAAAAAGTTGATTAATAGTACACAAACTCGGACCTTGAGTTTTGGACGTGAAATCGAATGAAATCTTACTTGAAAATGGTATGGTTGAGTTCGTATGGACCTCATGAACACGAATATATAATTTGTTTCTTCGATCTACAAGGTTTTGATGGTTTGTGTGTTATGCTGTACGTAAAACCGAGAGAGAGAGAGAGAGAGAGAGAGAGAGAGAGAGAGAAAGATAGAGAGAGAGAGAGAGAGAGAGAGAGAGATCGTGAGATGAGAGAGAGAGAGTGACTGTGAGAGTGAGAAAGTGTTGGTAAGGGTGAGAGTGAAATGTGTGGTGTGTGGTCCTAATTTGACAAACACACAAACATCATTAAGCTTCCAATAATTGAGGGCCACTTTCCATTGGTCCTCACACCACACATATGCACACGTAAATAATCCCCAAGGGCAATTCCGTCATTTCATAGTTAATAAGTCAATATAATCGGGACGGGTCGTCACACCACGTGTCATTAAAAATATTAAAATAATTATTTAAATAAAAATAATATTAAAAAAACTCACCATTCTCCTTCGTGTGCTCCTAACCTAGAAGAAGAAGAAGGAAGAAGAAGAAGAAAAAAAAACCGATCCCATAAAAAGGAGGAAGAGGAGGAAGAAAAAGAAGAAAAAGAAAAAAAAATATTGAATCTGCAACCCAGAAGAAGAAGAAGAAGAAGAAGAAGAAGGAAGAAGAAGAAAAAAAAACAATCCCAGAAAAATGAGGAAGAAGAAGAAGAAGAAGAAGAAGAAGAAGAAGAAGAAGGAAGAAGAAGAAGAATGAGGTGAAGGAAGAAGAAGAAGAAGAAGAAGAATGAGGAGGAGGAGGAGGAGGAGGAGGAAGAAGAAAAAAAAAAAAGGACCTGAACCCTTGCAACCCAGAAGAAGAAAAAAAAAAAGGGAGCACCTAAAGCCCAGAAGAAGAAGAAGGAAGAAGAGAAGAAGAAGAAAAATAAACTGAACCCAGAAGAAGAAGATGAAGGAGGAGGAAGAGGAGAAGAAGAAGAAAAAGAAAAAAAAAAGGAACCAAACGCCTCTTCAAGGAAAAAGAAAAAGAAAAAGGTGAGTTTTTTTTAAAATTTAAATAATTATTTAATATTTTTAATGACACGTGGTGCCCAGTCATTGTCCACATGGACACCACGTCATCACTTAACTCTGGGCGCCACTTCATCACTTAACAGGAGAACTAACAGTTTGACTAACGAATGTATGAAACTGTCCCAAAATTTATACTTTAGGTATGACTCTGGGATGAAAAAAAATTGATGTACTAAATGTTGAAAACCACCAAACATAAGAGTAGTAAATAGAGATATACCCAAAAAATAATAATCAACCCCACCCAATCCCACACCCGACCCCTATCTCTAATCAACTCATTCTCCGCTCCTCTACCATGCCCAAACCTCTTCTCCCTCTGATAAACCCCATCTTCCATAACCACCAACAACACGCCTCTCTGTCACCATTAATCCTCGACACCACACCTTCACCCACAACCAAATCGCAACAATCGAAACCCAACAATTCAAATATATCGTGGTTTGAAATTGGGAATTTTGCGAATCAGTCTAAATCGAAAGCTTCCGTGGTTGAAATAGGGAACATAAGTCGACACATAGAAGAGAGAACCGTGGGTGTGGTGGTGGATCGACGAAGGAGGTGGCAACGGCTTTACCATGGCGACAACTTTGAGGTGGGTGGGTTCTTCCTGTTCTTCTTGTCCTTCAATGGCGAACCCATCTGGAACTAGATGGTGTCAAATTTTTTTTTTGAAACCCCACCTGTACACATCTCACTCCAGATTCGTCGATCTCTCCATCCCAAAAGCCAAAAAAAGAAAATTTATAAGGTGGAGCAGAGAGTGATGGGTTTTGGGTTAGTTTGGAAAGATGTTGCAGCGAGGGATTTGGATTTGTTGGGTTTTATTTAATTGCAGGGATTTGTAGTGTGTTGGTGCATGGCGAGAAAGGGAGGAAGTTCAGGTAGTCTCGTGCAATACGTGAGATTTGCAGGGAGGAAGAAGTTTGCACGAGGAAGAAGAGGTTGAACTTTTATAGGGTGGGACCCACTTTTTTTATAGTTTTTTTTCTTAGAATTACATTTATAAAAAAATTATTATTTTTCACATGTGGCATATTATTGACTGCCACGTCAGCAAAATAGTAGGACCTATAATTGCCACATAATTACGTAACAGTCAAATGACGGTTTGACTAAGAATGTGTGAAATTGAAATAAAATAATAAGTAATATATGATATTGAAATGTTTTAATTATGTTGTATAAAGTTGCAATTGCACTCAAACTAGAAGGTGCAAATTGTAATTTACCCCTTAAAAAACCATGTGCACTGACTTGTTCCTCTTCATCGTTTGTCTTTCTTTTACTCCAAATTCATTATTAGACTTCTTGAATAATGGATACTCAACAATATAATACCTCTTCAACATGAAGAAGAAAAAATTTCAAATACCTCAATAAAATATTGTTTCTAAGATATGTTGATTGAGAAATGAAAAACTTGCGTCAAGCTTGGAGGTAGAAAAGAAATTACTTACAAAGAAAACTTATTCATTCCAAACCCTTCAAAATGGTAGGATTAGACGGGAGAAGTTTCTTTCTGAAAAATCATTTCAATCCAATCCTAGAGACCAAACGAGGCCGGTCGTCAAGGTTCATTGGTCATACTTCACACAACATGACTTGATGAGATCTGTTGTACTTTCTGCTCAGTTTGTGTGAATACTTCCTTGCGAACTTGGAAATCTCTCCAGTCTACGTGTTGTGCACCTCGGTTGATATGAATTTTGTAGATACTGGAAGAGCATACGATTATTAGAGTTGTGGATTAAACAATTTACTTGTTTGGTATGCCTAGCAAGGAGGGTCTTTAGTCTTAGCTACGACTTGTATGGAGGACTGTTCCCAGTTCCAGGTAAGGCTGCGAATACGACTGGCCTTAAAAGTTCTTTCTCTACAGATGGACTAGCTACTTAAATGGCTGTATATAGTACTGCTCTCTATTTCTTCTTCGTACTAATTCACGTGACACCTTTCTGCTCTCTCTACTCAACCTCTTCTTTCTGCCTCTCTCCATTAACCATAGATTCCATTTTTTGTTACTTGATTGAACTTTTTTCATCCTTTCTTTCATTTTATTTTTTCTGCCATTTGACATCTGCAATTTGGTTTCTGCCATATGATTCCTACAAAGAGAGATTAATATTGTTTGAAAAGGAAAAAGAAATTGTAAAAAAGGGATTTGTTGTCATTCAATAGGAAAACACTACTCCATGAAAACACCCCCTCTCTCCAACCCCCGACTGCGGAAACATTTTGTCATTCCTATTGAATGATTTAAACTCACTGAGTTTCAACCTCAAACTAATTTATCACAAAATAGTTAATTTTTGTGTGGAAAGGAAGAATGAAGAACTAGAGCTCTGCATGCATTCTCATTGAACTAGTTTTTAATGGTTGAGATTAAACAACTTTGCTTAATTAGAGGATATCTCCCAATTGATTTATCATTATGGTGTTGAAGTATTGCTTCTATATATGTTGGGTGAGATTTGGGTCTTTGATTGTGGATGGTAGGGGAGGTTGCTAGTGGTGTGCCTGGGTGAGGGGTGAACAACATTGACTGTCTTTGGGTTTGGAACTTTGGGGAGGTAGGGGTGTATGTCGGTGTAAACACGAAGATTTCTTGAAACGAACAAGACAAGAACGCGTGTACAAAAATAATATTTGTATTAATGACTTTGTTTGGGTTACAATCTCTATGTGATTTGGTCCTCTGATTCGATCTCCGTAAGATGTTGGTTTGCGGATTTGGTTGATCCAAGGGCCGTTGGGGCTTGATCTTGGATGGACGGTTAATGAACGATGAACGCTTCTTCAAGGGGCGTCGGGCGCTTGATCTTGAAGCAGATTTTAACGAAGAACGAAGAGAGCTTTCTTGATCCTTCGGGGTTTGCTTGAGAACTTTAGAGTTTTGAGTACTTCAAGGCTTTGGTTTGATGTGAATTCTCTTCCAATTTTAGAGTAGAGAAAATGTATGTCCCCAAAAATACCCTTGATCTTTTGAATGAATCATCACCGTCCATTTTTGTTGGTGAGAATGAATCATCACCATCCATTTTGTTGGTGAGGATGAATCACCACCGTCCATTTTGTTGGTGAGGATGAATCACCACCGTCCCTTTTGTTGGTGAGGGTGAATCACCACCGTCCCTTTTGTTGGTGAGGATGAATCACCACCGTCCATTTTGTTGGTGAGAATGAATCACCACCATCAATTTTGTTGGTGAGAATGAATCACTACCATCCATTTTCGTTTGTTGGTGAAGTAAGTGTATGATGTAGGTGAATTGAATGGAGGTTGTAGGTGAATTAAGTGGATGATGTAGGTGAAATGGGTGGATGTTGTAATTTTAATGCAATGGTCGACATTTATTTCACCAAAATTTTAATGTCTACAATTGTAATTTTAATGCGTTTGTTAGTATTTATTTCACTGAAATTTCAATGTCATGTGACTTTGGTTGGATTTCTTTTTCGTATTCTTCTTTTGCTTTCTAAGCCAATTTTGTATGTGAGATAAAGCATATATTTCAAAGTAAACAAATTATAAGTTGAGTTTGGAAAGAGACATTTTGGTCCGAATAAAATTTCCCAAAGTTCAAGAACAAACTATTATTTCTAAGATATGTTGAATGAGAAGTAGAAGTTGGATTACTTACAAAGAAAACTTATCCATTTCAATTCTTCCAAAATGGTAGGATTAGATGGGAGAAGTTTCCTTCAACATGAAAAAACATTGTCCTCTATACTCAATATACCTAGAAGGTTATTCATTCCAATCCAATCCTCGAGACTAATCAAGGTATGTCTTCAATGCTCATTGGTCATACTTCACACAACTTAACTTGATGAGATGTGTTTTACTTTCTGATAAGTTTGAGTGAATACTTCATTGTGAACTTGGAAATCTCTGAAGTCTTAAGTGCTGTGGATTAAATCATTTACTTGTTTGATATGCCTAGCGAGGAGGGTCTTTAGTCTTAGCTACGACTTGTATGAAGGACTGTTCCCAGTTCCAGGTGGGGCTGCGGATATGACTGGTCTTAAAGTTCTGTCTCTACAGATGGACTAGCTACTTAAATGGCTGTATATATAGTTCAACCCTTCTTAATTTTTATCATCTTTGAGCAAGAAAATCAAAGCTTTAATTATTCTGTATGACTTTTCATGCATTCATGTACGATTCGTATGGATTATATATCAGAGTTTTTGGCCAAATGTATTGTTGAAAACTCCAGTGCAGGTTAATCGGAGAAATCAGTTTTTCATCCATATTAATACAACGTATTTGAAGGACCGACCATTCCCGATTCCAAATGGGGTCTTAAATTAATTTAAGTGTCTATAGATGGACTGGATAGTCTTTCAATTCTAATCGGTTAAATTTTTGTCGAAGATTCAAAGAGTCCGATTTGATGTGCATCGATTTAGAAAACGCGGTCACATGCCGTAGAGAATTTAATGGTTTAGAAAAAGAGAAGCTCGCTAGTATATATAGGTAGTACTACTCTGGATGGTTCATTGCTCATACACATCACCTACTTCATAGACTAAAACTTTATGGAGAGAAGCATGAGAGTTGTTTTACTACTAATCAAGTTTCTAGCTATTGCAACGATTACTTTCAGTATTGGTTTATGCAATGGAAATCCCCGTTGGCTTCCACGTTTCAAAGAAAGCCCAAGACAAGCACTTCTGATGTTCAAGCAAGATCTCAAGGACCCTGCCAATCAGCTTGCATCGTGGGTTGCAGAAGAAGATTCAGACTGTTGCAGTTGGACAAGAGTTGTCTGTGATCACATAACCGGCCACATCCACGAGTTGCACCTAAATAGTTCTGACTCTTTTTTGGATGTCAAATCTTCGTTCGATGGTAAGATAAATCCTTCTTTGCTCAGTTTAAAGCATCTCAACTACTTGGACTTGAGTAACAATAATTTCAATAGAACACAAATTCCTAATTTCTTTGGTTCTATGATAAGTTCAACGCACCTTAATCTTGGATACTCAATGTTTGATGGAACAATTCCTCATAAACTGGGAAATCTCTCCAGTCTATGTTATCTCCGTCTCAGTAGTTTCTTTGGTTTCAATCCTAAGGTTGAACCTTCAGTGGATTTATGGTCTTTCTCTGGTGAAATACTTGTACTTGGAGCATGTCAATCTTAGCAAAGCATCTAACTGGTTGCAAGTTACAAACATGCTCCCTTCGTCGAATATGTCCTATTGTAAACTTCATCACATTCCCCCTCTGCCCTCCACAAATTTTACTTCACTGGCCTTCCTTCATCTTTCTTTCAACTTTTTTAATTCTTTGATACTGAGTTGGGTTTTTAGTCTTAAAAATCTAGTTTTTCTTTGATACTGAGTTGGGTTTTCAGTCTTAAAAATCTAGTTTTTCTTCATTTCATTGATTGTGGTTTCCAAGGTCCAATTCCTGGCAGTTCAGAATGTCACATCTTCGAGGGAAATTGATTTGTCATACAATTATATTAGTCTTGATCCAATTCCCAAATGGTTGTTTAACCAAAAAGACCTTGCATTGAGTTTAGAATTAGAAGGGAATCAACTTACTGGACAACTTCTAAGCAATATTCAGAATATGATTGGTATTAAAGTTCTTAATCTCAGATGGAACCACTTCAATTCTACCATACCTAAATGGTTGTATAGCTTGAACAATCTCAAGTCCTTAGTTCTTTCTGACAATGCCTTACGTGGTGAAATATCGAGTTCCATCCGAAACTTGACATCCATTGTCGATCTTCACTTTGATGATAATCATTTGGAAGGGAAAATCCCAAATTCTTTGGGACATCTTTGTAAGTTGAAAGTTCTTGATGTTACACCCTTCTTTTTATTTAAAAATTTATTTTTGAGTCTTAAATGGTGAGCCCAAGGGGCCCACCCTGATTTTGTTTCCCTCTCCGTAACTCTCTTTCTCTCCCTCTTCTCTCCCTTATCTTTCTCTCGGCCTTCTCTGCAACTCTCTTTTTCTCCCCGAGGACCACACACACACACACACACCCAGTCACCTTCATCTCCCTCATCACCATCATCTCTTCCCTGCGAATTCCAGAAGGCTAAGATCGAGGGAGGATCACCCAACCTCCCCGTGGCCAGTACCACTATGCAAACATTCTTCCGGCAAGGTTCCTCGTCTTTTCGTTTTGGGTAAGCCTCAAAACACTCCAAATGATTCTCTTTTAATCTCTATAATTCTATTCTAACCTTGTGGTTGTGTTTTGGACGTAAAACCACGAAGAAACACATCGAGGAGACTTCCCCAGAATTCCGGCGAGAAACCGACGCCTTTCGAGGAAAATTTCAGCCAAACCACGGCGATTTGGCCGGCTTGCAAGGTATTATTCTCTTCTTCTCGTCGAGTACTACAACTTTCTTTTTTGTTTCACTTTATTTTGTTGAGTATTGAAGAAGTTATACTCATTTGAATCTTGCCAGTTTCCGGCGAGTTCGACGGCTTTTGAGGCGATTTCCGGCCAAACCAAGGCGATTTAGATGTTGTGCAAGGCACCATTCTCTTCATCTCTTCGATAACTACAACTTTCATTTTTGTTTCACTTGATTTTGTCGAGTATTGACAAAATTACGGACGTTCGAAGTTTGTGTAAAATTCCGGCCGAATTCGGGCATTCTTCCTCCTTGGGGTCCGGCGACCCATCAACCTTAGGTCATTTGGGCTTTTCTGCCAAGCCCAACCCAAACCCATTTCTTTTTTCTTGTGTTTTAATTTTTCTTAAATTGTTAAAAGGCCTTTGGGCCATTTCTTTTGGGGCTTCAAGCCCGTTGTTGAGGAAACCCAAAACCCTTATGGCTGGGGCCTTCGGGCCTTTTTAAGACAGGGCTTCAAGCCCTTTTTATTTAGGCCTTGGGCCATAAAGACTAATGGTCCTTGTACTGTTTCTGTTGGGGGCTTTAAGCCGAAACCCTAAAACCCCAAAACTCATTTAAACCTAAAACCAAACCCAAAACCCTTAAGAACCTAACCCAATTACCTAACCCTAACCCAATAACCCAAGCCCAAACCCTAAACCGGATTTGACCCGTTTGACCTATCCAACCCGTTGACCCGTGTTGACTGACCTGGTCTGACTGTTGACCTGGTCAACGTTGACTTTTTGTGTTGACTTTTCAGATTTCGTTCGAGACCTCTCCTAGGCTAATTTCGACGTTTTGGACCAGTTTTTGATGTCCATTTTCCCAAATAAATTCGTTTGAATAGAGTTTGACTAAGTTGGACCCTTTATGTGCTTAGGTGCATAGATTGTGGTATTGTTTCTTCGCTAGCAGCGCGGCTTTCGACGACGAAGTACTGTGAGTGGACCCTTTCTAAAAATTCATGTTTTATCAGTAGAATTGCACGCATGAAAAGCATGAGTTTATAAGAATGATGTATGATGTTACTTTTCAATAAATATATGTGCGATGATTCTGTATTACCTAGTGGTCCCAATTTCCGCTACGGGATGAAGGGATAGATTTCGGTCCATCCCGGGCGACGGTGGAGTTGGCATAGGGCCTGGAGTGTGTTTCCTCTGGCTATTTAGCACAGAGACGGGGAGCTGGCATAGGGCTTGAAGTGATATTTTTCTCTGACTGTATGCTCAAGGACTGGGAGATGGCATAGGGCTTGGAGGGATATATGTGGACATTTGACACTAGTGATTATTATATGCGAGTTATGAATTGAGATATTGCACGACATTCTAGGTTTTGAAAAACTTATGTTTATCATGATAATTATATGCTATTGTTTTCATGAAAACCTAGGGGTTAGTATGTTGATAACTGTTTTACTATTATGTATATCAAATTGGTCCACTCACATTTGTTTTGCGCCCCCTTCATGGCTTAGAATCAAGGCATACAATCTCTGCGTCAAGACACTTCTACATCGGCACCTTCGAGTCCTCTCGGTGTAGGACCCCATCCTTTGTTTATTCATTTTTTATATCATTTCTTTGCTAGTTTTCTAATTAGTTGTATGCTCTGAACACGTTCCTTAAATGTTAATTAATGTTCCATTTAATTCTTATTTCTTGTTCTTATGCATTCTAAATGGCCTACGTCACCCCTTGGGTGTCGGCCAGCACGTGACCATCCCGATGTCTACAGGACATCGGGATCGAGGCGTGTCACTTGACCTATCAGAGAACAATTTCATGGTTCAAAGAGCATTTGAAATCTTTGAAAGTTTGTATGGGTGTGGTCCAGATGGGATAAAGTCATTGTCGTCGAGGGGTACTAATATATCAGGTCCCATTCTAATGTCTTTAGAAAATTTGTCAAGCTTAGTAGAATTGGACATTTCTGGAAATCAGTTTAATGGAACTTTCACATAAGTTATTGGTCAACTCCAAATGCCAACGAATTTGGATATATCTTATAATTCGTTTAAAGGTGTAGTGTCAGAAGTTTCTTTTAGCAACCTTATCAAATTGAAGCATTTCATTGCAAAAGGAAACTCGTTTACTTTGAAAACTAGTCGAGATTGGCGTCCTCTTTTTCAACTTGAAAGTTTGCAATTGGATTCATGGCATCTGGGACCTAAGTGGCCAATGTGGCTTCAGACACAAACGCAATTAACAGATCTAAGCTTATCTAGAACAAGAATTTCAAGTACTATTCCAACTTGGTTTTGGAACTTATCTTCCTTACGTTATCTGAATCTCCCTCACAATCAATTGTGTGGGGAGATTCAAAATATCATATAAATTAGCTTACACTACAAGTCTATTTCGTATATCATCGTTGGCACATTCATCATACAAGCTTCGTCTTCGTATCCAAGTCACAGTCGTTAACCTGTAGTAAATTGGATTCGAAGGTTCATTTTAAATTAGCTTACACTATAAGTTTATTTCATATATCATCGCTGGCACATCCATCATACAAGCTCCGTCTTCATATTCAAGTCACAGTCGTTACTATCATCAATACAATACTATATATATGCTATATAGTAAGATATCTCTAGTGTAAAAACTTATATAATAATGTGTTAAAATTCAATATGAAAACAGTAAACAGAATTATTTGTACTAATTCTTCTTCTTCTATTTGAATTTTGAAGAAAAAGTAAGAGAATGGAAGGCAGTTCCCAATTGTATTTAGCATCTGATACCTAACATTTCGAAGTTGTTTCTAATTTCCAACCGTTGGCCCGGTATATATATATATATAGATAATGCTAACTAGACCAAATTTTTTAAACCAAATTTGTAAACTAAATAATGTAGTTATAGATGATTAGATTATTAACTAAGTATTCATTAACATGTTTATTTCTTAAGAAAAACTAATGAAAATAGCTTGAAAAGTTTTAGTTTTAATAAAAAAACCAGGTTATAAGTTTTGTTTAATAAAAAACCATATTATAATCTAAACGGAAGGGAATGCCGGATTTCGGCCGAAAAGTTGGACAAACTTTAAACTCTCATAACTTTGTCAATACTCAACGAAATCGAGTGATTCAAAAATAAAAATCATAGTTCTCGAAGAAACGAAGAGAATGGTACCTCGTATGATGGCTAACTCGCCATGGTTTGGCCAGAAAACACCTCGAAAGCCTCGGAGGTCGCCATAAAATGGGTAAGATTCAAAATGATATAACTTCTTCAATACTCAACGAAATCAAGTGATTCAAAAACAAAAATCATAGTTCTCGCACAATGGCTAACTTACCATAGTTTGGCCAGAAAACACCTCGAAAACCTCAGAGGTCGCAGGAAACTGGGTAAAATTCAAATGGATATTACTTCTTCAATACTCAACAAAATAGGGTGATTCAAAAGGAAAGTTGTAGTACTCAGCGAGACGAAGAGGAGGAGGAGGATGAGGGCCAAAGGAGAGCCCATAAGTGACTGGCTAGTGGTCGAGCTGTCGATTGGTTTGGTGGGTTTTATTTTGTTCTGTGATGATTTTTGGTTAAAAAAAAGTTATAGGATAGTTTTTGGTTAAAATAAACTTAGTTCAAGCCCTTTTTATTAAAGCTCCCTATTTCTTATTGGTGAGATATTATTAAAATTTTGGTCTCCCTACTATTACCCTATATTATATATATAATTCAATGGTCATCGTGAAACAATATATTATAATTTGGGTTCTGACATTTGCCTGCCACGTGTCTGTTTGATCCATAGATTCGTATGTATAAATCAATCTAATTTTGCGATTAGGAGCTCAACATAATCTGGCAGGATAGATTTCAGACTGTTTGAGGCTTCTCAAACAGGAGATAACCAGCTCTTGCACCAGTTGCTAGCAGAGAATCCACTTCTA
Organism: Crataegus laevigata; assembly: GCA_963580275.1. Classification (NCBI taxonomy): domain Eukaryota; kingdom Viridiplantae; phylum Streptophyta; class Magnoliopsida; order Rosales; family Rosaceae; genus Crataegus; species Crataegus laevigata. Next base: position 5,183,121 of record OY756951.1, on the reverse strand, counting down.
CTCCATAACCTTGCCCTAACATCCACCGAGAACCCGCTACATGTCGCTTCGTTTGCCGGACATGTCGAATTCGTTAAGGAGATTGTGAAGTTGAAACCAGCTTTTGTGTTAGAAACGAACCAGAAACGAACCAGGATGGGTTTGGCCCCATGCACATCGCGTCAGCCAACGGTTACTTGGAGATTGTAAGGGAGCTGCTGAGAGTTGACCCGAGACTCTGCCGGATGAACGGAAGAGATGGATGGACTCCTCTTCATTGTGCTGCCGCCAGGGGAAGGGCTGATGTTGTCGGAGAAATGGTTTTGACCTGCCCGGAAAGTGTCGAAGATGTGACTGTACAAGGGGAGTCTTCCTTGCATCTTGCTGTTAAGAACTGCCAGTTTGAAGCAGTTAAACTTTGGTTGAATTGATCAGGGAACTGAGGAAGGTGAACGTTTTGAATATGAAGGACAAACATGGTAATTCAGTTCTTCACCTAGCAACCTGGAAGAAACTGCACCGGGTTAGTACAATCTGATCATGTAGGTTATCTTTGACTCTTTGGCAAAGTGATATTTTAAAGATTTTTTTTTTTATTTTAACCTCGTTTTCCACCCAACTTACTTTCTACATTCATTTTATTTTTAGATGATTTATATTTCTTTAAAACTCTAATTTATTATCTAAATTACCCTCTCAATTCAATATATGAATTTATCTTTACGCCCATTTAAAAATAAAATTCTAAATCAAAACATATGTTCTCTCCTACCAATAAGTTCGTCGTCTTTTCTTTCAATTCTTTATTATTTAATAGAAATCAAAATTAATAACAATTGGTGAGAACAAATTTATCATTTAGGTTTACAGAAAGATGGCCATCCTTTTTTGTGATTACCATGTTGGAAAAGCTTGATAATACCCTTTTTATGAGCATTTGGGGCACTAGAAATTCGAGGCTATGGAACGAAGATTGGGCAGCCCAACTTGGTCGTCTCTCAAACTATTAAATAAAAAACAAATAAATAAAAAAAAGTAATGTTAATCATACTATGTTTTTATATCACATTTATATACCGACTTAGGTAGCATTTGATGTGAACAGCCACATTATTTGAAAAATTTGCAAAACCCAAGGAAAGGGAGGAGAAGACTCCTCGTATATCACAATATCATTTAATTAACTAGTTTTTTTAAATTATTAGTTTATTAAATGATAAACTAAATTAAAAAATCTAATTAATTCAAATGATGTGGCTATCTATTCACATCAAATGTCACCAAAAGTGGTATGAAAATATGATACAAAAACATGATATGAATAGCATTACTCATTAAAAAAAACTTACATAAATCAATTCATACTTTAGTTGAAGGATCTAAAACTTTAAAATCACCATCCATCCTTCAAAAAGAGCTTGTTGAGTGCCTTAAGGTTTCAGCCAAATAGAACATTAGTGAAAATTTACGTGATGATAAAGGTTTAATTATTGGGCATGAGTTTATTGATGACTTTTAGTTTATTGTTATTTCATTTTGTATTCAGTAATGCTAAATAGACTAAATTAGCAAATCAAATGACGTGTCACCAATAAAAAGTGAGCACGTTTATCAACGATTAAATAATAATCCAATGATCAACTTTCTTGTCATTTAGTTTACAAAATTTAATATCCCTAGCATTACTCTTTTGTACTTGATGGTAATTATACAATAGTGTAAAAAAAATCCAATTCATATCTAAAGTTTAAGTTGGGTGTAGAAGTTACATGGTTTAAATAAAATTTCTCTATTTTAAATTAGTCTAGTCCACGAAGTAAAGTTGCAAACTTGAATACAAAAGAACAGTCACACTATCTTGAACAACTAACTTAACTCATAAGTCCTAGCCTTCCCTTTGAATTTGAAACAGAATGTATTCAAACCTAGAAATGTTGACTTTATTATTTTACTAACGCTACCAATATGTTAAAGATATACTAGGTTATTTGAAATATAAAAAAAAAACGATATACTAAGTTATTTCATAAATTTTGACCAAATCCAACCTTATCAAATTTTCCTTCTCTATCTTTCATAAAAGATGAAGGATAGGGAAGGAAATACAATAAAGTTTGGTCATAGCACAAAAGAAGATGTGGTTAGACTAATTGATCATAGCATTGTTTGGGTCATTTCTGTTGCACCTCGAGTTCGAATCTCTATACTTAAAAATTTGAGTAGTTTAAAACATCGTTTTGAAAAAAAAAATGTATATATAAAAAGTTTAGAATCTTCATATATAGGTTGTGGAGTGGTTAGTTGACAATGGAACTACTCCAAGCGCATTGGAAGTAAATATTGTAAACCAGGGTGGTCTCACACCTGTTGATCTTCTACTAGTCTTCCCGAGTGAAGCCGGTGATAGGGAAATCGAAGAGATCCTTCGTGGTGCCGGAGCTTCAAGAGCAAGTGACATAAACCATACTCCCTCTCATTGCCCCGTGGAAACCAATACCCTTCGGCTGCAGCAGCCAAAAGACTTGATGGAATACTTCAAGTTTAAGAAGGGCAGAGACTCTCCCAGTGATGCCCGTACTGCGCTACTAGTTATCGCTGTACTAGTGGCTACCCCCACCTTTCAAGTTGGACTCAGCCCTCCGAATGGCATTTGGCAGGACACCTCTGGATCAAACAATAATGGGGCTGGCAGTGGGAGCAACGAACCTACACACTTAGCAGGGAAGTCTATCTTGGGTTCTGACGATGCAGTTGCATTTGTCTTCGTTGTGGCTTTCAACTCGATTGGATTTTCACTTTCGCTTTACATGATCAATGTCCTCACCAGCAATTTCCCTCTGCAGTTGGAGCTTCAAATCTGTATCGTTGCGGTGTACTGCACGTACAACTTTGCAGTTACCAGCATTGCACCAGATCACACGAAGCTCATCATCATTGTGATGACTTCAGTTTTGCCTGCTTTGGTTTCACGTGCTGTCCAATGCGCTAGGCGGCTTATCATGATCAGGGTTAGAGAACCTGTATTACATTGGACTCGAAGGTTGATTTTACATTAGCTGTACACTATGTCTATTTCCGGGATCATATCATCTTTGGCGCATTCATCATAGAAGCTCCAGCTTCATATCCAATTCACAGTCGTCACTATCATCAATACAGCATAATATATTTACTATATATTACGAAATTTAAGTATATGATAATGTGTTAAGAATTCAATAAGAAAACAGTAAACATAATTATTTGTACTAATTCTTGTTCTAGTTGATTCATGATGGTGTTAGTTCTATAAGTCAACATCTTTGCCAATCGTAATTGGGACTGTCGTTATTAATATTCATGGCAGAAATTTTTACATAATGATCATCTTTCCACATTTATCACAATGGCTAGCTATCTTCAATCACAACGACTTGTACTGCTCGATCAAACGGGAAGCACGGAGGCGCGACGTAGGAGCCACAGTGCAGCCCAAACTCTGCAGATAAGAAATCTGGAAATCAACACGTGAAACATGTTTATTTGGTCTCCTGACCATCCTCGAAACCAACGTGTGCACGAGGAAATGCTCCTGAAAGCATATATATGCATGTGGATTAACGGCACTGACATTTGAACATGATCTACAGACAATGATTGGATCAAATACATACATAAATTCCCCAATGTTTCATTAATGGAAGTTCTAGAATTGAAGTATTAAATGTCCCACGTTGAGACTGCGATCGGGCAAGGGGTTCTAAAATTTGGCTCAGAAGTCGAATCATAAGAACTTCAAACAACAAAAGGCAACGGTTGCTTTACAAAACCGACCTGTAAAAGGTACAGCAGAAAACATAAACAGTAATCAGAACATCAAGCATCACCATTCACATTGCCTCCAATTCAAAGTTCAGTCTAAAGGTAAAACAGTTAGTTCTTATCTATAGTCAATTAGTTGTCCAGTTATTGGTATTTTCTCCAGTTGTAGGAGATGGTTTTTAGGTTCAATTTATGTTAATAGCGAGTTTTATACCAAATTTTTGTGGCATGTTTATTTTGTGGCTTAACCCAAATCTCCACTCCTTAATGTATTAAAAAAATTATTATTCAAGACACCACAAAATAGGCGGCCTAATACTTTTAAGAATACTGTTTCGAAAATGACCAATGACCATATGCATTTACACTTGCGTCTATCGCTACGATGGATATATAAAATAAAAATAATTAGATAGAGTAAATTGTCTATTTTTCCCTAAACTTTCACTTAGTTTTTTATTTCCCCTATACACAACTTACTCTGCACTTAGATTCGACGAAAGAGTAAAATGCCGATTTTCTCCTAACTTTCACTTAGCTTTCAATTTCTCCTGCTAAACTTTTTAATTAGAAAATTAAGGACTTAAAAACTACTTCTTCTTTTTGCCGATTTCCTCCTACCGGTAGTTTTTCATGAATTCCATCCAATTTAACGTTAACTTTTATCATGTGTATACCACGTGACTCTCCTAGGGTTATCAATTATTTTAAAGAACAAAGTCACCGAACTACCCTCACATGTTGTGCACATACTTCTATTTAATAGAAATTTGGATGCAAATAATAAAAAACTAACATCAAGGGGAAATCAGACAAAAAAAATTAGTTTGAGTCTCTAATTTTTAAATTAAAAAGTTTAAAGAGAAAATCAAAAGATAAGTAAAAGTTCAAAAGGGAAATCAACAATTTATTCTTCAACGTAAATACCGAGTTAGACTAACCCATTAAGTAGTTCTGCCCACTTTCTATATCCCTTTTAATGTAAATTTGTGGTTGTAATTAAAAAAAAAAGTTCACAATTTGAAAGTGTTGTTGGGTGAACCACTATCTCCAGCCTTCTACAGTCTACTTGCCGACAGATTTTTTTTTTTTTTTTGTTAAATGATAAATTTTGTTAGATTAGTTACTAGATTCGAACTTTCACCATCATGCAAGGCTCAACACATTTTTTATTGTAGTGCAGATTTTTTAATGTATCCAAAATACAAAGTAGTACACAAGGTCTAAAATATCGACGATATCGGAAATATCGATAGTCCAAAAACAAGGAAATTTCTATGGAAATATCGGGATATTATCGATATCGATAAAAATTGAATAAAAACCACGAAAATTGTAAGAAAAACTTGAAAATTTTTATTGAAACTTTGCAGAATGTTTATTTAGTCAATTATCTATTAGTTTATCACACAAAAATTGGAAGGAAATGCATTAGATGATGGATTTAACTGATTTAAGTTGATTATATAGCGAGCTGGCAAACATTGTGAGTGTAAAATATATAAATATTTTAGCATATTTTTACAAAAACATAAGTGATATGGTGGTCAAAGTGTTGAAGGAGTAAAATGGGATGGGTTCGAATCTCCTTGGTGTTTTTTTAAATATAGAAATTTAAAAAACACGAAAATTTCGATGGAAATATCGATGACATCGGAAATATCGGTAGTCTAAAAACATAAAAATTTCGATAAAAATATCGAAATATTATGAATATTTTAGACCTTGTAGTACAAAATAAACTTCTTTTCATTTATATAATAACAGATAGATGCGTGTCCTGGCACACTCAAAAAATTCTAGTACTCTCCCAAGTTACTAGCAGGAGAACTTGTTCACTTTTTGCTTGAGAGAGAAATGGAGGCCCTTATTGCCTCGTACGGAAACTCGTCGTCGGCCTCAGACTCCAAGTCCCCGGTTCCACCTCCAGACCTCAACAACTCTCAAAACCCGGCACCAGCTCTGCCTCCGCCACCTCTATCACTTCGAGAAAGCCCCAATTCCTTCGGTAACCTCCAATTCCCATCAACTTTCTTTCTTTTTTTTTTTTACTTTCTTTTGAGATAGCTTTCATCAAGTTGCCGACCATGTGTTGATCCTCTGAAGGATTTATGGACTTGTCACTAAGCGATCGGCCGAGCAAAGTCAGGAACTTCCCTCACACCAAAGGGAACTACGTAGTATATGTATACATCCCAGGTAATCAAATTCTCGAAATTTCAGCTCGATTAGCAAAATGCGATAGCTTTGCAGTTAGATTTTGCTTGTTCAATTGTGTACTTTCAGTTTATATACCCCCCGCACCGAGGACAGAGATGGCCTTGTTTTTGAACAAGCTAGCTTCTGTGGTGCCTGGTCTCCATGCCGTTGACGTTAACGTCCCGCTTGACATTCTGCGGAATGACAAGCACAAGCTCGAACAAGTTGTTTTAGGTAGAAAATTGCATATAAGTCTGGGAAGAACTGTCCCGGTTCGGGTGCACCAGATTGATTCCTTGGTGACAATGCTGCGGCAGAAGCTTCAGATTCAGAGGCGGTATGGTTACGTTTACATGAACTTTAGTACAGTCATTTAACACAGCGCTGCAAGCCTGCAACTTTTTTGTACCCGATTGTCGATTTTTGGTTTTCAATACATTTTATTGTGGTGAAACAGATATTGGATTGATTTTAGCAAATGGGAAGTTTTTGTTAACGATGATCAGACCCGGACCTTTGTGTCGATAGAAGTCATTGCTGCTGGGTTAGCTGAGGTATGATTTAGTAACTGTCTAATTTCATGGGTTTTGAAACTTCGATATCTGTTTATTAGATTACAGATTGTTCAGTGCTAGTTGTAACATGAGAAGTGAAAATGGACAAGATTGTCTGATATATTCATGGTTCTCATGCTCCTATTATGTGAGAGTAAGCCTTCACTATGTGCAAATAAACATAAGAAAACTTAAACCATAGTTAGCTATAGCTTCTAGTCAAATTTAGTTTAGTGGAAGGTCTGTTGGGATGAGCAACAAAAGGAACAAAATGTTGGGGGATCTGACTCACCTCTGATATGCTGGAGGAGTAAACGGAGAAACCTAGCAAGGGCTTTAAGGAGTTGGCCTATATTGCAAATGGGTTTATGGTGGAAGACTTGGAACCCCCACTTTCTTGAAGGTATCAGCAGGTTGGCGCACGTATGAAATTCAACGGCCACGCATACTCTGTCACCCAATTTATGTTGTTCAAGTGTTTGGCTTGAAAACTCGTCACACATGAGGGACCATGTGAGGTTGTGAAGGTAAAAGAATCTCACATTGGCGAAATGAGAAACCTAGCAAGGGATTATAAGGAGTTGGGCGACTTTTATATTGTCATTTGATTTTATGGTGGAACGCCAACTTCCTTAAATACTCGAAGCGTACTTGTTTTTCGTATTAATACATGCTTGAGTTAGATTTCATTGTCAAATCACTGCCATCACAGTGCTATAAGTCTGAGAGTTTTCAACTTCTATTGATTTCAGATAACAAAGCAGATTCAAGCTGTCAATGAGGTGTATAAGCTTCACAATCTTCCTGAGTTTTACAAGGTTAGCATTTTAGTGCTTTACCAATCTCGCATAACTTCATGTATATGCAGGGAAGAAGAGACTCCAGAGCAATAATTGGAGCAAATGAATGTGCATAAATATTACTAATTGCTCAGAAAACTAATTCACTTCATGGGGTGTCGTTCGTCGCAGGTTCCACGCCCTCATATATCGGTAGCTTGGGCATCGGGTGACATCAGCAATTCCCTGAAGAAAGTGTTTGAGGGAGAAAGAAGAAGATCTGCATTTGGAAGATCATTACAGAAAAGTATTTTTACCAGTAAGTTCAATGGCATCGAATGCAGGATCGGGAATAAAATACACAAAATATGTAAATTTTCTGAAGTATAATGTAATTGATAAGTTTTTAACTATATAGTGACATATGTGAGAAAATATCGCAGAGTATTGAACATGGATGAAACATTGTACCTCCAAGTACTACTCGTTTTTGGATACGATTTTTGCTTCACCTCTATCGACTGAGATTCTTTGCTGGTACGGTTAACAACCTCTCCAATGGCCATTTCGACAATGTATTGGCTGTAGATCCCTCGCGTCCTTGAGGCGAAGACTGACGTTACTGATCCTCCTTCAAAGAAAATTCTCTTCCACCTCCAGGCATGCCGCTCTGTCAGTAGTGGAGGCGTTGGCATGGAGACCCGCTTGTAACTTTGTTGGTGGCGGTAAATCTCCGGCAGAAATTGTTGCTGCGCATATTGCGGAGAGCAATGATGCCATCACCAAGCCTTACAGGTCCGAACAACGTGTTGGACTCGTTGCCGGTGGAGTCATCCGTGGCAGCTAAAAGTCCAGCTATCCTTGGTGAGCCTCCAAAATTTACCTGTGGAGATGGACTTTATGCGGAGGCTGCCGTCGGCGTTGGTGAGACTTGGTTCCCCTTCCCCACCGTTGGATCTTCAAGGTCAATGGATTCGAACAGCAGGTGCGGGTGTTGGTCGATCAGACGGGGTGCTGAGGTAGTCTGTAGTTAACGTTATGGTGCTTGAACGCCACACCCAATCCATGACCGGGAACACATCCCAGGCCAGGCGGGGACAGAATGCAGGTCGTGGAACGTATGTACTATTCGCTATCTCTACTTCGAACATTGCGTAATGGCTCCCGGCGCCCGTTCCGGTGAATTTTAGAAACCCCTGGAGCTGTCAATCCATCCAAATCTCCATCGTATGCGTAGCGCAAGTTTTTGCTGTTTAGGTAGGTTTGATTTCACCACCACAAATCTTGGCAGAGTCAGCATTTTCATTCTCTTCGAGCAACAAAAGGTAAAAGGGGATGATGTCGCACAAAGGAAGAAACCCTTCAATTTATTAAGATGTCTAGCCATTTTCCTGAACAATTGATGTATATACAAGCTCTTGGTTACATAACAACTCAGGAGAGGATGTATGTATTGCATCAAAAGAGAGGAGAAAAATATGAAGTTTCTAAGTGGTAAGGGAACGACAAATGACGGCGTTGCACTTCTAATCGAAGGGATCAATCCGAGGGTCGTGTTCGCTTGCCATCGCCATTCCAGTGCAAAGGCATGTAGGGCACATTACCTGCCAAATCACAGATACAATGTAAGATATAGTTGACATTTGGAAATCACCTCTCCTAAACTTCATTTCCGGTGCAATTTTTTTCTTCCAAAATGTTTTTCACATGCCCAAAAAACACAATTATCATTCACCAAACATGTGAATCAGCTAGTTCAATGTGAATCAGCTAACCTTTCCCGCTCCAGAGCAGTTTGAACATCTTTCGGTTTTAGGCAGTGAGAGGGGCTGACTTCCTCCATCAACTGTTGATACTGGTTCAGAAAGAACAAGGGTTCCAGTGCTTGAGCAGCGAGCACAAGCAAGATATCCTGCATAAGTATCGAATATACAGATCAAGAATATAGAGAAGGTAGACTAGACACTAACAGGTAGCGAATTCAAAGCAATTAACCGTAATGGACATATTCTGGCTCAAGATGCAACCCTAGATTTTAGTAGATTCATTCGGTCCAACCCAAGTAGTTGACATATGAAACCAATACAAACATCTCCATCTTATATATTTAAAGGTATAGCAAAACATATAACTAAAAGTGAGAAATATAGGACATTATCATACCAGTTCCAATACAATATTTGCATCTTTTTTGCTCCTGCTGTTTCACATTGTTTATTTCAACTACCATCAATGCTGAGATCACTCCGACTGCTCCTCCTGAGAACGACGCCACGATGGGATCAACTTGGCTGCAGTTTGAAAGCACGGCAGATCAATAAGCAAAACTGGACACAGCATAGTATCAACATCATTTAGCTGCTTCATGTCAAGATAGATGACATCCTACATTTTTCCAATGTTTAAAACTTGAGGATTCTCATAAAATTTGACTATATCGGTTCCCAAAAGTAAAATTTACTACTTTTGGTTCCTACATTACAGACAGAAAATCGGAACTATTGAATTAAAAGATTCATATCAAGATAGATTATACAAAATTTCAAAACAACAATTACTAGAGAATGGGAGGGTTAAAAGCCCGAAATACGAGCCATACCTCAACTGCAACGGCAGATGCATATTTACTATAAAATCTTTATATGATGTGCCTCCTATCCCCAGCTTCAACTCCAGCTGGAAGATGTAAAGATAATTGTAGGCAAAGAGTTAGAAACATAACCGAATCCAAACTACACTTATTTGATATGTTTCCTCATTTTCTGACTTGCAAATTGAGAAACATATTGTCAGTCCAGTAAAACAAAATCAGAAAACGTTGGCCAACATACTCTCTGAGACAAAATGTAATGTTTATGAATAACAGTTAAAACTAATTACAAAGTTAATGCATAACGAACTTACAGAGGGTGATATGAGGCCACCGAAAAGTATAAATCCCGCAATAATTGAATAACAGACTGCATAATACTGCTTAAGGTTGTCTGAACTCTGCAAGCAATGCATTCACAATTTTTATATGAATCAACAAAAGGCTACCTTAAAATGTCGGGGAAATGAAATAGCCAAGGTTACTCAAAACGGTGAAACCTTTATTAACCATGAACATACATATCTTCATAGGGGTAAGCAGCTTACCAGGGGAGGCAAAAATGGAATGAAAGACGGAAAATTAGGAAGTTCGTTTTCCTGGTCTAACGTTCCAAGCTCTGCGCTTTTAATCCTTTGTTGTATCCGCAGTCTGCGAACCTACACAGATTGAAGCTTATAAAACAACCCAAATACTCACAATTCACAAATCACATTTATGGCAAGAAAAATTAAAACGAGTCTGTCTAAAATGGCAATCATATGCAACAACATGCTAATACGAAGAAAGTGGCCTCACCTCTTCCATATGCAAGAAAATCTTGTTCCGTCGGCTTCGAATATTATCTTGGATCTCCTGCAACTCCATTTTGGCAAAGTCCTGCACCATTTCAGGCCCCTCTATAATACAAAATCTGCATAATTAAGCATGTAAAATAAGATTGGATAATTACAAGTTTTTGACAAAAAAAAATTAAAAATTAAAAATTACAGGCTACAAAGTGATTTCCGTATCATTGTTTGGTTAATTAACACCAACGGCAAATAAATCACATTGGGTTTTCATATAAAGCTACACACTTTTAAAGAGCAGTAACCAGAATCATTCTTTGATAAATGATCACTATGAGTCAAACTCAATAAAATTTGATCAATTCTTTTTTCTGTCGTTAAGGTGGATAACTGAACTAAGAATTCTCTTTCTTTATCATCAATAGAATCATTGTTCGAGACCCAGAATTCTATTTTATCATCAATCCAATCACCTTTCTCGTTTTTTTCTTTTTCTTATCAATGAATGGATCTCTTTACTTGTATGACTTAGATGTCTCGCCTGCAACCAGATAAATTTCAAAGTGCAAAGCAACAAACCAAAGATTGGAACTTTGAATTTCCACTTTCTGTTAATTTCCTAGAGAGAGAGAGAGAGAGAGAGAGAGAGAGAGAGAGGGAATCAGAGTACCCGGCGGGGTTTGTATCGGCGGCGGGATTAGAATCAGAGTCAACAGAGGGACCGAAAGAGGAGGAATCGGGGTCGGACGCCATCGCCATGGATCTCCATTTGGAGCTGCTTGTTGGTTTGCGGATTCTTGCGTAGCTGAATCTGGCGCAGCTGGAGCTATGTGATTTGTACGGACAATACCGATTTGCCGGGAAAGAGACGACCAAAAGTCGGCCGGAACAGAGCATCTCTCTCTGTAAAACACCAGAGAGCAGAACTCCCCGTTTATCTGAAAAATTGCGATGGTACAAGTGGAGACGAACACAAAGGAAATCTTGAAGCACTGACAATGTGCAGAACACTTGTCAATTACCTAACACAAGAAGTAGGAGTAGTAGGGGGGAGAGAGATGGCGCGATCGGCAAAAGAATAAATAAATGGAGGGAAGTGGATGATTCTTGTTTCTCTCAACTTCTTTTTTTATTTAGAAAACATAATTTCTAGTGGATCTAGTCGTTAGATTCGAGTTGGTGTTCACGCGTCTACTACGCTTCAGTGCATATTAAAAAACAAAAGGTAATTTAGTCCATAAAAATTTTACTATTTAGTTATATATCAATGACATGTTTTTGTTTTGAGCTTAATCAATGGCATATTTTTATTAATTAAACATAAGTCAATGATGAATGCCACATAAACTTTAAATCATTATATGTAGTTAAAATTTGACTCTTTTATCATGCAACACGGCCTCCTCGACCTCAACAAAGTCCACCAATATCCCAATACTAAAACCGAGACCCCATGTTATGAATTCGAACTCAGACTTTTACCTCCATTTTTTTTTCCGAGGCTTCATGATTTTCCGACTAGATAAGGGTTGGGAACTCATGAACTTCTTCCTTTTTATGGTTCTAATCTTATGCCAGAGTTGAATGTGAAAATCCCTTTGATTTGGTGAAGGTTAAACGAAAATCAACTCAGAGAAATTTTTCCCAATTTTCGGTGAAGGACCGGCGAGGTTGCAGGTATTTTTCGGCCAACTCCGGCCACGGCTCAGCCTCAATTAGGTATATTTCTATTCATTACCTCTTGAGCTTTATTTTGGCTTTTGAATCTTTGAATTTGGTTGAGAAATGAACCCGTTATGGCTATTTGAAGTTTTCCGGCCACCTCCCCTGCGATTCCAGTCTTCTTCTTTGTTAGTTTTCTATATGAATTCACATAACAAGAAACAGACAATCCACAAACCTATTTGAATCTCAATGCACAATCATAGAATAGGAAACAGACACTGGAACGAAGTGTCTGAATTCACATAACAAGAAACAGACATTGCATTGCAGTGTCTGAATCCACAAACCTATTTGAATCTCAATGCACAATCACAGAACAGGAATTAGACACTGCAACAAAGTGTCTGAATCCACATAACCGAAAACAGACATTGCGTTACAGTGTCTGAATCCACAAACATATTTGAATCTGAATGCACAATCACAAAACAGGAAATAGACACTGCAACGAAGTGTTTCAATCCACAAACAATTGAATCTGAATGCACAATCACATAACAGGAAACAGACACTGCGTTGCAGTGTCCAAAAAATTGGAGGTTGAAGGTGGTGGGAGGCGGGGAGGTTGAAGTCTGAAGGAGGTGGGAGGCACGATTTACAATGAAGGAGATGGAAAGGTTTGGTGTTTTAAATAGTAATGACATCATTTGTAATTTTAATTTGATTGAAGTGTTTTAATGTATCTTAAAGTCTCATTGACCTATTTATAATTCCAATAAACTTGATTGACCTATTGTTAATATCATAACTTTTAATTGATTTTATACAAAATCACCTTTAAAAAAATTATATGTTATTCATCAATCTGATAATCCGACAAATAACGTTATTTGAGATATTGTTCTAAAAATCTTCGTCTTGTGCCGTTTAGGTCCTGTTTAAGTGTTAAGTGGCTGGTCACTACTCTGATTATTTCTTAGGCGTTTGAAAATTAAGAGATGATGCTTAGACCTACTTAGGCGTCCGCCTAGACACTCATCTAGGTTGTCTATACTTGTGACTCTCACTTAGAAAATCGACAACGTTAATTTTGTATTTTATTTTTGTTAAATAAATTGTATGAGACTTGTTGAATACTTGGATAAACACTTATTATATACTTGTTTATCATATTTTCAAAATATTTATTTTATTTTGTAATTTTATTTATCTCTGAACAATTATATATTTTTAAATATAAATAGACACTTATTTATAAAATATATAATATTTTTGAGAGTGTTACTTATCTCATGCAAGCAATTGTTTGTTCTACTCAAAATTTAAAAAATAAATAATAATAATAATAATAATAAATAAAAAAACCATGAATGGAAATGATGCGTGGTCATTCATGTGTGGTATGACTCAATTTTAATGATTGACTCAATTAATTTTTTTTCATTTCTTAGCATGCGTCCAAAATTATGCAAATTCTTTGCATCTTTCTCTATTCTCATGAGTGAACAAAACATGCTATAAATTTCGTTAAGTTCCAAGAGATATCCAACCGGGCAATTTTCTATTTTATTTTAAGAGAAATATTTAGGAGACTCTTTTAAAAGTGAAACTCGTTATAAATTTTCTGCCCTCTTATATTTTTAGCATAATGTTTTATAATGTTTGCATTTGAATTGACGTTAAATTGTGTCAAATGATTTGTAGAGAGTCTTATTTTGAAGATAATCTACTTAGCATTTATTTTATTTTAAACAAGAAAGGAAGTGACAAAACATGATAAATCAATCATTTTCGTTATCTAATAGTGTCTCTATTTTTCTCTGGTGTTGTGTGTTTCGTGTGACAAAATGAAAACGACTATCATCATTCACCATGGATTCATGGTTTTATTCTCATATCCATTAAATGTGGATAATTAGAAAAAAGAGATATTTGTAATTTTCTTTTTTATTCTTTTTTTTTGTTGTTGAGATATTTGTAACAAAATTAGTCCAATATTTCATGACCATGGAATATTGTTTGGTCCAAATGCAATTCCATAAATGTTGTCTTCGTCCTTGTCTTTTTCTGACTTTTGAGACCTTGGATTCAACATGGAATTAATATAAATCGGTTACAAACGCCAAAAAATCTCATCGACATTTGAAACACCGACGAAAACATTTAAAAAACCAAAAGACATGCCATTTTGAGACTATGGCAATAACTTGGTGGTGCTTGGTGATTGGATTTGAACAAATGAAGTCCATCCCATTTGTTAGTGCCATTTGAAATCAAACTTTGGGTTAGGTACCACGTTTTTGTGTTAAGTTTCGAGTCTCAAGTTAATAATTTTTGGTGTCCAAACAATCGTCATATCTGTTGAGAGTATCCACTAATTCAAAGCTTAATTTGAAATTTATGTTTCAATTTAGAGATGACTCTAACAATCAAGTATTGACAATTATTTCTCTTTGTGTGAATCTTATTTTAATAGGAACTTGATGACTTATTTCTATAGTCTTAGGTTTGAGTACCAATTAAGTTCATCTTACATACTTAATGAATGTCCATTACATTTTTTATTTTGTAATGTATCACGATGCAATTAGTCACACAACGAGACAGATAAAAAGAACTAGTGGATACTAGGGTCTTGAGTACATCGCTCATGTCTTCGGATTCAGCATATCGGGCCGGGTTCCGCCGTTCGAGTTCACTCGTATATGTCACGGGCCTCACATTTGATACTCAAATTCATCATATTTTATCCAACGGTGGCAACTGATGACCCCAAAACTGCGGCTACGGTCCCTTTTGTTTCACAAACCCTAGCAAAACCTCCCCCTATAAATACCATCACATCCGCCGCAGAAGCCACCAAATGCTCCTTTCTCTTCACTTTTACACGCTAATCCTCTCACAGAGACGGTAGGGAATCCAGTTGCTTCTCCATTCCAGAAAGCTTTCCTTGTCCATATTTTTATACCATCGCCTCTGTTTTTTTATGTATTTGCTTAATTATTTGAGCAATTTTATTTATCCCTGCTATGCATATTTCTGATATTCAGCTTGTATTTTATCAAAAATAAAAGTCTATGGGGTTTTTTTTTTTTTTTAAATTTGTTTGATGAGGCCGGTGATGATTTATACATATTTTGCCTACATTGCTTGATTATCTCATATTGTTGAGATAGTGATAAAACTCAAATGTATCTGAGGCCGGCCTTCCTCTCCCTGGGAAGAAGAACAACCTTTTATTTTTATGTTATTTTTAATTTGGGTTAAATGTGATAAAATTGTATTAATATATACAAAATCCATGTATTTTCATAAATAAATAGTTAAGAAGAACTGCAATGAGCTACACCTGATGGATTGTTAAAGTTGAGAAAATAAATTTTTTAAAAAACCCTTCATGTTGCGCACATATTGGATAATGGTGGTCCTATCCACATTTTTTTTTAACCTTTCATATATCTATTTCAATTTTTATCAATCTGATCAAATGAATTAAAAAATATTGAAAGACAAAAATTAATAAGGAGTATATAGAAAATAAAAATAAGAGCGTGGATAAACTACCCATTAGACAAACAAACAATGGGTGAACTACGGTCATATAGAAAAGAATTTTTTCCGATATTTTTTATGGTGCTTCAATTAAAAAGTCTGCAATATCATAAAGAAAGGAGAATGGATAGAGATCTCATTTATATTATAAAAGTTTAATAGATGAAGTGAAAAAGTGTATTTGATGTATTGTGCGATCTATGTATACCATTAAAATTCAAGGAAATTTTTTATAAGACGACAATAAGGCCAACAATGCTTATGGCACAGAATGTTGGGTCAAGCATCAATACAAAAAATAAAGTGTAGCAGACATCAATGTCTAAAATATCGATAATATCGGAAATATCGATAGTCCAAAAACACGGAAATTTTGATGGAAATATCGAAATATTATCGATATCAATAAAAATTGAATAAAAACCACGGATATTGTAAGAAAAACTTGGAATTTTTTGTTGAAACTTTGCAGGATGTTTATTTAGTCAATTATATATTAGTTTATCACAAAAAATTGGAAGGAAATGTATTGCATGATGAATTTAACTGATTTAAGTTGATTATATATTGAGCTGGCAAACATTGTGAGTGTAGAAAATATGTAGTAATTAATGAAAGAAGTTTAAACACACCATAATCATTTATATATAATGAATTAGTACAATGGGAGAGGTTCGAATATTTTCACATATTTTCATATTTTCACAAAACCATAATCATTTATATATAATTCAAAACAAAACCATATATATAAATATTTTAGCATATTTTCACAAAAACATAAGTGATATGGTGGTCAAGGTGTTGAATGAGTAAAATGGGAGGGGTTCGAATCCCTTTGGTGTTTTTTTAAGTATATAAATTTATCCTAGATAATAAACATTAGCTTGCAAGCCTTGCAGACATCTTAACGACCATATAAATATTATTGGCTGAATATGTAATCACAAACACATCTGTAGCGAGTTGGATAAGGCCCAGGTGCGTGGTTGACAAAGGGAGGGGTTCGAATTCCTTTACGCGCAAGATTGAGATTTTTCAATATTTTTCAAGGAGACTGAAATACCTCTGTGTTTCTTTTGGCTCTCGAAAAGGACATGAAAAGAACTGAATATCCGAGGTAAAGTGCTTGGCACAAAATCTAGTGCAATGACATTCTAAAATTCATAAAAACAACCCTACTTAATGAAGTAATTCTTTGTTGTTGTCGTATACTGAATATAACTTGAAAGTGCCTCAAAAGAATTGTAATGTGTTTGATGAAATGACACGTATCAGATGATGAGGTATATGGTGAGCATACACTATAGTTTATGGTGATAAGCAAAAATGCACCCAATTCTTAAAAGCATCCCTGTTAACATGCCACGAACTGGTCCAACCATTAACAATGCGAAGCAACAAGCTCCAACAGGAAAACTAAATTTTGCCATATCTACTTTCCTTCAATTGTCAAAACATGCAATCACCATCTCCGGGTTCAAACCACAATTCTCTCATACATGACTGTGTGTGTGTGTGAGCGCACGCGCGTGTATATACATATATTTGGTAAATGATTGATTATTTAAAAAAAAAACTATCGAAAAGTAAAAAAAAAAATTTAGTGTTAATGAAAAATAACAAATAAAGGTATAGTGAATAGTACCAATGTAAGGTAAAAAATATAATTTTTTATTAAAAGTGAACAGTACTATAAGTATTTCATTAAAACTCTTATTTTAAAAGAAAACCAAAAGAAGCAACAAACATCAAGAAGGCAGAGAAGGCCAAGCTAAAAACCAAGAAACACATAATGCTGTACACAACCGCAGCAACCTAACCTAACCACCAGCAACAAAGGGAGAACAAGTCTTGAAAAATAGACACATTTGCAGTAAAGAGCAGAATCAAAGAATATAACCGCAAACGTATAGAGTTCACAATAATTTTAAAGACAGCAATGGAGTTGAGATGCTCATTTTTGAATTTCCGGTTGGTTAGCACTCTTATGCACATTTGAATTATTATGTCAGACGTAGGGCATTGCGACCATTAATTTTTTTTCTGAGCAGTCATGCTCGCAGTTGTTGCACTTCTTACCAACTCAACATTTACACAAATTAATAGCAAGAATTTTAAAGGACTAGGACTAATACTGCGGTACTTGATAAAAATATATAAATATTTACAGGACTAATGATATGGTGACACACACTTTTCTCACGCATTGACACACATTTTATAGATTTACTTCGTAATGTATTTTAATGATTTGGACTAGTCTATATTTTAGTGCATCGTTCATAGATGCTTGTAAAAAATTGGACAAATTCAAAACTATTAAAAAAATTATTTGTAGTGAAAAAAATAGACGAATACGGTTTCTACATATAAACACTAAATTTAGTCCAATTGCCATATAATTGTCTAATTTGAGTGATTTTTGGTAGACATATCTTTGAGATAAGACATAAAAGATAGAAGTTTTGATCTTTGAAGTATATTTAATGTTTGAAATATTGGTATCAATGAAATTATCGATATGCAAATTTGCGGAAATATCGATTAGATACTGTGTAAAAAATAAGTATGTGACGTGAAAATGAAAACTTCTTTCTAATGACAAGTAATAAAATAAAACATTCATCTAAGAACGAATAAATTACACATAACTTAATTGAAGCTATCACCTTGAAAGCAGCACAAGTTTTATTGAATTAAATTAATACCATATAGAATGTATAGATTCTTGGAGTTAAAACTGATAGTCAGTCCTTATCTTTCATTTTGATTAGGCCTTTCTACGTAGTACTTTCAATTGCACCAATCTCCGATAGATTGAAAACTATTCACATAATAGAAAAATAAACTAAGAAGGAAAACAAAGAAGAAAACTCAACCATTAGTTTGCAAATTTGTTGCCGAAATTTCTGTAAGGATACATAAAATATTGAGGAAATTCACTGATTTTTGTAAATATTGGAGATATGGTGTGAATGTACACTTCACCCCTTTCCATATCGTTTCTTGAATTTTTAAATACTTTCGTAAAAATATGGAGTATATTCGAGATATTTCAAACACCGAGTATATTACAGAGTAGACTCTACAAAATATATATATACACGTACACATACTCCAACATTCCCATTTATATCAGTTAAACATTATTTGATTCACTCCATATGGATGTAGGGTACATTATCGATCTCCACAGAAAATTCAGACGACTTGTCCTTACACGTGCACTTCAATTCGCTTCATATTTATGTTGGAAGAGGAAATAATTGCATACTCATAATTAGTCAAAATACCTAAACTAAGACATTTTCTTACGTTAATTAGGGCTTGTTTAATAAGTGTTTTTAAATAGCTGAAAGCATTTTTTTTTATAAATGTTTTTGGATTTCAAAAGCACTGAAATGTCTTTACAAGATTAACTTGTATTTTTACTCAAGATGAGTTTCAATAATATTTTCTCTAAAAGCGCTTTTAGTATATAAAAACATTTCTCAAACGGACCCTTAGTTACCTAGTACACTTATTCCTCATTTAGGTAGCCTAACTCAGACATTTCTCCCCCACCACATTTGAATGATTAAACAAAATGTGGGAGTTTCATTCTCTTGAAAAATGGTTAAATGAGGAAAGGCATTGTGAGCTGCAAGGAGTGATACCACAGTTGGTTCTTGCCAGGGACAATATTTCTGAATCCGGCAAGTGGTTCTCCAATATGACTCGAAGGAGTAATGTCATTGTCAAGGGGGAGTGAATAAGTCATGCCATTGCCAAAGGTAAAGTTTTATGCTATTGCCATTTTCTTTTCTGAGTAAAACGAAATGAAGACTTTAGTAGATCAGTCTAATTACGTGGTTGATAGGGTACTCTGATAACAACGTAATCACATTGCCCCTACTTACACTTAGTGCATGCTCAAAAGTAAAGGCATGTGAATCAGGAGTGGTTCTTGTACATGGACATGGTGGGTTATGAGAGTGGTATGAGTGGGGGTGGGACACGAAACGGAGTCGGTGATATGAAAAAATAGGAAGGATGGGTAGGAAAACTTTTTTTGTTTAGGATTCGCATACAGTGGCAGAACTAAGATTTCATATCAGGGGGACCAATACATTAATCAAATTAAAAATAAATAAATAAAAAACCAACGATATTAGTAGCCATTTTCCATTGGCTAGAGTTGCTATTTTTTTCAGTGATTTCTTGGTTCTTTTCTATTTTATAATTGTATATTATAATTGCTAAAACAATTGTTCTTGAATTTACACTAGATCTGACATTCGTATCCGTAGGCCGAGGCCATCTTCGGTCTTAACATGGCACCGCCTCTGTACACACGGACATGTAGTCCTTTGGACTTTAAAAATTATCGTGAATGAGGGGATGGAAAGCCTGCGACTGCCCTAAACACGATTGTATTCCTATACACTGTGGTTGGATAAAGAAAAATAAACTTAGAATCTTGATAAAAGTCAGAATTTATAAATTGATATACTTCAATTCTTTTGTTTGGATTCATAAACATAGAAATTAAGAAATTTCAACATGGAAAAAAAACATGGAATATGAGATTTCCAATTCCCAAGTTTAAATTCCGTATATATAGTTGTCATTTCCAAATGTCTATGAATGAGAATTAGGTTAATCAAACAAGAAAATTCACAAATTCTGAATTACGAAATTCTATCATTTCAATTTGTTATTTTGAAATTCCTTAGTAATCTTAAATTTCTTTATCCAGACACAATGTTACTGTTTTACGGTGCTCTTAGCCTTTTTCTCCTTATCCTGGAAAATTCACTCTCGTCTCTGGCCCTTTTTTTGTTGGTTTGAAACAAAACGCTCAAATAGTGTATAATAATTAACATATAGAAAATTGATGGTGCTGCCAACGATGTCCATAGAAATTTCATGATATCAAAGTAAAATAAATACAACATTATGTCTTGCTTTTCCATATCAAAATGTACAATTTACCCAAGATCACTGATTTGGTCTCCTGTTTATATATCTAGGCTTAAATGACAAGGATGATAAAGCCGCGGTGTTATAATACTATCACTCGTCATTATTGTTTGAGACACCACTATTGTCATTATTGTCATTATTTTACTATCACTCGTCATTATTTTTTATATATAGCATCACTTGATTAGTTTGAGACACCACTATTGTCATTATTGTTTTATACAAGTTATTCGCGTATATCTGATCCAAAATTCAAATATTCAATATTCTCAACGAGAGAAACTTTGATAAATTTTTGATAGATAGATAAGAACCTAGAAACTAAAGGTACAAGCGTTAAATATGCATGCATATTATGTATACATGAAGGGTAATGTTAGAGAGACTAAATTTATAAACAAAGCTTTGTAAACTAAATGACATGAAAGTTGATGATTGGATTATTGTTAAATGTTAATAAACGTTATCATTTATTATTGGTGACACATCATTTAGTTTGTAAATTTTGTCTACAAATTTAATCTATCTAGCATTACCCATACATGAATTAGGAGCACATCAATTTATGTTCCTTATTTAATACGAAGGGCAATGCTAGGGAGACTAAATTTGTAGATTAAATGTGTAGACTAAATGATGTGTCACCAACAAAAAATAAGCACATTAATCAATACTTAAGTAATAATCCAATCATCAACTTTTGTCGTTTAGTTTATAAAATTTAGTCTCCCTAGCTAGCATTACCCTTAATTAAAACATGAACCAAAACCAAAACAATGAACTTTACCTATAACTAATTAGGGTAATGCTAGAGACACTAAATTGGTAGACTAAATTTTAAAAACTAATGACATAGAAGTTGATGACTGGATTATTACTTAAATATTGATAAACGTGCTCATTTCTACCAGTGATACACCATTTAGTTTACAAATTTTATCTACAAATTTAGTCTCCATATCATTACCCACCCAATTGATTAACTGCATTACCCAATTGATTAACTATGTAGATGAATATATGCCCTTTTCTTCTTTTACATCAAAACTGCAAAGTCTTCACTTCTTGGTTGGGTGAAAATATCGAGATCACATTACCTAGGCTCAGTGGCAGATCATCCAGGAAATATTATTAGGGTGGTCTACGCGCACAATTTTTTAACATAAATAGCATGCAAACTACTATTTCATTGAGTCTTGATAGATCTAAAGTCATTTGCAAAAGCATATTGCACACCTATTAAGGCCTCATTTGTAGGGTTACTAACATGTTCTAAACTTCTAAGGCTGCTAATATATGAATGCTTAACAAAAGAACACACTTATCTTGAACACACTAACAAATTGATTGATATCATTGCATCCCATTAATATGTTTGTCCAATAATGATGAAGTTTTGTTCATTATCTGAGATTACCATTTCATTTACTTTGTATTTGTTTGATAAGTCTTTTACTTCGTTCTTTTTTTTTCTTCCTACAATTGTAATCACAACCAACAAACAAGCCAAAGGTAAATAATATTATGACTAGACTATAAAGGGGCAGTGTAGTCCTAATGCATTGTAGTTACCTCTCTAATGCATTTAATCAAATAGTTGAAGGGAATATATGAAGGGCAACTACCCAAGTCATTCATGGAGACTCACCAGAGTTCAGAGAGTCAGCTGACCCCCCTTGCCTCTAAGTCGGTCCGCCCCTGCCTAGGCTATATATGATTGGGTGAAAGATTTTCAAGTGACAAAAAATTGAGCTCAAATTATCAAGGAATAAATTACTAAAATATGATAAGAGAAATTAAGAATATATTTCATGAGCATTACAAAAGGATATGAAAGACATTTACAAATTCCTTACTCGTTGTGACTTGTAAATCCCTCTGTCAAACATAACCGTAGTGTTCTATGGAATTAAGAGGTTATCCATGTAAGAAGTTGACTGGACTCTGAACTAAGAGAAATTTTTTATTATGTCTGGAACACGAGTGATACATCACGTATTATTATATAACTGGTGAAATTTTTTTAATTTTTTAATTTTTAAGACATATTTTACCAATTGTATAATAACACATGATATACCACAATGTTCCTAGCGCATTAAAAATTCTCTCCCGAACCAAGTTAAATTAGCACATTACCAAGTCATGAGTGTTTCACCCGCCCACTGCTAATAAAATTCATTGCTCTGTCAGTAAAACAAGCCATTTGCAGAAGAAAACGTGACACTGTTTTGACCAGTTGAAGCGGAAGCAGGTGGCAAAAGATGAGTAGGTGAATGAATAAATATTCTAACAGTGAATGCTTTTATGGTGTAAAATTAAATTATCCATATATAGATCATATCTATAGCTTTCAAAGCATCTCTCTATATATAGTACTCAGCAACTTCATCACCTTAATCATTCCTCCCTCTTGTTGATTTTAAATTTGTATTGGTTACGGAGAGAGAAGTTGGTAAGCTAAGCTAAGGTTATAATATTATCCATGGAGGGGGTGATGATGGACGTCGTTCTGGTATGTTTGGGGCTTATCTTTTTCGGGCTATGGTGGCGCTACTGGTCAGTTACTGGTGGAGGGCCTAAAAACCTGCCGCCGGGGCCGCCAGGGTGGCCGATAGTGGGAAACCTAATCCAAGTCATCCTCCAACGGCGGCACTTCATCTACGTTGTCCGCGACTTACGTGCAAAGTACGGACCAATCTTCACCATGCAGATGGGGCAGCGAACTCTCATAATCGTCACCAGCTCCGACCTCATCCACGAGGCCCTCGTCCAGAGAGGTTCCGAGTTTGCGTCCCGCCCTGCTGACTCTCCCATCCGCCTCCTGTTCAGCGTCGGAAAGTGTGCCATCAACTCTGCAGAGTACGGCCCTTTCTGGCGTACCTTGCGGAGAAACTTCGTCACCGAGCTGATCAACCCGGCGAGGATAAGGCAGTGCAGCTGGATCAGAAACTGGGCTATCAAATCCCACATGGACAGGCTGATAAAGTCCGAAGATGGCATCGTTCATGTGATGAGCGAGTGCCGGCTCACCATCTGTAGCATCCTTATATGCTTGTGCTTTGGGGCCAAGATCTCCGATGAGAAGATCAAGACGATCGAGAGCGTGTTGAAAGATGTTATGATGATGACAACTCCAAAGCTCCCTGATTTCCTGCCGGTGCTGACTCCATTGTTTCGCCGGCAGGTCAGGGAAGCGAAGGAGCTGAGGAGGAGGCAGTTGGAGTGTTTGGTTCCACTCGTAAGAGACAGAAAAGCATTCGTTCTTCAAAGTGATAATGTTGAGGATGAAAAAGTTAATAAGATAATGGTGAGTCCAAAGGGTGCTGCTTACATTGACTCCTTGTTTAAGCTGGAGGTGCCCTTAAGAGGGAAAGACCGCGGCCGCAGGCGGTTGGAAGAGGAGGAGCTCGTGACTCTTGTCTCCGAAGTCATCAATGCTGGTACGGATACGAGCGCTACGGCGATAGAGTGGGCCTTGCTTCATTTGGTGATGGACCAAAAAATTCAAGAGAAGCTCTACAAGGAAATCGTTGATTGTGTAGGGACAGATCGCGGTCCCTACACAAATGAACAAAAGCCGCACGAAGAGGTGATCACTGAGAGTGACGTGGAAAAAATGAGCTACCTTTCCGCGGTGGTGAAAGAAACATTCCGGCGGCACCCCCCGAGCCACTTCGTCCTGTCACACGCAGCCTTGGAGAACACGGAGCTCGGCGGATACACTGTGCCCGCAGATGCGAGCGTGGAGTTTTACACTGCATGGGTGACTGAAGATCCCGATATGTGGGAGGATCCGGGTGAGTTCCGACCGGAGAGGTTCTTGGAGGGAGGAGACGGGGTTGACGTGGACGTGACCGGCACCAAAGGGGTGAAGATGGTGCCGTTTGGCGCTGGTAGGCGGATCTGCCCCGCGTGGACGTTAGGGACTTTGCATATCAACTTGCTGCTTGCTCGGATGGTGCATGCTTTTAAATGGTTGCCGGTTCCAGATGCCCCGCCGGACCCGACTGAGACATTTGCTTTTACAGTTGTCATGAAGAACCCTCTCAAGGCCTTCATTGTGCCTCGGTCGTTAATGTCACCCACCAAGTTCTAATGTTTCAAGACCAGAATTAATTAGCTTGGCTTATATTAATTAATTATAGCTATTATAAGGCAGGGTACGTGTACTGTTAGTTTATTCTTAATTATGGTCTAAATTTATGAGAAAAAAACTGTACAAGTTGGAATTATAAGGACTATAAGACGGATGTGATGTGATGAATTTGTATTCTTATTAATATTTAAATCGTTTGTTTTCTTGTTTCTGATAAAAATTAAACAAAATCCTATGTTTTCTTTTGCTCTTGCAATTAAGCTAAAAGTGAAGAGAAAATCTTAGTAGATTCAGAGCACTTTTAAGTTGTAACAGTGTTGTCTCTCAATCACTTGCTTTGTCGTTTAGAAACTAGGGTAATGATAGGAAAATTAATTTTTTAGATAAAATTTTGTAAACTAAATGATATGAAAGTCTATGATTGAAGTATGACTTAAGCGTTGATACTTGTGTTCATTCCTATTGATGACACGTTATTTAATTTGTAAATTTAGTTTACAATTTTAATCTTTCTAACATCACCCTTAGAAACTATAGCTGCTTAGCATTTACTGGAAACAAAGTTACTTTTGTGAATTTGGTAGTGCAATGAAATAGGAGTATTGAGAGGAGTGAATCCAACGCGGAACTTTGAATGCATGAGTTTTTGTGTTTATTTAACAATGTTACATATTATTTTCAGCAAAGAAATAAAAAGTATTAAAAAGGGGTAAAGTATGAATACCGACCTAATATTTTGAGTGATTGTAAATCAGACTCAACCTTTTAGTATTCGAGTGCAAGGAGCCAGGCAGGAAAAAGGTTGAGGGTACACTAAATAACTGTGCCAAACCAAGAGGTTTTAAAGTTCTTAAAAGGGATGCAAACAATATGGATAATGCTTATATGTTCCTCCCATGGATACCTACTTCTCATCTACTTACAATTAATGAATCATTATTGTTCGAACATCATAATTAGAATTATTTTTTCTCGTTATAATCATCTAAATGTCATATCTGTTAAAAAAATCATATGATTTGGAAATCGTTTAGTTATCCATCCGTGTCAAACAAATCAACAATTTTGGTAACAAGTAACATCCTCTTGATAAACCGTTCATTTTTTTATGCATATGAATAGTTAATAAAAGATCTCCATTTTGAATAATATCTACATATATGATCTTTAAACAATAATAATAAAAAATAAACAATTTTTATTATGATGTTCGAAAGATAAAAACTCGGTAATTATAAGTGGGGGATAGGCAAGTTCCTCACGGAGGAAACACAAACATTGTACGGACAATATATTCTGCGCGTTACGTATTGTTTGACATTATTTGGACAGAAATCTATTAAATTTTTTTACTTGATCAAAAAGTTGGAAAAATATATTACCGAAGCATAAAAGTCCGGGAAAGAAATGGTGGCCCATTAAAGCCCATTTGTTTTTCAAAACGTTAACTGCTCGATTTGGTTGATAATGTAGGCCCATTGAAATCCCCGTGTTTCCCTCAAAACCCTAGCTCTCTCTATCCTTATAAAACGATGGCGAACGCCCGCGTTCCAGTCAACCCAGCAACGCCTCCTCCGTTCTTAACCAATCATCCGTTTAGGGTTTAATTTTCCTCTGTTAGGTTCCTCCAGCGCCATTTTTTAGCAGAAATTCAATTTACGTTAGCAAAAGTTAAGAGAGAGGAGAGAGAAAGAGATTGGCGGTGATGACCCAATGAAATTCAAGCTCAACAGACCGGATTGTAGGCCTTCTCTGTTTTTAGAGAAGGTTTGCGTGTCGACAACCCCGCTGAACTGAGCCTTCTCTTTCTCCCTTATTTTTTATTCTCTGTTTTATTTCCCAGAAAATTTTATGATTTGGTTGTTTTTTATTTGTATTTAATTTGTTTTCAGTTGTTTTTTAATTTAATTTAATTTAATTTTGGTGGGAAAGTGAAGGAAAGGGGGATTGCTATGAGGATACCAAGCTCCCTCTTCTGAGTAAGGTTGAGGAAACTTGCCGGCAGAATCGAACCTAATAATTATCAGCCACCACTGAGTATTTCTCCCCCTTTTTCCCACCTTAATTTTTTTCTTTTTTCCTTTTTTTTAATCAAAGTTTTGATCTTTTTATTTATTGATAATAATTGTGAATTTAGTTGTGGGGATGATGGATTGGGATGAAGCAATCAAATTATCCAACACTTGATCTGAGATATTTGTTATCGGGTGATGTTAACTGAAATACTTCTGAATCTGAATTATTAATTTAGGTTGTTTTATTTTACGTTTGTGATTGTTTTGATGGGTTATAAATAAAAATTCGTCAGGTGATGAAAAATGGAACAATCTTAGGACACCTTCCTACACAGCAATAATCTTTGCTGTGGATGAGAACAACTTTCCGTTCTGATGATGATTTATTATTTAAATCTTGAAATAAAATTTAAACTCATTTGTTTGTTTGTTTGTTTGTTTACGATTTAAACTCACTTCACAAGCTTACAAGAACAAAGTTTTTTGTCATCGCGCACGGTTTAGATTGAAGTACTATTTTTTTCTTGAGTTTATTTTGCATTTTTTAGCTGGAGCGTTAAACATAATACAAAATATTTGGCATTTATTAACAGGACGTGATATTCAAACATTTTTTTTTTAATTTTTCTTACATTTTTTTTAATTTAAGTCGTTGAATCGAATAAATAAAAATAAATTTAACGGATAAAATTTAATAAGAGTGAAAAATAAAAAAGTGTGTGGATGACACAACTCTTTTCTTATTTACCATAATGGAGAAGGCTATCTCCAAATAATTGCATATTGTTTTGATTTTGAATTTTGCGTATTGTGGACCGTAAGATGTCAGGGCCACATCTTATGAAAGTGAAATCTATCCGTTAGTTTGATTGACTCATAAATTGATGGAATAATAAAAAATTGGAATTAGAAATTGCGATTATAGGACGGGAAATAGACGTCACTTATTAGCAAAGTATAAAATATTGATATTATCGGTAAAATATTGTCGATAATATTGTTTTTTTACAACAGCGATATTTTCAGTCTTCTAATTGATTATCGTGATAATATTGCGATATTATCAATATTATTGATAATATCGCTCTCTCTCTCCGTCGTCGGAACGGCAGTCGAGCATTACCCAACATTATTGGTTTAAAAAATTAAGTGTTGATTAACGTGATTGTTTCTTGTTTGTGATACATCATTTGATTTAAAAAATTTAATTTTTCTAACATTATCAATTAATGTTGAGAAGATTAAATTTAAAAACTAAATAATGTTTCACAAGTAAAAATAAACACACTTATTATCGTTTAAGTAATAAATTAATTATCTTTTAATTTTCAAAATTATTCGTTCTAGCATTACCCATCCCATAAAGTTGCTCAATTTGTTATTGGATTGAGAGTCGGGACGACACCCGTTTCATCCAAGTCCTCTTGGACTGGGCTTCGAGCCCATCAGCTTCTCAATGATTCTTCTTTTCGGCTGCTATCAATTGTGTCTTCTCTTGAAGTGGGCATGTGCATCATAGAAAAATTGCTCAACTCCACTCTGTTTTGAATTAAAAATGTTATTCTTATTGCATATTTGTATCATCATTTATGTACGAGAGAAAAATTGCTCGAACTCTAGTCCATTCTGAATTCTGGCTATACTTGCACTTATGGATGTGTCCATTTTACAGTGGCCCAAATTTGACAGTCGCTTGAGCTATTTGTTGAAACTCGCCATATTGTGCTACTAATTCACATTCAATGATATAACATAAGTGGATGAAATTAGTGTTTAATATTTCAGGGAAGTAGATACTTATTTATATGACAAGCGGATTGTAACATCATGTCACGGTGTGTATGTAGTGCAAAGAAATGGAAATTATAACTGTGCTTATGGTGCGGTATGTGGATCAACAGGCCCATTTGGTCCTTGACGAATGCGTCACAGTGAGGACGTCCCCACAGTAACCCGTATAGCCAACTAACTAAACCCTAATACGGCTTTAGCATGTGCAGATATCGAGCGCATGCTCTAGCATTGCTCTCTAGATTCCAGACAAATCCAACCTCTCGGATAAGACATTGTTTCCGACTTTGTCTAAATATAAAAAATAAAATTATGATAGTCTAAAGTATGAGATATTTCGGATTTTTAACCATCTGATCTTAAATTTTGTGTTTATTTTAACCAAAGATTGAACGAATAAAAAACCTCATGTATTTGATATTCTGAAACAACTTCCAATCACATATCTAATTTCCTCATTGAGTTTAACATTTGCTGCAATCCTTTTTTCCCAGATTCTCCAAACAAAGTTGAAGGTGGTCCAACAACTGTACGTATATGCTAAAGATATTTTCTGTGTAGTGCACCCTCGGAAACTGTACGTGCACCCTCAGATTCTCATTAGAGACTCGAAAACCATTGATTTGATGTACACGTGTCATGATTAAGACACTTTTTGAAATGGATCAGGACCAGTAGCATCTTCAACTTCATCCAAATGACTCAAACCTTGGAAGGTGGAGGTTAGATTTAGATGTGGCATGGGAGCCACTACTCCACTATAAATAAGAAGAGAGGCCAAATGTCCCCTCTGCTTCTCTCAGCTTAAAGCAAATTGCAATAATTGTTATCAATGTTCTAAAAAGCATTAAATGCTAGTTCGACTGTGGGGAGAAATTTTTCCAAGTGACGGGAACACACACATCACCTGAGAGGTGGTGTTCTCGACAAATAAAAAATAACCATGCGGTAGCAATATTTTTTTAATTAAATTTTTTTCAGCTGGCAGCACAAAATTCAAAAAACTTTTTCCGTACTGCTGCCACATGGCTGTTTTTTATTTGTCGGGAACACCACCTGTCATAGTGATGTGTGTGTTCCCGTCACTTGGAAGGCTACTGGGACTGTGGGTAAGGATCTAGCGCCTAGGGGTTTAGATGGAGGTCTAGGTGAGCTAGGCAATCACCTAGGCAGGTCTAGCCGGCACTTAGACATGTTATGAGTTCTTTCTTAATTTTCAAATGCCTAGGGGTTAATCGGGACAATAGTCAGCCGCTTAATGCCTAAACAGGACTTAAGCGGCACTAGATGAATTTTTTTAAAACAGTGGTGTTGTTGGTTTGCATGCTTACGTAGTCACGTGTCCCCATTTTCCAACATAAAACTGATAGACTCATCGAACTTAATATATCCTCCAATACATATGAGCATAACATACAATAACACAGATACACTCATGAAAGAATGTGTCAACAAGTCAATTTTGTGTGGCAAAATAATTTTATTATCTCTACTCTTACATTTTTCTATTTCATGAGAAACCGAAAGGGTACTCCACTATGATGATCATCACACAGTTGTCTTTCTAACATGATAGTGCGTGATCAACAACAGCTACCGAATTAATTCCGTCTCCTTGAATCAGTTGTAGGGTGATTCATGATATGCAAGCAATAACCATTTGAAACGCGGCGGTGGGAAATTATAATCTGTCCTTGTAGTGCTTTTTTGACGGATAAAATTATCACATATGTCGACCTTGGAGCCACATAATTTATCCGACTTATTTGAAATCGAGTGTTAATTATTGTCACGGGAGTGCAAGTGCGTGCCACTTTGCATATCACATCAAACTCCATTATAAATACCCACTTACCTGCATGCAGAAAAACCCAACTCACATACACCGGCATTCACACAACCTAGCCGAAAATGCAGCTCAACTTTTTTCACTTCACGCTCTTCCTTTTTCTTTTTATCGCTGCTGCTTCTTGTTCTAGGGAAATGTCCTCAAGGAAGAACGAGGAGACCCCAAGTAGCGGTAGCGGTTCGGCACACGGGCCGAACTGGGGGTATAATTGGGGGTGGAGTTCGACCCCGAGTGGCGGGTCGGGTTATGGGTCGGGATCCGGGAGGTCACCAACAGGATTTGGTAGGGGCTACGGTTATGGGTTTGGTTCTGGGGGTGGACATGGCTCTGGGTCAGGCTATGGGTCCGGGGGTGGTGGAGCTCGTGGCGGAGGCTATGGGTCTGGGGGTGGCGGAGCTCATGGTGGCAGCTATGGGTCTGGGGGTGGTTATGGAAGTTCGGGCGGTGGTGGTGGAGCTGGTGGCGGTGGAGGGACAAACAACCACGGCTGATGAGATAATTGGCCGAGAGTTAGGGTTTCATGAACCCAGGCCAGTTTGAAGTGTGTACTGTATGATAAGCATAACTAGCTAGATACATGCATGTAAGCTTTTAATAAATTTTACGCGACTTTGACAAATAATATTAGCATTGCTCGTATATTTATTATTTCGTGTGGTAGTTCATAGTTTGATGTGTTGCCATCTCTCTCTGGCTTATGTTTTTAATTTAGCGGATTACAACGTGAGTTTGTAAAACGTTTGCGTCACAACCCTAATCATCATTCGGTTTATTTCAATATATTGATATTTCTCTTCTCAATACTGAAAGACTGTTTCAAATTTGACTCATTCATTTTCCATATACTTCGTGTTAAATCTTCCTTTGCATAACAGTGCTTGTTAGGATAAGGGTGGTGGGATTGAAGCATGTTAAGCTATCTAAAGATGGCCCTGTGTGTCTCATATGTGCAGATAGCTTGATCCTCTTTTTTGAAGCTTCTATGTATCAAGAACAATGAGCAATTTTACGAAAAATCAAATCATTTCAAAAGAGATCATGTCGTCTTGTGTCACAAAAATCTCCGCATCTAAGACTCATACAAGATAACAAGAGCATAAATAATAATAGAAAAATTAAAAACGAAAGAATTATCAAACAGATTCTAAACGAGTATGAATTAGGCACCTTACACAAATTTAGAAGAGCATGAATTGGGCTCAAGTACGAAAAGCTTTTAACTTGTTGCTTCTGCTGACACCACATAGGCCATTCAACTATACACACCCAAAAACTCCAATGGGGCTTTGAGCCCATATGGCCCAAAACTTCAAAAAACAACCTACATATGTTGGATTAGACCAAATACAGAAGAAACCCACATACATTGTCCCCAAACTTTTCCAACACCAAAAAGTGCTTAAACAGCAAGCTGCTTTTGATGGGTGGATTCATCTTCATCGAAGGAGCAGTGAAGCTTCAAACGTCTTGCCAAATCCACAGGAGAATCTGCAAATTGTAGAGGATATTGCAGCAGCATTTCTCTCTGAAGGTAAGTGCAGTAGGTGTAATACGTCGCTGGCGTCACGTTCATTTGGAACCCTAATCCGAACAAGAAGTCCACCTCAAGAAGGTTCATCTCTTGCGTGCTGATCCCTCCAACTCTGGCATAAAATGCATTGTTGTAGTAACTGCAAGAAGCAAATGTGGATAAGATTAATTAGTTATATTTTCTAAGTTCTAACAAAATATTTTGAATAATTGTAGTGATTAATTAGAGATGCTATTTACTACTGGAGTAATGCTAAAGAAACTCAATTTGGAGATTAAATTGTGAAAACTAAATGACATGAAAGTTAATGATTGGTTTATTACTTAAGCGTCAATGGACGTGCTCATTTCTATTGGTGACACATCATTCAGCTTACAATTTTAGTCTCTAAATTTAATCTCCCTAGCATTACTTTTATTGTTGTTGTATTGGACCACTATATGGGTATATGACCAAAGATTAGCTTATAATTTAAGGCATCATATATGGCTCTGATGAGAAGCAAAAACAAGTGGATTTTGTTAACTTTTGGCAGACTGTACAAATATCAACATGGCCCTTGATTGAGATGTCGTTAGCATCGATAATGATGCCAGCTGAGGCTTTTTCTCGTAAGTTTTGCGATGACAAAACATGCACACCGTCGGATAATCTTACTAATTCACGTGTAATACTAGAACGACGACGTAACCGAAAAATTACAGGCATGGACAGCAACACCACATAAAAGACGGGAGGCATTCACATGGCCATTGCTATCCTCCTTTTTGGCGGTGCATGGTTGCTTCCAAACGGCGATGCCATTACTAATTGTGAACCCTAATTTTGTAATTATGTGACAGAGTTAAGAAGAAGAAGAGAATACAGAACTGTGATCACAAACTTTGAACGTGCAAAATTACCCAATTTTCCACCAAAATACACTTTAATTTTCTACTTAAAATATTGAGAAGCACTCTCCTAAAGAACCATATCCAGAAGAAAGAAAAAATTAAGAAAAACTAATAAAAATGGCCTGAAAACTTTAAGTTTTAATAATAAGGATAAAATAAAAGGTAAAGTGAATAGTACTATGATTGACTTTTTAGTATAAAAATGTAGTTTTTCGTTAAAGTGAATAATACTATGAGTTTTTTATTAAAATTTCCAAAAAATTATGTAAAAACAAAGAGATCATAAGAGTATTAATTCAATAAATTTCAGGTTAAAAAAGCTTGAATCTTGAAACACAAATAACAAAACCCAGTTCAACAAGTAAATAAATTCGTAAAAACTTGATTAATTTGAGCTATATGAATAGTCCGTTAATTAAGTAAATAAAACCCAGTTCAACTAGTAAACAAATTAGCATTGCCCACACAGAGAAAAAATTAAACTTTTGATTAAATTGAGCTAGTTTAATTAACCCCTCTGATTAACTACACAAAACCCAGAATTAGAAATCTGAAAATCTCACCAAAAAGACAATCTTTGAAAGAATCAGAGCAAAAGAAAACAACCTAAATCAAGAAATCGAAAAAAAAAAGGAAAAAAGTAAAGAAAGCTTACATGTCGTCCATGAACTTTGCAGAGACCAAGACGCTAGTGATGAGCAAGCGGTGAAATGAATAGTACTATGATTGACTTTTTAGTATAAAAATGTGGTTTTTCGTTAAAGTGAATAATACTGTGAGCTTTTCATTAAAATTCCCAAAAAATTATGTAAAAACAGAGAGATCATAAGAGTATTAATTCAATAAATTTCAGGTTAAAAAAGCTTGAATCTTGAAACACAAATAACAAAACCCAGTTCAACAAGTAAATAAATTCGTAAAAACTTGATTAATTTGAGCTATATGAATAGCCCGTTAATTAAGTAAATAAAACCCAGTTCAACTAGTAAACAAATTAGCATTGCCCACACAGAGAAAAAATTAAACTTTTGATTAAATTGAGCTAGTTTAATTAACCCCTCTGATTAACTACACAAAACCCAGAATTAGAAATCTGAAAATCTCACCAAAAAGACAATCTTTGAAAGAATCAGAGCAAAAGAAAACAACCCAAATCAAGAAATCGAAAAAAAAAAGGAAAAAAGTAAAGAAAGCTTACATGTCGTCCATGAACTTTGCAGAGACCAAGACGCTAGTGATGAGCAAGCGGTGAACGCTGAAAGAATCGATGGGCAGCAATGGCTGCATCTGGGTGAAACGGTCGAGATATACGTAGGCGACGACGAAGCAAGATGGGCTGCATTCGGCGTACTTGAAGATCCTCTGGAGGTAGCTGTGGATTGAGATGGTGGGCGTGGTCAGGGAGTGGAAGGCCGACAGCTTCTGCGCCGGCTCTAACCACCGGTTCAGGTCATTGGAGTTGGAAACCCGCTCAAGGACGGAGGCCATGAAGGCTATCATTCTTGGCATGGATTCTGGGCTCGTCGTCGACGTCTCGGGCTGATCAGCCATTGTTGTGTTTAATTTGCTCTGTTTTTTTTTTCTGTTGGTATTTTTTCTTTTCTCTTTTTCTGTTGGCTGCTTCGCATATATAGGCTTTCCTTTCTGATATTATTTTATTTTTTATTTTGCTATGTGTTACTTGTATGAAGGGTTACATTTTCCTAATTAACTTTGGTTTAGAGAAAGATTCAAGGACTAACAATTCTATTAGGAAAAATAAAACCGATCCTAGACCATCTCCAACTCTGAGCTAAAAGCTAAATTACCTCCCAAAATTTCTCCCCAAACTCACTCAAATCCAAGGGGAAAATTCGGGCTAAATGCTAAATACTAAACCAAGGCCAGATTTCCTCCAGAATTTAGCCCAGAAATCGGTGTGGGCTCCACCAAACTAAATGAAAATATTTATCGAAATTTAAATTTTTTTTGATTAAAATGTTTATAAAATTAATTTACAATAGTCTACATATTTATTTAAAAAAAGAAAAAAAATAGCCTAAGTTTATTCTTTAATAATTCCGAGCTAAAATTTTAGACTATAAAGGGTTTGAGCAGAAAAACTGTTTATGGGCTAAAAGCTAAATTTTTCGGGCTAAAAAATTTGACTTTTAGCCCAAGGATTGGAGATGGTCTTAGCGAAAAAGGAAATATCAAACTAAACAAATTTTAAATAGAAAGAAAATAAACAAATTTTAAAAAGGAAATATGTTTGTTCCAAAACCAAATTTTAGAGAAAATGAAGTTGTTTGCTCACACAATCATTAATGTACCTAATGATCCTTTTGCAATATTTTTTAGAATATCAGGCCGTGTTTTCGGTATACTGAAAAATTTCTTTGTAAGATGAGTGTAAAACCATATATAGTAATCCCTTTATTTCTGAACCAAATCCAAGAAGTAAAGGTGAAGACACAGACCAACTGCCTATGAAATTCCTGCTGCAATAATTTCAAAATAGAACTATTTTCCACTGTTGGTATTGGTATGAACTTTTAATCATCACCCACATTGCCAGCTTTCCTTACCAAGCAAACAATATATATATATATATATATATTTATTTATTTATTTATATATTATATTACAAAATTAATCTTGTCCCCCATATAATTAAAAGTGTGATTTGCAGTAAGTAAAATCCTAGCTAACTTGTTCACCTTTTGGCTATTTGCAACATATCAGATCGGAGTATCAGACCGTGAATCCTCTCTCTCTCTCTCTCTCTCTCTGCTGGTTTTTTCTTGCTTGACAGCTTTGTTTCTTGTATGAATTACGGTTCCCATTTCTAAAAGAATTAAAAATTTAAAACAGCTATATACTTCCTTGGTTGACAGCTTTGTTTCTTGGATTGGCACTTGGCAGTGCACACAAAGTCTCTATGGCCTCTGTGATGGCAGTATATATCATGGCATGATTCGCGTCGCTGAAATATAGTACCGAATAAGTTTAAAAAAAATGACAGTCGTCTAAAGTTATCTGTATATATTTAACTTTAAGAATTCAACTAAAAAAAAAAACTTTAAGAAAACATAGTCCTAATATTGTTCACAATCATTAAGCTGGCTATAGGATGACCGAAATGTTGGTTTTGTTGGTTAGGGTTAATAAATCGGGGTAATCATAAGTAATAATTAACCGGCAAACTACTGATTATTGCAGCTAATTAATCAGCTTGTTGCTTTTTGTGTAGACCCAGTCCAACTACATGCACGATGGAGCATGATGTGATGATTTTGTGATGTGAAATATTAATTTGATGAATAAAAAAGCAAGTGTAGGTGATATTACAGCAAATATTTTGGTCAAATATGCTCTCGTGCTTGTAAACATACTGCTGGCACTTGCTTGCTAGCTCACTCATCTGTGTTATCCTATCTGCATTGACCCTGCTCTCACGTTTCCTTATTCTAAATGTCTGATTCTCAATTTTGTTTTTTATCTGATCTTTACAGCCGATTCTGAGGGTATGCAAGCGGTGATGCCACCACACACAGCTCCAAGTTCGAGAGGAGCCTTCGATTTATGGTTTTATTTTATACGTATATAAATTAAATATATTTAAAGGTGCACTAATTAACCATATTAAGCTCTTAGAGCAAGTCCATCCCTAAGACTGGGTGCTAGCACCCAGCCCATTTATCCACTCAAGTGAACAGTAACATACTCCAATGAACAGTAATAGGCCACTGCATCTCTATCCCTAAAAAAATGCGCTGGCACCCAGCGCATTTATAATTTTTTAATTTTTTTGTAAAAGAATAAAAAAATAAAATAGTTTTAATTTCGGATAGGATTTTTAACGAATCTCGTCACGCCACGTGTCATTATCCGAATGTACTATTTTGTGAATAGATTTTCGCTAAGATTTTCAACCAATTCTGACGCGCCACGTGTCACGTACAGTTTACAATAATTTAGTCAATATTTCGATAATATTTTCAAACAATCTCGTAATGACACGTGTCATTATCCGAAACGTACTATTTTGTGGATAGATTTTCGATAAGATTTCCAACCAATCCCGATGCACCGCATGTCACTTCCGGATTACAATAATTTAGCCAAGATTTCGATAAGATTTTCAACCAATCACGTAGTGCCACGTGTCACATCCGGATTACAATAATTTTGCCAAGATTTCGATTGGATTTTCAACCAATCACGTAGTGCCACGTGGCATTGTCCAGAACCTCATCCTTGCTTTTTTCGTCCATATAAACCCTACATCTCTACATCCATCCTCACACCAAGCTCAATCCTTCTTTTTAGCTCAGAATCATTGTTCATCGTTTTCAAATCTTGAGTTCTTATTACAATGTCTTCTTTAAGGAGAGTGTATAAACAGTTGTAGGAGCAACAGAAAAGGTTGTTGGCACAACAAGCAGAATTGGCCAATCTCCAGGAAGATGGAGGTGGAGATGAGGCTTTCTTCATGGAAAAGGATGAGGATGATCACCATAGAAGGCAGAGGGCTTCACATTCCCGCCGTGTCATGGAAGCCGTGGGGTAGATAGCTAAACCCAGACGTGCTGCAAACCTCGATAGAAAAAGGGAAAAACGAGGTAAAGATCTGTTAGAAGATTATTTTATTCCCAACAGCATATTCCCAGATCATATTTTTAGACGTCGTTTTAGAATGCAACGAGGTTTGTTCGACAAAATCATGAGTGCTATTTGCAACCATGATCCATACTTTGTGCAAAAAGAGGATGCTTTTCATGTTCTAGGTCTTCTTCCCGAGCAAAAAATTACGGCTGCCTTGCGAATGCTTGCATATGGAGCATCTGCAGATCAAGTGGATGAGACCGCGAGGATGGGAAGAACAACTGTTCTGGAGGCCCTGATGCGCTTTTGCTCTGCAATTGAAGCCCTCTACACCAATGAGTACCTTCGGAAACCCACGCCAAGGGACATGCGAAGGCTTTTAAGGAAGGGAGAGATGCGAGGCTTCCCTGGCATGATTGGAAGCATTGACTGCATGCACTGGACTTGGAAAAACTGTCCAAGTGCGTGGCAAAGAGCTTATGGCAACAGAAAAGAAGCCAAAAGCATCATTTTGGAAGCGGTAGCTTCATTTGATACCTGAATTTGGCATGCTTTTTTTGGTGTTCTTGGAGCTCAGAATGACCTAAATGTCCTTGCCCAATCCTCAGTGTTCGACGACCTGCTGCTAGGAAAATCGCCGAAATGCACATATTGGGTTAATGGTACCCAATACGAGGGATCATACTACCTTGCAGATGGCATTTACCCAAGGTGGGATACATTTGTCAAAACAGTGCCACATCCACATACTGAAAAAGAAAAACACTTTGCAAAATGTCAAGAAGGGTGTAGGAAGGATGTCGAGCGTTGTTTTGGTATCTTGCAAGCTCGTTGGGCGATTGTTAGGGCTGCAGCTAGAATGTTTGATGTCGAGGCTCTTCGATCCATCATGATGACTTGTATTATTCTCCACAACATGATTGTTGAAGATGAATATGATTATGATGTCGTCGATGAATATGAGCCGGATCCGATCAACAACTCACAAACACGTATCTACTATGCTCATGACAATACCGAAGATCCCATGCAACACGAGCCGTTGGAACGGGATGGACATTACAATGAATTGATCGTTCAGCGGTACACTCACTTGCAAGAGCCATACATGCACGTAACCCGCCACAATGACTTGATTGACCACCAATGGGGATTGCAAGAAGGTGAAGAAAATTAAAATGAGGCTTGTGGTTGAAGAATAAAGTGTATTTTTTTTTTTAAGTTTATGTAATTCTATGTAGTGTGTTTTGTTTTTAAGTTTATGTAATTCTATGTAGTGTATTATTTTTTTTAAAGTTTATGTAATTCTATGTAGTGTGTTTTGTTTTTAATTAAGTTTATGTAATTCTATGTAGTTTATTTTTTTTAAAATTTTATGTAATTCTATGTAGTGTGTTTTGTTTTTAAGTTTATGTAATTCTATGTAGTTTATTTTTATTTTTAAGTTTATGTAATTCTATGTAGTGTGTTTTGTTTTTAAGTTTATGTAATTCTATGTAGTGTGTTTTGTTTTTATGCACATATTTGGTGAGTTTATGTAATCTTATTTGGTGAGTTTATGTAATCTTATTTGGTGAGTTTATGTAATTTTATTTCATGTGTTTAACTAAAGTAAAAAAATAAATAAATTATCACATTGAAATTGCATAATAAATTAAATAAAAGTAAATAAAGTTCTAACAATAAATAAGAAATAACATAAGAAATTAAATAAAGTTCAAAAGAAAAAAAATAAAAAACATAAAAATTACATAAGAATTTAAATAAAGTACTACAAATAAATACGAAATTATACAAAGTCATTGGAGCTAGGATATGTGGTGCTAGGATCTTTGTTGCTATGATTTGTGTAGCTAGAACCCCCTTGATAAGTTTCTGCATCTCTTGCACGCCTCCTTCGCATGACATCTTTTTTTTTTTCTGAGCTCCAAAAATATTTTGAATTCGGAGACATTCCTATTAGAGACTTGCTCATAGTGTCACGATCTGCTTGAGCCATCCTTTCTTCTCTAAGCATTTCATTTTCTCGCTGCAGTGCTTCTCAAACCAGCTTGTTCTCTCGATTAACAATTTCTCTTTGTCTCTCAGCCGCCGCATCACGAGCCTCAGTAGCTGCTAGTAGTGCTGCCATTGCAGCATTTTTCTCCTCATCTCTAGCCTTTTCCCGTGCCATGGTAAGTTCACCTTGGCGAGCAAGTTCCTCCATATATTTAGTGTAGTCATTTTTGGAAGAACTACCTTTTTTCTTTGATGCCTTTTTACCTTGAGGTCTGAGGGAATGACGAGTCGATTAGGTCTCGGGCACTTGTTCTGGCATCCTTTCCGTGTCTTCAAATGTGTTGGCTTCTTGTTCGGCCGTGTTTGGTTCTGGCGAACTATGTAGACCTACGCTGTGCATAACAACTTCTGGACCAATTGGGACAATTTTGTATCTAGGGCAATCTTTGACAATTTCCCAACATTCCCATTTGTTGAATGATGTGTTATGGTTCTTTGAATTGTAGAATGCTTGAGCTTGTAGTGTCTACAAATATGTGGGATAAGATAGTGTTAAAAAATGCGGGTGTAACACAAATTAAAAAAATTAAAATATTGATGCGGGTGAAATGCATATAAATTACATAAAAATGACATAACAAAATAAATAAAAATTACATACAAATTACATAAGAAATTAAATTCAAATAATGATGCGGGTGAAATGCATATAAATTACATAAAATGACATAACAAATTAAATAAAAATTACATAAGAAATTAAATACAAATTACATAAGAAATTAAATTCAAATATTGATGCGGGTGAAATGCATATAAATTACATAAAATGACATAACAAATTAAATAAAAATTACATAAGAAATTAAATACAAATTACATAAGAAATTAAATTCAAATATTGATGCGGGTGAAATGCATATAAATTACATAAAAATGACATAACAAATTAAATAAAAATTACATAAGAAATTAAATACAAATTACATAAGAAATTAAATTCAAATATTGATGCGGGTGAAATGCATATAAATTACATAAAAATGACATAACAAATTAAATAAAAATGACATAAGAAATTAAATACAAATTACATAAGAAATTAAATTCAAATATTGTTACCTGATCCGCTAAACTTGTCCCATTACGCAAGTTACCGGAAGCAAGAGAGATACCGTTTTTCCAACAAGTAAATGATGCGTTCAGTTTTTTCCAACGACCTTGAAGACCTTGACTAGTTCTGGAGTCTTTTCCATGTACATCGCAAAACGCTTTCGTAATTTTACTCCACATTTCTTGCTTATCCATCTCATTACCCGTAAGCGGGTCATGAGTAGTGCGAACCCAACTTTCACACAACGTAACATCTTCAATGAGCTTCCACGAAGACATTTTTTCTCTCTTAAAGTGTAGAAAATATTGAAATGTAGAAAGTATAGAAAGTGTAGAAATATTGAAATGTGGTGTAAAGTGGAAGATGAGGGTTAGGTATTTATAGAAAATTTTTTTTTTAATTTTTTATGTATTTTAAAAATAATTTTATGTATTTTTTTATAATTTTAATGTGCTTAATTAATTTGGACCGTTGGATTTGAAAAATATTCAAATCCAACAGTCAAGATCATGCCACGTGTCCAACGGTCATAAATCTGACCGTTGGGTTTTTTTTTTTTTTTTTTTATAGGAAAAACGTGGACCGTTGATCTTTGATCGAACGGTCCATTTTAAAACAGAAATTTGAAATTTTTTTACCGTTGGAAATCCAACGGTCTAGAAGAACTAGCTGACGGGATTTTAAACCGCACAAATTTAACCCTCTTTTTGATAGATGTAGTATAGATGTAAGTAGGGTATCGTTCTAGGCCGGGGATTAGGAGGGCTTGCTAAAACCTCTAAAATAATTTAAAAACGTAAAAACAAAGTTTAAAAACACTAAACTAAAATAAAAACACTTAACTAAAATAACTCAAAATAAAACTAACAAATAAACTAAAACAACTCAAAAGACTCAAAACAACTCAAGAATCTAGAAAATACAAACTAAGCTAAAAACTCGAAACACACTCAAAATGACTCAAAATAATGAAAACAATTTAAAATAAAAACTAGGAAATTAATTAGACGGAAATTAAATTAAAAGATAAAAACTAATAAAAATTAACTAAATAATATAATATAATAATGGGGGGGGTTTGGTTTTGATGAAACGTAAATTAAACTTAAATAAATTACAAAATTGACAAAAACATAAAATTAAAGTAAACGGATAGGCGACGGATTGGCTAGAGGGTTTTTCTCCACACATGACACATAAGCAACCTAAATTGATTTTCAGTTGTTCTTTCAATAAATTGTAAATTTTCAACGCCCCAAATTAACCATGAATTGCATAGATTAATTATCAGATTTTCCTTAAGTTAATGGATTGGATGATTGCATACGACAACCCAAAACATTCCCCACAAGTTCCCTACATGAATTGCATAATAGAGATACAAGCGAGAATCATTAAATTCTATGAAAATCATAAGTGTTGACAAGGCATTCGTAACTATGAACAGCATGATACGTTTGCCAGGAATTTACTTAACGCGATTGTGACTAGCAACCTTCACTACTCATGAATATAAGTTCATAACGATTAGGTGAAATTCACTTATATTCTAGCATCAAATTCATGCATGTAAATTAAGTATGCATTCTTAATCGACAAACATAAATAAGTTATTAATCAAGCAGTTAAGCAAATTAAATCACAACTCAGAAATCACAACTGAAGTTACCAATTCAAATTACAAATATAATCATGGTTTTGAATTATCCTCTAGCCAACACAAATTAATTACACATTATTTAAAACAGAAATTAAAACAGAAATTAAAAACAAAAGTTGGAGGGATTAAACCGAAAGGGAGTGCTAATTGGCACTGTGCAGTTTTGCATGTGCACTGTGCTTCTGTTTTCTATCTTCTGTGCCAAGATCCTTGCGGCTTTTCCCAAGCTCACCCTGCCCCGAGGAGATTCTCCTTATTTCTTCTGAATGGTTTCCATCCCTCCGTTTGATTGGCCCTCTTTTTGTTTCTTTTCCTCCGCGAGCTGCCAAGCTATTGGCTGCCAATTGCAGCTTGGCCTTTCTCCTCCTCTTGGCTGCCGCGCTGACTCCAAGTGCTGCCAAAGGCAGCTTTCTGCCGCTGTGCTTCCAGCCGCCTCTGGCTCCTTCCCCCCGTATCCTTGGATGCGCCTCTTTCACACTGCCTTCAAGGCAGTTTTCTCTTCTCCCCTCTCGGTTTTCTACTGCCAAATGGCAGCACAGTTTCTTTTTTTTTTTTTTTCTTATCGCTGCCCAAAGCTGCCAGGCAGCTTCTACTCCCCCGGAGCTCTCTGTCTTTGCTG
This sequence comes from Crataegus laevigata, assembly GCA_963580275.1. NCBI lineage: Eukaryota > Viridiplantae > Streptophyta > Magnoliopsida > Rosales > Rosaceae > Crataegus > Crataegus laevigata. The sequence continues at coordinate 5,140,087 of OY756951.1, read as the reverse complement.
CGCAGGCTCCCCCCTCGGTGAACTGCCTCACAGCTGCCAAGAAAGGCAGCTCTCCTCTGCCTTATTTCGTTCCCGAGGCTCCCCCAGACAGCGATCCTCCGAGGCTTCTCTCTTTTTATTCCTCTTTTCTTTAATGCCAGGCTCCATTCTCATTCTTTGTTTAATCTCTATGATTTGCACGCTGCCTTCCTTTCTGTTTTCTTTAATCCCCACTTCATCAAGCTGCATGCCAGCTTGAAATCACACACAATATTAAATTATATTAATATATAAATATAAATATATAAATAAATATAAATATATAAATAAATATAAATATATATATATTATTTTCTAAATGATAAGTATTAATTTAACAGACAAGATAGTTTAGATGAAATTAATACTTAACACTTCACTTATTCTATTTTTATTTTCTTTTCTTGAAAAACTTATAAAACATAAAAATAACGTAAATAGCTCAAAATATAACGAACTAACTAAGAAGAGACGAGAGAATTTGATATTAAAATATGTATAAATATCATCCGATCAAATACCCTCACACTTAGCTTTTGCTAGTCCTCGAGCAAAACAAAGAAAACAGAAAAGGAAATAACATGAAAAACATTAGCTTCCCCTTATTTGACCCTCATAGAATTTCATTCAAGAACATGAATCAGCAAGAACCATAGTTAGCACCAAACAAGCTAATTCAAGCTCATCTTCCTTATTCAAATATTAGCAGTAATCTTTAAATCATCCTTGAAGTGTAGTGTGTGAGATAGCCATGCCAATGTAATTTCAAGTTTTTATTTTTAAAATCATCATATGCAAACCAGCAACCTTCTCATGGGATATTCACTCAATCACACATGTGTTTAGTTTTAATGTGTTTCGCTCAAAGAAACAAATGTGAAAGATCTACCATAAGCTTGCATAAAAATCACTTCTCCACAATCATAATTGCAAAACTTAAATCAAGAGGACTTTTATTGGGTGTAATGAGGCTTAGGGATAGGGCTATTGAAACGAAAGAATAGGAAAACACAAGTTCCGAGCTACTTTGCAAGCAATTCTTTTGTTGAGATTTATAAGAACTCAAGCTTTCCAACAATTCTTTTGACACTTCCAACCACACCCCTAAACTTGAAACTTGAAACTTTTTTTTTTTTATTTTTTTTATTTTCTTCGAATACAATCTTTCTTTTTCTTTTTCTTTTATTCTCTATTCTCATTTTTTTTTTTTTTTATAAACACAAATATGAAATACCCCCACACTTATTCTTTTGCCAAACCTTCCAAGTACTTCACAAACATTTCTCAAAAGACAATCTCAAATTGTTCGCTTGGAAAGGGTAAGGAAACATGTTTTGAGGTATAAGGGTAGACATATCTGGTGTTAAGAAATAAAAGGCTCAACAAATACGGCTCAAATAGGCAATCTAATGGTATCATTTTTCTTTGGGACACAAGGTTATTTGGGCCATGGTGGTAAACCTAATGCCTCTATCATTTTCAAGTTCAAGCAATTAATGACAAACATTTCGAAAGATCGTTACGCAAGTTCTAGAGATGCATCTCACATAAGTTCATCACACATGAAAGAATAGGAGTGTATGAAAAATGCACACACTTTCAATAGGCTCAAAAACTCACATGGGATGTATATGGTCACTAAATTCACATATGAAGCTTTAAATCATGCTTTAGTTTCACATCAACAAGGCTATGTGCATTTGGTTTTTCAAGAATAATCAAACATGTACAATACTAACAAGAGAATAAGGAATTTCATACAACACATGTTAACTAAGTTCTTGATAATCATGGTTCAAATTTGATCCAGTTATATCATTGGGTCGGGAAACTAATAAAAATCTAATTTAAAACAATAAGGAAAACAAGACAATATTTTTGGATTTTTTTAAATTTTTCAAGAAAAATTAAATAAAACACAAAACTCCGAAAAAAATTAAGTAAAACACAAAGCTCATTAAGAAAACAAAAAGCAATAACATGGAAACAAATGAAACCAGTTCAAAGTCGAAGGTACAAAAATTTTCAATTTGGTCAATTTTTTATACTTGATACCCCCACACTTAAACTAGACATTGTCCCCAATGTCATAAAACAAAAATATGCAAATAAAAATAAAATGAATAAATAATACGAAACAAAATAAAGAAAAGGGACTGAAAACTTCTCTAATTTGCAGAAAACCAAGCGATGACCCCCAAGCGTAAATTTTGCAATCAATCTTCAAGGGAGAAAATAACCAAACGTTCCTGCAAAGAACAGAAATAAACAGTTAAGCACGCAAGAAAAAATAGAAAATAAAGTAAACGAAAATTGAAAATGATAATAAAAGATAACAAAAAGAACTAATAGGCGATCATTGGTCGTCCTTGTTGATTTTCCACAGCTTTCATCTTGAACTGGATGGGCCTCCTTCTTGCAAGTGCTCCTCAGCTTAGTTGAGGATGAGTCAGCACGTGTCTCCACATGCTTCAAGTAGTCCGGTCTCCACGCAGGTGTGGCATCTTCTTGAACTCTTGGATCAACCCAGACTCATCTGCTCTTGGGTGCACCTCAGACTCATCCTGCTTCGTCTGTGAGGTACTTTTGTTTTTGAAGAAGTACCTCAACACGGTTTTATTTTTGAAGTGGGCTGGGAGGGGTCTGAGATGAGTACTCGAGAGCAAGACTAGGTAAGCAATCAGGATCTCACTTTCTCCACGTTCCTCAGATGAAGGAGAGGAGAAAGCATAATATGAGATACTTTTGCTTTTAACCTTTTTAATATGAAATACTTTTGCTCTGGAAGGTTTGTTTTCTGGGGTGATCCAAGGGATGAAGAACACTGAATAACTCGAAAGCTTTCTTTGGGAAGACATTATCGGAGATGAAGAGAGGTTGAGAGGTTGTGAGGTTGAGAGGTGAGAGGGTGTGAAGGTGTGCCTTTGATGTGGAAGCAAATGTCGAAACTTATAGAAATTTTTCTTCCTCAACCGGAACTATTCTTGCACTATTTGTCGGCAGCCGGTGATGGATGAACAGTGCCCGTTACGCGCTTTCTGACAAAGCGTCCGTAATTTCCGCGAGGCTGACGATGCAAAGACGAGTGACGACAAAACCGGAATGATGATCTTTGAAAACCGGGGTTCAAAACCGGGTGCGGCTCGTGGTTTTCGCAACGCTCCACACTGCACGTCATGAGTGACGACACGTCCAGCCAAATCGACCGCCTCGTGATTCCTGACTGCTCCTGCTTTTGAGAAAGGCGCCCGACTTTTTCGATTTGCGCGAGGACGCGTCTTCAATCTTCGAGCGAACGCGTCATCGACCTCTGAAGAACGCCTCTCAATTTCTTCTTCTTATAGGGGCACGAAATTTGTTTCACGACACACTGAATTGCCATAAACACTCTCTCCTCTTGTAAACACTTCCCTATTGTAAACACTTCTGCAACTTACTCCTTTCTTGCACTCTTCCTGCACTCTTAAACTTTCCGAACTCTTTTCTTCCTCAACCTCCTCTAAAAATGTCTTGCCCTTCCGACCGTCGCCTAAACTTGAATGTCGGGGAAGACGATGACTCGTCTTCTCCGAACAACATTTGGAATCCGTCCTTCATATCCCCCAATGGTCCTCTTACAGTCGGGGACACAATGATGAGGAACGATATAACCGCAACGGTAGTTGCAAGAAACCTTCTTACTCCCAGAGACACTAGGTTGCTGTCTATGCGGTCAGACGAGCTGGCTGTTCAGGACTCACTGGCTCTCAGTGTCCAGTGTGCAGGCTCAGTTTCAAACATGGGTCAGCGCCTGCTTGCAAGATCTCGTCAGGTGGAGTCGCTAATGGCGGAGGTGGTCAGTCTTCGGCAAGAAGTCAGAGGACTCAGGCACGAGAACAAGGAGTTGCACATGCTCGCAACTAGCTACTCGACCAGCATGAAGAGGAAGCTGGACCAGCTGCAGGAGTCGGACGGTCGAATCCAGAGTGATCATGAGCGGTTCATGGCGTTACTCCCGCGGTTTATGTTGCCGTCGTCCTCTGGAGCAGCACCAAGTGTTCCGGCTCCGGAGATTCCAACTCTAGCACTTCGTCTTCCCGGAGCTCCGTCAACCTCTGAGGCGCCACCTAACCAAAACCAATGATTGCTATTAGTTTTTCGAATTATTGTAATTTTTTTTTATGCTTTTAATGTTTATTTAACTATATATATATATATATATATATATATATATTACTAATATTATTTTTATTATTATTAATTTTTTTGTTTTTTTTTTAATTTTTTTTTTTAATTTTTTTAAATTTTTTTTTTTTCAGGGTTATTTTAAGCAAAATAAAATATGTAAAATATGTAAATTAATGTAAAAGGACTTCGTTTATCCGCACTTAAAATAAACATGCCCTTAATTTATTTAAACACAAACTAAATAAAAATCAACCAAATAACAAAATTAACTAAGCAAAACAAAATGAACGTAAAAGCAATAAAGAAGAAGGTCAAGAAATGCAAATCTGATTGCTTGGGTTGCCTCCCAAGAAGCGCTTGCTTTAACGTCTTTAGCCGGACGATTCTTTCCATTATCCTCCCCTCGGCTCCATAGCATGGAATTTATCTTTTAATGGGAGGTGATACTTGAAATGATTCGGCAATGGCATTAATTCAAGAGTGGGTGCCTGAATCATAAAAATCAGATTGTTAGTAAAAAACAAAATTAAAAATGGAGAAGATGGCTTACTTTCATTCTCCGACGCAAACTTAATGACAAAAACTACGTTTTTGGATATCTCCGGGATTTTGAACTTGGCCAAATTTATTATGATTGTTGTGGCTTGTCCCGTGTCATCAAACTCAATTTCTTGGGCCTTTGTTTCTTGCACGGCCTCTTTGATGTATTCTTGATGTTGCCCAACCACTTCGATATCTTGAACCATTGGAAGAGCGTCCATAATGTCTTTTTCACTATCTTCGAAATTTGGAATTAAAATTCTGCAAGGAAAAAGAACATTTGGTGGAAAAATATCAGAATGAATTGAACTTGGAACAACCTCACCATAGTTGGACGACATAGGGACTTGAGGGGTTTGAGACAAGAATTCGTCTAAACTGCCCAAGTCGTCCTCCTCATCTTCTGCTTGCAGCGGTGATTCGTCCAAGTTTGGGCTGTGTATGGACGGTTCTAAGACAACTTCATCCTCCACGTCACCTTCCAAACTGGTGGCTTCATCGATTTCACAATCTTCCTTTGAATTTTCAATAGGTGAGTCGGAGAGTTCACTTTGATCTTTAATCTGTGCCATGAATTCCATAATTTGCCCAACTTTTATATCCAATTCGTCCACTCTGTTGGTCCGGTCTTGCATCTCCTGGATTCGATTTTCCACTCCCTGATTCAAAGAGGAGAGTAACTTATTAAACGTATCATTATCCAGAGATGTACCTGAATCGAATTGGGCATATTCTTGTGGTGGCTGTGACGGTTGACATGGCCATTGATAGAACTCTTCCGATGACTGCAATTGTTCTTCTTTTTGTGAGCCCTGCGTCAAAGAAATTAGTCCTTCAAGAATTTCATTATAATTTACGGCCATACTTGAATCCGATTGGAATTGTTGTGGGGGATACTGTGGTGGCTGCATAAGTCTGGAATAGAACTCGTCTTGCTGCCAATATCCACTTTGTTGAAATTGCTGAGGTTCATCCCACATCTGATTGGAATAACCTCTCCAATCCGAATTGCAAGCGTTGGAATACATGTTGCCCCTTGGTTGGCTGTGGCCTTGATATCCCCAATCATCTTCATATGCAGAAAATTGAGGATATTGCTGAGTTTGATATCCTTGCCCATAGGGCACATCAAGTGTAGGGACACTTGGCATTGAGGTCCGTTCGGCATTTTGAGTCAATTGAGCAGTGAGCTGCGCCAATTGAGCTTGAATACTATCCATGTCTTGCTCCATTAGTACCTAAAATTAAAGAAAGAAAAATAAATCAAAAATCAAAAGTAAAACACAAAAACACAAACAAACAAACAAACAAAAATTAAACACAAACAAAAAAATAAAGGGATTAGCAAAGTTACTAATCCCCGGCAACGGCGCCAAAAATTTGACGGGATTTTAAACCGCACAAATTTAACCCTCTTTTTGATAGATGTAGTATAGATGTAAGTAGGGTATCGTTCTAGGCCGGGGATTAGGAGGGCTTGCTAAAACCTCTAAAATAATTTAAAAACGTAAAAACAAAGTTTAAAAACACTAAACTAAAATAAAAACACTTAACTAAAATAACTCAAAATAAAACTAACAAATAAACTAAAACAACTCAAAAGACTCAAAACAACTCAAGAATCTAGAAAATACAAACTAAGCTAAAAACTCGAAACACACTCAAAATGACTCAAAATAATGAAAACAATTTAAAATAAAAACTAGGAAATTAATTAGACGGAAATTAAATTAAAAGATAAAAACTAATAAAAATTAACTAAATAATATAATATAATAATGGGGGGGGGGGGTTTGGTTTTGATGAAACGTAAATTAAACTTAAATAAATTACAAAATTGACAAAAACATAAAATTAAAGTAAACGGATAGGCGACGGATTGGCTAGAGGGTTTTTCTCCACACATGACACATAAGCAACCTAAATTGATTTTCAGTTGTTCTTTCAATAAATTGTAAATTTTCAACGCCCCAAATTAACCATGAATTGCATAGATTAATTATCAGATTTTCCTTAAGTTAATGGATTGGATGATTGCATACGACAACCCAAAACATTCCCCACAAGTTCCCTACATGAATTGCATAATAGAGATACAAGCGAGAATCATTAAATTCTATGAAAATCATAAGTGTTGACAAGGCATTCGTAACTATGAACAGCATGATACGTTTGCCAGGAATTTACTTAACGCGATTGTGACTAGCAACCTTCACTACTCATGAATATAAGTTCATAACGATTAGGTGAAATTCACTTATATTCTAGCATCAAATTCATGCATGTAAATTAAGTATGCATTCTTAATCGACAAACATAAATAAGTTATTAATCAAGCAGTTAAGCAAATTAAATCACAACTCAGAAATCACAACTGAAGTTACCAATTCAAATTACAAATATAATCATGGTTTTGAATTATCCTCTAGCCAACACAAATTAATTACACATTATTTAAAACAGAAATTAAAACAGAAATTAAAAACAAAAGTTGGAGGGATTAAACCGAAAGGGAGTGCTAATTGGCACTGTGCAGTTTTGCATGTGCACTGTGCTTCTGTTTTCTATCTTCTGTGCCAAGATCCTTGCGGCTTTTCCCAAGCTCACCCTGCCCCGAGGAGATTCTCCTTATTTCTTCTGAATGGTTTCCATCCCTCCGTTTGATTGGCCCTCTTTTTGTTTCTTTTCCTCCGCGAGCTGCCAAGCTATTGGCTGCCAATTGCAGCTTGGCCTTTCTCCTCCTCTTGGCTGCCGCGCTGACTCCAAGTGCTGCCAAAGGCAGCTTTCTGCCGCTGTGCTTCCAGCCGCCTCTGGCTCCTTCCCCCCGTATCCTTGGATGCGCCTCTTTCACACTGCCTTCAAGGCAGTTTTCTCTTCTCCCCTCTCGGTTTTCTACTGCCAAATGGCAGCACAGTTTCTTTTTTTTTTTTTTTTCTTATCGCTGCCCAAAGCTGCCAGGCAGCTTCTACTCCCCCGGAGCTCTCTGTCTTTGCTGCGCAGGCTCCCCCCTCGGTGAACTGCCTCACAGCTGCCAAGAAAGGCAGCTCTCCTCTGCCTTATTTCGTTCCCGAGGCTCCCCCAGACAGCGATCCTCCGAGGCTTCTCTCTTTTTATTCCTCTTTTCTTTAATGCCAGTCTCCATTCTCATTCTTTGTTTAATCTCTATGATTTGCACGCTGCCTTCCTTTCTGTTTTCTTTAATCCCCACTTCATCAAGCTGCATGCCAGCTTGAAATCACACACAATATTAAATTATATTAATATATAAATATAAATATATAAATAAATATAAATATATAAATAAATATAAATATATATATATATATTATTTTCTAAATGATAAGTATTAATTTAACAGACAAGATAGTTTAGATGAAATTAATACTTAACACTTCACTTATTCTATTTTTATTTTCTTTTCTTGAAAAACTTATAAAACATAAAAATAACGTAAATAGCTCAAAATATAACGAACTAACTAAGAAGAGACGAGAGAATTTGATATTAAAATATGTATAAATATCATCCGATCACTAGCCGTTGGAAATCCAACGGCATATAATGGGCCACGTCGCCCACACCCGGGGAAGGAGTAGTGAGCCTGCGCGCTGGGCCCCGCCGCCTGATTCTTGTCTCCTACTCGCGCCCAGTCGTGAGTGTGCTGCACGCGCCAGGCCAATGGCCCGGCTTCTCTCTCAGTCCATTCTAGGCTGGCCCAGAGACTAGCTTGGGCTGGGGGCTGGGCAATTTTGTGGGGTGGAGTTGATGGACAGGGTGTCAGCACCTTTTTGGACTGGGGGTTGGGCTATTGAGCCCCCGGTGGAAATGCTCTTAGCGATAGCGCAAGTGTTCTCGTACTTCTTATTTCTGTACCTAGCCACCATACCATGCTTCATTTTATCTATTTTCTTTTGTACTATATCAATTTATACACAATAAAAATATATATAAAAATATAGTAGCAACAAAAAATTTCAACCTTATAAGACCATCTCCAACCGATGGCTGGCCAGAGGGCTCGTTTTAGCCCTCTGGCCCTCCAAGATTCTTCAAGATATTAATATTTTAATGAACAGTGCATGGCCATATTTGCCTCCGTCTCCAACCGAGGGCCAGAGGGCTAGAGGGCTTGTTTTAGCCTTGTCACAAAAAACCGTCTCTAGGGCCAAACATAATTTATTATTTAAAAACTACAACTTAAATTCAAATCCAACGGCTAAGTGACGTCAGCTAGCCGTTGGTAGCTGACATCATGCTGACGTCAGCTAGCCGTTGGATTTGAATTTTTTTTGCTATAAATAGGGTGGATATTGGGATATAATTCACACCTTTGAATTCAATCTATTTCAATTCAATCTCTTTCAATTCAAGTTTGCAATGAATTCCAACTTTGGATCCTCTTCAGATTCCAACTGGGGGTCCTCATCCAATTCCAAAAGAGAAGCAAAATGGGCGCAAATGAGACGACAAAATGGGCACAAATGAGACGACAAAATGAAGAGTCTGATGAAGAAGTTCAAGTAAGGCGCAACAAACAAAACAGAGCAGCAGCCATAGTTGTGGCCATGGTGTGTCAACCAACTGAGGAACAACCTCAATGGGGTGGCTCTATTGCTGGTCGTTCTTACAAACCATGAAATAGAGTGATGGCGCATGCCAATCTGATGAACAACTACTTCAACCCCAACTCGGTCTACACAGAAGAGGATTTCAGACGTCGCTTCCGGATGTGACGCCATGTCTTCGAGCGTTAAGTTTTATGTTATAGAATGATACGTTCTTGTGCCACAAATAAGTACCTACAACAGGATCTTGTTGCACATCTTTGGGCCGAAAGAAGCATGGAGTAGGCATTTAAGTTTTATGTTGTTAAATGTTTTTAAAAATGTTGTTTAAGTTTCATGTTGTTTTATGTTGGTTAATGTTGTTAAATGTTGTTTCATGTTGTTAAAAATGGCATTTAAGTTTCATGTTGATTAATATTATTTAATGTTGTTTCATGTTACTTAATTTAATTTAATGTTGTATAATGGCTTATGAAGTTATAGGAAAAAAAAATAATTTTAAAAAAATATGAAATAGAAGTTATAGGAAAAAAAATTAGAATTTAAAATAAAATGAAACAAATTTTATGAAATAGAAGTTATAGGAAAAAATGGAATTTTAAAAAAATATGAAACAAATTTTGTAAAATAAAAGTTATATGAAAATTTTTGTAAATAAAAAATAATAATAAAACTGTAAAAAAAAAAAAAAATTCAAATGCAACGGCTAGCTGACTAGCCGTTGCATTTGAATTTTTATGTAAATAACTCCTGTCGATTATAACCGACAGGAATTCCGATAGCTTAAAAAAAAAATAGCCAGCCAGCCAGCCCTCTCCGATTCCATGGGGCCCTCCCAGATTCCACAGCCCTCTGGCCTAGCCCTCGGTTGTAGATGATTTTTGGGCTCTTTTCGGCCCTTTGGTCCTCTGGACCCTTCGGTTGGAGATGGTCTAAGAGCCTCCATTTGAGTCTCGCACAAGGCTTTCAAAATCTCGAGACCGGCCTATATTTACTTACCTAGAATAGATATTGGAAGAAACTATTTGATTTTTTGATTTTCGATTTTGGTGTTGATTATCACATGCAGAATAAAAAAAGTATATGAGCTTTACGCCATGTTCTATCATTTATTAAATGAAGAATCATGAACTAGATTGATTAGGAAAGAGAGACTTTCATGTAGCAGTTTCACCACCATCGTGGCATTACAAACCACTACTAAAATGTCATGTTGAGAGAGTCTATGCATGACTTTTTACTAATAGTCAAGAATGCCACAATAACGATGAACCTGTTTTACGTAAATCTTTCTCGATTGAATAGGAGCGATATCTCAGACGCATATTGTATACAAAAGGGAATGAACATGAACGCCATATTGCCGCAATGGGGACTCATAAATGGGCAAACAGTAAATATACATGGGACGCAAGGCAAGAATACGTCCCCCTCAGTCTTCAACTCCCATGTGTTGGTTCGGTTCTCATGTGTGATCCCGAACCAACCACCTAATCCAAATACAAAACACACATGATCTAATACCTACTTAATACACAAATAAATGAGATTTAACATCTGATTAATTACTGTTTTAGTTCATTACTTAATTACTGAACTAACACCTATTTCTCTCTCTAGATTTACAACTTTGCTTCTGTATCTCTGTTTATGGCAAGGGAGTGGAAGTCACGTAGCTTATAATACGACACCGTACTTACCCAATTTATATATGCCGTCCCACTCCCTGACTTCCAGCATTTTGGTTTGCTCATGCTCACCTGTGAAGTATATAGGTATGCAGTGCATGTTACTACTTACCAATTCTCTCCGTTTACCCTAAGGAACTTTTATATTCTAGGGTAATTCCTTACCCATATATTCCATGCATAACTTATGAAAGCTGGGACCTCGGTAATGAGCGTTTCGAGCAAAAAGAACTTGCATACCCCGCGTTTCTGCAACACTCATCGTGTGAGGTCACTTGACGAGTGCAACTGAGGCCTGGCTCACGTGACGGGTGCTAGAGAGACGCCGGGGATATGAAAGCCGTCAAATTCAAGTTTTACTCATTTGCGTAGAAGCTGCAATGATTGGGAACTCGAGCTTAAACTAGTGTGATTCCAGAGAAAAGATTGCATATGATTGATTTCTAATAATAAAAAGAAGCTTACCTGGAACAGGTAAGAGTGCCAATAACGTATATTAACAAAACCAATTGCCAGATAGAAACCTTAACACGAAAGTGAAGACACCAGCTCTCCACTTCCAAATTTATCTAATAGTAGATGAGGCAACACACGCAAAAGTACAAATTACTTATAGATCCAGGCTCACTCATACCATACTTTACTCGAAAAAATACGCAGAAGCTAGTTACACGTAAAATTTATGGGCAAAAGCATCAGTCTATGAACAATAACGGGTACGGTTTGCCTTTAGAGACATTACCAGATAGATTAGCCGTAGCATCGGATTGGATCATTGCATCCTTTCTCAGCAGATTGACTAAAACCAAAACGTCCCCCTTTTGCAAGGTACTGCTGATGGTACTCCTCCGCTCGGTAGAACTTCTTGGCAGGAAGGATCTCTGTGACAATTTTTCGGTTCACTTTCTTCTGTTGTTGTTCCAGAGATTCTCGTGCTGCCTTCTCTTGCTCAGGTGTGTAGAAGTATATTCCGGATCTGTATTGTGTCCCGACATCACCCCCCTGCCCATTACAGATAGATAAACTGTTATGGTTCCTCGAGTCATAAGACAAACATAAATTTTTGGGTCACGCTCAAATTAAAATAATCAAATATCTAATGGTAGAATTTTTATTTCCAAGAATAACTAGGATGAATATATGAATATAACATTCGCTTAAGGATGTGAAAAGGAGAGACGACAAAAAATATGCAATAAGACAGACGAATTTTTGGTTAATTAAATAAGAGGTTGATAACATGAAACAAGGAATAATAAACAAGCCAAGTCCTGAAAATAATAATGTCCCATCGATCCTAGGTTATACAATGATCTTCAATAATGAAACTGAGATCTCATTGACCAACGCTGCTATATGCAATGCAACTCATTGAAGTCCTGTTCAAGAACTTGTTCTGCTATTTTCACCATTACCTTTTTTTGGCAAGGTGAACCTTCATGCAAAGTACTGGAACTAGCCACTTGTTTTGGTAACTTACCATTACAAAGAAAGTAATTACGAGAAAAGCATCTTTTTATTGGGTGTATTACACAGCAAGCCTAGTGCACTAGGCTTCCCTCTCTATATGTAATTTATTTCAACATTTTGGAAGGGGAAACTTAACTTAGAGACAAACTGGACTACGCCTTAAGCCCTTAACCATGTCGGACATCCACTCATACAACGTCACATACGTTCTTAATAAAATCCAAAATAAACCTATTTACTATCCTTTGTGTTCCCCAATGCTTTCTTAAACAAAAGAGGACTATACCGTTACTGGAACTCTTTTAAGCAGTTAAACCTTGAAAGATAATGGTTCAGAAGCATTCTATCAACAGGTGAAGATAACCTCATCGATTGCTCGAAATGGAAATAGTGCAACCCACTTCCTAATTTCATCCTCTAACAGGCTTCCAATTTAACACCAGTCTATGCTATCTATTCTTAAGAATCTAAACGACCTCAAGTAATTGTATGAACTCAAAGCAAAATTCCAGCAATTAAGCAGAAACCATACCAAACTGAACATAACATATACATAAAAACTGTATTTGCTAATCGATTTTTTAGTAACATGATTTTTACTCATCCTACTAACTTCACACGAATTCAAAAAGAAAGAAGCCAAATTCCTAAAGCGAACACTTTTAACAATCAACAATGGGGCATCGACTGAAGTAACTGCAAGAGAACTTCTTAGACAAAGTTCCAATCATATTCTTCACTACAGTATTCAGAGAGTAGACATTCTTATGAAAACATTCACTCCTATTTCACGATAGAAGAAAGCCTAAACGTAAAGCAGTACTCATAACTGGAGCATCTAGACAGCGACGTTCAAACATTTGAATTCTCAGTAGTCACATGCTTAAAAAGATATAGCTTCTCAACTACGATAACAAGTTAACAACAGTTAATCAAATGACCAAAGTAGGACTAACTATATTAATACAAGAAGTTGAATAGTCAATCAAAATCTCCTTTTGTTTGTTGTGCTGATTTGAATGCGATTGATAAGTAACTTTCAGAGAGCCAAACCTCAATTTCTCCAAAAACCTCAGTAAATCAGGTAGCAAAACAAATCAATCACAAACTGATACACGACCTTATTACTTGCGGGAAAGAAAGAAAAAAAAACCCAAAATTTATCAATCAAAGTTTATCCAAAATTCATCAATAAACACAGACGATTATCAACCCAAAGCAATCAAATTTCACAAAAACTGGTCCAGCCCACACAAAATTATCAAAATTTGGAGCAACCCACCTGGCGATTGAGCGTGGTTGGGTCGTGCCTGGACCAGAAAAGATCGAGCAGGCTCTCAAAGCTGCACTCTTTAGGGTCGTACTGCACTCTCACGACCTCCGAGTGCTGGGTGGTGCCGGTACACACGTCCTCGTAACTCGGGTTGTGCAGAGACCCCTGGCTGTACCCAACCTCCGTCTTCGTCACGCCGGCCGCTCGCTGAAACGCCAGCTCGACACCCCAGAAGCACCCAGCTCCGAACTGGGCGAACTGCTGACCCGGAGCCGGAACGTCATCGTCGGGGCCCTGGGCGTTGGCGGAGGATTCGGAGTTGGGGTCGGCGGTCTTGGGGCCGAACCCGAGCTTGTTGAAGATGTTCATTTGGGGGGTGCGGAAGGAGATGGTCCGGTGGGTTTGCGGGAAATTGGAGGCGGGTTTGGGTCGGAGCTTAGAGAGAGAAAGAAAGGGGTTACAGAGAGAGAATTTGGGGGCTGTTGCCGTGGTGGCGGTGGAGATGAGTGGTGAAGTGGTGGAGATGGTGGCTAAGGTTTTGAGCATTTTTGGGTGTTGACGTGTTGCTGCTGGACTAAAATGGGAGTTCGTCTTTCGTGACGTTTCTTCTGTTTACTATATTATTTCTTTATTATTTATGTTGAATAATTGTTTTTCTTCAATATTTTATTTTCATCCAGTTTTTTTTTTTAAAGAAAAAAGAATATGCCCATTCGCTGATATACACACCAATGATGCTCTTGGATAATGAATATTATAAATAAATAACAAGATTTCTTCAATTTATATGTGGTTTTTAATTAATTTGGTTTAATTTTTTATGTTATTTTCTAGGAATTGTGTCGCGCCTTCTGGGAGCTTGGCGGGTAGTTTAACTTTACCCAGAGAAGCGGTCCTCTATTCTGATCTCTTTCGTCGAGTCACCGGATTAAGTGATTTATGTCTTTCAAATTTCATCTAATAATTTATCTATTTTGATATCTTAAAAATTGTAATAATTATGAATCGTTGAATAAAATTTGAAAGACACATCACTTGATTTGATTTTGATGACCTTGGTAGAAGAACTGATCTCTTCTTAGTTTACCCATATCAGGTGGGACCACGGGAGGATAAGAATCGAAAATGACCACCCTTTGTGAGCATTACTTTCACATTTTTAAATTAATTGATCTATATTAAAGGTCTAAACTTTGATCAATAGAAGCTAATTAATTGCTGATTTTTTTGGGGCTGTGAAAAGTGAACTACACGATATTTACAAAGATATTGCTACAATTAAAAATTATTTTAATTATTAGGACTCATTTGGAACAACTTTTAAAATAATTGAGAATACTTTTAGTAAAATTAATTCGGTTTTAAAAGTACTTGCACTTAAAAATACTTTTTAGAATTGCAAGAAGCACTTGAAGTGTCTTTTCATAATCTATTTAGATTTTTACAAAGAATCGGTGTAAAAAAACATTTTCACAAAAAAAGGTTTGTATTTTAAAAACATTTTCAAACGAATTCATAAAAAAATTAAAACTTAATAGTCAAGTATGTATATATGTCATTGTATTAGTGTAAATCGAATCTAAAATCTACTCCAAGTAAATAAAAATCGAGTACGCAGAGCTGGCTATACTTTTTTCATTCTATCATTTATCATTAGATTACTTACATGTTGGAACATTAGAAGTCAAAGCTTTTTCTTGATCA
The DNA here is from genome assembly GCA_963580275.1 of Crataegus laevigata. Taxonomy (NCBI): domain Eukaryota; kingdom Viridiplantae; phylum Streptophyta; class Magnoliopsida; order Rosales; family Rosaceae; genus Crataegus; species Crataegus laevigata. Next base: position 5,124,662 of record OY756951.1, on the reverse strand, counting down.
TTTGATGTAACCTAAGTTGGTTTAAGCAAAATGACAGGTTGTTGGTGGTGGTTAATACAGCTACAGCCACATACAAGATGATAAAAAACAATTATTGTTAATTTTGACCCCTTTTTTTTGCGAAGACTGTAAGAAATGAAAGTTAATTTAATATCTCAATTGCCTCTCAAAATTCTTCTTTTCCTGATATGGAAATGAACAAGCAGAAATTGGCTTTGTGCACGTCGACTTTCATCAGCAGCCAGACCTTATAAGTTATATGTACTCTAATTTTATGAATAATCATGATTTGTACTTAATAAATTTAGATTTAGCTATAATCTCCCTAAGTTATTTTCCATTATTTAGCTGTAAATCATAATCTAATTGTAATCAAATCTTAAACTTTGAGAAATTAAGAGGAAACTTTAGAATGTATCGAAACCTGCAGCTGCTAGCCTGCTATATTCATATGTAATATACTAATATGTATATAATTTCATCACAAATACAAAATCTCAAATTGTCACATCCATCTATAGCGTGACAGCAATAAGACCAAAGATGGCCAGCACAAAGGCATTAGGTCCACAGTTGATGAAAGCAGATGAGGTGGGAATGTTGCTCTTTGTATTAGGCTTTGGAAGATCCCCTTGGCCGGAACCAGTTGCTGCCTCTGGCGCACCGGCTGGTGCATAAGCCTGGTTGTTTTCTACTTCTGCTACGAGCTTCATCCCTCCCAAACAATACAGCTTGCTCCCACTCACAAAATACCAGTCACCAGGTTTTGTCAATGTAACTGTTGTGTTTCCTCCTGTATATGCCTTTATAACTTTTGTTGTGTTGCAAACATCATAACTTTCTTTGGTCACTTGACTCACGCTGTTAGATGATGAATACTGAAACACTATAAAAAAATAAACAAAAAATTAAAATGAAATTAAACGGAAGTAAGTTACCTAATGAATTTTTATATTATTTGCTTGAAATCGGTTCGTTATTCATCAAAGTTTTGTTTTCTCAAAACCACAAAAGTAAACAAAAGTTTTTTCAATGACCAAAAGTAGATGCGAATATATATATATAGCTAGAAGACGTAGAGCAAAAAATCGTGCATTTGCATTAACCTTTTGAGGAGATTATTCAAGAATTGCTTGTATTGTTATTCAACAGAAAATAAGATCATTGGTTTCAATCGAGTCATGGGATAATGTATGTATACTTACATAGAGCATCGCCGACTTTGAATTTCTTGTCGTTGGACCATGAATTGAGGTTAGTGCTTATGTCCCAGCCAGAGGTGTCCCCAACTGTGTAAACTGTGGCGGAGCTTGTCAATGCAAATCCAAGAACAAGAAGAACACAAACTAGAATTTGAGGCAGCTTTGCCATTTTTAATTTGTGAGATGAGATGAGACATAATAAAAGAGAGAAGTTTCATTTATAGGTATATTGTGTATGAGGATTGATGAATAATTAGATGACCTAACTTTCAACCGTGAGAAGTGAATTGCATTTCTTGCTTAATTCCTTGATTAACTTTCGATCTTATTATTTTTATTTGAGTGTAGGAGAACAATAATCTGCCTTTAACTAATCACCAAGTACTTAATTAAAATTTGTCATAGGGTCTTGATTGGTAGATGATGATTTAACCAACTTTTGTGCTCAAATTTGGTTTTAAAAATCTCTATATATTCCCCACGAGGAAGTTGGTGAGCAGTTAAAGACCTCCATTTCCAAATCCTCTTTTTGGTGACCTTGGCAAAGACTTCGAGACACATATGTAGGTACTAGGCATGCTTGTGCCACAAGAAATTGAGATGGGAAATAAAATTGCTTGTACAAACACTCAAACAAGTCTTACAGCTTTCATATTCCATATGACTATGAGAGAAAGTGTTCTTCATAAACCTAGTTTTTTCCTCTGCCCCATTGACAATTTGATACTTTTAATTTTTTAATTTTTATTTTTCACCAGTCCATGAATGTGGGGATGTATATATCAACTAGGGACCCTCAATTATTTGATTTGAAACAGAAGCAGCAACCAAATGACAAATTATATGATGATCCTCAAGCTGAATTCCCAATTCTCACGATAATGCAAAAGTGGGAAACTGTTTTTTATTGAGGACGATCTTCTGCCATCAATAAAATATATTCTATCCCATCTCTGTCCAAAGTCCAACTAAAAGCACACTATTGTCTCTTTTTGAGAAAAGTATTTAAACATATGGCCACCAGGGGCAGATCCACCTTGGGGGCAAGGTGGGTCAACTGATCCTTCAAACTCATAAATCTTTTAGAAAAAAGTTGGGTGTTGTTTTTTGAAAATCGAAGATGTTCTTGAAAGTTATTTTCTAATTGCTCAACAAATTGTCTTTATGGGCACTGAATAGGGTAGCTGCTAGCCTCATGCCTTTGTATGTGTTGTTATGGCCATATGTTGATAGACCGACTCGGTATATATTGGCATTTGTCGGCATGCTTGCTTAAAAGTTATCGGTATATGTTGACATCAGGCAACATGCTTACTCTCGAATGTTATTGGTGTAAGAAGTAATTGAAAAACAAGTTACTAGGATCACAGATAAAGCATAAAGAGATATTATATTCACGCACCCCAATTTACTTATCCCACACCCTTTTAATTTTTTTAATATTTTCAACACACCACTAACACTTGATAAAAAAAAAAATTAAAAAATTAAAAATGTGTAGGAGAAGTAATTTGGGGTGTGTGAATATAATCTCCCAACATAAATAATTACAATAAACCAATCAAACAATTAAAGGGAAATAAACTTATCTTCCAAAGCAGAGGAAGAAGAAGCCATGACTACTAGGGTTTCAAAAGGAGTCCTTTACACTCAAGCATTCGAGAGTCCTTGCTATCAAATAGGGTTTTTAGCACAAGATAGGATAATGTTGTGAGTGCAGGGACCTCCTAATATGTCCTAATATATAGATGCTCATCCATTTAATCTGGCCTATTAATCGATTAAAGAGATATTCCAAATCAATTAGGATTTCATTATAGTCCTAAATGGTAACGAATTCTTTGTCAACTAATTAAGGTTTTCATAATTAATTGCACTAAATAAGGACTCCTAAACCTAACTAAATAATGCTCCATAATTTTCTCAACTATTACCTTGGATTGACCAAGTTACTTATATGTCAAAAAATGGTGAGCACATGTTCTTTGACACTCACAACTTACAATTGGCATCTATCGACATCGACAGTGTGCAATATGACTTGGGATATGCAAACAGTGTAGAAAGTGTTTGTTTGCGTAGAAAGAGTAAAGCCGGTAGCTATATTTCATTCATACTATCATTATTTATGTTCTATTCATTAGTGTTATCGTTAGGTATATTTATTATTGGATGAGGATCCTCCAGAATTTGAGCCTTATAATACACCAATTTTTTCAACAATTCAAGAATGTAAGAAAGCACATATCAACTCGGTGGTGTTTTGAAACAGAAGCAGCACCAAAATGACAAATTACTGATTCCCATATTCCAGTATATGGGACAACAGGATGGGGAAAAGTTAGGATCCACGCAAGTTCAGTTTTAAGTTTCAAAATTCCCATGATATTGCAAAAGTGAGAAACTGTATTTTAGTGAAGCGGTTCAATAATTGCATCCTATCCTTGTCCAAATTCGAAGAAAAGCACAATGTTGTCTCTTTGTAAAAGTAGTACCAAAATTTAGGGATCGCATTGAATGCATAAGGTGCAATTGTGCAGGATTCCTGATCTGCTCGGATGAAATATATTGTAAAAGTAGTACCAAAATTTAGGGATCGCATTGAATGCATAAGGTGCAATTGTGCAGGATTCCTGATCTGCTCGGATGAAATATATATATATATATATATATATATATATATATATATATGAAGAAGCTATGCTATCTAGCTAAGGTGTAAGGCCTAGCTAGAATCAAGGAATAAAACATAAATTCCATAAAATAAAAAAGGGTAATACATATCCAACGACTAATTCACAAGATTCATAGCAAGTTGGATCCATGTGCCATTCGGTGCGTTTTTGTTGAGTTTGCCCCTTAACAGAAAGGGTATAAGTGCTATCACCTTGAGACTCGACATATGTATGTGACTATAGACGTTACTTTTTCTGAATCAGAGTATTTTTATTCTTTGATCCTTCACCTTCAGATCACCAGAGGTAGAACACTAGTGGTTATCAGAGTGATCTTGGGTGGCTAGAAGTACCAGAGGATGTGATATGTAGTTTAGGGGGAGCATGTGTGTAACAACAAGGATGAAAATGGGACACCAATCTATCACCAAGAAATTGCCAAGAGTGATACGGGACTTTAGCTGCTGCCTGTCGAGATAGGTGCGGGCCATCGGCAAGGTCCTACTGAGGAAGCTACAACAGTCCAACAGCTAATTACTGCCAAACCAAGTACATCAGGGGAAGAAGTACTACTTACCGAACCCATATCACCTTCTATCTCTAGCTCAATAATGCCATTCAATGTGTCTTCTCTGAATATCCCTGAGGTAAGTATTACAGATGCTCATGTAACTAATCCAAATAATGTTGTAAATACATATAAGTTGCCACCAAGGCAAAATCGTGGGGTTCCACCCGGCAGGTTTTCTCCCAAAGGAAAAGTAAAGTATCTAATAGCAAATTATGTGTCATGCAAGAGCCTTGCACTTGAACGCCAAGTATGGGTGAATAATGTGGAAGCAATCCAAGTACCAACCCGAGTTGAGGAGGCCTTGAAGGATCCTAAATGGGCTGCTGCAATGGATGAAGAGATGATGACTCTACTTAAGAATGATACATGGGAAGTGATGAAACTACCGAAAGGAAAAAAAACAGTTAGGTGTAAATGAGTCTTTACAATTAAATATAAGGCTGACGGATCAATAGACAGGTATAAAGCAAGGTTAGTAGCAAAAGGTTATACTTAAATGTATAGTGTTGATTACCAGGAAATTTTTTCCCCAGTAGCCAAGATGAATAAGGTACGTGTTCTTATTTCATTAGTTGCAAATTTGTATTCGCCACTGAAACAGTTTGATGTAAAAAATGCTTTCCTTCATGGGCATTTGGAAGAAGAAGTATATATGGATTTTCCTCCGGATATAATGCCGGAGGGAAGACCGGAGTGTGTAGGTTGCGAAAATCACTTTATGGGCTTAAGCAATTGCCTCATGCATGGTTTGGTAGATTTACTCAAGTCATGAGAAGGAAAGAATATTACTAGATTCACTCCGACCACACGTTGTTTGTAAAACGAAGAAGTGGCAAAGTGACAACTTTAATTATCTATGTGGATGACATGACAATAACAGGTGATGATTCAGAAGAGATGGTAAAATTGGAAGAGAGTCTTGCTGCTGACTTTGAGATGAAAAATTTGAGAGATTTAAAATATTTCCTTAGAGTAGAAGTGGCTCGTTCGTCTAAAGGTATTTTCTTGTCTCAACGTAAATATGTTCTGGATTTATTGAATGAGACATGTATGCTTGGATGTAAACCTGTGGACACTCATATTGTTGAGAAACATCATTTAGGGATTTATCCATATCAGAAACCAGTTTACAAAGGCATATATCAGAGACTGGTAGGGAGACTAATTTATTTGTACTACACTCGTCTGGATATTGCCTATGCAGTGAGTGTGGTGAGTCAGTTTATGCACTCACCAAGTGTGGATCACATGACTCCAGTTATGCAAATTTTGGTGTATTTGAAGTCTGCTCTGGGGAAAGGAATTTTGTATGAACATTATGGCCATATGAGGATTGAGGGATTTACTGATGCCTATTAGGCAAAAGATGTGACTGATAGGCGTTCTACATCTAGGTATTTTACATTTGTTGGAGGTAATTTGGTTACTTGGTGAAGTAAGAAACAAAAGGTGGTGTCACGGTCTTCTGCGGAAGCCAAATTCAAAGGCATGGTGCATGAAGTGTATGAGATCCTTTGGCTACAAAAGTTGCTTTGGGGTCTCGGCTTTAAGCTAAAAGAGGCGATGAATTTGTATTGTGACAATAAGTCGACGAGAGAACTAGCAGAGAATCCAGTATAACATGATATGACTAAGCATGTTGAGGTTGATTGACATTTTATTAAAAAGAAGCTTGAGAAGAATGTGGTGTCAATATAGTTCGTTAGCTTGGAAAAACAACTTGCAGATATTCTTACTCATGTCGTGTGTAGTAGGAGCTTCAATGACTCACTTATCAAGTTGGGCATGTGTGATATTTATGAACCAACTTGAGGGGGAGTATTGGGGTGAGTCAATATTTAAGGAAAAGGAATGTAAATATTGTGTAAATATTAGAGTCATTTTTAGGAAGGATATATTTGTGTCCTTTATTGTTTCCTTATTTAACAAGGATTGTATGTACTTATATTGAGAATTATGGAATACATGAAAATTAAGCTGTAAAATTCTACATGGTATCAGAGCCAAGGAGCGGACCCGTAATGTAGTGCCACGTAATGGGTAGGTCTCCTTGGCCCCGCTTGTAGGGTGAGTTTCCTTGGCTCCACGTGGTTGTCGATGTGTGGATCTCCCACGTGTGACCCACTAATTAGGTCCTACGTGAGGGGGCGTGTTGAATCCCATATCAATCGTAGAAAAAAGAGAAGTAATAGTTTAAATACCCTAACCCCACTCTAATTAATACCAAGGTCTTTTGTGATAAAACCTCACACCTGACGGATTGTGCATGTGGTAATTACCAAGTTGGGGACAATAACAGCATTGTTGTAAGTGGGCATTCGGCCCGTCTCTATGATAATTCTACACTTATTAGGTACGCGGGAAAATGCCTTAACAAAATAACTCAAAAAGAATGATGCATAGTCGGTAGCCAAAGTGATGTGTGAATTTTCATATTGTCTAGTGTATGCATTGCTCCCACTATCTGTTACGTATCTGAAAACTTTTAATGTTCCGTTGATGTTCTTATTAAGCACAGTTGCTATGAGACAAACTTAACTTGAAAAATTAACTCAGCCTACTACCTACACCCTCAAGTCATTCCCTGTCCCCTTTTAAGCTTTCATTTCCATTTCCATTTTCTCCTCCTCCTTTGTTTTTATTTTTTTTTCTTGACATTTGGCTTTCTTTGAGCTTTGTCTCAATTTTCTTGAGCTTTATCTCAATTCCCTGAGCTTGTCTCAAATCGGAACCTTCATACACCTCTCTTGCTCCGATGCTTCTTTCCATTGTTTGTCCTCAACTACCGACCACTGCTATTCGGCCCCGGGTGCTTCTCTTCGGTGACGCGCTTGGGATTTTGGGTGGTTGTTAAAGTGCATTTTGCACTATTTGGTAGGATTATAGGAGCTCTCACTACGCGGGTGGCTCGCTCACCTCTATTTTTCATTGATCCAATTGCTCTGTTTGGTTCGTTTTCTTAGTGGTGGTGGCCTTGTGATGAAGGCGCGTCAGATTTGGAGGTGGCTGCTAGTTTCCTCTTTAATTTTAGGGTTTCCATTATTTTTCAGTTAGGCCCTTTTGGACTTTTATGTTGTAGGAGAACAATTCAGAAATAAATAATAAAAAAACAAAACTCAAAATACTTTATTGACGAAAAATACTTGCTATACAGAATGAAATAATAGGAATAAATACATGAATTAAATTGGTACTAACTTGATTAACCACAGGTAGAGGCTAGTGCAAAGGCTATGTCCTTCGAACAGTATTTCCGTCCCACTCTTGTGCTTGTGGTTCTACGACGTCTGCTTGACCAGGATACAACTACTTAATTCTATAACCGGCACAATATTATATAATTCTAGCGAATTTGTTTTGTGTGTTTACTCTCTTCAAATTTTGTACGGAAGAGAAAGAGGAAGAAAATGATGATCCTATTTAGAAACTGTGATTTCAAAATATATAGGTTGTTTTACACCCTTTCAAATACCTGTTGAGCATATTTGAAAACACACAACTCTTTCTGAGAGATGTGCCTCTTAATCAAACGTTTCTTAATTAATATGTTAATTAAAAAACTTAATCCGATATTAAAATTAATGAACTTGGATTAATTTTAATTTCCAAAGGCCCTTGTCTTGATTAATTAATATTCATTGTTTTTGGCTATATTATTCAAACTTTTCTAAGAGATGTGTCTCTTAATCAAACGTTTCTTAATTAATATGTTAATTAAAAAACTTAATCCGAAATTAAAATTAATAAACTCGTATTAATTTTAACTTCCAAGGCCTAATGCCCTTGTCTTGATTAATTAATATTAATTGTATTAGGCTATATTATACAAACGTAATCCACACAACCATAAGGCCCAAACCTTTAATCAATTTCCAAATGGTCCAAGTTCTAATTACTAGAACAAAGGACTAGACTTATATAAATGGCAATGGGAACTAAAAGTTCCCAGATGTGGGACTCTAATGGTGCGTTTGTTGCACCGAACTATCTCGGGCTGGACTAACTTTAGGGACTAAGCTGGACTGGCTTAGACTAGACTAAACTGGACTAATTTAGTGAAGCGTTTTGTGTAGTGTCGGACTAAAAAGTAGGATTCTAATATTATATTATTTAATCTATATCTATAATATTTTATTATTTACTTAATATATATTTATTAATATTCTATTATTAATTTATCTTTTTCTTATTTTCTAGAATCATTCTTTCCAGCTATCCTCTCTTCTTTTTTCCCCTGCCGTCTCTCTCTCTCCCCTCTCCTCTGTGTATCCAAGTTTCTACACTCATTTTCTCCCTTTGTTGCACAGACTATTCGAATTAAAATCACAAAAAATGGAGACTTGCCTTCCCCCAAAAAACCCTAACCCTTCCCTCTCAAGCTTAGCATCGCCAATTTAATGGCAGCCATGGTGAGTTCTCTCTTCCCTTAGTTTTTCCGTTCAAATCCCTCTCTCTCTTCCATTTGCCTATTTTCTCATCCAACTTCACTTGTTTTTCCATGGGTGGGAATTGAAGTTGTAGACAGCACGGGTGGGTGAGGCTAGGTATGGGCGCGGGCAGGGATTGGAGTTGTAGATGGCAAGGGGTGGGTGGAGGAAGGCGAGATGGATGAACCCATCCATCGAAAATTGAAGACAGAGATGGATGAACCAGCCGTCGAAATCGAGGTCGAGGTCTATGCCGTCGAAAATTGGAGACTGAGATGGATGAACCCAGCTGTAAAAAAATTTCTATCTTCCAAGTTCCAGCCCCAGAGCAGTGAAGCAGACGACGACTATAAAGGATGCAGCGATAGTGGAAGAAGGCAAGAGAGGATGATGGAAGGTCTTAGCTAAACTCGTGGGTGTTGGGGTCTCTCGCTAAGACCGGCTAATGAAGCCGTTTGTGAAAGTGAGTCCCACCTAGTGCCACTAATGTTAGTCCCGCAAGTCACCAAACACAAGACTACAATCCAATCCAATCCAGTGAAGGCTAAGAAGGGTAAACAAACGCCCCCTAAGAGTCTCAAAACTCCAACATATGTTATATTTGCTTTTTCTTGCTGGGCTTCTATTTAGGTTGTGGGATACCTTTTGGGCTTTATTGTCCTGGTACTAGTCTTTTTATTTAATGGAATGGAAGTAACTTGGTTTGTCCCAAAAAAAAAAAAAAAAAACTCAAAAAATTAACGCAATAGGCTGATGAGTAGTTACTAGCTGAGGCAACTAGCAAATGATGTGTAAACTTTCATCTTGTCTTAACAAGAAAATGTTTTAGATCCAGTGACTTGATATCATTACATAGGAAGAGGGGACATTGATAATTGAAAAATGCTAAAGAGACTCTCAAATTGGGAATCTTCATGAATTTTCAATCACTTCATATTTTTGACACATTGTTTTATAATGTTGGTACGGTAATTGTGCCACAAAAATGAAGTTACAGAAAATTCATAAAGATTTTCACTTTTGAAAAAAATTTCTTAGCATTATCGTTGTGTCTCTCTTTGCTCTTCTCATCCGCAGTCAAGCTCGAAGACTACCGGAACTTAATGAGAAAATGCCAGTGACATTAAAATTTGTGTTTTTTTAATCAAAACAGCTGCAACAAAAAACCACAACCCTTTCAAGAACCAGTGAAATTAAAATTTGTGTTTTTAAATCAAAACAGCTGCAACAAAAAAGCACATCCCTTTCAAGAAACTATGAACCCGAAATTGAGAGACAAGTGAATCTCATCCAATGACTAATAACACATGTGACCGATCTGCACGCATGGCCAAGTACATGGTGGATACACTTACCTGATTGAGTTTCCATATATGACAAATTCCTACTTTCCCACAGTTTTACGACTTTCCCAATCTCCTCAACATTCATACTTCACAAATGAACAAACACGTAGTTTGTTTCCTTTGTTTTGTAGGCCCAGGAAATCTCTGGAAAGACACGAGAAACCAATTAATCAAACCTTGAGAAAGTGCTTTTGGACCTGCTTTTGATCAATAAAATACCATCGCCCACATCAAAATGCAACTGATTTGATAGTTTTGTGCCTCAAATATCTCCCTTGTTAGATTGGGCAATAAAATGATATAATAGAGATTGTCTACTAAATCACATTTGGTAGAGTACATAATACGATAGTTGATCGCTGAATTTTTTGTTATTTTTTTAAATTATCCAACCAATCACCATATCATGGGATTTACAAAAATAAATTAAAAATATAAAAATACAGTCTACCTAATATTTTTCTTTGGTACAAGCAAAAAGGTCCAATTAGTCTGTCTTTATATAAAGAGAGATTATATTCACACACCCCTAATTACTTCTCTCACACATTTTTTAATTTTTTAATATTTTCTACACACCACTAACACTTGATAGAAAAATATTAAAAAATTAAAAAGGTGTGAGAGAATTAATTTGGGGTGTGTGAATATAATCTTCCTATATAAATGGTCCAATTAGTCTGTCTTTATATAAATGTACAGCCCATAGAAACCTAATAGTGACACAATCTTTTTCTATATAAACCCTAGCTATTCTTGCATTTTGCACCAAACCATCATCATCATCTCACAATATCTTCTTCTCTTTGCATTCTGTACTTTTCTAGCTGTGGAAAAGTTAGGGTTTCGCAGAAATAAGATGGACGACGAAAAAAGTTCAAGCTCATTTTCAATGGGGAAGAGTGCACAAGAGAGAGGCTTGCCATATGTGCCTGAGTGCTATGTGATTCCAACATCACATCGTCCAAGTTTGAATCCAGATGTTGCCACTGTTCGGACCATCGATTTTGGAAGACTGAAACAAGGCCCTGATGAACGAGAACTTGTTATTGAAGAAATTAGAACGACTTGTCGTCAGTTAGGGTTCTTTCAAGTAAGTGTACTACACACGTCCTTACAAAAAAATTTCATGTAAAATTAAAATATAGGTTTAATCTATTCTACCCTTTAAAAATAAAAGGATTGCGAAAATTTTGTAATGCAGTCATGTACTATGCATAACAATCTATTCTAACAATATAATAATACGTCTACAATGTGAACATCAACTTTGTTACAGTAATAATAGTTGATGATCTTCATGTTCATCTCATTAGATTGTGAACCATGGCATCTGTCAAACTGTGTTGGATGAGGCTCTTCTGTCGGCGAGTTTTTCAATTTGCCTGGTTCAGAGAAGGCGAAGTTCATGTCTAATGATGTTCACAACCCAGTGAGGTACGGGACAAGCTTGAAGGATGGACTTGATAAGATTCAGTTTTGGAGGGCTTTTCTCAAACATTATGCTCACCCGTTGGCAGATTGGATCAAGTACTGGCCTAACAATCCTTCTAATTACAGGTACGTATCGACAAGGTTCATTCTCTTAATTATTTGCTCTCACGCATATCCCTCTTATCTCTTGCTTTGCTATTTCGGAAAAGTATAAAAAAACAAAGTAGAGAAAATACATCTGTTGCTGACCTATGGATACATCATATTTAAGACCATGCATGGTATTCAGCTAAGTTGTAATCTTGTCCAATTTTGTCAACCTTGGATAAATTCTTAATTTGGGCAGTTGTCGCTCTTCATTTTTTGGCAATCACATTAAATATGTGATGTGGCCATTCGTTACCCACATATGTGTGCGTATATACAAAAGCGTGTATAGCTTCATGCGTCATCAATTGACTTGCTTCATGTTTATTATGATTGCAATTGTTATAGGTAAACAATGGGCCGCAATCACCAGAACTTGCTTGTTGTATATGTGTTAATTGTGGCACTTTCTTTTCCGGAACATAGTTTATTACTTTTTATTTGTTTTATCATTATTAATTATTAGTTATATGATTGCATTGTTGTTGTAGGGAAACAATGGGCAAGTATAGCTCAGAAGTGAAGAAACTGAGCATGGAGATAGCAGAAGCAATCACTGAGAGTCTAGGGATAGGTCCAAACTACATAAGCAAGAAAATGGAAGATGGAATGCAAGTCATTACAGTCAACTGCTACCCACCGTGCCCTAATCCTGAAATTGCACTAGGGTTGCCACCCCATTCAGACTACAGCTGCTTAACCATTGTTCTTCAGAGCTGCCCGGGGCTCGAAATCATGCACACCGGAGACAGCAAATGGAAGCAAGTCCCACAGCTTCATGGTGCTCTCCAAGTCCATGTGGGTGACCATTTTGAAGTACTAAGCAATGGATTGTACAAGAGTGTTGTGCACCGGGCCACGGTGAACCGTGACAGGACAAGAATCTCCATTGCTAGCCTGCATAGTTTGGGATTGGAGGAGAAGATGGGCACTGCCAAAGAGCTTGTGAGTGAAGAGAATCCTGGGAGGTACAAAGAAAGCAGCTTCAAAGATTTTCTGAATTTTCTCGCCAACAATGATCTAGCAGAAGGGCAGAGCTTCATTAGCACACTCAAAGTTGATGAAAGACAATAATTATCTTAAGCTAGCTAGTGACCCGGACTCGTTGACCCGGTGTAACCCGTTGACTTCGGTCAACACTAACCGTTGACTTTGACCGGTCAATGTTAACTTTTATTGACTTTTTTTGGGTTTCGGTCAGGACCCCTCTTAGGTTAATTTCGACGTCATACATCCATTTTTTACGTTCGTTTTCTGAAATTCAATCGTTTGAGTGGAGTTTTATTAATTGGACTATTTATGTGCTTAGGTGCAATTATTAGTGGCGATTCCGTCCTTCCTATTTCATACGCATGTTTTAATAGTAGAAATGCATATATAAAAAGCATGATTTAATGGTTACGTTTTACGAAACATTTTATGAGTAAAATAGATTTTACTTATTGTGATTATCATACTTTATTGAGAATATTTTGGAAAACCATGATTTATCATTTTTTACCCTCTTCGTAGTATATATGATGAATGACTATATACTATGAAGATGTTTTGAGATATGATGTTTGAGCTACTGAGCTCCTTTGAGATATATACTTATGTTGGAAAGATTATATTCAATGTTTTGTGCTTGTCTAGTGGTCATTGTTCTGCCTATGAGCAAATATACTCATATTGGCTTCGGTTGAGTGTGTGCAGGGCCTACGGGCGAATATATTTATATTGGCTTTGGCTGGGCGTGTGTAGGGCCTACGGTCGGAAGATATTTATATTGGCTTCAGCTGTGAGATACTGATATATGATACACTAGGAAGCACACTATACACTGTATATGTTTTATGAAAGGTTTTATGGCATGCTATGCTATGGTTGTTTTCATAAAACTTTGGGGGTTAGTACGTTATTGAATAATTGTTTCAGTATTATATCAATTTGGTCAACTCGTATTTGTTTTGAGCCACCTCAGGACATAGGAACGAGACATACAATCCAAGCTACGAGGCATTCCCCTCCCAGTGATATCATATCATCCTCTCTACTTGACATCTATTGTAATAGCATTTCTCTATCTTACCTTCTGCTTGTACTCTGAATTAGTTGTATGCTCTGAACATGTCATGCATTATCATTATATTCACTGTTGGTAGTTGAATATTATTATTGTATTTTGTAAGACTTACATTTGAATATTACTTTGCAGAGTTACGGACGAATTTTATACTCATGTTTTACATGTTCTCATCATGTGCATTCATTAAATGGCTTGCATCACCCTCGGGTGTCGCCCAGCACATGTTCATCCCGATGTCCCTTTAATAATCGGGATCAGAGCGTGTCATAAAAAAATTTAACCATAAATATAAATATATCAAATGTAACGTTTCTAACACTAAATGAATATATTTAGAAATAAAAAATATTTTATCATTGAAATATTGATAATGTTTATTAAAATCTAAGAATCTTGATCAAAAATTTTAAAAAACAATTATAATTAATGGAGTAGGAAAAATAATTTTTCCTTTAGAAATTCTCTTCCAATTCTCTCTTTCCTTCCTCTCGTTTCTCCCAATCCCTGCTATTCCCCGAGCCATTGATTGAAACTTGACCTACTCTGAGCCCGGGACAGAGTCAAGCACGCCCGAATTGAAGTTTGTTTGTCGTTGCTATGATCAACCCAGTACTTACACCACGCAACCTGACCCCCCATCACTTGTTTGCCGCTGCACTGAAACCTTTTTATCGCTACAAATCGTCACACCTACTCACTGCTGAACTGTTGGATTTTAAGGTACTTTTGGTATTTTGCTTATTATGGTTTGCTTGAGAATTTACCATTTAAACCATGCTTTGTATTAGGATTTCATCTATTGTTGAATAAAATGTTTCTTTCTCGCACTGTTCAACTTGGTATCTAGAGCGGGTTTGTTGGACCCGTCTTTGAACCACTAAGCCGCTCCATCAGCCTAACCATGTACTTGCCTGATTTTTGAAACTTAGATCCGTGAACCCGCCTACCTAGTTTCACATTTTGACCTGCATCATCTGTCATCGTTCTTCATGAAACAGTCTGTCTGAACCAGTCATCTGAACCATCAACAACGTTCTGGAAGCCAAGACTTGTTGTTGTTGTTGACTGATCAACTGCACACGGCACACAACTAGCCGCCATATTCAATCCACCATATTTGAAATTGTACTAGTCTGCATATCCAACGCATCAGGTATCTTCTTTTTACGACTGTCACTGTGAATATGGCATCATCAAAAGATGATTCCCTGCAAGCTATTGGTGTGAAATTACATGGAAATAATTATGTGTACTGGGCATATGTGATGAAGAATTTTCTGATTGGAAAAAGATTGTGAGGCTATATGTCTAGAAAGGTTTCCATTCCAGATAATCCTAAAGATGAAAAACATGATGAATTGCTTGCTACTTGGGAGATGAATAATTCAAAAATTATTACTTGGATTAATAACTGTGTTGATATGGCTATTGGAATACAACTTGCTAAGTTATCTACATCAAAGGAAGTTTGGGATCACTCAACAAAGTTGTATAGCAAGGCCAATTTTGCTAAGCGTAACCAGTTAGAAATGGAGGTTCGTGCAATCCAGTAAGGTGAAAAGAGTATTCAAGATTTTTATAACGAACTGATCAGTCTTTGGGACCAACTTGCACTAAGTGAACCTAAATGACTTAGTATTATGGAGCTCTATTGTCAATATAGAAAAGAACACCATCTAATTCAGTGTTTGATGCCTCTTCGAGATGAGTTTGAGACTCTTCGTAGCTCTATCTTACATAGAACTCCTCTTCCATCTGTTGATTCTGTACTTCATGAGTTACAAGCTGAAAAAGTTCGTGTGCAGTCACAGTCACATAGGCTTTTGTCATCTTTGTCGAACTCTTCAGCATTGGCTATGACAACTAGATCGAGAACTTGTGGTAAAAAGGTTATTGGTATAGATGAGTGTGCCTATTGCAAGGGAAAATGGCATTGGAAGGTGAATTGTCCCGAGTTACTCAATGATAATAAGAAACAACTTGCAATTACCCAGATTAATTTACCAAAAGCATTGGGCACGTTGACTCTGGAATCTACTACAACTGACTGTGTCAATGATTTTGACTTTGGTTGGTGAGGGTCGATCGTTAGTTTTGTTCCAGTCCAGTTAAGTTTGCAAGTCAAGTCAAGTTCGCAAGTTTGCAAGTCAAGTCAAGTTCGCAAGTTCGCCAGTCAAGTTAAGTTAAGTCAAGTTTGCTAGTTCACCAGTTCACTAGTCCATTCATGTAGCAAGGCCTGCCTGCTCGCTTGATGGGGTTTGCATCGCATTTGTTTGTTGAAAAACTTATGTTGTATACCATCATGAGTTTGACAGGTGGTGTTGGATTTTAGAATACTTTTGGTATTTTTCTTATTAGGGTTTGTTTTTACTATTTAAACCATGCTTTGTATTAGAATTTCATCTATTGTTGAATAAAATGTTTCTTTCCTATATTGTTCAATCACTTGCATCCCTCCATCACCTGCATGACCCACCGCCGCACCTGATCTGTGCCGCCCAGAATCTGCACCATCCCCAGAACCCACTCAATCATGAACCACCATGATCCGCACTTGCTGCTGTACTACCCATCGCAAACCCTCGCCTGCCTTACCACCTGCTATCTATAATTCGTACCCGCTATTTGAACTTGCAGCTGCTAAAAGAGTGCTAGTGTATGACTCGGTCTCGGGCTTGGAGCTAGTCGAGTTTCACTCGGTGGCTCGGGGGAATAGCACATATTGAAAGAAATGAGAGACGGGGGCGAGAGAATTGGAAGACTTTATAATTTTTTTAATATTTGATGAATTTTTTAATTTAATTAAAATTTAATTTTTTAATTTAATTAAAATTTAATTTTTTAATATTTAAGTAATTTTTTAATTCAATTGGGTAAGAGATTTATGCCTACCACTTTAGCAGTTAACAGACAAACTAACAGATTTTTTAACAGAGGTATAACATTGTAACAAATTCGTAAGATGAGGTATGACATTGTAATTTTTTTTCTTCTGAACAATCGATATTATCTACACTAAATAGAAGAGATGGGCTTAGCCTCACAATGAGCTAGCAATAAAAATGTGGTTTAAATTCGCATCTGTCGAGAATCTAACCTAAGACATCTCACTTAAAAGTGAAGATGAATGACATTATAATTTTTAAAATATGAAATATGAGATTGTGCTTCAACCTATAATTGAGGTAGTTTTATATAATTTATCTAATAAACAATATTGATCTAACTTTTGCAGCAGATGATCAATTTTTTTTAAGGGTTAGTCAAGCTTATTATGACTTTTCTTTTGTCAAAGAGCTTATGAATAAAGATTATTGAATGGAGTTGTAATTTTTTTTTCTCTGTTTCAGACAAATGTCTATGGTTAAGAAGGTTTCTTAAATCTCAAATATAAAAATTCTCAATGTGTGTAAGAGTGCACAACAACTTTTTTCAAAATGTCAATAACAATTTTCCTAATGTATAAGTATAAAACAACTAGTCATCGGATTTCTGAGCATCACTATTTGACATAGATAATAATTAATAACCCTACTTCCTAAATTGGGTATAAAGACCAACTTTTTTCTCTCCTTCCATGAGAGAGCTTCTTTCCTTTTGTGAAAGTTCTTCCCCCCTTTTGGTGAGGGTTTCAATCTTGACCACTATCTCAAGCGCCGACTCTAGCTTCGGTTGGAGTCGGTTGCCATTTTTCCCTTTCTTTTGTTTTCTCCTCTTTTCTCATTCTCTTCTGCTTTTTTCCCTCCTCCTCATCTTCATTTGCCTTCTTCTTCTTCCCTTGTTGTCATGCATCTTCATCCTTCGTTTGAGTTTCGATCTTCAGCCACACCTATGTTCGAGTTGGTGTTGAAAGTTTCGGTGTTTTGACTGACTCGGGTGTTCCCAACACCACCACCTTCTCTTTGTTGTCTGCCAGATTTGGCAGTGTTGTTCATGGTGTTCCATGGGCTTCCTTTTATTGGTAACCAACTGAATTCTTTCAGTTTTTTGTTATCTTTACTTTATGATTGTGCTCGGGGAGCAGATTGGTGTTGGATGATACGATCGGAGAGGCGATGTTTGGTGGTGGGCATGGATTTCTACAGGTTGAGATGCACTGTCCTGGTGGAGGCGGTAGCAGCGGACTTCTTGGCTTTTTGTTTGTTTCTTTTGTTTTTGGGCCTTAGCTGTTTGGTTGGGCTCTTTGTTAGTTTGGTGTTTGGCCCTGGTCCTTTTCAGTTTGTTTGTTTTGTGTGTGGACCAATAGTTTGTAAATTTGTGTTGTGTGTTTAATAAAAGTTCCTCAATGGTGATCCTTTTGGATCCCACAATTAAAAATATAAAATAAAAAAATTCAGGAAGTAGAGATCCAAATAGAGAACATTTTAGTTTTTGAATTCTTTACTATTACTAGGTCCATCCCATCCATATATAAAGATAGAGAGCTAGTGGATGCATCTGCACGTGAAATAAAAGAAAATAATGACATAATATTTCAGTCAAAATATCCAACAAACTAGTTCTGATCCCCAATCTTAGCTGGCTTTCTTGACCTAACCTTTTGTTTGCTCTCTCGTGTCTCACACTTGATAATTAGTGAAATAATTTCGACAAAAAAAGAAGAAGAAAAGAAGCTAATTAGTGAAAGAAACTAGTACGTGCACACTGTTTCAAGATGCACAGATCGGCAAGCTGAAGCCGGGTAGCGGATGAGTACTTCATGCACTCAACTTCGTCGTCAGCCGGCAGGGAAAGGGCCGTCAAGGCTGCGAGTGTCGGTGTCATTTGATCAAGGCGGAGATCAGCTGCCCATATACGATCCTGTAGCTGAGTTGGCCAAGAAGGAATGGTCTCGCGTTAATTTTTCGGAGAATGCATGCATGTCATCCCCTTTGTGCTTCTTTCATGTGGCCGTTTTGTTATTTGGTTTTTCTCTAATCCAGGTAATTAATTACAAATAAATAAATATATCGTGATTGTTTATCATTCTAGAGTTACATTTGTCACTTGTCTCTAAGAGGAGTCACATTTTTGTTTGGGTGATTTTGTATAAATTTAGTAAAAAGTTACATTAACAATATTTATGTTAATTATATGTAGGTCAATCATGTATTGTAATATTTAAATATATTTAAGATAAATAAAAACTACAAAAGTTGTTATTACAGCTGACACTCACTTCAATTGACATCCCATTTCTCATTTTTTTAATATTTTGGAATAGATTAATACGGATTCAGACATTGCAACGCATTATCTTGTTATGGTTCTAGTTTCATTGAATTTAGACGCTGTGGTGTCTGTTTCTTAGTTCTGTTTTTTTTTCTTTTCACTCACACACCTCATACGCTTCACATCTTGTGCGATTCTTATTTTTACATTTAGATTCTGACACTGCAATGCAGTGTCCTTTCCTGGTTCTGTTTTTTACATTCTGGTTCAGACGCATACTCCTTCTCTTCTTCTTCCTGCATTAGAGAGAACTAGAGAGCCTCGATTTCTCTCTCTCTCTCTCTCTCTCTCTCTCTCTCTCTCTCTCTCTCTCTCTCTCTCTCTCTCTCTCTCTCTCTCTCTCTCCTCGGATTCAAATTTCAAAGAATTCAACTCAGATTCTGGGATCGCAAGTTGGGCTAAATTCTTTCCGATCTTACGATGGCAGGACCTTCGAGACCATTGGATCAGACCCAGATTTCTCCCTCTCCGTCCTCCAAGCATCATCACTGCATGTCAGAATTCGAAACTCTCTCAATCATCCTTGTATTACTCTTATACAACAGAACTAATGATATCAGATGATAATAATTTACGACTGAGAAAAGTAACCATACGATTTAAGGAGATGTCTCTTGAGTCAAGAAGCAATATAGCCCACTAGAAAAGTCAACGTGAAGCGTGTTCAAAATCAAAACATTGAAAATCAGGCAGCTTTTGTTTTTTTCTTTCTTTCATCTCGTCAATCTTCAATGCAATTTACTGTACTCATTATTCTTTACAAGCTTAAAATGACAGAGCAGAATAACACGAATTAACTTAAATGGTAAAATTGTGTCGAACGAGCTTTTCTTACATATCAAGCAAGACTTTATAACTGAAAATAATTAGTGGTAGAATATTGTGTTACTTTCATTCTAATTTTATTCTCGACCTGTTGACTGTTGAGATACAAAATTTTATTTTAAAAGTTAATGATTTACAAGTTTAGCTATCAAGTTTTGACGGAGTGACCAATCATCCAGATGAAGAAAAAAAAAATTCAATGACACTCTTTTGAGTCTTTTCGACTACAAATTATAATCAACAGTCAAACTTTGGAATGAAGTGTCTGACTACGTCATTTATAAAAGGTTAAACTGTCAATTTGCCCCTTTAACTATCACTTAACTTTCGATTTTTTCCCTAGAACTTTTTAATTGGAAAATTAAGGACTTAAATTATTATTTTTGGCCGATTCCCTCCTACAGTTAGTTTTTCATAGATTTTATTCAAAATAACATTAAATCTTATCACATGTATACCACGTGACTCTCCTTTAAGGACAAAAAACGTCACTTTGCTAGACCTCCAGACACAAAAACTATATAATCACATATGTTTGCATAGGTTTATATTTTAAAAATATAAGGTTTTCAATTATTTTAAAGAATGAAGCGACCGAACTACCCTCACATGTTGTGTACATGCTTCCATTTAACATAAATTTGAATGGAATGAATAAAAAAAATTAACAACAGGGGCAAATTGGCCAAAAAAATAGTTTAAGTCCTTAATTTTTCAATTACAAAATTCAAGAGGCCAATCGAAAATTAAATGATAATTTAGGGGACAAATTGACAGTTTACTTTTTATAAAAACACTTATCATAAAAGGATAAAATTTCATGTATTTTGAACGACTTCAAACTAATCTCACCTGATATGAAAGTGATCGTAATTAAACAATTCATGACGGGTCGAGGAGTATATTCAAACTAAAGAGACAATGGAATATGTGGCCCACGGGACATGCCAAAAGCAGAGTTGGCCCACAAGTAAAACAGTAAAAAAATGCGTCTTTGGCTCCAAATTTACGTGTTTAATGTAGACCGAACTTTTCGGTTTCATCGTCGCTTCGTCATTTTTTTCCAGTTCTATTTTCCTTCTCTCTCTGCCTCTCTCTCTCTCCTCTTCCACTTGCCTTCTCTGAACCATTTTCTTCCTACAATCTGACCTGGTCCAGATTCTGTTCTCCCTGGACCGGTCGAGTTTTTGGCAGATCAACGGCTCACAGTCATGAATCCTGAATAGTAAGCTTCCGATCTCTTTCGCCTTTCACTTTTGTTTCCAATTACGCAAACTTTTGCCCCTCTTTGCATCTGAGTATTTTTGTACCGTTCAAATGTTTGGAAATGGAAGTGGGTCTTTTTTTACTACTTTTCTTTGATTTCGGGGAAGGCAGATTGAGGGTTTGATCTTTTCTTTAGATCCGTGATGATTTGGTGCTGAATTGTAATGGGTTTGTGGTCAATTTTGAAACCCTTTTGAAAAATTGTTAATTTTGTTGGAATTCTGTTTGTTTGCTTGTGAAAATAAGAAACTGAAAACCCAAAACATCGGATTTGTAGTTGATTTCATTTTTGTTTGTCTCAGCTTTTAATTTTGATTACTGAATACAAAAAGAAGCATTGAATTATCTTAAGATCTTAAATTGTAGCTTGGATCGTCGTGTGGAGGTCAATAGGTCAACTAAGATCTTGATGGTCAGCTAGTTTTTGGGCTCAGTGAATGCATATTTACTAAATATAAATTACATGTGGTTAAACCAACAGGGTTAATTGTTAGTTTGCGGCTGAACCTGTTGAATTCAGATTTGAAGTATTGGTAGTGAATGATTATGTTGGAATGTTATTTGCTGCAGTGATTACTTGTTTAAACTTTTGCTGATTGGAGACTCGGGGGTTGGAAAATCATGTCTTCTTCTGAGGTTTGCTGTAAGTTGTTCATACTTTTTTTATTAAATTTATACGGATCTTTTTGCATGATTCATTGTTTGCATTACTGCCTCTCCGCGAACTGCTTAATTTATACCTCTTTGTTTTGATCAAATGACATAAATACTTACTTCCATGGAAATTATAATACCTATTGTCGAAAGGAAATAAAATGTATGCTTTGTTTCTTGAATCAAGCCGTTCGGGTTAGCTCAAGCGGTGAGGGAGGGTAGGTAGTGGGTTACGATTGGGATAGGTCCAGGGTTCAAATCGCTATAATGTTGGCATAGAACTAATACTATGAACGGTATTGATTTACTCAAAATATTCAGTTAGTATAATAACATATTCATGGTTTTCTCTATCCTATAATACCTGTTGTTGAATGTGACATTCTGTGCGGGTGTGTATACTTACTCCCATGGATATTATTATTTGTTTTGATCAACTTGGAGAATCCCAACTGACTCTTCAGTTTAGATTTTCTTGTTCCTGAGCTTCTGAGGCATAGCGTAATCTGGTTAATCATTTCTGGAGCTGACTTCATCAATATCAGTGCTGACCTTTTATCTCTATCTGTATGATGCAGGACGATTCATATCTGGACAGCTACATTAGCACAATAGGAGTTGATTTTGTAAGCTTCATATGCGGGATGTAAATAATGTTATAAAAGATATGACTGTTGATTATTTTTTTTGTCCTTTCTCTGTAGAAAATTCGCACAGTGGAGCAGGATGAGAAGACCATTAAACTTCAAATTGTGAGACTCTCCCTCTCTCTCTCTCTCTCTCTCTCTCTCTCTCTCTCTCTGAAATATGGTACTGCGTGGGCATTTAAGCCATTTAGCAGTTAAAGAATACCTTTACTCACATATCTGAACGTTGATGTCAAAGTCTTGTGGCTGGTTGTTTTAATCATTTAATCTTTTAAGAGTGGGCACTATTTTCCTTCTTTATTCGTGTCCTTTTTCTTGAATCATATGTGTGTTCTCTTGTTAAAGAGTTGTGTTACTGGTTTGTTGTGCCTTTTCAATTGTTTGTTCAATTACATTCAACTACTTTAGTAGAACTTCTTGTTGCATGAGATTGTTTATGTGTTTACGTTTTGTTGTATTATGAACAAATATGTATCGTGGGAAATTAACACTTATTCTGGCATTATTATTGGGCTGAAACTTAGTTCTGGTGCATATTTCATAATGTTCTTATCGTATGAAACACTGTTGTTTAGTCAATCTAGCTATAAGACTTATCTGTCATATTTGTCTTTGCCTCCCTGGACATGTAGTGGGACACTGCTGGACAAGAGCGTTTTAGGACAATTACTAGTAGCTACTACCGTGGGGCACATGGAATTATAGTAAGTTTGCTGTTCTTCATTTGTTTTATGTTTCATTGTTATGGTCTCGGTTTTCCTTGAGGTCGTGTACTGTGGATTCTGTTTATTAATGTTGGTGTATGTTGCAGATAGTTTATGATGTGACAGACCAAGAGAGCTTCAACAATGTTAAGCAATGGTTAAATGAAATTGACCGTTATGCTAGCGAGAATGTAAACAAGCTTCTTGTAGGCAACAAGGCTGATCTCACTGCTAACAAAGTTGTGTCTTATGAAACAGCTAAGGTGAAAATTTTGTGAACCTCCCCTTAGTTTCTGTTTCCATATTTTTGTTTAATGGATTCTCCTTATTGACTCATTGGTAATTTAAAAGGCATTTGCGGATGAGATTGGGATCCCTTTCATGGAGACTAGTGCAAAAAATGCTACCAATGTGGAGCAGGCTTTCATGGCAATGGCTGCTGAAATAAAAAATAGGTACTTTTCCATATGTCTCTGCGTGCGTGTGTGTTTTCCTTACTCCGATAAAAGGTTCAATTAGGCACTAGTTGTGCACAGTTTCTGCATCTTTGAGTTCAAAGATTTATAACTGGCCTATCGGTATTCACTCATTTCTTTCATGACATAATGCAGGATGGCAAGTCAACCAATGAACAATGCAAGGCCGCCAACAGTGCAGATCCGCGGACAACCCGTCAACCAGAAATCTGGATGCTGCTCATCTTAGTTCGATTCTGTTGCTGATCTTATGTGGCAGGAGTGCGCATAGGAGAAGAAGGCTTCTTGGCATTCTTCTGTAAACCGTAGGGGACTATTTATGCCTTCTTAAACAATATATCGTGACTTTGCTCGTCAGTAATTCCATTCTTTATAGTTTTTTAACTGGTATGTACAAATGATGTCTGCTGCTCAGCTACATTTCAAATTTATCTGGTTTCTTCTGTTTAAAGTGACTCGTTGAATTGTTCATGTGGATGCTTAAAGGAAATTTGTACGTTTCTGATGATATTATATGGCAACTAGCCAAGTTATACAATCTTGAAATAGACCACTCCATGAGACTATTTTTTCTTCAAATGTCCCTTAATTATAAAATGTAGATTTATCCCAAGTATTTTTTGTCAATTTACTTGGCAAATGATAAGGCATACGAGGAAGAAGTAGTGCTCAAGTGCTAATTAGTTAGTAAGATAATACGGTGCTAATTTCTTGTTTAAACTCACTCTACAAATTTGTTTTACAATTCGAATTGTTAAATTTGAGGTTTTCATTCAAAGATAATCCTTGAAAGTTTGGGAATCATTTCACATTTTGATCAATATCGTGAGCATTTTATTAGTCAACAATATTGTGTGTTAATGGTTTGGTCATAGTTGAATAACTAAACGCTTATTTGAGTGTGCTTTTGCCGGGATAATATTTCAGTATTTGAACTTAAATAATGATCTATTCGTATCATGAAACTTACAACCCAAACTAAACGTCAGTGCCCTATTAACTTACTAACCGGTACGCACGTTGCATACAACAATGCTGCAAACTAAGAAAGATTATCTTATTTAAGTTCATGTCATCTGAGTTGAGAAGGAAAAGTTACAACAACAACAAAAAAAAAAAATCGTTTGGCCGAAATTGCTCCAAACAATATAAATTCTGCAGAATTATGACTGATTTAATGCAATTAAGGGGACAAGTCTTTTCTGAATATCACAGTTCGGAGCTCAAGGATCAGACAATTCGGACCACTCAAATTGAATTTGACAGTTTTCATTAATTCAATTTGTTGACCCACCTCACACAAACCGGAGGCTATGATTTTTTTTCACCACAAATCAAATATTCGAATTTTCTAACCCTCAGATTCCGAACACTAAAGTTTGGAGAGATCTAAATTCCAATGAAGGCATTTCATTTCATCATAAACATAGTATAAAAAAGTGGGACTCATAAAAACCCTTTCCGCATTTTACAATTGTACACATCTCTCCATGAGTGATTCGACTGAATCAACTTAATTCATTATTCTCGTAATTCTTCTTCTATCTTAGCTTGTTGTGAATCAAAATTGTAAACAATAAAAAAATTATAAGATGTAAAAAGTTATTTTCTATGTGACTCTGATGGCACCAGAAGAAGGAGGAGGAGACAAGTTTGCCCCTTGAGAGGGCTGAGGCTGCCCAATTTTAAGCTCTAAAGCATCTTTCTCTGCTGCTGACGTCATGCTGCTGATCCGGCCGGCTGCCATGGATGGACTGCTTGGGAGGGACCTTGGTGATGATGGGATTCCAGAAGGGTGAGATATTACAGGAGCAATAGTTGGAGAGTTACCATGGTTTTTGATCATGTGGTGGTAATTTGGTCTGTAAAAGTGCATCATTGGGGCGTATGAGACATTTCCAGGAATTCCCATCTGTTCAAACATGAGCAAAATCATCATCCATCAGTTTGGCACTTTGTTTTAGAAAAATTAACTTCAAATGGAAACAAACACATTTCACTTCACATTTGTTCTAATTCTCCTTCTCATAGGTTAGAGTAGTTTCAAATATATAGTCTTGTAATATTGTAAGAAAACTTCATTTCATGGTGAAAAAGTACTTTAAAAGATCATTTTAAAGACACAAACTCATGGATCAAACTGTAATTGCAACCGACTATTGCACCTGACATTAACCATTGATAGGTGAGTGATTTTTGTTCTTTCTATTGTGCAGTTCTTGAAGTATTTCTCGCTAACAATAACAGTTGTCACGGGGATTACCATAAATGGCATGGCAGGGTAATTTGGAAGAGTGCAAATTGAAGACAATGGAGGAGCTGGGGGACTATCCAAGCACAGATGTGGGAATTTGTCAAGAATCTGAGTTGGAACGTTGCTAGCCGGTGGCGAGTTATTGCCTGTATTAATTTTCAGTTGCCTAGTTTTAGAGCTGCTAGCCTGCGGTGAAGTTTCAGCAGCTGACTTTGTAGGTGTAACTGAGGAATCTTGAGGACCCTGATCCTGCAAATCCCATCAAAATCCAGTCATTGTTATGAATTAATAAGAACTGCCTCTACCATATTTGTAAAAGAAATTTGCATAAACAGGACCGGTCACAACCTTTTAATCAAGAGACGTATATAAGTTAATTAGGGTTTAGTGCTTCTCTATTGTTAAACAGTGCCATCTCAATTTTACTTCTGATAGAAATTCATAATATGTTCTATCCGTGCAATGCGTATTTTCTCGGAAACTGTACAGTAGTTTGAAGTGGAGAGAGAATTACAGAGAGTTCTTTAAAGTGCATGTCAAAGAGGCTTGATCTGCGTTTCCTCTTATCATTTGTAGCCTGCCTGAGGAAATACTTCTGTGCATGACTAGCAACCTGGGTTGGGGTTCTTGTGGTCACAAAGTTTCTTGCTATTCCTCTCCAATCACCTTTCCCAAGCTTCTTCAAACCAGCTAGAAATACTCTATGCTCTTCCTCAGTCCATGGCCTCCCTGAAAATATTCGTTTCAAATTCAGTCACAACCAAACCTGAAGAATGTAGATGCAATTACTCTAATTTAATTTGAACTTGAGTGCAAAAGAGCAGACATATTGTCTTGGCCAACTGATTTAATCTAAACTAGGTCTCTAGAAAAAAAAAAGAAAAAAAAGAAAAAAAAGGGTAATTTTGGAGATGCCATTAAAGAAGATCTACATATACAAATAATCAATGTAATACAAAGAAGAAAAACACCGATGAAGAACAATGCAGTCACACATGCATTCCCTTATCATCACAGAAGGCAATTAAATCAAAGAGCAAACAGAAAACCTAGACAAATAAAATCAGTTGGAATTGATGAAATTATCAACAACAAAAATAGACCTTTTCTTCTCTCATGGGCGGCCTTGTGTCGCTTGTTATGAATGAGGCCATCGGAGAGGTAGCCGGCATCGTGATCAGCCCCAACAGCGTTGTTGTTGTGGTCTACGTTGCCGTCTGCATACAGATTCCCCATGCTGTAACTCTTCTTCATAGAATCCTCCTGGTTTTCCAAAATGTTCACGCCGAAAAGCTTCAAGCAAACCCCTTTATTTACATGGCTGTGGTTGCACGTCCTCGAGTTGTGGCCATTGTGACCACAATGCGAACACTTTCGTGCCGATTCCTTCACCATAATTTGCAACCCTTTTCTCGTGGAGATCAATCCACAAATCTTCTAGAAAAAATAACAAAGAAGATGATGGATTTGATTGCTTAGATATTGATTTGTTTTGGGTAAAAAGAAAAAAAGAATATTTGTTTTTCTCTCTTACGTGCAAAGGAAGGTCTACGAGTATTTATGGGGCTTTTGGTTTCCTTTTCTATAATAAGTCTATGACAATCAAACACACGTGATTTTACTTTTTCCTTCACCACTAAGCTCACTTACTCCCTTTACTAATTTTCCCTACAAAAACTACGAAAAAACAGATGTGAAAGTTTAATCAAGGGTTGTGATTGTTTCAGTGGCCGGTGAACTATAACCTAAGCCGTCGGATTTATGGTTTGAAATTGGTTGATTTTTTTTACGTTAATGGGTAACTGGCACGTGGAAGTGCACTCCCAGTCCTATGTGAAGCTGGTCTTACGCGATTGTCTGTGCCTCTCTGGAAAGTCGGTGCGCGTCCCTAGTCCTTGCTGCTAATTTTATCTTTTTACCCAAAAATAAAGGAGAAAAAGAGAAGAAGAAAAAAGAAGAAATAACTTGTACAGCTTTTTTTTGTTGATTTAGGTTAACTAATTTAGGAGATTAATATTAACAGCTAATTTGGATTTTAATTCGAGTCCACCCTGTGAAATTCTAGAGCGAGGTAAAAAGCCACCTGTTTCCGTATGTTGTTGGGACTCAGGGATTACAATTGGACGGTCAGGATTTGTTGATTTTGATTAAGCTTCAACTTACAAGCAATCAGGTCCGTTTATATGTAATAAAAGGCAGTGCGGTAAATCTGATCAACAAAAAAGGAGGTGTGGTAAAGCTTGCTCAAATGTGGTTAATCTGCTTATCATTCTAGTTATTTAGACTCAAGCGATAAGCTTACTTAATTATATAAAGCTGGCCATTTGTTACTTGGATGCCAAGAAAATGACTTACAGATAACATAAAACACATAATAAGAGTCAGTTTTGTAGTTAAAAAGAAATTAGACAGATAATATAAATGATATAACTTTTTAGTCAAAATGATCTATGAGATTTGCTTAACACATAACTTTGGTCCATGAGATTTAAAATCAATAGAAGTGGTCCCTGAGATTTTCCACCATCCATTATTTTGGTTCTTTCGTTAAAAAACTTCGTTAAGTTAAGGGTATAACACATAACTTGGTTCTTGAGATTTGTATAATACATAATTTTGATCTCTGAGATTTGCATAACACATAACTTTGGTCCTGAGATTGTCCATCATCCATCATTTTGGTCCTTCCATTAAAATGCTCAGGGACCACTTAACAACGTTTTTTAATGAAAAGACCAAAATAATGGATGGTGGACAATCTCAGAGACCACTTCTAGTGATTTTAAATCTCAGTGACCAAAGTTATGTGTTATAAAAATCTCAGAAATCATTTTGGCTAAAAAGCTAAATGATATTTAAAAGGAAAAAGTGTTATGGTTTGAGTAATATTGCACGTGTCTTTAGTTTTTATTCTTGGAACAAAGTGTTTGTTCGAAGAAAAATTTTTTTCTACAAATATATATTTTCAGTTTTGTTAATTCTACCTTGTCATTTACAATTTTATTCAAATATATGATTTTATCAATCTGTATAACTTGACAATCCACAGGTAGGCCATGTGATGCACTTTTATATACAAAATTCACTTATCATTTTTTTTAGAACCTAGGCAATACAATTTTATTGATATGAAAAAAGAAGTTACTTCTAGAGAGAGGACATTAATTTTACTTCTTATAAAGCAAGAAAAATAAAATACAAGAAAAGAGGGGATATAAACATTTCCCTTTTTGAAAAAGAAAATACAAGAAAAAGAAGGGAACATAAATCTTATCCCTCTTGAAAAAGAAAATAAAAGAATGGGGGAAAGAGAATAATCCGAGAAACAAAAAAGAAAATCCAAAAGGATTGGGTAAAAAAGAAAGTCACTCATCAAGAATAACAGATAAACTTGTAGGCATCGCCCAGGGGAGTGATCCTTAAATGTATATTCCCATTCCTACCTAGCATGAGGCCTTTTGGGAGCTCACTGGCTTTGGGTTCCGTAGGAACTCCGAAGTTAAGCGAGAAGGGGGCTAGAGCACTCCCATGATGGGTGACCCACCGGGAAGTTGCTCGTGAGTTCTCAGAAACAAAACCGTGAGGACGTGGTGGGGGCCCAAAGCGGACAATACCGTGCTAAGATGGTGAAGCGGGCCCGGGGGGTGGCTGCGCCCGGGCCGGGATGTGCCAAGAAGGGGCATGTCAAACAAGAGAATAACGGAGAGACCCTAAATTGGTTAATTTGTTAGCAAATACATTACTTTATCGAAATGTATGGAGTAACGAAAAACCATGTGTTGCAAATGAGAAATACAGTTTTTCCATCGAGTATGGAGTGTCACACTAAAAAGTCACTTTCAAGCATAAATTTTGTCAATCTAGCGCGTGAGCTAACTCCACAGCAAGGATGACAACATAAAATTTTGCATAGAAAGAAGAAAATTCCTTATCAATTGGCATAACACGATTTAATTGTACGTAAGTAAACCTAAAAAAACCTGGTTGTAAGTCCTTAATTTTGCCCAAAAAATTAGTATTTTAAGGCTTGAGCTTAAGATTCTTCCATTCCAATAACAAAATTAAGTGAGATTTGAATATGAAAGGGTTATAATGCTCTTGAACCTGAAAAGCACAAGACACCAAATATACCGATCAACCTGAACATATGATATGACCAAACGCTATGAACCCCTTGAAAATAAATTTACAGGTATAACTTCTATATGGTGCTACTATTTTAAGGCTGACATCTAAATCGTCTTCCTCTTAAGATATTTCACTTAATAGCTTGCTAATCAGTTTGAACGATTATCGAGTTAACCTGATATTAATTGCAACTGAAAGATATATATATATATATATATATATATATATATATATATATATATATATATATATATATATATATTCTTCTGCTGGTATTTAAAAGATATATTACTA
Organism: Crataegus laevigata; assembly: GCA_963580275.1. Lineage (NCBI taxonomy): Eukaryota > Viridiplantae > Streptophyta > Magnoliopsida > Rosales > Rosaceae > Crataegus > Crataegus laevigata. The sequence continues at coordinate 5,094,333 of OY756951.1, read as the reverse complement.
TAATAGCAATATTGGGAATAGAATCTTATTGTTGATTAAAAACGAAAAATCTTGACAATTAATAATATATATCCTTCATAATTAAGTAATTTTCTGTCCAAAATATAGTAACCAAACAACGAAAAAAATTTCGATGTGCCATAAATACGGGACAATACATCACGTGTTATTATATAATTGAAGAGAAATTAGTTTTTTCAAGTGTTCTCTAATTGTATAATAACATGTGGCTTACCATGCTTTGTTATGGGCGCACCGAAAGTTTCTCCCAACAATAATGCCCCATTTCCAATCCTTGTTGAGATGATAAAAAGTAATGTTATTCATACTATGTTTTTATACCACATTTCTATACCACTTTAGGTGGCATTTGATGTGGACAACCACATAATTTGAATAATTTGCAAAACTCAAGAAAATGAAGGAGAAAGACTCCTCGTATACTACAATAATCCTTTAATTAACTAGTTTTTCTTAATTATTAGTTTATTAAATAATGAACTAAATTAAAAAATCTAATTAATCAAATGATGTGGATGTCAACACCCAATACCACCTAAAGTGGTATGAAAATATGGTACAAAATATGGTATGAATAGCATATGAAATACTATCAGGAGATTACTTTGGCGGAAGAAATCCTTGAGAAACTCAATCACATCACAATCATCCAAACTTTATTTAACTGCATGTTCAACAATATATTAGTTTCAGATTTTTATGTTTAATTAAAACAAGTCTTTTTTTTATATTGGTCCAAAATTAGAGCTAAATTAAAATTAAGCACACAATTTTAGGCTACAAAAATTGGAGCTAATCAAAAGTAACTAAAAATTAGACCTATATCAAAAGAGGCTTATAAAATTGGACCTATTTCAAGTTTTCTCTTAAAACAAAACGATAACAAAGGAAGTTTACAATGTACTATTTAGAAGCAAGAAAAATAAGACTATTAATATGTTCTAAATAACCAAAAACTTGCCTATAATTTTTTTTTCCTTTTATTTTCTAAATATTTTTTTATTAAAAAATAATACTAGAAAGACTAAATTTATAGATAAAATTAGCAAACTAAATAATATGTCACTAATATGAATGATCATGTTTATCAATGCTTAAGTAATAAACTAATTATCAACATCTATGTTTTGAAATTTAGTCTTCCTAACGTTACTATATTATAATTTAGTCTTTTTAATATTATTATATAATAATATATGACGTATGTGATAGTGTTCCGTACAACTAAAAAATCTCTCCCCTTTTCCTGGGTGAGGTGGAGCCTACAGCAATCGCGATCCACGTTGGTGGTGAGAAAATAACGACAACGTTTGTCTGCAGAGAATAGCATAGAACCTTCAAGCAGAAGAGAGAGGCAGTGAAAAAAACTGAAACGCATACATGCAGAAGAACACGTGGTTGATAAACAAATAAAAGAAACGTAAATATTGACGAAAGGTTTTTGGCTTCCAGGCACGTGATGCTTACTTCCCTCATTTGTCTCTGCCGTTTCTTGGTGACAAAACAACAACCCCACCAAACTGCCTTTTTATTGCAATCCACCGCATCCGGAATTTATTAATCAGGGAGAAAAAGGAAAAATATATCACGTCATGTAATTTGACAAATAATAATATTAAAGAGACTAAATTTATAAATTAAATTTAAAAAATTAAAAGAGTAGAGGGACATTTAAAAAAAAAAAAGAAAAAAACTCTCTATCACTTATATACTAACATCAAGGTATTAAATATCGATGATATCGGAAATATCGGTAGTCCAAAAACACGGAAATTTCGATGGAAATATCGGGATATTATCGATATCGATAAAAATTGAATAAAAACCACGGAAATTGTAAGAAAAACTTGGAAATTTTTATTGAAACTTTGCAAGATGTTTATTTAGTCAATTATCTATTAGTTTATCACAAAAAATTGGAAGGAAATGCATTGCATGATTGATTTAACTGATTTAAGTTGATTATATAGCGAGCTGACAAACATTGTGAGTGTAGAAAATATGTAAATATTTTAGTATATTTTCACAAAAACATAATTGATATGGTGGTCAAGGTGTTGAATGAGTAAAATGGGAGGGGTTCAAATCCCTTTGGTGTTTTTTTAAATATAGAAATTTAAAAAACATGGAAATTTCGATGGAAATATCGATGACATCGGAAATATCGGTAGTCCAAAAACACGAAAATTTCGATGAAAATATCGGGATATTATGGATATTTAATACCTAACATAGAGCACACCGTCATGTGTTTTAAACACATTAAAAAAACCTCTCGGAAAAAAGGTAGGCTCCGCAATCTAGATACAGTCGGAACTCGGAAGCCATGCATATTTGCTCGCGAGAGGATGCAACGTATTAGCAGATGACATCATGGAAGTCTTCTTTTTCGACATCTCAAAGGAGGTACTCGGACTTGTATACAGCTCCTAAAAAGACCAAAAAAATTGCAACTTTCAGTTACCCCAACTTTTAATTAGGTCATAAAATTACCCTAATTGCACTTACAGCTCGGTAGGAATGCAATTGATTCAATTGTATATGATTGTCTAGTTCTCTCTTCATAGGCTGGATTGACTAAATTAACTAAAAGGTAACACGTACAAAGAATGTGTTAAAGAAAGTGGAGTTTAATATCGACCTAGAGTTTTAAGTTTATCAATCGACTTGTTTAATGTCATCACCGTATAATTTAGGTTGTATTTTCTTTACCCGACAAAGAGGGTTCTCTAATAATAGTTTAGATCATAAATGATGCTTAATGATTCATCTCCTTCTTTAATAACTAACTATTTAACCTACTAACGTTATCATTTTTCTGAAAAATTAAATAGTTATGATAACTTATTCCGATATGATAAAAGAATTTACGGACTTCAAATTATTGTTTTCAAACTGATGTCACGATTAAGAAATTAGGGTTGAAATCCGAAAAAAACCGATTGTTGGCATTATCGCCTTGGCACTATTTAAACTCGCTCAGTTAGGGTTTGAGTAATAATCTTCTGGCCTTCTCAATCAACTTCCATTTCATAGCCAAACTCTTCACCATCTTTTTAGTAGCGCGATAAGAATATACTGTGCATCACCCTCCACCTTTATCGACGCCTGAGAAACGACAATCTGGAGAAAATTGGAGCTCTGTGGCTCACAAGTGTCATGGTATAGTTGTAGTGTGGATTGACGACTTTGAAGTCACATAGTGTCGTGGTCTTAGTCACAGTTTGAGCCAGAGAAATGCATTCCAAATACAATAATTACTAGATACAGAATGATTAAAGTCAGATCTAGAAATTCTATCACTCCCATCAAGCTCATGAATATTTGAATCCATATTAAGGAAGGATTGCTTTCGGTAATTCAAATAGAATGGTGATACAAAATTAGTCTATTTCCGGCATCAAATCCATAGTTAGAGGATTTATCAGAACAAAGCCCTTACTCCATCTCAAGGTCATCGACCAACTTCCATCCCTGTTCATTTAAGAAGTTGTTATTGGTACTCTAAACATCATGTACTCCATATATATTTTCTCTCTTATATTCATAAGGGAAAATATATGATAATTTTTTTGAAGTGCTAATAACGATATACTTTATTAATACGGTAAGTAGTACATATATTAAGTGTTGTTTGTGATCCAATCATTTATTTGACAACATTCTTTGAGCCTTTCAACAAAAGACAAGTCATTAATTAGGTTCACATGTAATCCATCTCTTATTTAAGTTCATAAATTCAGTCCGTTCCATTATCCATATTATATATAATGTTTTAACTTGTTGATAGTTACTTTTTCGTCCGTCTTTTTCTCTAGGGCTGGACTGGGGATGGTGGGTTCGACGCAAGAACGTGAGTACAAACCCTCAACACCTGCCCACGAGGGGTTTTTCAGTGTGACTGATACACGAAATAGTACACTATGTGTCACTAAACAAATGGTAGAATATTTGTGCTAAAATGTTAATAACTTAAAAGATAAAATTTCTCACCATTTTTATTAAAACACGTAATGTACTACTTGTGTTACCGTAATAACTGAAAATTCCTCCTGCCCCACAGCCTCCATGTCCAAGTTTCGACGCCTTACAACTTAAAAGTTAAAACTTTAACGCTAGCTAGAGAGCACTCCCCACACTATAAGTACACCCTCTCCGGTAGCTTTCCAACCCGTCCCATAACTAGTAAGCTTTTTTCTTTCAATCCTTTGTAGCCGACGCCATGACGCAAGGCGTGTATCCGGGCTACTACTACCAGTTGGCTGAACCAAATGTGTGCTATTCGGGTCTCTTCGGGAGTCCCGTCCAGTATCACGAACCGATGATACCCTTCCTGTATCAGTACCAATACCAGTGCCAGTACCAAGACCCGATGATCGACAATGCTATATTTGGGTCCGACGAGTTCCGGATGTACGGTTTCAAGGTGAAGTGTTGCCCTCGCATGCGAGCCCACGACTGGACTGAATGCCCCTACGCTCATCGCGGGGAGAAGGCCCAGCGCCGTGACCCCCGCAAATACGCCTACATGGCTATTGTTTGCCCCGCATTTCGCAGAACCGGTCACTGCCACAAGGGCGACAGTTGCGAATTTGCCCACGGATTGTTCGAGTATTGGCTCCACCCGGCCAAGTACCGTACCAGCGCATGCAATATTCTCAACAACGGGTGCTGCCCGCGCAAGGTGTGCTTCTTCGCTCACTCGCCCGAACAGCTCCGCCCGGAACACAAGTATTCCGCCCAGAAATACTTCATTGCTTATCAGCAAGCAGGTTATTATCCTCCCAACCAGTACTACCAGTACCAGAACAGTAACAACGACAACTACGACTACGTGTACCGTGCGTCCCCAAGGACCCCGAAGGCCAACCGTGGAGGAGGAGGCGTGGAAGTGAAGGCACCGTTGACCGTTGAGGAAAATCAGATTATGATGAACAACAAGAAGATCGTTGACGAGTCTCGCTTGAAGGTGGAGGAATTCCTGAACAGTTTGAGGGCTTTGAAGCTGAGTGACTATGAGATGGAGTATGACCAAAGTGAAATCGATGCTGCTTGTGGGATGAAAAGTTTTGGTGGTGGAGAGGAGTCGGTGTCGGAGGTGCCTCAGTTCGACTGGATTACCGAGCTACTGCAGTAAATCTCTCGAGCTTACTTGAGCGGGAGAGTCCGAAAATGTCAATCAAGTGTTTAGATTTGATGATGAGGAGATATTGTGGGGTTAATTGGTGTTGATGAATTGTGTGGCGTTCTACATTTGCAAATGAATGGTTTCCTCCATTTAGTTTAATGCAGATATCTAGAGAGATTGCCTAGCTAGTAATAAGGAGGAAATATCTTTGTAATGTAAGAGATTATGTTGTAATTTTCTGTTTTAGTGTCAGTTAATGTACTACCTACATTAGTCGGCGGTACTTAAGAGTGTAAAATATTATGTGTAATGAAATGAAATGTTAATCGTGTTTATCTTTTTCGACTCCTTTATTTTCCTCCAATTTCATTCATTAAATCCGGTCCTTTTTTTTCGTGGAAAAGGAAAAGGAAGTTCTTTAAAAAGTCCCTACAAATATTCTTTTTCCCCAAAAAATTTAGATAGTTTTTTAACTAAGGAGATTTTTCACGGAGGTTTGTTGAGTTGATAACTAAGTTCTCTTCGCTAGACCAAGGCATAGAGTCAAGTCTCGTTATTTGCAATCTCTTATGGTGGGGGATCTCTAAAAACCCTTATGTAAGTCCTAAATAGTACTTTCTGTTGTCAAATTTAGTAAATAATTAATATGGTAATATTGTCGATGTGAAACGCTATCTTCATCGTGATAGTTGTCGTCTTTTGGCTGACACACATAGTAAACACAAGGGTTGGATCCAGTTATCAATCTCAATATAAGGTTGAATCTGGAAGCCATGAAAGACGTCAAATTGCATCGAGATTAGGTTTGGTTATAATGACACTATGCATTTAGTTAGTGCAGTTATATGGCTCACGAATGTTCGGAAGATGTGAAGTGGTGACATGATTTTATCCTTTTATTTGTTTCTGTTTAGTAATTTCCAGAAATTGCCTTCGAGTTTGGTTTTGATTTCTCTCTGTAAGAGATTTTTTCAAAATTTAATTTTCGTTTTGGTTGGTGTGCTACCTATTTTGAATCTATGTGTGAAGGGTGAAGTTGTTTGCTTGCTGGATCTACTTCACTTGGTATTCTAGGATCCTGGCAGTGATTAAGTGATGCGATCGACCAATGGGCATCATACTTCCTGTTCCAACTTCTAATATAAGATTTAAGATTTTGTTTACAAATTACACATGATCTCCATGTAACATGAGGATTAATGATTTTATTGATCTATGTAATTTGTGGTTCCCAATGAGCTTGTATGAGTACGTAATATCTACTTATTGCATTGTGGTTAGTAATGCTTTATTGAAATACTTTTATATTAGTTTGTGATGACCCTTTGAGGACCGAGTTATTCATGATATATATTTGTAATGCCCTTTTGAATTAGTCAAACACATGACATCTCATTTACAAATAAAAAGAAATATCATGCACTAGGCCGTAGAACTATGTAATACTATTTTAATAAGTCAATGTCACATCCCGACCCGGGCTCGACTTTGCCATAGCACAATATTGTTCGCTTTGGGCCCTTACCACACTCTCATAGTTTTGTTTATGGGAACTCACACGAGAACTTCCCAGTAGGTCACCCATCATGGGATTGCTCTCGCCCAAACTCGTTTAACTTCGGAGTTCCGATGAACTCCGAAGCCAATGAGCTTCCAAAATGCCTCGGGCTAATTGGAGGTGGGAATGTACAAATAAGGCTTAAAGGATCTTCACCCTTGGGCAATGTGGGATCTTAAAATCTACCCCCTTTAGGGGCCTGACGTCCTCGTTGGCACACTTCCAGCCAGGGAGTGACTCTGATACCAAATTGTCACATCCCGGCCTAGGCTCGACTCCACCATAGCATGATATTGTCCGCTTTGGACCTCAACCACACCTTCACGATTTTGTTTCTAGGAACTCACACGAGAACTTCATAGTGGGTCACCCATCCTAGGATTGCTCTCGCGCAAACTCACTTAACTTCGGAGTTCCGACGAACTCCGAAGTCAGTGAGCTCTCAAAAGGCCTCGTGCTAATTTGAGGTAAGAATGTATGTAAGGCTCACAGGATCCTCACCTCTGGGCGATGTGGGATCTTACAATCCACCCCCTTTAAGGGTCTGACGTCCTCGTCGGCACACTTCCAGCCAGAGAGTGGCTCTGATACCAAATTGTCACATCCTGGCACGGGCTCGACTCCGCCATAGCACGATATTGTCCGCTTTGGGCCCCTACCACACTCTCACGGTTTTGTTTCTGGGAACTCACACAAGAACTTCCCAGTGGGTCACCTATCATGGGATTGCTCTTGCTTGAACTCGCTTAACTTCGGAGTTCCGATGAATTCCGAAGCCAGTGAGCTCCCAAAATACCCGTGCTAATTGGAGGTGGGAATGTACAAATAAGGCTTACAGGATCCTCACCCCTAGGCGATGTGGGATCTTACAGTCAAATTGTATACCTACCAAAGGAAGAGGCTTTCTCAAGAATTGTAACCCAGCGGTAATTGTTTACCTCCGACTATACTCCTACAATGGCGAATGATGAAGATAATGATGATTTTAAATATTAAATTTAAACTGTTGTAGTTTTTAAATTTAAGTTGTTGTAGTTTTTAAATTTTAGTCGTAGGTTTTAAATATAAGTTGTAGTTTTTAAATTTAAATAATAAATTATATTTGGCTCTCAGTTGAAGATAATTTTTTGTGACAAGGCTAAAATGAGGCCTATGGTCATTTGGCCCTCGATTGGAGATAGTAAGAAATATGACTCTGCACTGTTCATTAAAATATTAATTTCTTGGAGGACCAAAGGGCTAAAATAAGCCATCTGGCCATTCTTCGGTTGGAGATGTCCTAAGTAGGGGCTACATTTGGCCAGCCTGATGCCTCTTTGGCCCAATAATGGTCGGGTGGGCTCCACAAAAATATAGTCTAGTCATTTGTTGAGATGACTTTTTAGGCAAATCAGGTTATTTTATAGCTTTTAAACCTTTAACGCCTCACTTCGCAACGTGCCCATATTTTCCAAACCGTCCAAATATTACCAACATCATCCTTTCTTTTCATTGATTCCACCCCACATGTTATTACAAAATGTAAACACCCTCATCTTCCTCATCCTTTTCCCATCATGTCCTCCTTTTCAAGGTTACCCCCATATCAATTACAATATTGCTAATCAGCCCTTTACATGTCAAGTGAGTTGTTGGCAATTGGCTGCAGGAAGCTGGTGTGGGACTCACGTGAAATTGTATGTCACTATATGTGGTCCCTCAGGGGATTTTGGCTCAATGCCTTTGTCATTCTACCAATTCCTCGAGTACCCTCTGCAAATTGCATTGCATTCAATTTAATTCTTTCTGAATTCTGACTTCTGAGTATAGATGAAGATGCCAAGTCATAACAACATATGGTTATTAGTTTGTTATAGGTGTGTTGTAAAGTATTCTGTTTTGTTTTGTTAGAAAGAGAATCTGTTTTGGTTAGTTAGAGAGAGAATAGTCAAAGGCTATATATTAGTGGTGTATTCTTCATTTGTTAATTAATAAGAACATACTTTTCTTAGTCTTTAAAAAAAGCTTTCAGAGAAAGTCTTGAGTTTCTATATGGTATCTTTTGCCTCATGCCTTTCTGCCTTCTCAATCCTCATCGTCTTCGCTTTGCATATCTAATTTCTTGATTATCTTTAAGAATTTTCATCTCTTTTGCCATGGCTTCTCCTTCTGATTCATCATCTCAACATGAATCGCTTCAACATCTTTTCCCCAATTCCTCTTCTCAAAACCCTAATTTCATAAATTCATCAAATTCGTATACATATCTTACGATTCAGAACATTGGGATTATGGTGCCAATCAAGCTTAAACGCTCCAACTACCTTCCATGGCATGCCCTGTTTGCACCGATTCTCCACCGCTACAAACTTATTGGAATTGTTGATGAAATTGAGGTGTGTCCACCTCCCTTTCTCCCACATCGCTCAGCCAACCCTGCATTTGAGCTCTGGTATGAGAAAGATCATAATCTTCTGATTTGGTTGAATTCTACACTTTCTGAAGATGTCATTCCCTTTACTGTTGGTGTATCTTCGTCTCACAATCTTTAAATCAAGCTTGAGCAATGTTTTGGTGGTGTTTTTAAGGCTCATATTCATCAACTTAGATATCATCTCCAAGCCATACAAAAAGGCTTTCAAACCATGTTTGAGTATTTGCAACAATTGAAAAAGATCTCTGACTCTCTCTGCAGTTGGAGCACCGATCTCCGATCACGATTTAATAGCAGCAACACTGGTTGGTTTACCAGATGACCTCTAATATTTCGTTGATTCACTCATGCTTCGTATGTCCTCCACTTTTTTGGATGAATTACATGGCCTTCTTCTTACAGAAAAACTCTCCATGTCCTGTTGCAAGTAGATCTCATCCACTACTGAACTGTTTTAGGCGTTCTCTGTGCAATTACAAGCACCTCTGCTTCCCACTTCACTGCCTCAAGCACTTTCCGCTCAGAATCAGTTCTCACATCAAAATTCTTCTTGATTTCACTCTAATCGTGGCAAAAACATTAATCGAGGACTTCAATTCACCAACAACAATAGTTTCTATCATAATCGTGGTTTAGGGCAATTTTTAGTGGAAATTCTTCAAATCGAGGTTAGAATTAAGGGTTTCGTGGTTCTGATTTCTCTGGAACCCATATCATCTGGTTCCATCAGTCATGAAGCCATTGATTGCTTCAATCGCATGAATCCTGACATTTCTGGATGAATTCCACCTGAAAAGCTCGCAGCCATATGTGCACATTACAGCTCCAAACCATCCCCTTCTTGGCTCATTGACTATGGTGCCACTCTCATATCACAAATGACATTGCCAACATCACTTCACCTACACCATATACTAGAAAGAACAAAGTCTACATTGGTAATGGTAAAGGTTTGTCCATACAACATATTGGTTCTTCTTCATTGCATACCTCTAATGCTGCCTTTAAATTGTGCAATGTTCTTCAAGTTTAAAAAATGAAGCATAATATGTTGTCTGCTTATCAGTTTGTTAAAGATAACTATTGTGCATTGACTCTTGATTCTGATGGATCCATTGTAAATGATCGTTCTATGGGGAAGATGCTTTTGCATGGTCTAGTTAAGGATGGTTTTTATCCTTTGCAAAGCTCTTGTTCCCCTGATTTATCCTCATCCAACTTTTCTCATGCTCTGGTGAGTTTTCAAGCTCCTCTCAGGCTCTGGCACAATCGGCTAAGCCATCCTTCTTCTTTTATATTTCGCAGACTACTATCTATTAATAAACTTGAAGTCAAAGGAACAACAACTATGGATTTCTTTTGCTCTGAGTGTACTATAGCAAAGAATCACAAGTTACCTTTTGGTTCTTCCACATCATCAACTACTCATAGCTTAGAATTGTTACATTATGATTTGTGGGGTCCTGCTCCTGTAACTTTAGTGGGTGGATTTAAGTACTATCCTCATAGTTAATGATTTCAGCAAGTATAGTTGGATGTTTCCTTTAAAGGTCAAGTCTCAAGTGTATTATACTTTTGTACTCCTAAAAAACTATGTAGAAAACACAATTGAAAATATAATCAAAATTGTACGTTCTGATTTAGGGGGTGAGTTGACAAGTCTATCTTTTAAATCTTATATTCAAACTCATGGCTTCATCAGTTAAGTTGTCCACACACATAAGAACAAAACGATTGTGTGGAAAGGAAACATCGTCATCTAGTTAAGACAGCTAAGATTTTATTGGTTCAATCCCATGTTCATCACCAATACTGGGTTGAAGCCTTCACGACTGCACTATATGTCATTAACAGATTGCCAATCTCTGGGATTTCACAGTCACCTTAGGAGTTATTATTTCATACAGTTCCAGATTACTCAAGGATCAAAGTCTTTGGTTGTTTGTGCTTTCCATGGTTAAAACCTTATGTGTCCTCCAAACTTGATGGGAGAAGTAAAAGATGTATTTTCTTGAGATATAGCCTACAACATAAAGGTTATAGATGTTTGGATGCAGAAACACAAAGGATTTATATTTCAAGACATGTAGTCTTTGATGAAACTACATTTCCCTTTCATGATTCTCATCACCTTGTGTTTTCTGTTTCTACCCCTACATCTCAGTCTATTAATTTAGAGTTTTATCTACCCTCTTACATTTCATCTAATGCTCTATCTTGTACTTCAACTCCTACTCCAGTTTGTGTTGAACCTACCTCCACTGCTTCAATTGTGCCAAGTGATACCACATAATCTAATCATCTTTCTGTGTAGCAAGTTCCATATATGCACGAAGTTCAAAATGTACACCCCATGATCACAAGGTCTAAGAATGGCATTTATAAATCAAAGGCATTCAATGCAATTCTTCCATTGAAGTGATTCCTACAACATATCTGCAAGCTTCAAAATTTGCAGATTAGAGGTTAGCAATGCAAAATGAATTCAATGCTCTTCAGTCTACAGGTACTTGGACTCTCGTCCCTCATGCATCCTCCCAGAATGTTGTTGGCTGCAAATGGGTATTTAGAATTAAAAAGAACCCGGATGGCTCCATTGAAAGATGCAAAGCCTAGCTTATTGCCAAAGCCTTTCATCAAAATGAAGGTTTAGATTATAAAGAAACTTTCAACCCTGTAGCTAAACCTGTCACCATCAGAATCTTATCAACATTTATTGTGAAATTTAACTGGTTCCTTAATCGGTTAGATATTACCAATGTTTTCCTTCATGGGGATTTAAAAGAAGAAGTGTTCATGGTGCAGTCTCCTGGGTTTCAAGATCCATCTCTTCTAAATCATGCGTGTAAGCTCAAGAAATCTTTGTATGGTCTTAAACAAGCCCCTAGGGCCTTGTTTGATAAGTTGTTTCAGGCTCTCAAATCTTTTAGTTTTACTTAATCATCTTCTGATGCCTCTTATTTGTTCTTAAAGTTCCAATCTTGGTCATTGTACTGGTTTATGTTGATGATATTCTCATCAATGGTCCTAATGCTTCTCTCTACCAACAACTTATTCAACAATTGAGTACCCTATTTCCAGTCAAAGACTTAGGACCCTTACATATTTTTTTGGGCTTGGAAGTTCACAGAACCAAAGACAGTCCTTTTCTGCATCAAGGCAAGTACTTACTTGATCTCTTACAAAAGGCTAATATGGATGGAGCTAAACCTTGTTGTACACCCCTTAGTTCTGTAAAGTTAGATCACAGTGGTGAATTGTTACCTAATCCCACTAAATATTGATCTCTAGTTGGTAGTCTACAATACCTCACTTGGACTAGACCTGATATTTCTTTTGTTGTAAATCAAGTGTGCTAGTTTATGCATGACCCAACAGTTACACATATGCAAGCAGCCAAGAGGATTTTAAGATTCCTCAAAGGCACTATATCTCAGGGTTTTCTATTCAAACAAAGTCATTTACATCTTTTTGCCTACTTGAATGCAGACTGGGTTGGCTGCACATTTGATAAAAGATCCACTAGTAGGTTTTGTGTATTTTTGGGTACTAACTTGATTAGTTAGTGTGCAAAGAAACAAACAACAGTGGCTCGTTCATCCACTGAGGCAGAGTATAGGTCTTTGGCTCAAACTACAACAGGGATTACTTGGATATGCAAAGTGTTGAAAGATTTTGGTTTTCCCATGATTGATAAACCCACTCTCTGGTGTGATAACATTTCAGCCATATGATGAAGGGAGGGTTTATGAAGGAAGAGTAAGACGCCCTCCTTCTTACTTAAGTGACTATGTCACTGGAGAAGGGCTAAGTGAAGACAAGGCACACATAGTTCAAGTCGTGCCAACCGAAGATCCTATCTATTTTGAAGAAGCAGTGAAAGAAAAGAAATGGAGGCAAGCTATGGACAGTGAAATCAGCTTCATTGAGAAGAATAAAACATGGTCTTTAAGTGAGTTGCCTACTGGAGCTAAAAGGATTGGGGTCAAGTGGGTCTATAAGACCAAGTACAACGAACATGGAGAGATTAACAAGCACAAAGCACGTCTAGTAGCCAAAGGCTACTCACAGAAGCATGGCATAGAATACACAGAGGTCTTTGCACCAGTGGCAAGGATGGACACGGTGAGGATGATCATTGCATTGGCAGCTCAAAAGGGTTGGAGGATTTTCCAGTTAGATGTCAAGTCAGCGTTTCTTCATGGAGAGCTGAGTAAAGAGGTTTACGTTGAGCAACCAAGGGGTTACGAGAAGGAAGAAAAGGAGCACTTGGTCTATAAACTACACAAAGCTTTGTATGGTTTGAAACAGGCTCCACGAGCTTGGTTCAGTCGGATCGAGGCGCACTTTATCAATGAGGGTTTTCAGAGGTGTGACAGTGAGCAAACCTTGTTCACAAAGAAGAATGGAGCAGGAAAGATCATCATTGTAAGTATTTACGTTGATGATTTAATTTTTACTGGTAATGATAAAGATATGATGTGGGAGTTCAAGAAGTCCATGATGAGAGAATTTGATATGACTGATATGGAAAGCATGAGGTTTTTTCTCGGCATTGAAGTACTTCAAAGAACTGATGGTATTTTCATACATAAAAAAAAATATGCCCTGGAGGTTGAGATTTAGAATGTTAGAAAGTAATGAAGTGAGCAGTCCGATTGTCCCAGGTGTTAAGATCAGTAAAGATGAAAATGGGATTACTGTGGATGAGACATACTTCAAGCAAGTGGTGGGAAGCTTGATGTATCTCACTGCCACAAGACCAGACATGATGTTTGTCACCAGTCTCTTAAGCAGATTTATGGCAAAACCAACCGAGCTTCACCTGCAAGCTGCAAAGAGAGCGTTTCAATACTTAAAAGGGACAATGAATTATGGTATTCATTATAAGAAAGGTGGAGATGGTGGACTGTTTGCTTTCACAGATAGTGACTATGCAGGAGATGTGGAGGATAGGAAGAGCACAAGTGGTTATGTGTTCTTACTGAGCTTGGCTGCTGTGACATGGAGTTCAAAAAAACAACCTATTGTTACACTGTCCACTACAGAAGCTGAATTTGTAGCAGCTGCAGTGGGCGCGTGTCAAGCGATATGGATGAAGAGAGTGCTGAAAAAGCTTGAGTACAATAATGACACGTGTACTTTAATTAGATGTGATAACAGTTCAACCATCAAGCTGTCAAAGAATCCTGTGATGCATGGTCTCTGTAAGCATATTGATGTAAGGTATCATTTCTTGAGGAATCTCAAGGAGGGTTCAATTGCTTTGATTCATTGTGAGAGCGAAGATCAGGTAGCAGACATAATGACCAAGCCATTGAAGGTTGATGTTTTCCAGAGGCTTCGAAGTATGCTGGGAGTTTGTGAGATTGTTGGTATAAACTAACTGTTTGATAACAGTAAGTTTAAGGGAGGGATTGATAAGTCTGATTGTTCTCTTCGATATAGGACTCAACCACTTAGTTTGTTTTGGTTTTAAATAAGTTCCTATTATCTAGGAAGACTTGTTCTACGTAGAATATTTCCTCATGCACTTCACTTTCCGAGTAGTGTGGATCGTAAACTAGTTTTTAGGGTTTTTGTTACTTCTGTAAGGCTATATAATAGCCAAACTCTCTTTTCAATAAATAAATCATTCCTCCAGATTGTTTTGAGTTATTTGCAGCATTACTTTGAGTTTTTGCAGTGTTGCTCTTTGTATATTTGTTCTTGTTCTCAAGAAGACGTACTCCACAGAGCCACATAGCAGTTCTGTTAGCGATCTGTGAATAGCACAGTGCAATACTAGAGAGAAGAACAGAAGAAAATGGAGAGGAAATAGTATCTTGTATATATCTGAAAGGTCACATGCTAAAAGGCATGTATACAAACTGCTAGCCTTAGCTACATATACTCAACCAACATTACAATCTCAGCCCTACACTTGTCATAATCTAAGACTAAGTGAATACACAATTAAAACCAAGGCTTATTTACTTAGCTCACAGCTTATACACTAATACTCCCCTTTAAGCTTTGAGCTGATACAACTCCAAGCTTGTCTCTAAGATAGTTGAATCGTTCTTTTGGTAAGGCCTTGGTAAAAATATCTGCCACTTGTTCTTTGGTTGGACAGTATATCAAATCAACAATTCCTTGCTGCAAGGCATCTTTTATGAAGTGATATCTCCTGTCTATGTGTTTAGTCCTTTGGTGAAACACTGGATTTTTAGTTATTGAGATTGCAGATGTATTATCACACTGCAGAGGAGTTGCTTCAGCTTGTAACTCTCCAAAATCTTCAAGAACAAACCGGATCCATATAGCTTGGGATGTTGCTTCAGCAGCACTTATATATTCTGCCTCTGCTGTAGATAATGCAACGCAATTTTGTTTCACGGAAGCCCATGAGAACACTCCACTGCCAAAGGAAAATGCATAGCCTGAAGTACTCTTGCTGTCATCCATTGATCCTCCCCAATCACTATCACAGAAGCCAACTAAAACTGCCTTCTTGCCTTTCACATAATGCAGACCATAGTCCAGTGTTCCTTTGATATATCTGAGCACTCTCTTAGCTACCCCATAGTGCTTGTTAGAAGGACCATGCATATATCTAGCTAACAAACTAGCTGCATACATCACATCTGGTCTTGTAGCAGTAAGGTATAATAAACTGCCTACAAGCTTTCTGTATTTCTCTTCATCTGCTGCACCACTTCCATCTTCTTTACTTAGTTTTTCAGTAGCCACAAGAGGAATAGAAACAGGTTTACATTCTCTCAATCCGAACTTATCCAACAGAGAAGAGGCATACTTCTCTTGATGAATGAATATGCTAGATTCTGTTTGAATTACACCCATTCCCAGAAAATGGTGTAGAAGGCCCAAGTCTGACATCTCATACTTCTCCTTCATATCTTCTTTGAACTCATCCAGCATATCTTGATTGTTTCCAGTATACACAATGTCATCCACATATATAGAAACAATTAGTATATCCTTCTCTCCTCTTGTCTTAGTGTAGAGGGTTGCTTCACTCAAGCTTTTCTCAAATCCACACTTAGCAAAATAGCTGTCAATCTCTCCATACCAGGCTCTAGGCGCCTGTTTCAAACCATAAAGAGCCTTGTGCAGCTTGTAAACCTTATCTTCCTTACCACTGATCACAAACCCCTCAGGTTGTTCAACATAAACTTCTTCCTGCAATATTCCATTTAAGAAGGCAGATTTAACATCTAATTGAAATAGCTTCCAGCTTCTGTGTGCAGCAAGTGCAATCAATGTTCTGATGGTGTCCAATCTGGCAACAGGAGCAAAGGTCTCATTATAATCGAGTCCTGGTTTCTGCACATAGCCTTTAGCAACCAGTCTTGCTTTGTTCTTTTGCACTGAACCATCCAAATTTAGTTTGGTTTTGAACACCCATTTCACACCAATAACTTGCTTGTCACTTGGTCTGTCTACTAGCTTCCAAGTCTCATTTCTTTCAATCATGGACAGTTCTTCTTTCATAGCTTTTACCCAGGCTTTATCTTGTACAGCTTCTTCATACTTCTCTGGCTCCACAATGCAGAGATTGCATTGTGCAAGAATGTCACTGATATTCCTCCATTTAACTGGTGTATGATCATAAGGACTAGTGATCTCAACAGTTTCAGAGACATCTCTCTCTTGTTCTTCCATTTGATCATTGTCTTCTAATTCTGCCACTTCTTGTAGACTGAAATCACTCACAGTTCTATACTGATCTTGAATATTAGTTACTGCACTAGACTTTTCTGAATTCTCCTTCCAATTCCAAGCCATAGTTTCATCAAAGACCACATCTCTTGATAAGATTAATTTTCTTGAACATGGATCAAATACTCTGTACCCTTTCTCACATGTTGAATATCCCACAAACACACCTTTGACAGACTTTGCATCAAGCTTTTGTCTTCTTTCTGCTGGTACATGTACATAACAGAGTGATCCAAACACCTTTAAGTGACCAATTCCTGGTTTTCTCCCACTATAGGCTTCAAAAGGAGTGATGTTATCAAGAGCTTTGGTAGGTGTTCTATTTAGAATATAAACAGCTGTGTGTACAGCTTCTGCCCACAGACAGTATGGCATGCTTTTATCATGAAGCATTGCCTTTGCCATCTCTACAACTGTTCTATTCTTTCTTTCCACTACTCCATTCTGCTGTGGAGTGTAAGCAATGGATAACTGTCTTTGTATGCCTTCAGATTCCAACAGATTGTTGAATTCAGTTGAGAGAAATTCTCCCCCTCTGTCACTCCTTAGGCACTTTACTTTGAATCCACATTGTAACTCCACCATTGCTTTGAATTTTCTGAAACAGATTAGTGCCTCAGATTTATGTCTTAGGAAATAAACCCAAGTCATTCTTGTGTGATCATCAATAAGCAACATGAAGTATTTATTCCCAGCAATTGATTCATTATTCATGGGACCACACAAATCTGTGTGTATCAATTCCAGAGGATTCTTGGCTCTCCAAGCTTGTCCTTTTGGAAACCAGTCTCTGTGTTGTTTTCCCATTTGACATCCGGCACACACACCATTAACATCTTCAAGATGTGGAAGACCATGCACCATTTCTTTTTCTCTAAGCTGCTTGAGACTCCTAAGATTTAGATGTCCCAGTCTCTTGTGCCAAATCCAGGTGCATTCAGTTACATTTGCTCTCAATGCAACTTGGTCAGCTTGCATTAAAGACAGAGGGTAGCACCTATTATTCTTCATCATAACTTTGATAACCAGACAATCAAGTGAAGGACCATCAAAGATACAACACTGCCTACCACCAAATAACATATAATATCCATGTTCATCCATCTGTCCCACACTCAACAGATTTTCCTTCAAACCAGGTAGAAACATGACTTCCTTGATGCATTTTCTACCAGAACTTGTATCAATCATAAGTGACCCAATTCCAGCAACATCTACCAGATTTCCAGTGGGCATTTGTACCTTTCCAGTGACATTTGTCCTGACATCAATTAGTAGCTCAGCATTTCCAGTCATGTGATTACTACAACCACTATCAATGTACCAGTTTTCATTCACTTTGACCTCAGTAATTGCACTGTTAGCATAGAATAGATTGCCAGTCACTTCTGCTTGATTAGCACAGTTTGCCTTCTGAACAACCTTGCCTGCTGTGCATTCTCTAGCCCAATGCCCAAACTTATCACAGTTGTGACACCTAGATTGCCCCTTGTATCGACATTCTCCAAAGTGAAACTTAGAGCATACTTTACACTGAGGTTTAACCATATCCTGTTTCATGAATCCTGAGGAGGATGAATTCTGTGCAGAGTTGTTAAATGATCTCTGTTGAAACTTAGGCTTAGATTCCCATTTCTTGCCTTTAGAATTCCAGTTTTTCTGAAATTTGGATGAACCAGAGTATGCACTACTCTTGTTTTGTTCCTTCGAATTCACAGAAACTGAAGAAAATGCTTTCTCAGTTGCATCCACAGAATGCAAATCAAACCTTTGTTCTTGGCTTTTCAGAATTGCAATGACTTCCTGTAATTCCACAGACTCCAAGCATTTCGTATTTTCAATGACTAGACAAATAGGATCATATGGTTTACTAAGACTAATCAGAACTTTCTGTACAAGCCGTTCATTAGACAGAATCTCACCAAATGTTTTCATCTGATTAATCAATTCGTTAAGTCTAGTAAGATATCCAGATAAAGTTTCATCATCACGCATCCTAGCATACTCAAATTCACGTCTCAGATTTTGTAGTTTCACAGACCGTACCTGATCACCACCATGATACTCGCCATATAACAGATCCCAAGCCATCTTCGCTGAATCGGCATTAGCAATCCGTGGGAATATCTGATCTGAGACTGCGTTCTGGATAATACCCAGAGCCTTCGCATCTTGCATATATGCTGCGACCATTTTCTCATCATCTTCTTCTTCCTCTGAGCTTTCTTCAGCCTTTTTCTTCTTCTTTGCTTCTGGGATCGTAATCCCCTTTTCAACCAGCTTCCATAGCCCGTGAGATTTGAAGATTGTCACCATCTTGATTCTCCAGAACTCGTAGTTCTCACCGGAGAAGATCGGAGTTCTCACCTCAGAACTTCCAGATCCAGCCATCGCCGAGCTTTGATGATGCAAATACAAATCGAAATCGGGTTATGTAGAATTCCAATCCCTTCGTCTGAACTAGAACGAGCTCGAGTGGAACTCGATTGATTCACAGGTTACTCCCAGACCTCATATGATCGAACGAGGCTCTGAGGCCATGTTAGCGATCTGTGAATAGCACAGTGCAATACTAGAGAGAAGAACAGAAGAAAATGGAGAGGAAATAGTATCTTGTATATATCTGAAAGATCACATGCTAAAAGGCATGTATACAAACTGTTAGCCTTAGCTACATATACTCAACCAACATTACAATCTCAGCCCTACACTTGTCATAATCTAAGACTAAGTGAATACACAATTAAAACCAAGGCTTATTTACTTAGCTCACAGCTTATACACTAATAAGTTCATCGTCGTCACACTGTCGAATCAAATATGATCAAGAATCCAGCAAAATTCACAAGAAAAATATAATTAAAAACACAAAACCTTTTTTTTTTCTTGCAGGAAGTTAAAAATCACAAATTAAACAAGTTCGCAGTCCCGAAATATTCAGCTCATTGCAAGAGAGAGAGAGACACACATTTAATTAACAAAATAAACAGACACACTAACTCGTACAACAAAATACACATGAAATTACAGAGATGGAGGACATGCACTGCCCTATCTATATATAAAACTCCAATTTTTATTATTATTGTAGCCGTACGATCTCTACCTTAAAACTCCTCACCACGAGATCATACTGCATGGACACATAAATATGGTGGTAGGTACACAGATTAGGGAACCTGATGTTGACCAGAGGTATGCTGCTGACCAAACTGCTCAGCCCTGTCCTTCATCTCCCTCGCCTTCCCAGCCAGCTTGTGACGAGCCGAGTCCAGCTGGTCCGCGCCAGGTGGCTGCTTCCCGGTCACGTATCTGTAGATCCATGTCAACACCGTCACCGAAGCTACACCAAACCCACTGGATGTCAAGAACCCCATTATTATGAGGGAAAGGGTGATCACGGCCGGGACAAGAACCGGGCTGAATATGACCAGCAGGGGGGTGGCTACGGTCAAAGCTATGACCGTGCCAGCAAGGACCAACCCGGAGAGCACTAAAAGGGAACCACCGACGGTCACAGCGGTAGCCGTCTTGGCGACTTGGTAGGACTTCTGATGCTGATGCTGCATGCCTTGTTGACCGCCCTGGAAATGATGGGATAGTTGGTAGCCGTGTGTATCGTCCATTTTTTTCCCGAGGTGGGTGGATTGAGGAAATGTTTGAGTGTGAATATGAGAATCTGTATGGGGAGAGAGTGATGGGTTGAAGAACAATTTCAGTTGTATGAAGAAATGTGGTGGGAAGAGATGGGGTTTATGTAGGGGGGGGGCGCCAAGAGCGGTGGCACGTGTTATGGAAAGGTGGGGTACGTGTTGAGGAGCTTGTCATGCAGGGGTTGCATGCAATGAAGTGGCTTCGTTTTGCGACACGTCGTTTGTCGTTATTTGAGTGATCTGTTGAGCAACAGGGATTAGGATCTAGCCAGTTTCTTTTGTGAGGATCCAAATTGATCTAGATGATTAATTAATTATATTTGTTCATTATATATTGTAGGTGGGGAATTCTCGATATTATCCCGTTCGATTTTATATATTGTGTGGTTAAAATTATTTTAAATTATTTATTTAAAATTATTTTAAATTATTTATTTAAAATTATTTATAAATATTATTTAATAAAAATCGATTGCACGATGTACAATGAATAGATTTTCTAAAATTTCAGAAAGAAAATCCGGATAGATCCTCATCCGAGCAAGAAGTGAGAAGGGTGGGGAGATTTGAGGAATCAGCAATCATCATCGATATTTTATTTCAAGTTGGGCTACCTCAAATTTGTTTTCGGTTTAATTAGTCTCAGCCCAAGTCAAACCCAAATGTTTTATTGGGCTGAACTGATGATTACAGATTATTTATTCAGCTAAAGCCCAACCCAACTATTGGACTGAACTGATCAGGATCAGTACCTATAATCAGTTTCAGCCCAATTAGATGATGATGATCATCAGTCCATTAATCACTAAGCCTAATAGTAGGTTTAGTCAGTTTAGTTAAAACTATTACTGGCACTTAGTACTTCAATTTAGTGGTATTCTTTTTCACTTATAATTAAGAGGTCTTAGGTTCAGTTCTCGCCAAAGGTGAATTTGAACCACATTATTGTTAACCTATTATGAAGCTTTGTCGACTCCCTCACTCTCTTAGTGTAGATAATATCGTTTGTTAAACTAAAAAACTAGCATTTGCCCATTTGCTAGTGTGTTGTGGGGAAACTAAAGGACCTCTTTGTCCATATAAGAAACAAACAAAAGGGAAAGAAATATACACCAACACTAAGTTTTGAAACCAACAACTATCAATAAACAAACAACCTGACCACCACATTTGAATTTCAATTTCTATCATTTGTTTGCATTCTATAATATTTACACGAAAATAATAATTTTCACCTCTGAATACAGTTCATTTTTTTCCTTTTTACGAAGCCTTCGGAGTTTGAGGCTCTGAGCGTGGAGTCGACCTGCTCCATACAAGGCCAGCTCTGGCGATGCGCTGGATCAACTATTTGCTAGGCCATCACGTCGTGGTCTCCATAAAATCAAATTATAAAAATAAAAAAAATAAATAATAAATAAAGCCCAATTGATCGGGGCTTTTTTAGTGGTGTTATAGTGGCCAAAACATGTTCCAACCAAAGGGTCCAAAAGACCGAAATTAACTCGAAAATCGTCTCGAACTGAGGGTCATGCTAAAGGGTTATTGGGCCCCATTAGACATAAAAAGGCCAAAGGGCCAACCAATCGGCCCGGGGCCGAGCCAAAATTTGAAAACCAACGGTAACTAGCTAACAGCTAGCAATTATTTTTGAACTTTTGAATTTTTTTTACAGTTTTTTTTATTTACAAAATTTGTTTTAAAAATTGTAAATTTGTTTTCCCTATAACTTCCTAAACCATTAAACATTACATAACATTAAGTAACATTAAACAACATTAAATAACATTAAACAACATAAAAATTGAGGTTGTTCCTCAGTTGGCTGACACAACATGGCCGCAGCCATGGCTACCACATATTATGTGTTGCGCCATGCTTCATCTTCTCCATCAAACTCCTCATCTTCTTGTCTCATCTGCACCCATTTTTCTTTCAATTTGGAAATGGATGAAGACCCCCAGTTAGAATCCGAAAATGATCCAAAGTTGGAATTCATAGCAAACTTGAATTGAAATAGATTGGATTCAAAGGTGTGTGAATTATAGCCCAACATCTACCCTATTTATAGCCCAAAAAAATTCAAATCCAATGGCTAGCTGAAGTCCTGCTTACATCACTTAGCCGTTGGACTTGAATTCAAGTTGTAGTTTTTAAATAATAAATTATATTTGGCTCTTGGTTGGAGATGGCCATTGGTTAGAGATGGTAAGACTATCTCCAACCGAAGGGTCCAGATGGCCAGAGGGCCGAAATAGCCCGAAAACCGTCTTCAACTAAAACCATCTCCAACCGAAGGGTCCAGATGGCCAGAGGGCCGAAGATAGCCCAAAAACCCTCTCCAACTGAGGGTTAGGCCAGATGACTCGTGGGCCCGACGAAATCTCAAAGGGCCAACCCCGGGCTGGCTAGAATTTTTTTTTTTGTCGAATTTCCTGTTGGTTATAACCAACGAAACGGCTAGTTTTTTCATTTTTTTTTGGTTTTTTGGGTCAATTTTTTTTTGTTCTAAATTCTTTTTTTTCCCTATAAATACCTAGACTATTCATTCACCATTCCTACACCATTAATTTGTAGTTTTTAAATTTAATTTGTCGTTTTTAAATTTAAGTTGTAGTTTTTTTAATTTAAGTTGTTGTTTTTAAAATTTAAGTTGTTGTAGTTTTTAAATTTAAATAATAAATTATGTTTGGCCCTATGGCCATCAGTTGGAGACGGTTTTTTGTGACAGTGCTAAAATGAGCCATATGGCCCTCGATTGGAGACGGAGGCAAATATGGTCATGTACTATTCATTAAAATATTAGTATCTTAGAGGGCCAGAGGGCTAAAATGAGCCCTCTGGCCAACCCTCGGTTGGAGATGGCCTAGGGCCGCTAGGCCAAAAGGCTCATGGGCCTCATGAGACAAAAAAGGGCTAAAAGGCCAATCGGCTGGTCATCTTCAACCAGCCTGCTGGGTAGCCCTTTTTTTTTTTGTTCTTTTCCATTTGCCCAGCCCACTTTAGGGTTTAGGGTTTAGGATTTTTTTTTTTTTGTCCCATCACTTTTGTTTTTAATGCCCAACTTGTTTTTTTTTTTCTAATTTTTTTCCTACACTATTTCTCACGTATTTTTAACCATTTTATACTATTTTACCTCATTTTATTTTAATTCTTCACATTCTATCCTATAACATTTTGGTCCTCGGTTGGAGATGATTTTTTGTCACAAAGCTATGTTTGGCATATGGCCCTCTGACCCCTCGGTTGGAGATGGTAAGAAATATGGCACTGCACTGTTCATTAAAATATTAATTTCTTGGAGGGCCATAGGGCTAAAACGAACCCTTTGGCCCTCCTTCTGTTGGAGATGGTCTAAAAATATGGACATATACTATTCATTAAAATAATTATTTGTTTGTCTATATAGGATGGATTCAAATGAAGTGGACAACAATGGTTCAAGTTCAGAAAGTGATTCATCATCTGATTTGGATGATTCGCTTGGAAAGTTGCTTTTAGTTACAAGATTATATGATCATTACTCACGTTTAAATAAAGAGCCATGCATGACTTCACATTTTTCAGGCCGTCAATATGTAATAGATTTATTGAATGGACATCCACATAGGTTATTTGATATTGTAAGGATGGATAAAAACACGTTCAAGAATTTATGCTCGACATTGAGAGAATTGGACTTTCTACAAGATGATAAATCAGTTTGTGTGGAGGAGGCCGTATGCATGTTCTTGTTTACTATCAGTCATACAATCCGCAACAGAGTAATTGCTGAAACTTTTCAACATTCTAAAGAGACTGTGTCAAGACAATTTAACCGAGTTCTCAAAGCAATATGTCGACTTGGTACTCGTATAATTCAACCTCCAAATATGGATGCGACACCTTCTGAGATTTTGGGAAATCCAAAGTACGATCCATGGTTTCAGGTAATTTATTTATAAAGTACATTTTATTATTTAGTTAGATCATGACTATTATTTTTCTACAAAATCTAGAAAGATACATGTTTAAAGCTCTAGAATAACAACTTAGGTTGAAGTAAACTATATTTTGTGTACTAACATGTGATGAATTGAACTATAAAATTGTAGAATTGCATCGGCGCTATTGATGGAACACATATCAGTGCATGGGCTCCTTCATCAAAACAAATTTCATACCGAGGTAGAAAAGTTAGTGTGACACAAAATATTATGTTAGCATGTTCATTTGACATGATGTTCACATATGTCTACACCGGATGGGAAGGAACCGATAATGACTCGAGAGTGTTGATGGATGCAATAACAAGAGAAGAGAATAGGTTTCCAATGCCAAAAGAAGGTACGAAGTCATTGAAACATATCAAATTACTTGTAATTTTTTTTCTTATTGTATTTGGCTCAAGTGAAATACTTATATGCATTGTTCTTGGAATAGGAAAATATTATGTTGTTGATTCCGGCTATGCCAACATGAGTGGGTTTCTTGCACCATATCGCAAAGTGCGTTATCACTTGCGTGATTTTAGAGGAAGAGGTAAACGTCCAAGAGGAGCAATGGAATTGTTCAACTTTAGGCACTCATCACTACGTAATGTTGTTGAACGATGCATTGGAGTGCTTAAAAATCGTTTTCCTATTCTAAAGATGATGCCAAATTATCCAATTAGGAAGCAAAGACGCATTCCCATTGCATGTTGTGCCGTGCACAATTTCATAAGAATGCAATTAAGGAATGATACTTTGTTTCAACAATTTGAAGACAATGATGTTGATGTGGTAGATGAAGAAAGCTCGAGGGCTAATCAAGACGGGGAAAACATGCATTTGAATGACGACAATGTTATGAATGATGTTAGAGACCACATAGCCGGATCAATGTGGCTTGATTACGTCAATAACAATTAGTCTCAAAGTTTATTGGTTTTCTAGAAATTTTTAATGTAATATTTATTATCTAAGACTTGAAGTTTAATTTGATTATCGTGCATATATGTGTTGTATTAGCACATGGATATCAAAATAGTATGTTTAAGGTTTAATTTCATATGTTTTGTATATCTTAAAACAAATACATACTTGAAAAAAAAAAAAAAAAAAAAAAAAAAAAAACTGTTTTCAAGAGTTAAACCAAACAAGTTTTCAAATTTTTAGATTCAAAAATAGTTTTTAAGTTCAATACCAAACAAGTTTTTGAAACCTAAAAAAAAACTGTTTCTAAGAAATGATCCTAAAAATTAGTTTTAAGAACAATTCAAGTTTTTGAGTAGGATACCAAACAGGCCCTTAATTTCTTGGAAGACTAGAGATCTAAAACGAACCCTCTAGCCAGCCTTTGATTGAAGATGGTCTGAAACTCCACCCACCAACCCATAAACCCTAATTCACAAGCATTAGAACGTGCTCTGCGGGTTGCTTTTTGACATGTTCATCCTGGTACCACAAAAAATGCTAAGAGTGGGAAATGGAATCCACATGTTTGAGATTGACCGGACGACGACGACTTGGTATTCCCTATCAAATGATAATTATTGGATCAGTGACTCAGTTTTTGGGGTTGGTGTGGACAAGATTGTTGCTTGAGATCCTGCCAATTCATGGATATATTGATTTGTTTTACTTGATGACTTGATGTTCGTTGGCACTGGATTGTGGTCTTTGGAGACTGGAAGATCCGCAACACTTTAATCTTATGAAGGAAGACGACGATTGATCTGTTGAGGATTTTGGTTCGTAGTTTAGGTTAGGATTTGTGGTGGGTGATAGAAAGAATAATTTAGGATTCAATCCAGTAAAAAAAAATTGAAAAAAGACTTAGGTTAATTAGTAGAGAACTTATATCATTATTGTGTTTAATAGAAAAACTTTTCAGAATATTTCTTCTTTTTTTTCTTAAAAAGAGGACTACTATTGACTTTGCAACGGAGGTCCACCATTTTGAGATTTAAAAAGACTTAAGTTAGTTGTAAACCACCTCCGACCTTATCAGTTGTAAAAGGCAGTTAATCGATGCTTTTGAATGGGAACTCTGTGGAAAACTTTTCTCGAGGACCTTGACTGCTTCTTACTGAGCACTTTGGAAGAACTTAAGCACCACAGTGATATCGATCAGGAAAGGTGAAGGTTTAAAGCTGTTTTACATTTTGGTCGAGTCTTTCTTCTTTTCTTATTTGCATTTGATTCCTTTCACTTGAAAAGTTTAGCAAACAAAACTCATAAAAATAAAAATAAAAATTATTATTATTATTAAAAAGAGTGAAGAGTTTTGAATTCGAACCATATAGATAGAAACTCATTTTAATTTGGTGTGTGTTTTATAGGCGCTTAAGAGATATTTTTTAGTATGAATTGGTTGTTTTATGCTATTATATGATCGAAGAAAACCCTTTTAACTTTTCAAATGTCCAACCTATTCTGTAAGTGAGGCTATTTAATTGGTACACCTGCTGTATCCCTTCCATTTTTCTGGGCTCTTCCAAACTGAGAGTATTTTTACTCACCACCATTTAGTGTGGTGTATGCTTATCATACTATTTATCACCGTTAAATGAGTTTGAATTTCAAAATTCGTGTAGTAGATAGACACAAATTTTAAAATTCAAACTCATTTAGGATTTGTGGTGGGTGATAGAAAGAATAATTTAGGATTCAATCTAGTAAAAAAAATTTGAAAAAAGACGGGTTAATTAGTAGAGAACTTATATAATTATTGTGTTTAATAGAAAAACTTTTCAGAATATTTTTTTTTCTTAAAAAGAGGACTACGAGTAACTTTGCAACTGCAGTCCACTATTTTTAGATTTAAAAAGACTTAAGTTAGTTGTAAACCACCGTCGACCTTATAAGTTGTAAAAGGCAGTTAATCGTTGCTTTTGAATGAACTCTCTGGAAAACTTTTCTCGAGGAACTTGACTGCTTCTTACTGAGCACTTTGGAAGAACTTAAGCACCACTACAATGATATCGATCAGGAAAGGTAAAGGCTTAAAGCTGTTTTACTTTTTGATCGAGTCTTTCTTCTTTTCTTATTTGCATTTGATTCCTTTCACTTGAAAAGTGTGGCAAACGAAACTCATAAAAAAAAAATTAGTATTACTAAAAAGAGTGAAGAGTTTTGAATTCGAACCACATAGATAAAAACTCATTTTAATTTGGTGTGTGTTTTATAGGCGCTTAAGAGATTTTTTTTTTTTTTTTTTATATAGTATGAATTGGTTGTTTTATGCTATTATACGATCGAAAACTAACTTTTCAAATGTCCAACCCATTTTGTGAGTCAGGCTATTTAATTGGCACACCTGTATCCCTTCCATTTTTCTGGGCTCTTCCAAATTGATGGTGGTGAACAAAAATGCACTCCTTCCAAATTTGTGTTTTGGGTAGGCTTATATTTTATAACATTATCATATTCTTTTTCAAATTCATTTCTTAATCTTTGACCTATTAATCCTAGTAACTTCATCATATACCCATTACATGTACTTTCTTCAAAAGATTTTCCTACTTTACTAGCTAAATAATTTTCTGTTTCTTTACTGTCTTTTTCTTAAGATGAAGATTTTCTTTATATTTGTCCATCTAAGCGATATTTTCTAAAGCTCTTATAATTGATCAAATTGTCATAATAATTTTTGTTTTATACTGAACATATATTCTATTGACTAAATCCGGTCTTATCATCATTACTCTAATCCGTTGCCCAATTTGTAAGAGCTGCTCTAAAAGGCTTTCTTTCATATATATGTATATATGTATATATGTATATATGTATTGGTGGTGGCTTAGGCATGTAGTTTGGTGGTTGAATAGGGGTTGTTCCATATGTTGATTTGTGTGTTGTGACTGTCTTCAGATCATTTCATTGTGTTCGAGTTTTCTGCAAATGTAAAGTTGGAATTGGCTCTAAGTTAAGGTTTTCCCCATATTTAGTATCATATTTATCCTTTATATCGATTTCTCTTTTATGTGATGACGTATTGCTTGAATTTTTGATATGTTTTTAGCAACAATATTCTCTCTTCTTTTCCAAGGTTAGGCTTAGAACCACAATGATTATAAATTTCTTTCATCAAAAAGTCCTTAATCTACATGTGGTTTGCATGCATTGGTGCTTGAAGAAGATATACACAATCAGTTAAGCTCAGTCGAATGGACGAAGTTCAACTGAATTACGCCAATCAATTTGAATTAATTAATTAAGTGGTGTTAATTTGAAATAATGGCCAACTTGAAATCGGATTCACCAACCCCCTAATCGTCTAACTCGGATGAATAATCAGAGACAACTCCTATCCTTTCGCAGCACCGCAAACACTTGTAAAAAATGAGATCATCTATAAATTTTTATCACATAACAATTTGACATTAATTTTTATATTAATACTATAAAATATTGTGTAAAAATAATAAAAAGTCTAGAAAAAATTCCGAATATTGAGAAAGTGTCATTAGCAATTCTATTTTATCAAATCGAAAAGATGCTTATCCGACCCTAATAAATGATGCATGGAAATGTGTTGCATGCAGTAGTGAATCGTTATGCATATCATTTGACTATCCAACTAGTGGCGATACTGTGCAATGTGTCACACATTCAAGGATAAAATTAATGTGCTTAATAATTTGAGTCTGTTTCTAAATAGATGCCCCACTCAGCTAGCTACTAATTGACAAAGGGTAGTTTTGGGATGGCAACGGTTTGGTTTGGGGACGGAAATACTATATCCATCCCTATAACCACGAAAATTAATTATACTCATAACCGCAAAATAACCATCGGGTATTATTCATAACCATATCCACCGGGTAATAGATTTTCAATCGGTTATTGGTTATATCCATCTTCGTAAAAAAAAATATATTATATTCATCTAATTGACCCACTATAAATTTTAGTAGATACTAATTCTGTCATTAAATATCCACATCCAATTACAAAAAAAAAAAACATAACAAAATATATATGTAAAGTTGTTCATGATAAGCCAATATGATAAATTGGTCTAATAAAAAGGAAAAATATGACAAAAATAAATAAGAAAGGAAGACAAAACAAATTGTATGATATTTTTTTTTTGAAACTAAACAAATTGTCTGATAATTCTAAAACTTGTGACAACAAAAGAACGAGATATTTGCACTTTGCTTCTAGTTCCACCAAGCCAGCATCATATTTCATGGTGCTTCTCTTTCACACCCATCAATGGAGCATGATTCCTACATTATTAAGCAAATGACGAAATAATTAATATGAATCGTTGTACACATATAATCTACAAAGAAGATAGTTATATACATATAATATAATTGCCAGTACTTATCTCATCCATATCCATATCTTCAAAATAAGTGCAACAACCGACGTGTGCATTAGAACAAGAAGCTAGTTGTGAAACATAAAGACTTAAATTAGTTCTAAAAACTGAATGCATACTAATTAATTAAGTTTGAAAAATAAGTTCAAAATTAAGATTAAAGAACATGCACAAATATAAGATGAAAATAAATTAATACTTTGAGGTACCTTGAATTTCTTTCCACAACCAATTTTGGGTGCACATTAAGGCTTCCAATGTCTTTGGATGAAGTCTACTACGGTGTGGACTTACAAATCTCCCACTAGTACTGAAAGCTGATTCGGAAGCAACTGTAGGGTACTTAGTTCCAGAAAACAACTCGGAGACATTATAAAACAACTTTAACTTCTCACAAATCTCTTTTGCCATCTCCCAATCTCTATCATCAGGCAAACACTTATATTACGACGCTCGTTGTTTCAAACAAGGGAAAACATCCTTGTAAATCAAAGCAGATTGAATCATTAAAAAAGTGGAATTCCACCGAGTTTTACAATCAAGCACCATCTTCTTAGTGCTTGGAAGCTTCAATTGACGTGTTGTTTCCTCAAATTTTTCCTCTATTTTCTGTTGATGTCCAATAAACAACACTATCACGAATTTTCTCAACACCACCACCACCAATCATTTCCAGACCATCCTTCACAATCAAGTTTAATATATGACACACCCGGACCCGAAAGTGGGGCGTGCTGGTCGTCACGTGAGTGTGACGTAGCCAAGTGCACAGTGCGGAAGCAAGAATTAATAACAGAATACGAACTGATTTAAGCCAATCCACTAGCAGCCTAGATAAGATAGTGTGCTAGAGTGATAATATAGTACTTATACAGAACCAGAGCGTACTAAGTCAACGTGCCGTCAAGCATGAATAATTAAATTCGAATAACGCCAACAGGTGTCCTACATAATAATGAGTTTGTCAGAACTACCGAAAGGTTCTCGCTAACCACCAAGGATACTCGAGCTATCTAGAACCTGGAGGGGCGAAAAACAAAATTGAGTGGGTCAGCAAAACAAATCTTTTCAAAATCATTCTTTTCTCAAAGTATAGCCCCTCACCATAAAACCTGTATAGTTTCCCAGAAAATAATACGTACATATATATCACAAACTTTCTCAGCATAAAACATTATCAAACGTATCTCATAATATGCCATGCAATGCGTTCAATACCAATCTGAATCTCATAAACCATGCCATGCGATGCATTTCAATAACCATATCGCTACTAGATATCAACTCAGCCCTCAGCTGTACATATAGCTCATAACATCTCAATCTCATCATATATATACTCTGCACATACATCATATCCTCATGAGGTCATTATCACATCACTGTATCAATATAAAAATGCTCTAGTGCTACAATCACGTGAAGACTATGCGAATGAACGCGAGTCACCAACGATTCGAACCCACTCAAAGGTGGTCTATACGACAAGACTGTGCACCTAACTTGGATCCAAGGCGAGCATGTTGTGCGGGAGGTGAACGACACGTGAAAGATTGTGCCCCTAACTCTGGGCGTGAGCACTAACAATATGTGCAGGTTTATGAGCTAACATATCACATCATATCTCATCATATATCATCTGTTCTTTCTCAACAATGCATGTACCTACCTGGTACTTACCTGGCGTCCTTGGCACCAACATATGCATGAAATGTATATATGAATACTCATTCATCAATATTAAGTTATATGCATGGCGATAAAAACGTACTTTTCATTTAAAAGTTGATTATGGGAAAATCATTATATATATATATATAGGTTATACGGAAAAATAGCTACCCACTCACTGATAGGTCGCCAGGTCGTAGCCCCTACGTCTAGCCTGGCTATGCTCGTCCTCGGAATAAGTCTCACATATATGAGAAATTACTAAAAATACTTTATTTAAGCACATCTACGCAATACGGTAATAACTTCTCATACATAGCTCAATTTTGGCATACGAATATACCAACGCGACCTACTTGACGTCACGGACGTCAACATATTTTTAAAATAATTTTTTGATGCTTCACGCGCCCCCACGCGCGTCCCCTACCTCGGGTCGCCGGAGCTTCGCCGGAAACCTGCAACTTGGGTTTTCTCGGTCATTTTTGCACCATTTTGTCCCATTTTTCTTCCTACATGCTCTAAATTAAGAGTAGAACAAGTCTATACCTTCAAAAACCTCAAAAAATGACTGGAATCTCGTCGGGAAATTCTCCAAAAATCGGCCACCTTCGTTCTACTCGATCCCGACGTCCAAGCTGTGCAAACGATAGTCTACGAGCCTCGTGGGGACCTTCTAAGGCTCGTGGTGAGCTTGGTTTTCCTAAAAATCGACCAAGAAAAAGTACATGAACAGTGCCCATTTCGGTGCTCGTGGTTTGACGCGAAAACGAAGAAGTTCGTACCTGAAACTAGTACCACTGGGTTCGTATGGCCTCCAAGAGTACGATGGTGGTATTTGCTCCTTCGATCTGTGAAGTGTTGGCCTCATTTGGCCTTGGTCCATACGAGAATGGCGAGAGAAAAAGATATCAAGATAGGAGAGAGAGAGAGAGAGAGAGAGAGTCTGTGATGAGGAGAGAGACACGGGAGTAAGGTGAGTGAGAGTGTGCTGATTGGTTGTGTGGTCAAAAGGCCACCAATCAAATAATTATTTCCCCTAGTTTCTCATTGGCCCCAAGGGTTTAGGAAATTAACTAAGTGGCCAGATTTCTTAAACTCAAGTATAACATACACCCGTCACTCAAGGGTATGCAAGTCATTTCACATCGTCAATATGGATTTTTCGGGACGGGTCGTCACAATATATGCGCACAACAACACATGTGAAAGAACACTCTGGCCAACAAAAGTGAACTACTAGAAATTTTTTTCAAAAATAAGATCAATCATTTTATCATTTGTAGTGCAATTATCTACGGTTAAGGTAGAAAGCTTACGATCGAGGTTCCAATCTAACAAGCACTCCGTCAAAACATTTGAAAATATCTCGGCGGTATGCAAACAAGGCACATAAATAAATCTAAAAAAATTACAAAGAAGATGGTTACAATAAAGAATCTTAAATATAAATCTAAAGCTAGACAATAATTAAATAGAAATTAAAGTATTAAAATATCACCTTATTATTCGGCTCTGCAACGTCCAAGAGTCATCAATAAAATGTGTTGTTATTACCATAAATCCTCTATTTTGATTACTTGCAGTCCGCATATCAGTAGTTATGGCAATTCTACTCTTATTTTCATCCAACAACTGCATTGTTTTCGAACTATCATAATCATATATATTTAGGATATCACTCTTGATTGTGTTTCTTGAAACAACCTTAAACAGTGGATGGACAGCACTCATGAAGTTTCTAAATCCAACATGCTCAACCATGGAAAGAGGGTACTCATGCAATATTATCATCTAGGTGAAAGTTCTCCTTGCACTTTCTTGATCAAATGTATACAACTCTACATTCTCATCTCCTACTTTTTGGGTTAGTGTTTGCTTCAATTTTTTTTGTCTCTGACGTGGACATATCGTCACATGATGCCTCAAATGGCTGGTTCCATTTCCAGTATTCCCACCAAGCTTCTTGTTACAATAATTACATATTGCTTTCATCACCCCATCAACTACTGTTCCTGTGTAATGTTGCCACACCAAACTGCGAAATCTCGAACCAGGTTCCTCAATCTCACCAGCGACCTCATTTGAAGTTGGTATATCTTGGGGCTGAGCAATTTGATTTGGTATTTCTTGTTGCACAACACTTGGACTCAATGTAGGTGCGAGATTACAATTAGTTGGGGTATATATTGTTTCTTCTTGAGACTTAAATTTTCTTTTAGACATTTTGATTGCTACGAACACAACCAAATCCATTAATATGTAAATAAAGACATGGTATAATATTGAAACTGAGTCAATTAACATGTAAACTAAATATATAACAACAAACAAGAAGACAATTA
Source organism: Crataegus laevigata (assembly GCA_963580275.1). NCBI lineage: Eukaryota > Viridiplantae > Streptophyta > Magnoliopsida > Rosales > Rosaceae > Crataegus > Crataegus laevigata. The sequence continues at coordinate 5,060,525 of OY756951.1, read as the reverse complement.
TTGATTTAATTTTGCATAATTCTATGGGCGCATAACATGTGTAATAAACTGAAAAAACTGACACTAATTGAGAATTTGCATGAATTAAATAACATGAAAAAGAATGAAAGATTACCTATTGAGCTAACAACATGCACCAATTTCTTGACAGTGAGACTCTTGAAGAGAGATGAATCTAATAAACTTGAAACATTTGATAATTGATATATAAAATGATTCAATGAATTAATTTGGTTAAGTATAACAATAAGATTATTGAATTGATGAGGTTGTTGGTATGCCCCATGTATGATGTTTGGTGCATAATAAAGATATTATATGGTTTGATGCATGCATAATGAATTAGTACTGTAAGGATAGGAATAATTGAATAATTGAATACGTTGTGGGCATGATTCCAAGACTTCGAAAGGCATAATTTAATAAAGGATAAATTACACCATACCCCATCAGGTTTGAGGTCTATTACAACTCCATACAACATCTTTAAAACGTTTCAATTTCATACATCTAGTACCATTTTATTTCAAAATAACTCCTCCATTAGATTTTCCATCCATTAGTCTGTTAAATGCTGACGTGGCTGCCACATTTGTGTTGATGTGGCTGCCACGTGTCAAAAAATTAATTTTTTATACATTAACAATATTATAATATTAACACTATTTTAAAATTAAAAAAAAAACAGAAGACAGAGCCGAAAAAGACTAAGGAAGAAGGAAAAGAAGAAGAAGAAGAAGAAATGTGGCAACGAGATGCAACAGTGAAGTCGCAGAAGGGGGAAAGCGGGGTGAGGGCTTTGCCGGGGGAAGGGGGATCTGGGAGGTCAAGGCGGGGGGGTTTGCTGGGATCTGGGTTTTGCCGCCGGGGCATCTGGGTTTTGCGGCATGAGGGCGGGAGGACGAGGACGCCCTTGTCTTCTCCTTCTCATTCCCTTTCTTCTGCGGCTCTATCTTCTATTTTTTTCTGTTTTTTTTAGATAGAGTTAATATTATAATATTGTTAATGTATAAAAAAAAAAATTGATCATGTGGCAGCCACATTAGCACAAATGTGGCAGCCACGTTAGTATTTAACAGACTAATGGATGGAAAATCTAAATGAGGTGTTATTTTGAAATAAAATGGTACTAGATGTATGAAATTGAAACGTTTTAAAGATGTTGTATGGAATTGTAATAGACCTTAAACCTAAGGGGGTATGGTGTAATTTACCCTTGAATAAACTATAATATATATATATATATATATATAATATTCGGATCGGATTTGGGTACGAATACGGATTAGGGACCTCTATAACCATATTCAAAACCATAACCAAATAAAGTTCACGGTTTTTCCCCCATATCCAAATCATTCCCGAATTTTCATATCCAAATCCAATCCATTTAGGCGGTTACCCACGGTTATTGGGTTTAACGATTATAATTGCCATCCCCAATAGTTTTATTGGCATCCTACAATATTATGAATACACCCTATTTTCTTTTATTTGGTTGGGACTTCCTTTTTTACCCTTATTTAAATTAGATAAAAAGAAAACAAACAAAATCAGTGTCACATCCCAGTCTGCATAATAAGATATTGTTCGTTTTGGGCCACGCCCTTACAGATTTGTTCTTGGGCTTCCACCTAAAACGCATCTGTCTATAAGGAGGTGGGTATGTACATATAAGGCACATCATCTCATCTCCCCCCAAGCGATGTGGGATCTTACAATCCACCATCCTTAGGAGCCCGACGTCCTCGTTGGCACACTTCCGGCCGAGGAGTGGCTTTGATACCAAATTGTCACATCCTAGTCCGTATAGTAAGATATTGTCCGCTTTGGGCCACGTCTTCACGGATTTGTTCTTGGGCTTCCACCCAAAACACGTCTATGTATAGAGAGGTGGGCATGTACATATAAGGCACATTACCTCTTCTCCCCCGGGTGATGTGGGATCTTATAATTAGCACCACTTTCTTCACCATACTACTCCTCGACAGCCACTCACCATGACAGCACCTCCATTAACAAAATGATCTCAAGTATATCAAAACATATGCCGACTTACAATTAAACTCATAGAAAGTCAATTCCTAGTCACTTACAATTAAACTCATAGAAAGTTAATTCCTAGTTGACTACGATAGGATTGCTTTTCTGCAAGTAGCATTTTTTCCGCCCATCATGTAGGTATCCTTAATTAGGCTAATTTTGACATTAAAATTTTCAATTTTATGGTATTCCATGTCTTGCAGAATATTAGTAGAAGTGAGAATTCTAAAGAGAGAGAACGGTGGGAAGAAGGTGGCTATCCTTGGTCGACAACACTAACAAAGAAGGTGGCGGCGGGTGAGCGGTTGTGATAGGGTGTTGGAAGGTTTTCATTTGTTAACTATTATAAAAATTTGGGGTGTCTTCAACAAATTAAAGGGCTAAAATTGAAATTTTAGAAAATAATTTTGAACTTAGGGTGTATTCATAAGATTGTTGGGTGTTAATAGAAGCACTGATTGACAAATATTTACGTACAAATTTAAAACGAATGCTATTTTGGATATGTAAAGACATAGATATCATCACGCCTCGATCCCGACATACGTTCAGAATCGACGCGTGACATCACCAAACGTCTGTAAATCTAACATACCCCGCCTCTGGGATATGTACAAAGCATAACTCAATATTCGAATTTCATAGTAGTTTTTGTTTACTTTATGGCTGCATCTAACCTCCTCGTTAGACTGCCTATGTACCCACAATAGGGATCAAGCCATTCGTAGTCCATCGTTTACTACACTCTGACGTTTATCATAGTACGTTCAAATCGAAAAGCATAGCATTCCTCAATCAATTATTAGAACTTAACAAGCATGAAATTCCTAGACTCAAGGTTACATAACAACCCACATGAAAATCAAGGTTTCCATTCCATCCATCATATAAATCACTATGTTTTCAAGATGATACCTCCATCCACAGCATGTAACATATCAAATAACCAACGAAGCATAATATTATTCCCAAGCCACATTGATCAACTAAAATAATCATAATATTAACAATCATATCCAACGTCATTCCACAATCCTATCCATTAATCAATTCATGAATCAAAGATGCATGATCTTAGCATGTAACTATGTTAATCAATCAACGCGATAACATATCATTTCATGAATTTAATTAAGGAACTCATATGATTCCCTACTTGGATTATAAGTAATAAATATGGTAAATCTAATTTATATTCACAAGGTCTATTGTGGGTAATTCTCACTCACTCGAATCTAGGGTTCTAGACTAAACTCATGGAAATGAGCAAGAGTAAGGATTTCGGACCGCTCAACGGAATCCAAAATATCAAGTGGTTTCCCGTAAGTGTGACAATAATACAAGTATGTGATAATCAAGAAAAAGAAAGACCATCGATCACAGTTTATAAACCTCAAATATAAGTTCATAATTATGAAAACATAGTCAAGTCTCTAAAAACTTTGAATGAGTCACCTAGACATCCAGCGGCTTTTCCAATTCAAACCACAAAAATTCTCAAAAACTATCGTTCATAAATACACTAAAATCTAGGGCTAGAGGATGCAGTTCGGCCGAAGCCAAGATAAATAACCAAATAGAAAGTAGCCCCCTATCGCGAATTAACCAAGTAGAACCACCTCTGTAGTAACCAAGTAGGTAGTGACCCCCTATCGTTGATTAACCAAGTAGAGTCACTTTTACGCATTTGTTAGGCCGTGATCACTTATTGCGGATTAACCAAGTATGATCACCCCTAAGTGTGTGTGTGTGCATGTGTGTGTATGGCCATACCAAAGATATAAAGATCGCTTATCGCGGATTAACCCAGCACGATCCATAGAAAATATGGTCCTCTATCACGGATTAACCAAGTAGGACCATGGTCCCTTATCGTGGATTAACTAAGTAGGACCAAGATAACAGGTAGTGACCCCCTATCGCGGATTAACCAAGCAGGGTCACACCTATAGAACTGTTAGGCAGTGATCATGTCACGCCCCGTCCCGAAATATTTATTATCGGGAGTTAATTATATTAGTGATAGGCCCAAATTAGACTCTTATTAAATTATCTATCAATTTATCACAAGTCTGTTTTTAGATTTCTAAATCATCCTAAAAAACTTTCATTACTCAAAGCCCATAAGTAGTTACCAAAAATGTATGATTTAACTCTCATATAGTTCACTAAAATTTCCTTCAAACTAAACTTTGGTTAATTTACTAACAGTAATCACATTTCTACACTTTCATGATTGAATTTCCTACATAACTATCATACATCCATAATTCTCTACATTCATAATATACAACTACATTTCCATATTTATTGCCATTTTATTATTTAATCTTCCTTTTAGTTCAAAGCTTCAAACAAAAAGTATAATTCCGATTAATTCACCTCATTTATTTTATGGCTGCATCTAACGTCTCGTTATACTGCCTATGTACCCTGAACAGGGATCAAGCCATTCGTAGTTCACATTTCCAAAATTCAAACCAAATCTGAATGTATTCATTTAATCCAACATATACCACAATCATATTAATATTCAAACCACAACAATTAGCTCTCAAAAGCATAATTAGAACAACGAAATATGCATTAAAAAAACTATGTCAGCACCCTGGCCGTGCGCCGCCACAGCGGGTGGCGGTCGGCCACCCCTAGGGGTGGGCGCGGTTCGGTTTGGTGCGGTTTTGAGTGAAACCAAAACTAAAACCGCAAACTTGCGGTTTGGTTCGGTGCGGTTTTGAAGCCAAAACCAAAATGAAACCAAACCGTTTGGTTCGGTTCAGTGCGGTTTTAAACGGTTTCGGTTTGGTTTTTAAGAAAAAAATGTACAATTTGCAATTTAAAATATTAATAAGCATTTCCCAATAGTAATAGGAAAAAGATGTTTGTTATGTAAACAATTAGCATGTTGCATGCAAATGTGATGTTAAAACTTGTTTGTGCAACAAAAAAGTGTCCCTTACAATGTTTTTCATAAAACAAGTTGAATAAATTTGAATTCATTAAACATGAGTGAAATTTTCATACTAGAATATGTGATATCATGCTTCAAATGAGTGGGCTTCATTAGATCTTTGTTTGACTCTTGATAACAAGATTAGTCCACCCTTGTATATATATATGTGTGTGTGATGGTATAAAATAACAAAGGTCCTTCAAGTTAATGAACGAAAGAAAGTAATGAATGATGATATTCTAGTGTGGTTGAGTTCATACTAAGTGTATGGATTCTAACCAACGACCAATTAAAACATGAAATATAATATGGACATTTAATTAAATGTGTATTAATATTTGCTGTGCGATTCGGTTTCGGTGCGGTTTTCAAAAGCCAAAACCGAAACCAAATCGTTTTCTATGTTGCGGTTCGGTTTCAAAACCAAAACCGTTTCAAAGCCGCAAAACCAAACCGTTCGATGCGATTCGATTTGGTTCGTGTTTTGGTTTCGGTTTTCGGTTTTCGGTTCTAAGTGCCCACCCCTCGCCACCCGACTTGTGGGAAATTCAACTATTTTTAAAAATTACCAAATTTTACAGTCAAGTAAAGTTCAATGAGAGGAACAACTTCCATACCTAGGCCGAAGTCTAATTCGGCCGGGAAACACCTCAAATTGCCCTTGATCCGCCTGAAAACCTTTGAATTTAGGTGTTTTTGATTTGACTCCAAAACCATTCCAACGCCCCAACTAATGCATGAGCTTTGTCTCATACCTCAAGAGAATTCTAAAGGTGGTGATAATTGAACGGAATTGTTTCGGAATTCACGGGAAAAAGGGGAAACCCACTGATACCACTGTGGGTTTATAACTTCGATTCATAAAATTGGATAAGAAATCTAAGAATCCAACACCACAGAGATGTTGGGCTCGTCAAGAACTTTCCATAGACACCAGAATCACCTCCAACAAACATCAGATGGGGAAGATATGACTAGGTCAAGGAACCGGGTCAGGTCATAGAACAAGGGGTCATGTTCTCTTTTCTCATTCTTCCTCATTCCCCTCATTTCCCCCCCTAATTCGTCCGTGTCCCTCCCTTTTCTGTCCTTACTTTTCCATCACAACCGTCCATTTACTTCCTTTCTTTTCTTTTCTTCTCATCTCAACCAAACACGTGGCAGAATCCCAGTGCTCCAGAAAATTTGGAGCCTTGTAAAGGGGGTTAAATTTACAAAAATGTCCCCGACTTTAAACGTTAATAACTTCTTCGTTATAACGCAGTTTCATGAATGGTTTGCGCCTACACATTCGTGAGTTCGAGCCCTATTCAAAAATATAAATTGTGACCTTGAATGGTCTATGGATTTTAAATGATTAATTTCCGAACTTCAAACTTCATAACTAGTTTAATTTAAAACTAAACTCATATGAATTAATATAAATTCTCGATTCTTTTCACATATTCATAATTTTGAATATTCAATTCATATATCTAAAATTTTCAGGGTATTACAAATCACCTATCGCGGATTAACCAAGCATGATCACTCCTAAGTACAAATGGCCATAAGGAATGCCCATCGCGGATTAACTAAGCACGATCCATAAATAGTATGGTCCCCTATTGCAAATTAACCAAGCAGAACCATCCATGTACCACTGCTACATGGTGTAGACTCGGTGTCACCTAACCTCGTGACACTAGGGTAACGGTCCCCTACTAGCCCTCAGTTTAACAAATATTTCAATATGCATTTCAAATCACTTTTTCACAAATATTTCCAATCCATGTATCAAATCACATTTAATAAAAATAGGTCGATGGCCAATTATAAAAATCACATTTTAACAGAAAACACAATTATAAAACTAAGTCGTATCCACAAAGGATACCAATATAAAAAAAGGGTAATAACCATATCACATATATTAAAGTCACTTACCGATATAAGTCTACAAAGCCTCACTGAGTCTCTAGTAATACTAATTTTAGTAATTCAAATGGTTCGAGACATTTTGACCAAAAGCCAACTCTCAGTCAACGGTGAAGTCCACAACCCTCCGTAATTTGATCCGGAAGATCCACACATCAGATTTTGGGTCGGTCACATCCTAAGGTCCATATTATGCTCTACCAATCACGAATTCAAGTGGCGGTCAACGTTTTATTTTTACGAACTTTTAAATCCAATTTGGGAAGATTCGTACGTCGGATTCCCAATCCATAAGTTTCTAATCTCCTCAAAAATTACGTACTATAACATATTAAAGTTTGGTGACAATCTAATGGTCGGATCGTAGATTCATTTAATGTCCAAGTGGCGGTCTCTATCCAAACTATAATCATACGACGAGATTTCGTCAATCGAACTTCAAATATGGAATCAAGGTATCCAATTAGTCTAGGAAGGCAGGTGGGGTTTCGGCCCACAAGTCGCCACACATGGCAGTCGGTCGCACCGACTCGTTGAAAAAATCCAACTATTTCTAAAAATTGCCAAATTTTACAAGCATATATATTTTAATAAGGGAAGCAATTTTTATACCTAGGTCGAAGTCCAATTTAGCCGGAAAATGCTTGAAATTTCCCACGAACCATCGAAACCCTAGAAAATGGTGCGATTTAGTTTGGCTTTCATACAAGCTCCAACACCTCCACCATTACTTGGGCTTTGTTCCTAGGGTTGAAAAGAGTCTATTGGTGGTGGTCATTGATGGTGAAGGTTACTAGGCTGGCGGATCGCCGCCATGGTGTCCTCGGAACCCACAGTTCCGTTCTTCGTGATACAGGGCCAAAACCCTGTCAATCTTAAGTGCAAAATGGATAGTGAAGGCCAGTGAAGAGTTTCTAGGTAGTGGCTCAGTGAAAATCGTCGGAAAAACCACAAAAAAATCGTCAGAAAACATTACTAAAAATCGAGTTATAATAGGGTTAAAAAAGGGTTCGAGTTGGGTGCCTTATCTTCCCTCATTTCCCCTAATTTCTTTATTTCCTCATTGGGCAGCCCTCTCTCCTTTCCTTCTCATCATGTATGTCCATCTCTTCCTTTCTCTTCTTTTCTTTTCATCTCAGCCACACACGTGGCATAATTTCAGTGCTCCAGAAAATCTGGAGCCGTTTTTTTATATGTAGGAAAAATTACCAAAATATCCTTAACTTTAAACGTTAATAACTCATTTGTTATAGCTCCGTTTCACAAACGGTTTGCACCTACGCGTTTGTGAGATTAAGCTCTATTCAAAAACATAAATTGTGACCTCGAACAATCTACAAATTTTAAATAATTAATTTCTAAACTTCAAACTTCGTAACTAGCTTAATTAAAATTGAAATTCAAATAAATTAATATAAATTCTCAAAAAATAATATAAAATCTCAAAAATACAAATACATAGATCATAGCATTGAAATCTAGGAATGGGATTTCACAAATTTACTGAAAATTATTAGACAAGGTACATCATAAAAGAATGAGGATCTTCTCCGGATACTTTTTGTGAGGATGCATGGATCCTTTAATCGTGTCCGTTCGTCATAATCATACTGTCAGTTTTCTTCATGTACTATTTGTGTTCAATTTTAAATATAAAATTTAAAATGATTTCTGACCGCACAATGTACGATGAATGGACATTATTAGATGATCCCCCGAATCCTCACAAAGAGGATTCGGAGAGTATCCTCATTCATCATAAAATAACAAGAAAGTTTGTTCTTTGAATAAAATCGTGGAGCTTTTCAATGAGTTGCACATATTGAGAAATTTTTTAATATGTTGATAACACTATTTAATATGCTAAGTATGATAATAGAAGTAATTGAAAAAAAAATTCAAGTATTCAACCACTTGGTTTACCAAATTGTGTCCCCGGCCTACTAAAAAATCTTTTGCCCATATTGCCCGAAATCTTATGCAGCAATACATGTTTATTCGAAATCATATATATAACAATAACATGTTTCCTGAAGGGAATATAATTAGAAATAAGGAAAGTAAAGCAGGGGAAAAACAGAAAACGAAATTAAGAAGTAAATTATTCTCGTGCAAATATTTTAGCCAAAAAGATTCCTCCAGTGATTTTCCAACAATTTCCTCATTTTGCTTGCATTATGTTAGTGTCGCTATAATAAATAATAAATTATATTATGTGTCGCTATATAAAACAAAAGCTCTTTGTTTTGTTCAATTCATATAAAACAAGGAGTGTACGGACTAAAGGAAGATTAAATTATGTTGTAAGAAAAATCCCTTGTATAATACCAGTTTTGAGCCCTGCCTATAAACTTTTGTTCAAATCTAATGATATTAATTATTATCTCATTAATCACGATGCGTTTGTTGCGCCGGACTGTTTCGGACTGGACTAGCTTCAGGGACTAAGTTGTACTGGCTTAGACTAGACTAAGCTGGACTAGCTTAGTGAAGTGTTTGGTGCAGTGTCGGACTAACAAACAGAATAATTAACAAACTCTAATATTATATTATTTAATCAATAATTATTAATATTTTATTTTTATCCTTTTTTTTTATCCCTCTAATCCTTCCTTACCGCCCCCATTCTCTCCCTCTTTTTCTCCATCTTTTTCTCCGTTGTCCGTTCCAATCTTTTCTTCAATTTGGTATTTTGTATGAAAATTGGTTGTGAAAAGCATTTAGTCCAATGGCTTTCGAATGTGAGTGGTCGAGGAGCAAGGCGAGGAGGAGAAAGGAGGAGAAAGGGGACAGTCTTAGCTAGTCTCATAGTTTTTGAGGGGTTTCACTAAGAATAGCTAGTCCCTGATTTAGTTTAGGCTAGTGAGACTTAGTCTCATTAAACCTAGTCCATGTCAAGAACAAACATGGGATTGGACTAACCCTTAGTCCAGTCTAGTCCAGTGTCCTTTAGTGAGGGCAAACAAACGCTCAGGTTTTCATAAATATTTAAAGCTCTATCACTTTTATTTGATTAAAAATTTCCATGCAATACAAAGAAAAAAAAAACTTTTGATTTCTCTCATTAATCACTTAGGGTACGTTTGTTGCACCGGATTGTCTCGGACTGGACTAGCTGCAGGGACTAAGCTGGATTGGCTTAGACTAGACTAAGCTGTACTAGCTTAGTGAAGCGTTTGGTGTAGTGTCAGACTAAAAAGAAGGATAATAACAAACTACAATATTATATTTTTTAAATTCATATATAATAATATTATATTAATTAATTCTACATTTTTTATTCTAAAATACTCTCCCTCTCTCTGACAGTCTCTCTGAAAGCCTCCATTATTTTTCTCCCTCTTTATCCCCCTGGTTCTCTCCGTCCCACGCCCTCCTTCCCTCCCCACGCTCTCCTTCCCTCCCCTATTTTTTCCAATTAATTGCCAAAAAAATTTCTGCAAAACAAAGAATCAAGCTTGGTTTTTCAAGTTTTTGTTAGGTGCAAGATTCGAATTGGGGAGAGCTTTCCAAGTCTGTTGATTCAATCGGAGCCGCAAGTTTGTGGAGCGACAGAATTGGCTTACAGCGATGCCTGGCGAGTTGACCGGCGATGAGTCGAGGTTTGTGGAGTCAGGGAAGTGAGAGACGACGATGGCTTGGATTTCTTGGATCTGTTTCTGTCAAACCCAATATTGCAGACTTAGAGATCCTCTGAGATGGAGAAGAGGGAGGAGAAGAGAAACGAAGCAAGCAACACGAGGTGAAGCCTGAGGCGAGGAACAAAAACGAAGGTGAAGCGAAGAACAGAAACGGGACTACAAATCCCCTCGTTTTTGGTGGTTCTCGCTAAGCCCACCTAGCGAAGGATTTAGTCGGCACGAGTCCGGCTTAATCCCATTAAACACAATCCCAATTTATACCAAACACAGGACTACTAATTCTAGCTAAGTAGTCCAGTCCAGTGAAACTTAATCTTGCCAAACAAAGGCGCCCTTAAAGGCCAATGTTAGGCTCCGCCACGGCCACTTAGTTCCTCTTCAATTCAAGTCACAAAATCACACACTCTAATTTCATATTTTGTCGTCGCATGAGCATCTATGTTGCAAGAAATTTTTCTCCAGTAACACAAGAAAGATTACGAGCTCATTTGAAAATACTTTTAAAATGACTGAAAGCGATTTTGATAAAATTGAATTTGAGTTTTAAAAGTACTTTAAGTGCTTTTTAGAAGAAATATAGATATGTACTTATTGTAAGAAGCACTTAAAGTCTGTTTTCAAGATCCGTTTTGATTTTTATTAATGATTGGTTTCAAAAACATTTCCACCAAAAACGCTTTCAGTCATTTTAAAAGTACTTGTAAGAGTTTAGTACTTGTAAATATACAGTTAAAAAGTTCAAATTGCTTCCATATGATTTTTTTTTAATTCTGATTACCCCAAGAAAAAACCTTTATTCTGTTTTGTTTTTCCTGTAAATAAGTCAATTGATAAAATAATTAATTACTAGCCAGGAATTTCAGCCGCATGGTTATATTCTACCTAATTTCAATATAATATATATGCACGTCAACTTCATAATTTCCGAAGTTTAAAAAGTAAACCACAGACTATTTATCAAGAGAGATCTCCATTTTTTAAAAAGAAATGGGGTCTTGACTGTTAGATTAACTTTAATGAAATTGTGTGGTTGAGATTAAAATACAGGCCACACAATTTCATTAAAGTCAAATTCAACGATCAAGAGGGTGTCCCTATATTCTACCTAATTTCAATATAATATATATGCACGCCAACTTCATAATTTTCAAAGTTTAAAAAGTAAACCACATACCCTTTATCAAGAGGGATCCCCATTTTTCTAAAAAAATGGGGACATTCTCTTGACCGTTAGATTAGTTTTAATAAAATTGTATGGTTGAGATTAAAGCACAGGCCACACAATCTCAACTATACAATTTCATTAAAATCAAATTCACATGTCAAAGAGTGTATGGACTAAAGGAAGATTATATTATGTTGTAAGAAAAATCCCTTGTATAATATCAGTTTTGAGCCCTGCCTATAAACTTTTGTTCAAATCTAATGTGTTAATCATGTTTCTTATTTTTATTAAAGCTCATAAACATGTTTAATGATATTAATTATTATCTTCACTAGTAAGGTTTTCATAAATATTTAAAGCCCCACCACTTTTATTTAATTAAAAACTTCCATGCAATACAAAGTAAAAAAAAAAAAACTTTTGATTTTTCTCATGAATCACTTAAAGGCCAATGTTAGGCTCCGCCACGGCCACTGAACCCTCTTCAATTCAAGTCACAAAATCACACACGCTAATTTCATATTTTGTCGTCGCATGAGCATCTACGTTGCAAGAAAATTTTCTCCTGTAACACAAAAAAGATTACGAGCTCGTTTGAAAATACTTTTAAAACGAATGAAAGTGATTTTGGTAAAATTGAATTTGAGTTCTAAAAGTACTTTAAGTGTTTTTTAGAAGAAGTACTATATATGTACTTATTATAGGAAGCACTTAAAGTCCTTTTTCAGGATTCACTTAGATTTCTACTAATGATTGATTTCAAAAACACTTCCACCAAAAGAGTTTTCAGTCATTTTAAAAGTACAATTAAGAGTTTAGTACTTGTAAATATACATTTAAAAAGTTCAAATTGCTTCCATATGATTGTTTTTTTTAATTCTGATTACCCAAAAAAAAAAACTTTATTCTGTTTTGTTTTTTCTGTCAACAAGTCAATTGATAAAATAATTAATTACTAGCCAGGAATTTCAGCTGCATGGTTATATTCTACCTAATTTCAATATAATATACATGCACGTCAACTTCATAATTTCCAAAGTTTAAAAAGTAAACCATAGACGCTTTACCAAGAGAGATTCCTATTTTTCTAAAAAAATAGAACACTCTCTTGATCGTTGGATTGACATTAATGAAATTGTGTTGTTAAAATTAAAACACAGGCCACACAATCTCAACCATACAATTTCATTAAGGTCAAATTCAAAGGTCAAAAGGGTGTCCTTATTTTTATTTTTTCAAAATGAAAATTCCTCATGTGAAAGGATTCCAAGTAAACCAATATACACTGAAATAACATGCTCAGATTAAACCGCAGAATACAATTTGATTTTAAGGTGTGAACTGGGCATCATACCAGTATCAAATCATTTCACATGCTTAAAGTTTTTCCTCATTTCTGATTTAGTTGGGAGGCTTGCATTTATTCATGGGACCAGCAACATCTAGGTCAAACACTCAAAGGTGTATGAAGTCTTCCAACCATGAAATTTGGGGCATATAAACCTTACTTAATTGATTTCACTTTCTTAAGACAGCCCCAATATATTGACGACTAGTTTGCTCTATATGCTGGAAAAGTAAATTAATTAAGAAGACTATTCAGGATTGGAAAATGATATACAAAGAATCAAACAATAGATACGAAATTGACGTCCTTCACTTTGATGTGAAAATAATTCAACAATGTTCGAGGAATTCATCATGTTCATAATTTATTTGAAACAGTGATATTTAAATTGGTGTATGATGATAGACGGTTAGAAATCGCAAAGAGAGTTATTTATAAGTTTTATCTTTTAGTCGTAGAAAGATGCTAAACCGTACTCCAAAATCATCACTAGCCAAAATGTGACAAATTGAAAAGTTAGCAAGTCACAGTACCTTCACCTACCATATGTCCCTATTTTGCTTACTTGCTCTTCCAATTATACTATATAATATGCAAGGTCCAAACTAATGATTCAATTAAGATTACTAATAGTCTATACCACGACTATGTTAATGGTTGAAATTAAGAAATTTGAGATTGAATTAATTTAAGAACACATGTTAAATTTAATAATAATAAGAATAATTTAGTTACACCAATTTAAAAATTAAAAATTAGGAAACTCGATTGTTCCTAAGACCATCTCCAATGGTTGGGCTAAAAGCCAAATATTTTAGCCCGAAAAATTTAGTTTTTAGCCAAGAAACAGTTTTTCTACTCCAACTGTTCTAGCCTAAAATTTTAGCTTGAGATTATTAAAGAATAAACTTAGGCTATTTTTTTCTTAAATTAATTTTTTTTAAATAAATAAATATGTAGACTATCGTAAATTAATTTTATGAGCATTTTAATAAAAAAAAATTTTAATTCCGATAAATATTTTCACTCGGTTCGGTGGAGCCCACACCAATTTCTGAGTTAAATTCTGAGAGAAATCTGTCATTAGTTTAGTATTTAGCCCAAATTTTCTCCTTGGGTTGGGTTGGAGTGAGTTTGGAGAAAAATTTGACTTTTAGCCCACTATTGAAAACGATAGACAACCGAAAAAGAAATGGATAAATTTAAGAAGCTTGGAACTGGGAAGGGATAGATAAGTGAGTGGTGGGTGCAGAGACAGGGATGCACGAGGGCTCGGTGGGATGCAAAAGGCAAAATTTGATCCCAATTTGTTTGTGGCTTCACACTTTTCTTATTTATTATACTATTTCCTAAACAATTAGCAACAGAGCTGGGTGGGATTTCTCTGCAAAAGCAAAATTTGTGGCTTCACATTTTTTTATAATTATTATTTCACGTACAATTAGCAACAGTTGGGTGGGATATCTCAGAAAATAAAATAAAATAAAATATTGGCCCCTATTTGTTTGTGGCTTCACATTTTTTTATAATTATTTTTTCATATACAGTTAGCAACCGTTGGGTGGGATATCTCAGCAAAAAAAATTGGCTGCCTTCACATTTTTTTATTATTATTTAATATACAATCAGCAACCATTTCTGCTACAACTATAATTAACTCGTTGAGTCGTGAAACATGAAATTGCAACTAAGTATGCTACATTAAATTAATTAGTTATATGAATAAATAAATAAAGTCGGAAATATAAAATCACATTAAGCATTTCCCAAACCTCCGAATTAGTAGCATAGACAACCTATAATACGTATATCGCAAACCAAAACTTGTCATTTCTCAAGTTTAATTAGCCAAAAAAAAAAAAAAAAAACCTACGGGTATCTCTACTGCTCAATCGAGCCACTGTTCGATAGTGATATCAAAGGACTAGCTTTAGCTGTACTTTTCTTGTCTTCAATAATCTTGTTGTACGGTAAACTAAGGTTTTGAAAATACTTGTACAAATCGTCAAGTAAGAATGATCGGTGAAATCAGTCCTCCGTGCCTTATCGACTTAAGGGGTTATTGACTTTTTACATGTTCATGCATTAAACTATAGAGCTTTAGAAAGGAAATCATTACCGTACATGATTTTTTCAAAAGAGTTCATTTCACTTACACCTTGTGAAAATGATGTCTTTTCAATAAACTCTTTGAGGTATTAGAAATACATCAGCATCCGTGATTTTGAAAATTACGTCCACCTTCATTCATAAATAATAATAAAAATTATTTTACCAAATAAAAATAATAAAAGAATTCAAATAAAAGTTACATGAAAAATTACTCTTTTTTCTAACGTCACAATTGAACAGTACGGCTTTTTAAACTAATAGATTTGATGGTCAAATAAGAATTTTAGAAAATTTTAAAAGACTTTTTAAAGTAATAGATTTGATACGATTGTAGAATCTGTACAACATTCAAATAGATTTTTAAGAATTATTATGGATTTTGATTAAAGATCTGAATGGATTTTAAGAACTTTCTTGTCATTTAAAAAATAGTAGTTTTAAATAGAAAATAGGATTAAAATAAATAAATAAAAAACTGATAAAAACAAAAGTAATGGAGAACTTTGGCCAGCCCTTCGAAATCAAAGATGATCTCGAAGCAATTTGAATTTGGTCATCTTCTTGATTCTAGTGGATCTTACAACTCAAAGGTGATGTCGAATTGAATGTACAGGGTGGCGATGACGAAGATTGAATATACAATAGTAGAAGAGGGACTAGACGGATGAGGAGGTGAGTTTCACTATTACCTTTTTCTACGCATATCAATACTCTCAATCCTACAAAATATTTAATTCAAAGAAATCTTTTAAAATTTATGACATTTTGAATACTTATATATTTGTGTTAACTAGTTAAAAGTCTTTTAAAAACCTAGTTGATTACACATGAATTTCGATGCATGATTTTAAATCCTGTTAAACCCTGCTTTAATTACACTATAATTTCAAAATCTTTTAAAATTCTCTTATAAGATTATAATTAACTACACCGTGATTCTACAGTCTTTTAAAATCCTTCTAAATCTTAATTTGAGTTGCACAGTCATCCGTAAGAGTGGAATGATTCAACAAACAAGTTGTTGCAATGAAGAAATTTTTCATTGTGACCGGAACACAAGTGGTACACCACATGTTTTTATATAAATAGTAGAAAATTTTATTTTTTAAGTTATTAATTTTTAACACATATATTTTACTATTTATATAATAATACGTAGTATACCAACTTCGTGTTCCGGTCACAATTTGCAATGAACTATATTTAGGTTGATGCAGACATGGGCATCTTCTGTTCATTAGGCCCTGAATTATCCTCTTTTTGGGATAGCCCAATGGGACAAATCTAATCTTATCTATTTAGACAATCTTTTGTCTGATCACTCATCAAATATCCAAGTTACTTTTCTCTCATTAGCATTTCAAAAAAAAAAAAAATCACAAAAAAGGCATATATCTAAAAATTTTAATAAAGCCATATATCAAAAATAAGAAAAAAATTAAAACAATACCAAAGAGCTTTTGACAGAAAAAGACAAGTAAATTGTAGTATATTTGATTAATTAAATGAAAGGAGACAAAGTTATATTAAATTTAAATAAGCAACCAAAGTTTTAGCATATATATGTATATATTCTAGCTAGATATGGGTACATAGATATTAATGTCAACAACACAAAAAAGAAATGAGGTATTGTTGCATAAATATATGTCATCCATGGGCGGAACTAAGTTAGCTAAGGTCCTCCTTACTAGCTTATCTCCACTTCAACGGCAAGGTATGATATTTTCAATGTATACAAAGTCAAATTTGACTTTTAACTTTTAACTTAGATGCTTTAAACCAATTTTAGAGTTAAACACTTTTTACACTACAGTTATATTCAAGTCGAATATGAGTTTGCATTTAGCACCAAAGTTATGCATAATCTCGACTTTTTTGGTGCATTGAAGAAGAATTGAGTCAAATTTAGAAAAAAAAACTTGTGTGGAGCTTGACATGCCACTGGATGATGTTAAGTGACACTACCTCCACTCATAACTTGCCACATGTTAAACTTAAATATGATTTCTTATTTTTAGTTTTATATGAAAATAAAATTAAAAACTTAAATCATTATTTCTTAAAAAACTAAAATGGTAAAAAAAAGTTCACAATCCCAATTAAATCTACCTCCATCTGCGAACCCGCCTCTTTTCTCTCGTCGGCACCGGTGATCTGCAACGCGGTCAATTCTTCCTTACTCTTCAGGCTATGCTTTTCTTAAGTCTCTCATCTCCCATCTCTCAACTCTCTCTAATGATTACTTATAACTCATCCAATTTTACTATGAATAGTCTATTAATATTTTAAAATTGGAAACTACAAACTACGGTGAACGAAGTTGACTTTGAGAATTGGGTTCTTCTCCAGAATTTATATTCCCTTCCTTAATAATTATTTGATAATACATTGAAATAATGAGAGTTTTTTTGTTTTTTTTATTTAATTGAAATAATGAGGTTAGTCAGAAACTTAATCCATCTTTGATGAATTAACAAACCTTTGAACCAGTAATTACACAAAATCTGCACAATTTCCCAGCAGCTATGCAAGGCCGTGAGAGAGAGATAAGCTTGTGATTATTTTTTATGCGAATTATGAGAAAGCTAATGTTTGTTTGCAATGAGTCACATACATAAACACATTCGATTATTCAAAATTCGAATACATTTGTTTCGATTCCATCACTCCTGGAAGAGTTGAAATTGCTTCAATTTTCCAGGACAGGTGCTGGAGGTGGTCTTCAAATTGTGGTTGAACTTCCACCACCCCTTGCAATTCCACCATCGCCCATTCCCTGCAATCCTCTCCGCAGCTGCACTTCACCCGGATCTGCATACCCCTCTTACCTTGTGATTGTGGCGTCCTTGAAGTTCAGGCCTTTTAGAAATGGGGTGTGCTATCCACACTCTTTTTTACTTTTCACATATTCCTATTACTTTTTGTCCGTTAGATATTCTTTAATTCATCTGATCCGACGGCCGAAATTCAAAAATGTGTGAGAGAAGTAAAAATAAGTGTGTGGATATCACATCCCTTAAAAATTTACTTTTTTCTCTTTCTCTCTCTCTCTCTCTCTCTCTCTCTCTCTATATATATATATATATTATTAATTAAATTTTGAATTATGATATAAAATAAAAATAAGAAATTATACTAATGCAACAATATTTAACACATGTCAGGCTATGAATGGTATGAGACTGTTACTCAGCATTATTCAATGGCATGTCAAAGCCCTACACAGTCAAAACATAACTTTTTACTCTAAAATTTCCGATGCATTAAAAATAGCCTTAGAGATTGTATAACCAAAGGATATTAGTTTCTTACTAATTTTCTCGTCACGGTTACACTTAAGATTTTGCCTCATTTCACCCATAATTTTGTATTATGCACTTTGCAATTTGACTACTTGTTCTTCATGATGTAAGTTGCAAGATCATCAATTTTATTTTATTTGTTATTTTGCAAAACAGATTTGTACGTTCATGACATCATAGTTAACCATATCATATATGAATCATATTTATTACAAAAAGTCTTTATCCTTCTAGCAAAAGAAATTATATTCAAAATAGTCAAATCGTACATGTTATAGACTTATTAAACGTGTCTTTAGAACAATTTAAGAGACTACACATGTTAAAAGAATTTTGTAATCCTAAAATTACAAACACATCAAAAGTTTAAAAGAGAAATAAAGAAAAGAAATTTTCGATTAACACGGTGATCCCACAAGCGCATACAGGTTATGATCAACTGTTAATCCGTTAGTAATTTTTTCTTAGGACAATCCATGTCTTATAGTGTCTCTCTACAGTACTCAGTTTCAAAACGCATGCAGAGACAAACTACAGATACAAACTAAACATGAGTTGTTCTCAACATACGGACTTGGCGTACCGCCAACGGAAGGCACCTTGTCATCAGTGTGTATATAGAGATCGGGCGGTCCCAATGGCACGAGTGACAGAAGAAACCCCCCAACCAATTTGGCCACTTGTGACTTTGCAATTTCCGTTCATATTATGTCAGAAAAGAGAGAGAAAGAAAGGCAGAAAATTCGTAGAAGTTTTCGAAAAGTATTTTCTAAAAGACAATCATTAAGAAAATAGAGAAATATATTTATTTTATTTTTCTTGATCATTGTTGGAAAACTGCAGTCCCACATTGGCCAAGAGGGAGGAGAAAAAGCACTTTAAATAGAATTATTTCACTTTAACTAACACCGAGGCTTTTTGTGATAAAACTCTACACTTGAGGATTGTGCAGGTGGTTAAGTGAGGACAATATCGGTGTTGTTGGAGTAGGCCATCGGCCCGTCGACATGAAAATTTCTACATGATATCAGAGCTAGGAGGCGAGCCCATACTGCCACGTGATTGGGTGGGTTCCCGTTTGGCCCCGCGCGATGGGTGAGTCCCGACATGACTCCACGTAGGCCAAAGATGCCACGTATTGGGGGGTCTCTAGAATCATATACCTCATGAAGAATCAGAAAATAGAAAAAGATTTTTTTTTTGGTCAGAAAAAAGATATTTATCTAAGTCTTTTTCGTTGACAAATTTGAACTAGATCACTCACCATATGAAGTTTATTTTTACGTTTTATAATATGGTAAAGAGCGACATGATTGTATATCCTAGTTTTAAGTGTGTTAATAAAAAAATAAAAAAATACACATATTAATTGATTGAAATTCTAACACAATGTCTTCGTATACCAAAATATCTTTGCCTCCCCGACTTCTATATATACCCCTTCATACCTTCTCTTCCATAATTCGTGAATCAACTTCTCCTCTCTCTCTCTCTTTCTCATTTCTGTTTTCGTTAGCCAAAGTCTCATTTCTGTTTTCGTTAGCCAAAGTCATCCAAATTAAGGACACTGCTAACAAGCAAAGATGGAAGAACAAGCTCAGCACTACACAAGCTGCGGCTCATTGAATATGAGTAATATTAGCAGTCCATATGTGATGCCGTGCTTAACAGAACAATGGGGAAATTTACCTTTCCAAGTCGACGATTCCGAGGACATGATCGTCTACAACTCCCTTCGTGATGCTTTTAGCCTCGGATGGTCTCCCGACCACACTTTTCCCTTCCAAGTCGACGATTGCGAGGACATGATCAACTACAACTCAGACGCTCTTAGCCTCGGCTGGTCTCCCGACCACACCTTGGAATGCATCAAACCCGAACAAACGTATGATCTTGATCATCTTTTTGATCAATATCATGATCAGCTGCCACCTGATATTTTCACTCAATCTCAACCCCACGATTTTGAGGTTTCCATTAATGGAAACAAACCCTCACAAACCCTAGTACTCCCACCTGATACTGATATTCCTCCGTTGGATCATGACGATCGTGATCAAAATCAAGTACAAGTAGGAGATGCAGCAGCTGAACAAGAGGAAGTGAATGTGAATGTCCCGAAATTACAAAAGTCCGGGGTGGCGAGAGGGAGGCATTATCGAGGGGTGAGGCAGAGGCCGTGGGGGAAATTCGCGGCAGAGATTCGTGACCCGGCTAAGAATGGGGCCAGAGTGTGGCTTGGTACCTACGAGACTTCCGAGGAAGCTGCTTTGGCTTACGACCGCGCCGCCTTTCGCATTCGTGGCTCCAAGGCTCTGCTCAATTTTCCTCACCGGATTGGGTTGAATGAGCCTCCGCCTGTTCGAGTCACCGGCAAGCGAAAAGAGCCAGAGCAAGAGGCCACCGCCAGCAGTAGCACTTCTTCTTCATCTTCAGCGACGCCAACGGCGGCCACCAAGAGGTCCAAATTAGACAAGTCGGTCTCCTCGTCGGCAGATCATGATTATCAAGCAAATGTGTGTCACACAAGGCAAAAGAACGATACCTCATATATGCTGCCACTTGGCGAGCAACTATTGGTTAGCTAATCATCATCTGTGACCTTGTATGCAATATATATGGTGGTTAATGCGGACTTGCAATTGTTACTACAAGGATCGATTGATCAGTAATTACAATTGCAAACCACTAAATCACGAGCTTGTTTATTCCGTTAATCAATTTACTGTGTATGTGAGGGATTGGTCATTGAAAATTTGAAATTACAGTGCAAGGACTAATGTTGAACAAATGATTGAAACAACCAAAGAACAATTTGGCAGACGTAAAATTAGTACCAAAGCCAAGCAGTGTAACTATCCATGATAAATATAAAAATAAAAGTTGATGAGGAGTCATTGTAATATTTTTGTTGTGTGCATTTCTGAATCCCATCATCACCAAGAAATGATGGCAATAACGAAAGTCACGAGCCCACATTTTAAAAAATGGCTGTATGTTTTGAGTACTTTAATTACCCAACCAAATAAATTGGCAAATATTAATGTATTCATAGATTCCAGCATGCAATAGACAAGTGTAAAGCGACGAGTGATAATATCAAAGTAGGCTTACCGGTGCAGTATCTATCAATCACAAGGCCCACAACCCATCGGGGGAGTAGACATTCGGGATTTGTCATCTTCATCTTTGTCTCCCACAGATCCAAATCGGCCGTCAGGGTGGGTAGAATATATTTCTCTACACACACACACACATATATACGTATTATTTTTAAATTATTTTGTAATTAAAATATCCTTTTAGTGGCTTTAGCTATTTGGTCAAAGTCTTGATTGAGGACCATGTTATTTTAACCGAAAAAAAAACATTAGATGTTTACTCTGAAGAAAAAATTAGTCATGACAAGCTGGATCGAGACATGTAGCTTCAATAAGTCTTCTTATTGGATACTGCTGGCTTACCATTCGCGCGCATTTCACTTCCGAGAGAAAATGAAGAATTCATTCTTCTACTACCAATCCCTCCCTTTGCCCAATAAAAATATATTTAGTTTGAGATTATCAAACGTGGATGTACATTTAGCTGTCAAAGAAACAAGAAATAAAATGCCCTTTACGTACAGTTTGCTTCTTTATGGAACCTCATGCTGCAAGATGGGCATGCCTTTTCGAACATCGTTTTGATTTTTCAAAACACAGTTCATTTAAAGTTTAGCAGTTTGTAATTAAATTGGTTAAGATTTTTTAGTTTGTATGTTTAAATTTCCTCTTCCCATTATTACTTATATCATAGAAGAAAGAAAAAACGTAAAATTTACCTTCTTTCGTTTACTCAAAATTAACTTGAGGTTTTAATCGCAATTACACAAAGTCTTAAATGATGCATGTGTCTACAATCTATAAATAATCAAGGATAGTGATTTTTACATTATCGTTTTATCTTTATTTTTTTTCTTATTTTCTCTTTATTTTTTAAATTTATTCAAATCAAAAGTTAAACAAATTGGAGGATTAGGGTTTTATAGAATTTTAAACTGTTATAATAAATATGTTAATACACAAAACAATAATATAAAGGAAAATATTTTAGAGATTTGATTTAATTAGTGATTTGATATGATTTAATTAGTGATTTCATATGATTTGATTTGATTTGGTATAGCTTTGCTTATCTTGTGGACAAAGAATTGTTTTGATTTATTTCCTAGTATTACTCCTTTGTAATCTTTTAAATACCTCCTTATGGAGAATAATAAAGTATTAAAGAAGTATTTGAGAATTGTGAGATTGTGAAGAATTTTAAATTTATCCTAAACCCTTTATTTTCAACTTGGTATCAAATTGTGATTTGCTGAGGTTTTGGAAAGATAGGCGTTAGTTTTAGCATAAGATTTTCTGCACGTGTGGCTTACTTAATGCGTGGTTCCAAGTGAGGGGGTGTTGAATTTATAAAGTTTCAAATAGGATCTTATTTCCTTCTTGGCCAAATCATGAGTTTGAAGGGGTGGTGAAAAATAAATTTGATTTAGTTAGTGATTTGATATGCTTTAATGAAGGATTTTATATGATTTGATTTGGTATAGGTTTTCTTGTCTTGTGGACAAAGAATTGTTTTGATTTATTCATAGTATTGTTTATTTGTGATTTTATAAATACCTTCTCATGGAATTGAAACTATATTTAAGAACTGTGAGATTGTAAAAAATTCTAAGTTTATCCTAAATTCTTTATTTTCAATGGTTGCTAATTCATGTTATGCCACATCAGATTTTGCTTTTCGATTGAAAAATATGTTTTCTACCATTTTTAACTTTAGTGTTGATTTAGACATTTTGACTTCTATGCTCTAAAAAATTTAAAAAGGGAAATTTTATTTGAACCCACTTAATCTCTTTCTACATCCAACTTTCACTCATATTTTTTAATTAAAGAATTAATATCTCTTTAAATCAAATTTATTACCTAAACTACCCTCTCAAATCCAATTCAAAATGTAAAATTATCTTTACACCCATTCCCTTTATAAAATAACATCTCTAACTAAATGTTTTTTTTTTCTTCAAAGAGGCGTCCTTTGCTCCTGTATAATTGCATATGACTAGCATTTCCATGGGTGTTTTTTTTTTCTTTTTTCTGCTATCAAACCCATCCATAGACTTGGGATCCAAGAGATCCTTCCATAGATTTGAATTTGCCAGAGATTGCAATGCAAGCTCCAGTTCAGTCCATCACTTTGCCAGAAAAACATTTGACCTTGATGCTTTGGATTTGGATGGAGACATGCCACCCATTAGTGAGTGGTCAAGGTTTATGAGGTTGGGCAATCGCTATTTGCACCAAGAATCAAGTTATATGTCTTTGCACTACTAATCAAAAGTCCTTGCAATGGTGTTTTGGGGGCAGACAGACAGTAGAGAAAAACAAATACAATATAATATAATAAGTATGAAATTTAATCCAAAGAAGAAGCAAACAAACAAAATATCCATAAATCGAGTCATATCTTAGTTGGCGGATTCAAAACTTCAAAATCACTATCCATCAGTAAAAAAGCTTGTTTTTCTCTATCATAACTATTAGGATTTTAGCGGAATGGACGTAGGATAAACAAAGGGTGTTGCTAGGGTTTAATTATAGTGTCTGAGTTTATTGAAAAATTTGAGTTTTATTATTAATTTCATTTGTACTTAATAGTAATTATGCAAAAGGGTAAAATAAACAATTAACATTTAATATTTAAGTTAGGTGTAGAAAAAAATTACATAGGTTTAAATAAAATTTCTCTTTAAAAAAAGAGTGCATCAAGACAACCCTCAAAGTTTCCCATTCACTAACGCATCCATATAAAAATCCAAAATTTTGGCCAAGAGTTCAAAATGGAATGGAATCTATTCAGAGAGAGCGCACAGTGCATACATAGTAGGTACGTGAAATAATTAATCAGATTTATCTTAATTATTCAAAGTCTAACTAGTTGGCAAGTTAATTATTTGTTTTTTTATATCTGTTTTCTCCCGTGCGTTCAAAAAAGCAACCCGTCTTGATGAATGCAACTGCCTTATCATATCCAAAGACAGGGACATCTCCAAGATACATTAACCCTACCCACAAATTTCCGATCATCAAAAACGTCCTAAAAGACTAAATCGATGTAACTTTTTCTATATATATTCATTGTTTTTTTCACTTGACGTCCATCAGGTTGCTGGGTTTCAAATCAACTTTCAATATTCACCAACCACAATGTTTGTTGGTATCATATATATACCTCTAGCCGGCCAATGTATGTTTAAAAATGACACACCCTAATTTCTTATAATACTGACCTAGTGTATATATATGTACCACACTACCGTGTTAGGTTATGTACACACTCAAAGCCACAAGTGGGAAGAAATTGACTCGTCATCGTTAGAATGCTACTTGTTAATTACGATAATCTTTGTTTTGCTTGACAATATAGATGGTTAAACTAAACAATTTTCTAATTGTATGATTTTTTTTAAAGATGATATTAAAGAGTATGAACAATAACGATTATAACGTTATCATATCAAGTCATAAAAAAGTTCTAAATTATTTATGCATTCATAAGGTTGTAGACTTAATTAGGCGACTACTGAAAGAGATGAAAAATGTTGAACATGTGTAACAAAAAAGAAACATTATAACCTAAAGAGAAGGCCACTTTTCAGTCTAAATGCATCGATTAAGTCAGATGTGAACCGCATATGGCTTAGACTTTGGATGTTAAGTTCGGTAACCTCTCTGTACATATCTGAGTTGACTGTTGAATTTTTAAAACTCAATTCCCTGCTCTCACCCTTGATTAATTTTTTCCTGCTATCATTTTTAACGTATAATTATACTAACTATTCTAATCTCCATTACATTCCTTTAGTAATATTAAACATTGTACGAAAAATCAAAGATTCTTAATTCTCATCACCGAGATGATCCAGGTTTATATGATGCTTGGTCAATGTTCAACCCTATCCCTCGTCACGAATGAAGAAAATAAGAGTTACACTTAGACATGCTCGAGGTCACAAGTTTGACGCGAATGTTTATAGTGGAAGTAAAGCGCCGCAATGTTTGAGTCAAGAGATAATAACAAAGCAAGATGAACCCCACGATTAAAATGTCCGACCAATAATGTAATGGTTTTGCTCAGAATCAAATGGTCCAGCAATTCATGGAGCTAGGCCATGTCCACCTCAAACATGTACATATTCTTCAGAATTTTTTTGCTATATCGTCATTATTTATTTAATATGTCGTTGTTATTTAATCATAATCATTTTTAAAATTTGTATTATCCTAATTTCAGTCATTGTTAACAATAAAAAGATTGAATTAAACGCATGCAAAGCCAAAAAGAAATAATTGAGATTGCAATTTCAAGTTAAAAGAGTGAGCCAATTTTCTTCCTTTGTGTGCGAAAATTATCTTTCACGCCAAATTTATAAAAATTAGTTTCCACCTTGTTTCATGAGGTGGATTTCAAACTATGTATCTCTTTTTTCTGGTGAAAAACGGAACCTCAAAAGTCGCCACAAAAAAATAGATATTTCTACACTTTTGTAGTTTTATCCCCACGACCTTGATCGTCCTCACCGCCATCTTCTTGTTTCTTCATAACTTTCACCGGCTAAAATTACTGTTTTTGTTTTGTTTTGTTTTAATGCAACAATATAATTGATTCATAGCTACAATACTAAAAGCCTGTCTAATGTCTCACATGTGATTAACTTTTTTATCTGAATCAAGCTTTCACTACACCACCATCTGTCAAACCGGCCTGCCCAGTGCCGTCCATTGATCATGTTCTCATGCATTTACATGTAATGCATGTCAACCGGACGTCATCCGATATATGCACCGATCAGAGTTGTTCCACCGTCGTCTTTTTCTTGCATGTGTGGACGCCCATGCAAACCCTGTTTATTGTACTTACAGAACCTACCTCCGCATAATAGTTGAAATTGGGGGCCGATACTTTTATTGACAAGTCACCAACTTTTTCTAGCGTACGTAACTTTTGCATACAAATTTTTAACCAACATCGAAGGCTTCGCAGCTATCCAGAAGAGAGCCTTTCTCTAAGCTCCACGTAGATTAAATTATAAATGATCGATACACCCACCCCCAGCTGTTAAATTTGTCGAGGTACGTGTTACGGCATGCAGCCCCTTACCAAGTCGGCTAAAGAATGATGCGTCATAGTATTCCCATCGACAGCCAAATTACTATTTGGTTGGTTTGTCCCAAATAACTTAATTACTTCACTTTCGCTCCTTTGAACAGATCATACACGTGCATATTTCTTTATATATCGTCAAAAAGGAAAAGAAGAAAAATCTCGCAGCACAAATTATTGAACGAGACTTTGTCGTATAGGTCTGGTTTAGTATGATATTAGCAAAGGTTAACCTTGTTTAAGCTTTGTCCACACAAAAAGTATGTAGGCTAGCTAGGTTTTATTTTATTTTATTAGAAAGGTAGGGTATTCATTAAAATTGAAACAATATGTAAAGAGAATAGAGTCCAATAAAAATGGGTCTCGTTACAAACTTTAATGGGAATTCCAACTCCAAGGAAACAGTGGGTTTGCGCCGAACAAATCGATTAGAGCTATTCTCAAATAACATATCAACAATCAAATCAAGAGATTACTCGAATCAAATTTATTTTCTTTTCTCAAATAGGCTAAAAGCGTGCAAGTCTATATGCGACTTTGTTGGTCTTCAGTTTCACAGTTAAGTTGTTTTCATTTGAAATTAGAGTTAATCACGTTAAGTATTCTTGTTAATTTGGATGTATATAGTGTACATTATGTAGCTATTTGATATATTTGCAATTAATTAATCTGGTCCATTGGTTTACTTACATGAATAAAGCAAGGCTATCTCTACCGCTTTAATTCAACCCTATTCGAACGAGTTTTTGATGACATATTTATGTTCAATAAACCCATGACTTTAACTGATGAAAACAACTAATTAATGTATAGGTTAGAATAATGCAAAAAAGAGAAAATGGCAAGTTTGTAACTATATATGTCCATAAGCAATGATCGTGATTAACCATAGTAGTCTCTATGTCGGCTCCATCATTGTCACCAACATACTGTACACATACAATACAATTAATTAGGATAATTGACATGGATCGTGTCATAATCCGTAATTTAATATAAGCGATATCGGTCCAACTAGGCCACAGCTACATAAAAAGCAAAACTCCAAAAGAATGCAGTTGGTTCATTTGTGTTCTCTCTTTTCCCAAGGTTACCCAAACCCACTTGGTTGCAGTTTGACGGTACTATCAAACTGTGGGATCGATATTGATATAAATTTAATGTACATATTGTTGTTGCATGCAAGTTGATCAAACTAAAGTGACTTTTGCAAGTGGATTACGGCGATACAAAGAACTTTCATGCAGTTGTACAAATTCATCTTGCTCAAGAGAAAGGAACCACGAAAACCATTGCTTAGAGACGCCAGAGTCAAGTTTTGAAACTCCACGTGGTTTTTGAATTCGACTATTCAAGTCTTCAAGTCTTCAAGATCAGACAAACACAAAAGTTGTTTTCAAATGGTATATATTATCCATAAACAAATCGGTAATGGTTTGGTTCTTTTGTATTTTGTATTTTGCATTTTGTTTTCCTTTTCTTTAAATTGGGTTCTAATTAAACATAGAAGGAATAGGGGACGGAAGACAAAAGAGAGACAGGAGGAATCATTGGAGAAGAAGAGAGAAGTTTTTGTGACGTCGGAAACACAAGTTTGTCTATCATTTTACATGTTATAATAATTAAGAGTAGATGTTGACATTGATGTTTCTCATTTTTAAGGTATATTAATAAAAGAAATTCACAAATTATAATTTTAATGAAATAGTTACACCACAAATTTGTATTCTGAGTACACCAAAAAAAATCACCCGAAAAAGTACAAGTAGTTACCTAAATTTAAAAAAAAAATATTTAAATACAAGATAAAATGTGATATGGTATAAAAATGGTGAAATGAATTTTGTATGTATATCTGTTGATATCTACAGGGCTACAATATTATTCTGGAAAAACACGCATTGGATAAAATATTAATTGTGGATTAGTTTTGGGGATGCATGTGGAACCCTGCAGAACCCTAGATGACAATCACTTGATCAGCCAGATATTGCAAATTGGCTAGTCTAGTTGCTGTTGGATTGTATTAATTTTGGTATTTAAGTTCTATATATAGCAGTTTTGTTCAAAAAAAAAAAGAAAAAGGGAAGAAGTTCTAGAGCAGTTACAAGTTCGATTTGGCTACAATGATACGTATTAATAGTATGAATTTTATGCAAGAACTAACCGTTGTGAAAATTTCTTAAATTTTTATATGCAAAATTTAACCATTAATTTTTCAAATTATTTCAGACTTCAGTGGTATGTACAATGGAAAAAAAATGGTCATTTCCATATAAAATAAATAATAAAAAAGAAGTTTGTACGGTCATGCTTTTTTTGGGTTTTATATTTTCTTCGATGTCGAGGTCGATATTCCCTTTTCTTATATCTTTGTCAAGATATAAGGGACCCCAAAGGTAAACTAATGAGATTAGGAAAAAGTACGAATTGATACATGGAATCTTTTTATTTTTCTTGCACTCTGCAATTTTTTAAAGAAAATACGATAACTTGTTGAATTTAAGATGAGATACAACTTGATTTTAGCTGACTGGCCAAGCCTTAGTTGCTCGCAGAAATCTGGACTGGAGGGTCTTCGTTCAAATTCTTGTGTTTTTCGTAATTCACCAGTTGGGTTGTCGTTTAAATTTTAATTAGACAGTGAGTTCTAACTACATTTGTGGGACGACTGCTCTCGTCACTTAGCACGATCGTCGTTTGCCAATAGATGAGACTTATTCTTCCTACAGCTAGCAACTCTCATCTGTATAAAATACAAGCCACATTCAACTAAACAAACCAGATCTGCTATCTTTCATGAGGTTTCTTTAGTTAATGATATCCTTAAATACAAATATGTTTAGATCTATATCATAATTTATGTTTGAATCCCGCATGGTTTAAGGGTTATCTATGCTAAAAATAATCCAAATCGAATCAATCGATGATGTGCACAAAAACAAGTTCATTAGTTAAAACTAAAACGAAAGTTCGAATAATATTGAGTGACGATAAAATTACTAATTAGACCAATGTTTTGCATGAAAAATTCTTAATCATCTGTTTAGATGAGGAAAATAAACTTAAATTTGAACAAATCTCAGAATTTATAAATTATCATGCACAACTTCCTTGTTGGATTCATAAGAAATTTAAAATTTTGGCATGAAAAAATAAATTTGGTATTTGGAACCTTCAATTCCCACCTTCAAATTCTATATAAATAGTTGTTATTCCTAAATTTTTATGATTGAGAGTTTAAACAATAATAATAATAATAATTTTCTCACCACCCTTGCAGCCGCTGCTAGGGATGGGCAAAATACCCACGGTTATGGGTAACCGCGGTTACCCGCCCATTTAAATTTCACGGTTACGGTTATGGGTAACCGTTTAGATAAATAAACGGTTATGGGTATAACCGTTTACCCGTGAAATTTAAATGGGTGATTATGGGTATTAACCGCGGTTATAAACGGGTAACCGTTTACCCATTTATTTCATATATGTAATGTTGAATATTTTTAAATAAAAAAATTATATATATATATGCGGACGGGGGAAGTTGGGTTAATATATATATATATATATATATATATATATATATATATATATATATATATATATATATATAGATGCAGACGGGGAAGTTGGGTTTATATATATATATATATATATAGATGCAGACAGGGAAGTTGGGTTTATATATATATATATATATATATATATATATATATATATATATATGGGGACGGGATGGGAAGTTGGGTTATTAACCCAACAGTGCATCTTTTGATTGTTAAAAAACATGATTCATGTTTCATGGTCAATAAGTGTAATCTTTCTCCTAACAATTCATGTTAAAAAGAAAATTATGACAATTTTTTTTTTAATTTTCAGGTTGTTAAAAAATATGTAGACGAGTGAAAAAGAGATAATGGTAAAAAAAAAATATAAACGGGTTAAAAAGAGTAAATGGGTAAACGGGTATTAAACGGTTACGGTTAAATGGGTATGCGGTTATGGGTATG
Source organism: Crataegus laevigata (assembly GCA_963580275.1). Taxonomy (NCBI): domain Eukaryota; kingdom Viridiplantae; phylum Streptophyta; class Magnoliopsida; order Rosales; family Rosaceae; genus Crataegus; species Crataegus laevigata. Next base: position 5,029,826 of record OY756951.1, on the reverse strand, counting down.
GTTAACCGTTTATAAACGGTTATGGGTATAGGTATAACCGTTTAGGCAATTACCCAACGGGTAAACGGTTATGCGGGTATGAGCATAAACGGTTATGGGTAAATAACCGCGGTTACCCGCCCGCCATCACCGTTGCCCACCCCTAGCCGCTGCCGCCTCTGCCGCCGCCGCCAGTCACAATCATAATTGATGCCGTCGCCACCACCCACCATAGGTCGTCACCACCTTAACGCCACCACTGTCAACCATCAACATCATCGATGCCACCACTACCACCTATGATCACCACTGACACTATACCGCCTCCAACAAACATCATCTTCATCACTGTCATCAGTACCACCACTACTGACAACCATCATCATTGTTGCCACACACTTCCATTTGCCATCATCACTGTTGCAGCTGTCACCACCCACTTGTTAACTACATTGTAATGTTTGGGAATTGAAAGGAAAATCAAGAAGAAACAAGATCACAGAAGGATGAGCACAAAGATCTTAGAGAGAGAAATATGTTTTTGTATTAACTGACTAAATGAAGATTACACACACTATTTTTATAAGAGAAATCCTAACTACTTTAACCAAATACTAACTGTATTTCTAACCATATTACACTTGTACCCTTAACACTCCCCATCAATCTCAACTGGCTTTATAGTAGTGATTGCAGATGTTCTTCCAATCTCAACTGGGGAAACCCAGTTTGAGATTGAAAGAACATCTGCAATCACTACTATAAAACCCAAAAAACAAAACAGACTTAAACCAACTGCAATCTTACAATCCTTCTGGATGATTGAATTCATCCACCTCTGATTCATTCCACGTCACAACAGCTTCATCAGTGTCAACATCAATCAAATTTTGCAATGACTAACATAACTATTGGGCATTTATATAAAACTCATTCAGCTTCAAGTTCGGTGCCAAACTGCCTTGATCGTGCAATATCCTCATCCAGATTCCGGATAGAAGCGTGGTTAATTAAACCACCATCTTCACTTGCATGTATTTGCTACCGCCAAACCATCTCCCATTCATCATTTCTATGCACTTTTGAGCATCATTCCTTGAATCATAGTAAGAATTTGGCACATTAACTGCCTTCCAGACATCTCCACTAGCACATAATTGTGCTCCCTCGTTTAATGGAGTCGTTTACTGAAGTATCTCCAATATTCAGATTCTCCATGTAATCAGGCACATTTGGAGGAAAATGATCTGATTCTATAATGATATGCTTTTTTGAATCATTATCCGACTCTGCACTGAAATGTTCATCTGAACCTATATTTGTGGGGTTGCACTCATGACTTCTAGTAAGCTTTTGTGGAGACTTGTCATCTTTTTCCATGGCTGTGGGACTCATCACCCTATAGGAAGAATAATGGTATCAGTAATTGACACCCTTCTTCTGCCTCTAAAAGGAGTTTCTCAAATGATAGCCTTCTATAAGGTAGTTGTAGCACACCCTCATGCCGGTATAACAACTTCTTATGGGTTTACCCTTCGTGGGATTTACCGTCAACAATCTCATTCAACTTGGCTTCGACCTTTAATATTTACAAAAACAAAAAATTAATAAACTATAGTGTGGCATCAACCTTAACTATAGCACCACGGGATCACCCTTTATGGATTTTACCAAAAACAACTTCTTTGAACAATGGCATCGGCTTTACAATTTCAACAACAGAAAATCAATATCTATGCAGGATTACTTTTTCGTGGGATTTACCTACTCACATTACGGAATTACCCTTCGTGGGATTTACTGTTTAAAACTTATTCATATAACCGGACTTACTGTAGATTCATGATACCAACTGAGCTGGTTAGACTCAACATTATAGGCTGTAATAAGGGAAATTATTGCACAAACTCCTCAAAAGAATTGCAGAAAATCAGTGAAGGAGAGAGATAAGAATTGGATACTGCAAAACTTCCTGAGTAATTCGACAATGAACACCCAAAAGATATTAGTAGCAAGAATCCATACCTATTTCACTAAATATATCAAGATTTGCAGAAAAATCAAACCCAACAGAACTACAACATATCAGTGAAGCAGAGAAAGAACTGGACACCATACAAATTGCACAATTCAGTAATGACCAATATTCTTGAATCCAAATATCCCAAATATCATAAACACAAATCTTGAAATGAAAAATCTTGAAAGCAAATATCACAAACAAATTCAGATGAAAATTTTGAGCTGGGCATTTCGGCAAACACTTGAACTACACAAAAGTTTAAACTTTCTTCCACACCAGATAGTAGAGCACAGATCAAATTCGTAGACAATATCAAAGGCACTGAAGAAAACACACCATAAATTGATGACCAGATGTGATTCGTAACACCACACACACTCACCTCAGTGACTCGGTCGATCAGTGATTTTTTTTTCTTCACAGAGCTCGTAGCCATAGCTCCTCTAACTTTTCTCGGCCCTCCAGAGTCCAGCAAACCCGCAACGGGCGAACCCTTCGTCAACCTGATGGTCTCGAGTTTCAACAACATATCGATGAAAAGAAGTCTTTCAGCCTTACCATAAGCATTGATGCCAAGGCCACTGCTTAAAAGATCAGCCATATCGTTCTTCAAACACTTCTGCGCTGCGTTCCTCTTCTTCTTTATCGCCTTAAGCTGCATCTTCGTCATCCTTATATCCGATTTGCATTTGGTGACGAATCTCGGCTTTCGAAATCCCCTCAACACCTTGTTCTCTGCGGACTCAGTCCACGCCAAGAATCGGATTCAAGAAAACCCAGAAGGAAAGCAAATGGGTATTTTTGGCATTCGAAATAAAGAAACTGAGAAAGAACAATTTGGGGTTTGTTTACAAACGGGTTCAGAATGTTGGAAGATCAGAGATGGAAGATCAAGAATTCAGAGCTGTTATCTTCCACTTCTTTCCCTTTGCCCTTCTCATCGATCTTTCTTTTCCCCGGCTCCAAATTCTCAGCAGCATTTTCACTCGGCTGCGAATCGGGTTCTGTCAAGGTGGTGGCAAGAAGAAGCACGTCGTTCTCGTTAGAGGAAACGAGCAAAGAAGAACCCCCAACCACCATATCTTTAAGCTCTGCCTGTTGAACTTGAGTGTTATCAATCAACCTAGGAACATAACGATCATACTTTCCTTTAACGAAATCAGACACTTACCCAAAAGCTGATGTTTTTCCTTTCCCGGAATCCGACATTTTCCCATAAAATTTTCTTTATCAAAACTCGACCGACTGAAATATGAAAAATTGATAAAAAACTGAAAAATTCCCTAATTCAAGAACTGAAATCAACCTAGAAGTTACAGGATGATCGTAGAAGCACCAAAGAACTTGACGGAATTTCTGAAGAAAATCTGAAGAGAAAATAAAACTAGAAGATGAAATCTAATAAAATGGAACCACCAAAATCCATGGCGTGAGCGTGGTGACTCTCATACCATGTTAACTACATTGCAATGCTTGAGAATTGAAGGGAAAATCAAGAAGAAATATGATCACATAAGGATGAGCACAGAGATCTTAGAGAGAGTTTAGAGAAAGAAATATGCTTTTGTATTAACTGACTAAATGAAGATTACACACACTATTTTTATAAGAGAAATCCTAACTACTTTAGCCAAATACTAACAACCATACTAACTGTATTTCTAACCGTATTACACTTGTACCCTTAATACGTCCATCATCATTGCCACCACTACCATCACTGTAAGATCCTACACCGTCCAGGGGTGAGGATCCTATAAACCTTATATGTACATTCCCACCTCCAATTAGCACAAGGCCTTTTGGGAGCTCACTGGCTTCGGAGTTTGTCAGAACTTCGAAGTTAAGTGAGTTTGTGCGAGAGCAATCCCATGATGGGTGACCCACTGGGAAGTTCTCGTGTGAGTTCCCAAAAACAAAACCGTGATGGTGTGGTAGGGGCCCAAAGCGAACAATATCATGATATGGCTGAGTCAAGCCCGGGAAGTTGTTGAGCCCGAGCCAGGATGTGACAATCACCATCTATTATCATCATTATCCACGCTGCCGTCAATGCGCCATCACCCACCATCGTCGTCGTCATCACCACCTCCGCCACCACCACCTCCATTGGTACATTTTCAAACAACTATCTCTCACATATATATTAATAATATACACATTAAATTTCATATGTGAATTTCCTTATATTTTTTAAGGTTAACCGAACAAGTAAATTCTCAAATTATAAAAAATAAATTTCCATCATTTAAAATTCCTTAAATTTCTTCATCCAAATATAGTGTGGCCTGTTTGGTATCATTCTTGGATCTAAGAAAGATACCAAACAACCTCTTAAAAATTAAATAGTTCTAAACATCCGATCAAACTAGATATTCTTGCTCTTCTTAAACGGGACATCCTTAATAAATAAAGCTTCATTGCTTTGTATGAGGATTATAAACTTATAGAGTACATTGTTTTACATACGTACGTTACTTAATTTAACAGCCGAATAGAACCTCAATCATTTAGAAACAATAATACGACATTGATATATTAGTAGAAATACTAATATATAAACTTTACTATTATTTATTTTCTCTGACATTGAACCAAGCCATCCCTGAGATAACATAATAATAGTGCTCTTATAAAGACACAAATAAACAATAGTTTCAAATTAAAAACACATGGGCTTGTAAAATAATATTAGTTGAAATTAACCTGCAAGTTGCAAAAAAGAAAAAGAAAAAGGGTGTGCTATTCACACACTTTTTTTTATTTTTCTCACACTTTTTGTTAATTTTTATCATTTGATCTTCTTCAATTTATCTGATCTGACGACAAAAAATTAAAAAAGTGTGTGACAAGTAAAAATAGATGTGTAAATATTACACCCAAAAAAAAAACCCACTGAATTAAACCCCAATACAAGCAAAGCAAGCTTTAGGGTTTATTAAATTGGCTGTGGAAGTAGCGTGGAAGCTTAGTAATTGAAAACGTGGTCCTTTTGAATAAAAAGACATTAAAGTAATGGTATCCTTAGTCAAAGACCACAATTTTTTTGTGATTTTTATCACCGAGGTGACCAGATGATGTTTCCTAGCTGTATCTTGGAAGCTAACGTGAAGGCCTCAAACCTTCACCTTTGAACGCATACTTTTCAATTTTCCCAATCTTCCCAATCTTCCCCTTATATATATTTCATTCAAAATTCAAATCCACACACTCTTCCATTCCACTATAACACTTCTACTGCTCACTTCCTTCTTAGTTTTCGAGACTGCTTCTGTTTCCAGTTTTTAAAATGGCATCAAAAGACTCTTCAGCTTTAGAGCTGATTAGGCAACACCTTTTGAATGAATTTACAACAGTGGATAGCTTCATCACTAGTCTCAACCTTTGCACCTCCCATATCCACCAACAACATGAAATCACCCAGTCACCCTTTGACACAACTTCCTCCTCCTCCTCCTCCTCCTCCACAAGCACCACCAGCACCACCAACAGTGGTAGTGAGTCTTCTGACCAATATTTCAGAATCTCTGATTACTTAGTCCCTGAAATTGATCAAGACACCCAATTCGAAACCAAACCCCAAATCTCCCACCCAAAGCCACCAAAACACTCGACTCTCAGCCACCGCAAGCCCGCCATAAACGTGGCCATTCCACCCCCACCGCCTCTGTCTTCTTCTTCTGGTGATGAAAATCAAAACACATCAAACACTTCCACCGTGGTTGAAGCTGCTGCAAGGCACTACAGGGGTGTGAGGAGAAGGCCGTGGGGAAAGTACGCGGCGGAGATTCGTGACCCAAACAGAAGGGGTTCCCGGGTTTGGCTCGGAACCTTCGACACCGCCATTGAAGCCGCCAAAGCTTACGACGTCGCTGCCTTCAAACTGCGTGGAAGCAAAGCAATTCTCAACTTTCCACTTGAAGCTGGAAGATCAGCAGAACTCTCAACCGATCATCCTCTGTTGGTAAGCAGAAAAAGGAGGAGAGAACGGAGCACCGAAAGTCATGAGAGTTCCGGTGAGATGATCAGAATCAAAGAGATAAAGAAGGAGGAGGACGTTCAGGATATAAAAATCCCCGCCCAAGAGAGAGTTTCGACCGCCGTTTGCCCATTAACACCGTCAAGTTGGACGGCGGTTTGGGATCTGAGCAAAGAAAACGAGCTGGGGATTTTCAGTGTGCCTCCTCTGTCTCCGTTATCTCCTCACCCCAATTTCATGGGATATTCTCAGCTCATGGTTACCTGAACTTTTAACTTATGTTATCATTCCTTCATTGCCAGAGTTTAATTTGTATCATCCATCTGCAAAAAAGCAGCATGAACAGAGTACTGTAAATAGTCCAGAGCAATGTGGATTGAAGAACTCATATTGTTCAAGTTTGATTTGTTTATATATTCCTTTAATCCTTATATAATGAAATACTTTCTTCAACAAATTTTTGTTTGGACTTTCCGTATTAATTTCTTTGATTTTTGAGTGTTGATCCTGCAATTCTGCAAGTATAATAACGTAGGCCTTTGCCATTCGCATTTCATAAATAAAAACTCATATAATTTTAAACATCCAAGTAAAACTTAACTTTCAAATAATCTGTGGGCAAATAAGTGACTTATTATTACAATATATTTACAACTTATGCAACAGCATCATATTCTAACTCATCCTAATGAGCAACAAGCCCCTATATTACTAATTAATTTATCTATATTTTGTAGATTAAATAATAAGTATATTTATATGAGAAATATCAATGATATGCCTACTCATTGAGGCTCGGGATCCATGATAAACATGTATGATATATTATACTAGTTTTATATAAATTAATTTATCTATATTTTGTAGATTCACTAACTTAAATAAACCAAAAAAATTCACTAATTTAAATACTAATATATTTATATGAAAAATATTAATAATATGCCTCCTAATAGAGGCTCGGGATCCATAATAAAACATGTATGCAATGTTATACTAATTTACTATATATATTTTTTAGATCCAGAAATTTAATAATAGGTACATTATTTTTCGATATCAACATAAAATGCTATAATGACTCAATTGAGGGGAATTTGGGGAACCCGAAAAATATAAAATATGACACGATCTCAAGTAGGTAACTTGCTTAGATGGAATCTAATCACCGAATTTTTGTTAGAAAAATATATTATAATTCGTTTTATATGAAAATGTTGAGTTTGAAAAGGTAAAGTCACATTTCAGTATAATATATAGGAATTTGATTCTCTTCGAGGCAATCCCTCAAGATCCTCTTGACCGTTGTTAGTGGACCGTTGAATTTTTATTTAATGGCTACAATTATTATAACTTTTAGAGGGCTCCTTGTTTGTAGCCGTTGGATAAAATCCAACGGCCCACTAACACCGGTCAGGAGGATCCCAAGGGGTTGTCTCGGAGAGAATTCAATTCCTAATATATATTATTTCATAATATTATATTGTTTGGGATAATTGCATATATTTCCATACGGAAGGCTCCACATCTGATGTAGCTTATCGTTCTCCAATCGATTGTATGTATTGTTTAATGGATAATTAACTTTTTAATTAGAAACTGATGTGGATATGGATGACAGCTACCGATTAATCACAAAACATGATTTACAGGAGATGAGATTTCCTGCACCCATTTTTGGCTGTGGCTCCTCTGTGTCTTTGTTTTTTGGCTGATAATTTGGTTTATTTTTTATTATTTTAATTATTGTCAAGTTAACATTAATTATGTTTAGTCTAAAAAGCAAAGACACAGAGGGGACACAGCCAAATATGGGTGCAGAAAATCTGATCTCGATTTACAGAGGTGTTGAACAATCAAAAACGTTTTATTTACATTGATTATTATAAACTTTTGACCAAGTTAACTTTGTTCAAGGCTCATTGATTTGATCCCAATTGCCAACCTCTTGTGTATGCCAAGTCATTCATTCCTGTCTTTATTCGTGACAATTGCGAGGGATACATACATACACCACATAAATGCATAGGTCTTGTACACACTATTGTAAGAGTGTGATGACGTTGTGCGTTTGAAGGAAAAAGATATAATTGTCTTCTATGTCTGCCGACTCAAGTGAAATGTGTATTAAATAGAATTGATGTGTTTAATGAGCGTAGAAAAGAGATCGATCGGAGCTTTGATGTTACAAGTGTGGACCATGATGAACGGCCTACAGTTAAGCTAGTGTTCACCTTTCCTTAGGTGTCCATACATAAGGGTTCATGTATATCCTCCACAAGTTGAAAGGCATGCAAATCTGAATGCGAAATGTTAATGTAATTAACTTTAGTACAAATGGATGTAATGTAAAGTAAATTAGGTTTAAAAGCATGCATGCATGAGGCATCAATCACCAAATTTAGTGATTCAACAATACTTATTTATTTTTTTACACGAAAATGAATAATCGAGCACACAATCTTAAATACAGTAGTAAAAGTTTAACCACTTAAAACACAAGTCATTTACGTAACATAAAAGTCCTTCAATCCAACCAACATTTGTCAACATCAAAACCAGCTGATGCATGCATGCGCTAAAGTATCTAACTAACAATGTTATGAAGCTGTGGATTAATCTTTGGTTTATTCATTTAATGAGATGTACTCTGTTAGAGAGAGCGAGAGAGAGAGAGAGAGAGAGGGGCCTTCTCTTCTGTTTCTTTCAGTTTGAAAAGAGGAGACTTAGATGGGTCTGCTCACAAGTTGATGAGATGCGTGTGGGGGAGGGTCCTCTTTAATTCATTAGTTAAGTTTCTTTTCGATACAGCTTTATTCACACATAACTTGTATCTGGACAAGAGCGACAGTGAGATCGACATTATGTGTTAGTTGCATGGGAGGGACCCTGTTATCACAAGTTGCAAAACTTCTTCAACCTAATTGCAAGCAAGTAGCAAGTTGTATAACCCTCGGCTGGAAACAAAACTGTGGGCTGCTCACAAATTTAATTTATGTTGTGACAATTTGATATCTTAAATTACTTTAATCTTTGAAAAAGATTCAGATGCTAGCAGTACACTACCATGGTTCACATATGCAAACATTGATGTCTTAAACTATTATAATTTGCCAAAAGTAACATTTGTACTTAAGTGTAAAGGGATCACTTATGCTCTTACATTTCATTTATTTCAGATGCCAAGCTAACGAAGCTGCCCATCTCTTTGCTCACCATAGTCTCTTCTCCTCCAACTCTTCTTGTAATCAAGTATAGCAGTTAGGATGTTTTGGCCTAGCAATTTCTTACATCATCCATTAACTCGACACGAAACGACGCGAAAATAACGGGTTTAGTTGAATCGTCATCGGGTAACCCATTAATCTATCAGGTTGTTATCAAGTCACCAATTAAGAACTCGATAATCGATAAGATATTATTTGCCAGATCTAAACATTAACCATGTCAATTTTTTGCATGACCCATTAGTTCGACACGACACGACCCGTTAACGAATCAGGTTGTCATTGGGTCACCCGTTAAGATAACGAGTTTGACACGACACGACTTGTTAAGATAACAAGTATGATACGAACACTATAAACGCGCCCCTTTTGCCAGACCTTTCTTTATTATGAGTGTAACTCTTTCATTTATCAATAAAATCTTGAGAATGGATAAGACCCTTCTTATCACTTGAATATAAAAAAGTGGAGATTTGAACCAGAGTGCAAGGACGAGCACACTGTTTCAACTAATTAGTCTTAAGTTCGCTGTAACTGAAATGGATTGCATTCATGATCATCGTAATCATTGAGAATGGATAAGACCGACCGTTGGATTAATAGGGCAGCAACCTTTTATGGTGAGATGTGGGTGACTGGGTGGTGATTCCACGTAAGAAAATAAAATAAAGAAAAAGAAAAAGAAATGATATTTCCTATATAAATCTCCTCAATTTCTTCTCCACAAGTCATCAAATAATTTTTCTTAAATTTAAAAATAAAAAATAGTATCCATATCCTTTGCCATGCATGGCAATTAGCTTCCCCTTCTGCTCACACTTCAAAATGTCCACACACGAAGAACAAGACGATTCAACTCTTGAGCTCATCCGCCAACACCTCTTAGGAGACTTCACCTTCACAGATTCCTTCATTTCTCATCTCAATTTCGAAATTACCCTTGATGATTTCTCATATTTCGAGTTCCAACCAGTCAAACCCGAGTACTCATCCCTCTCTGAATCAGGGTCCAGCTCCCCCATTTCAAACCCAAATTACCACAGCCCCCAAATCTCAATTTCCGAAAAGAAACCCGAAAGCGTAAGCTTACCATCCATGGAAGTAAAGCCCCTGAATTTGAGCTCACAATGCTCACCAAAGAGAAAAAATAGTACTTGTCAAAATCCCAGTTCAAAAGATGAATTACAACAAGTTTCAGGCTCTGGTGATGTGTTAAGGCATTACAGGGGCGTCCGGCGGAGGCCGTGGGGCAAGTACGCGGCGGAGATACGTGATCCGGCCCGGAAAGGAAGCCGGGTTTGGCTAGGGACATTTGACACTGATGTTGACGCTGCCAAGGCCTATGATTGTGCTGCATTTAAGCTGAGGGGTAGGAAAGCAATACTGAATTTTCCGTTGGAGGCCGGACTGTCCGAACCGCCAGTGAACACGGCGCAGAAGAGGAGGAGATTGGAAAAGCAGGAGGAGGTAACAGAGACTGAAGAATTGGAGCTTCAGAGTTGGGTGCTTGAAGGAGCTCAGTGTTAATCTCAGGATCCTCCTCTGCTCATGTGTTGGAATATGATTCGATGGTGGATTTACTGATTATGTATTTCTACAACAACAACCAAGCCTTAATTATTCCACTAAGTGGAATTGGTTGGATAAATATTAGAACGTCACTGCGCCCGATTTTTGCGACAAATCTTTTGTTAGGTTTATGTATGACTACAATACGAAGGATTGGAAGGATCAAATATATGTAAAAATGTGGAATAATAAAAGATTGTTCGTAAGATGAAAAATGAAAGTGAAAGCAGAGACTATATAATTAATGAAATGTGTACTCAATCTATACTTGTTATATTCGTAATCAAAATTGTTCTAAATTATGAAGACGTGTTTCATCTTTCACAATTAATAACAATATTCCTCACTTCGTTCAACAAAATAAAGACTAAATGTCATCAAATCAAATGATCATGTGCGATGCAATGTGTAATTATTATACACTCCTAATTTATTGCGTTTGTTATTAAAATTGTTCAAAATGGCAAGGCGTGAGTTCATTAGTCGAAACCCTAACATTTTCTGAATACCGATGTCATGATGTTGATCTAGCTTCTAAGAGCACGACATCCATGTAGCTCTCAATACACGCATTGGACTCTTTGCTCGATGTGAAGAGACTAATTATAATTAATGAAATGTGTAATTATTATACAATCATTACTTGTTACATTCGTAATTAAAAGCGTTCTAAATTGTAAAGAGGTGTTTCATCTTTCACGATCAACAACAATATTCCTCACTTCGTTCAACAAAATAAAGACTAAATGTCACTAGATCAAATGATCATGTGCGATGCAGTGAATTTGTTGCGTTTGTTATTAAAATTGTTTAAAATGGCAAGGTGTTGGGTCAATAGTCAAAACCCTAACAGTTTCCAGAATGTCGATGTCGTGATGTTGATCTAGCTTCTGAGAGCAAGACATCCGTGAAGCTCTCAATACACGCGTTGAACTCTTTGCTCGATGTCCTACATACATATTTGACATGGTTCAAAAAGTTAAAATCTTGTAACTCGGTTAATTGAAAGCTTACTCAACCACCCGAGATCTTGCGATTGACTTCCTCCTTCCAGATATCGCTTTGACGTTTCCTTTCTAAAACCCTTGCGTGGACTTCACATAAGACCCGCTGTAGGTGCACTTGGGGTGGACTTGCTCTGCGGGTCTAGGATCATGTTATCAAAGCATGTCCCCAGTTTTCCTACTTTCGTACATCACCACCGTCTTGATCAGAATGTTCAGGTAAAATTCAAATGTCAAAGTACGTTGAAAAATGAGACCAAAAGATGATAACAAAAGTCAATAGGCATATTTCAGAGTCAGTCTCGTGTCCAGGGATATAGGTAGGGGACACTTCGTCGACGAACAAGCGTTCGGTGCGGCACCCCCACACGGCACACCTCGCAACGGATGGGACTGCGGGTGGACCTGAATGAACGGAGTTCGAGTTTAGAGTGTGACCGCACATACATGTGATCTGACTAATCGACCTAATTGCGATCCTTGGAATTGTCACCGTGTTTCGTACACGACTCCTAATTTTAGGAGCACGCAACTAGCAAATAAACGACAGCCAATTTATGCAACTTGGAAGTTTGGGGTCCATGATGGAACTTTGCAAGTTGAAACTTGAAGATAAGCAGGACAAAAGATATTGTTTGTCGACTTTGTTGTTGCCGTCACCTCATCGGGATGGTTTGAAACGTATTAGTGTGAAAAAATGATGCTAAACAATAAACCCTACATCACGAAAGAAAGAAATATTTTCTCTCTATTCGAGCGATAATCTAATATAATCTAAACTGCGGAGAGAAAGATTCGATCTTGAAAACTTGGACGAAGATGCACAGCCCTAGCCAGGTTAGCTACGCTCGGGCCTGCAAAAAGGAAAGAAATGTTCTTAGAATAACCCGAAAGGAGGCTAAGTTCCTTTGTTTATTCTGAGCATTTTTACTACTTGGAGGTAAGGAAGCAGAACAAATTTACAGCAAAGGCCCCCCCTTCCATAGAGAAACTTCCAAAGACCACATAAAAATTTAGTATGGTTGTTCCTTCTAATCCTTCATTCTACTCTAAAGTCCCTCCTAGAAGGAGCTAAAATTTGGTATTGGTCGAATCCCTGTAACCAGTCTCCCCCTCTCTATTCCTATCCGAGCCGACCATAGCCTTATCCCCTAACCCGTCAAGACCCGACTGCAAGCGTGTGTTGGCGAGTCAACCGAATGTTGAGAATGAATCCCACACTAAGCACTTCTAAGCACCATTATTCTATATCATGTCCTCGCACAAAGCGAAAAACACGGACAGCATACTTCCTGCTGCAAGGAAATTTGGGCAGTGAAAATATTAAAAAGTGAAGTGATGATGCTTAGGATAACAGAAGTATCTATTAACAGAATAACTGGATTGACGATATTGTTATACAAACATATGCAGCATATTCAAAAGCCTAAGGGTCCTAAGATATTTCTTTCGAATTTTTGTACTTAACTGAGTTTTTATTCTAACTATTCTCCCAGCTCCTCTTGTCCTCACTTCTCTCGTCTCTTTTCTCGTCCTCCACGTCCTCTGTTTCTGTTTGGTTTACCTTTTCTTGAAAACAAAAGCGTGAACAAGCAAGCCGTAGACAATGTAAAACCTCTTCATAATGCTAAGACCTGTTCGCATAATTCCAAGAAACAATGTTGAGTTGTGCTCTCCACTTGAGTGAACCGAGCTCCGCTCCATAAATTTATAAAGTAGCTCTCATGCTGTTGTTTATCACATCAACATCCTCTTCAGCTTTTTCTCGCCCCTCACTGTCTTCCAAGAAACTAGGCTGGTTCGTTGATGCAAGAAGTCTAGCCCACATCCGATCTGTCAACTTTACTGTGTTTTGCGTCTCTGTCACACGCTGCAATACCACATACCCCGTTCATAACTATACACTTCCCATCTTTTAGTGAATCATAACCATACACCTCCAACTTAAGCAATATATTCGACCCACAACAGTACACTAGCATATAGATTATGAACTATTAGCCTCCGGATTCATAATATTGTTTCAGTTCAGGCCTCAAATTCAGTTCCATTGAACATGAGCAGTAGTTGTGGTCCGTGAGTTTTATTCTATGCTCTCTATTCTAATTTCGTTTAACATATAAGTTATGCCGTTGAACATTTTATAGTTTGGCTTTGGCCTCAGTCAAAATAATTGTAGTTTCTTAAGAGTGCCGTTTATGAACTTCTCCCATTTGTATAAAAGGAAAAGTTTTCTAGTTACTTTCATGCATGCTACTGCAAATTCAACCTCGCATCATCTAGTTATCTAAAGATTCTATCCGCTCTTAAAATTTTCAAACAAAAATCAAATAAAATGCAGTTTAAAACCAACAACTCGAGCCAAAACTACCCAATAAGAACAAATGGAGCAGGGAAAGTACTTACAGCAATTGGAATATAAGCATGTCTACTGTTTACAGGCCCGACTGTGAAACCACTGAATCCTGCCATGGCTCCATGAACAGCACTCTGAGCAAGAAGAGTACAGTATATATTGTCTGATGCATTACTTGGGATAGCTCGAATCATATATGTGGGATCTGTAGATAAGAAGATAAACATATATTTTTACTGAGACGTATTGCCCAGAAACTTTCTAGTTTCTACAATAATAGTTTGCAAATGATAAGATCTTGACTTCTTAGCAAATCTACATAGACTATAATTAATGTAAAATAAAATGGAAATCGTAATAAGAATGAAATAAATGGAAAAAAGGAATGCACAAACATTACTTAGGATCCCAAACATTTCATTTCTTTTAAATGTTATCTACAAGGAAGATTCGGTTACAGAAGGGGAAGAAAGTCCCTTCTGAGTTTTGGCAAGAATCAACGGATTGACTATTAAGGGCTATTTAGTAGAGACAAAACTCTATATATGATCAGAAACAAAATTATATTCTCGCTAGCCCAAAATTTACCTATATATTTCATATTTATCGCCGTCTTCTTAACTTTTGTAAAATGATCCTGTGACATGAAATATATAAGCATATAACTGAATCAGTATTATTGGATGATACAAGAAGACTATAGCAGAAAAAACTACTCATGATGTAGATTAAGTAAAAAAGAAGTGTCTCAAAACTACTCAAAATACTATTGACAGTTTGTACTACACCTTAATCTTTTGGGTTAACCATAGACCAACATCGAGGAGTAGCTTATTTCCCGATGCATCTTTCACATCAACTGCATTCATCTCCCCTGCAATATATTCCTGCCCTGCTCCTTCTGCTAACACAATAACCACATGTCCATTTTCTTTAAGCCGCTCTTCGACAAATTCAAAAAGCCCACCCCGGCCTTCCAAATAGAAGGGAGATTCTGGAATCAAGCAGCAATCCTGTTACATCCAAAAGCGTATTGAGAGTTTTTATAGAAGGTAAGTTACTACTTGCTGAATATTTCTTTCGAGCAATAACACTTAAACTATGAGCGTGTTCTTAATAGTCGCAGCATATTTCAATTTAAGGAGAACGGAAGTTCAATATCATTGAAAATGGTGCTAGTCCAAATTAAAGCAAATTCTAAGATATGGCTCGCACCCTAACTTGTGAATAGTCCTTATTTGAGGGTCAAGGGATGACAGGGATAGTAAAACTTGTCTACTTAGGGTAACACATCCTCAATAACCCCTCTCGGAGTTTTAACAGAATGATCAGTTAGTTGCAATTTTGCATGTGTCGCCTTTAATTCATCAAGACCTAGCTGCAAAAACACTAAATAAGGCAGTAAATTCACATTAGCACCTAGTCAAGCAAAAGCACGATCAATTAAATTAGTTCCAACACAAAACAAAGTAGGACTTCCCAGATCTTTGTATTTGGGTGAGATTTATTTTACAACACGGCACTCACATGGGCAACTAAAAACGTAGTTTTCTTCACATTATACTTTCCCTTATAAGTGTATAAGTCTTTAAAAAAAATAGCATAAGTGGGAACCTGCTTAATAGAATCTAGCGGAGGAATATTTATCTTTACTTGCTTAAAAAGCTAAAGAATATCAGAGTTATAAATGGCTTTCTTTAAAGAAGCTTTCCAAAAAGGTACAAGTGCATGATATTCCTTGTCATTTTCAAATTCTTTGAGCTTGTCAAGTTTATCATTACTCTTAATTTTCTCAATGCCTTTAAGTAAAGGTTATTTTACCACTCTTAAGAGTAACTACAAACATATGCATAAATTCAGTCTCAATTAAATTAAACTTTTAGGATTAGCTTGAGCATTTGCCAGGAACCTTCCTTTTTGATTAACCGACAATGTTCACACCCTTGTCCGACATATAGAACACGGGCTAAATGAACACTCCCCCAGATTCACTATTTTGAATCACTGAATTATACTGGAATGCACATACATAGGTACGATTTCCATAAGTAATTTTTTATCTAATCCTTATAATAGATGTCCTTGATATAAATTTCATATATTTGAATTGCTGGACTATATTGGGGTGCACATAAAAAGTTATGATTTTTGAAACAAAGTTTTTGAAATGCTTTTAATATAAGTCCTTTTGGATCTCATTACATGTTATGATATGTGCAACTGTGCAAGAATCCTAAGTTTTTTTTCCATAATCATTGAGATCATAAGTAGGTTATGTTCTAGGGAGAGGGGTTAAAATTCTTACCACATCTCGACTTGCCAAAGTTGCATATAGAGCAATGAAACCTACAGAAGAAAAGTGTATCAAGTACAGGCAAAAAAATGTGAAACCAAATACTAGAGAAGTTCATTTGTCATCTGACATAAGTTGATAAGGAAAAGGTGAAAAATGAAAGTATTTCATTTGTTCTATCCTTTAAGACACATACCACTGTATCTGCCCATGAGTTTGACAATTCCAACTCCATTTTCCACACTTTCAGCCTCCACATGTGCAGCGTTAATAGCTCTCTGTGCTTCTTCAACAGCAGTATCGAAACCAAAAGATTTGTCTATCACCTAAAGCCAAATTTCAAAATCATACAGGTAGATTAATGATCCACTTGATCAAAGCACAACATCCTAAACCGAAAGAAGAAAGATTTTCGAAGTGAAAAACCAAATTGCATAATAAATGAGAAAAGGGAAAACAAACTTTCTTTTATGCCCTTTCCATTTAAGATTTTGGTGGAACTTTCTGAATGTTGAATGTCATCCAGATAAATATAGTTCTTCATCACATGTGGACAAAAAATATGTTGCTCATGAAAATTTAGAGTACTCGTATTGAGTTTGTGAACTTTCCAAATTCAAAACTGGCGTCAAAATTTTATTGCATCTTGCAGAAGTTAACAGGATAATGATACCAATAAATGCAAATCATTCGTGAACGATAGAACTTACAGCAATATCATTATCAATTGTCTTAGGGATCCCAGCAACTGCCACTTGAAGACCACGTTTCTCAACTTCCTTGACAAAATATGCTAACGTCAGAACATGATGCCACAAGAAAATGGATTAATATTAGAGAGAATATATTCACCTTGTATATAAGATCTGCTCCTCTTTGAGTGCCATCGCCTCCAATTATGTATACCTAGACGTCATATTAGCAACTTCCACTCATCAACTTCAACATTTTTCATTGGGGTTAACACAACCCAACACAAACATGCAGGAAATGCGAGCATACATAATATATTCACCTGATTTATTCCTCGGTCCTGTATGTTATCAACTATCTTGTTTGTATCATGACCTCCTCGTGAAGTTCGAAGAAAGGTGCCACCGCGCTTATGGATATCATTGACAACTTTTGGTGTCAACCTCAATGTATTTTTAGAATAAAATCCCCTATATCCTCCCTGAAAGTTTTCAACATCAGCAAGTTTACATTTCTTGAATCGATAACATTCTTAAAAGTTCCAAAATCATTAAATAGAACTTTTAGCAGCCTTTCACTAGAAGTGCTGCAGAGTTTGAAACATTGTGAACTGAACCAACCTCAATTCCAAGTATGTCTTCAACACCATACATGTAGTTCAAGCCGCATACTATTTCCCGAATCACAGTATTGATCCCTGGGCATAAACCCCCACACGTGACTATGCAAGCACGAACTTCATCCGACTTGAAATAAACCTAACATTAGAAGCCTCGCGTCACATTTTCCGATAGAAAGAAAAATCATGGTACTACAGTTTCATTTTCCCTAAGCATATGGCGGTTAGATGAAAATAAAAATGCACCTTTTCCCGGGGTCCTGCACGTCGGAAATGCACCCCTCTAGGACCTTCCTTTTGGACAACAACCTAGAGCCATTGCACAATGCAGTTATTCAAACGCAACAAAAAACGAAGACAAAAACAAGAAAACCGAAAGCTTGGCAGTTAAACACTCACTTTCTGCGCAACCACATCGTCAGGGCTCACAAAAGTTTGCCTACCAACAAAAACAGATTATCTGAATAAATGTAATTACCGAAATTTTAAATTTTCAACATGAAATTGGTAGAATTTGCAATATTGACGTAAGCAAAACTTACTTGACAACTGCATAAGCTTGGCTCTGTTTCAATGGATTTGGATATGACTGCAAAAACAGAATAAATAAATAAATATTAAAAAAATCAAGCACAAATTGCTCAATTTTTTTTTAAACGGTGATTAATTACTAATTAGAAAAATTACCGGCAAATTAGGGAGAAAATTAGTCAAATGAGGAACGTCTTCGAGGACGAAGCCGTCGTTAACCGGCTGATGATTCGAGCTCTGAGATCGGATAGGCGGGTTTTGGCGCGAACGGAACGGGAATCCGAGGAAGCTTCTGGATTTGAAGCTGGGATAGCGGAGGTTTTGATGCGACGGAAGCGACGGGAGCGACGGAAAAGATTGGGATCTGGAGCCGAGTGAATGGGCAGCCGAATGCAACAGGGGCGAGGACTTGGTGGAGGAGATAGGAGATGAAATGGTGGATTCCATCGGCATTTCGCAGCCTCCGATTTCAAAGCTTTTGAAAATTTACACAGAGAGAGAGGGTGTCAATGGCGGAAGTTTGGGAGGAGCTGCGTTTTGGGCCAGCTGCGTTTGATTCCGTTAAATGGTGGCGGTAAAGTCTAACCGAAACTCAGATGGTCGTTAATGGTGTTTGACTACAACACGACACCTGTTAGGTCAAAGTTAAGGAAGAGGTCACGTGGCTGTTTTTGGACCCGTCCTTAATTACGAAGAAGCCCCTGGCGTTCACATTGTTCACAAAACCCCCACCATATTGGGCATCGATTGAAAAAAATTTATACGTGACAGTGTGACCGTTGCATTACGTTTCTAGTCATGTTTCAAAATATGATAAGGAAAAAAAGAAATATTCATAAATGTATGATATATTTAGAAATAAATTCATGAATGTTTATATCCCCATTAGTGTTACGGAAAAACTGTTTTCATATTATTAATCAATAAATAGACGTGTTATATTTTAGCGGACTGAAGACACCATGTTGTGCAAAGGATACACTGAAGATACATATATGGATTTAGTTAGTCAGACTGGCAAGGGGCTCGTGGAACTGGTTAAGAACATTCACCTCTTGGAGTCTCTGTCCGAAATCCTACGTTCAATTTTCCCTTCTATAATTGGAAAAGAAAAAGTAGTGAGGACATGGCAGTGGATAAACAAGTGGAAATGTTTGCATTTGTAATGAAGATCTGGTTCATATACATACATATCATCGCATACCATAACGAGTAAACAAAATTTCTATCGTATAGCTTGCTTGAATTGAGCACGTTTCGTGCACAGCTTTTCGGTCTAATAACCGATTGCCTTCGGCCGCAAGCTGCAACGCACCAACAAAATACAGATACATTCTTCTTTCGGCCAGTAATTGAGAAACAATTCAACGGTGCAGATAATCGCGGATTTCTCTCCACGCAGTGTAGCATTACTGAAAGAACCGCAGTCAGGACCACGTCGCGATGACAATTCTTCTAGCCATTGTTATAGGTTTTACTTGAGGAAATGATCCATTATATGGCGTATGACATCTTCACCTTCTATATGTACGCTTTTATCTTTGACCTGTAAAATGTTCAGAGTGCAAACTTGTTTCTTTAGGGTAAGGTGTGAGCATGCGGATGTGTGTGTGCGCGTGTGGAGAGGGAGAAGGAGAGAGAGAGAGAGAGACCTGAATGACACTATGAGCAGCAAACCTATGTCTGCTGCTGTGGAAACTAACATCTACTTTTTCCCAGGACACACGAGATAGACCTTTCAATAGTTCCTCTGCACAAGACAAAGGTGTTAACTCTTAAAACAACCTTGGTACAATATTGACGATCTCAAAAGATTGGATTTCAAGAAAGAAATTATTTAGGGACAACCGATATATGCAAGTAACTCGCTACGATATAACAAATGGAAGTAAAAGGCAAGGTAAAACAGACGCAAACAGATACTAGAGCAATGAAATTTATTAACAAAATGTAAGCAAATTAGCGAAGTAACACAAGCAGAACAGCAACAAGAATAGACAACGACTTCTATTTACATAGAATTCAATGATTAATATACTATTAAAAGTTGGAAACAAAAGAGAAATGAGTTGTTAACCTTCAAGCTCGTCAGAGCCACCATCTTCTGCTGAAGTAGGCTCACACTGCTCAGCTTCATAGGCCTTGCAGTGTTCTTCATAAACAATATGCGGATATTTTTCGTCAATGGTATTTTCCCACTGATAAGCAGAAAACTCAAAACTTTAAATGAAAATCAGAAAATCTGACCTTAAAATTACAATTATAAAACCATGCAGATTGCAATACCTTTGGAAGTTCACTGTTACGTCTAATACATGACGTTTTCCAGCCGACAATATCTTTATAGCATTAATTATCGAAAACAAAAAGTGAATAAGGTATAGAAAAATGGAAAGTATATATATTGATAGTAGAAAATAGGATACGGTCATAGCCCACATTTGAATACACCACCCTTCGCTTAAAACTACGCAATGCAGACCTGTCAAACAAAAAAAGTGTCATTCTATATACATGAAATCTCAAGAAACTTCGAATCTCAAATTAATGTTTGGAACATGGATGCAAGTAACATACATGAAATAATAACCATCAGAATCTTCTATCATGCGTTTAAGCAGTGGAGGCTTCCCATCATCGTCATCATTAAGAAAAAGATGCCGACCTGTCCTCCTAAATATCAAATGAATAACTGCACTAGCAAGTTTTTCAAAGGCAGGCACACCAAAAAGGAATGGTACCTACACAAGGTGAAATAATTCATTAGTAAAAAGTGGCAAGTGCACATACCAACTGGGTTACTACTACTACCTAAGAAAATAACATAAGATCAGCCTAACATCTATCACTCCTGAGTCCTACCTTAACTAAGTCTTTCACTACATAAAACAGAATCAGATAAACCAATACAAGCCAAGAACTTGATCAAACTTGAGACGTTACAAAAATTCTAGGATTCAAGTACATTCTGAATGAGCAAGTGTTAAGGGCAATTGTAGTACCTGCTTGTTCCCCCTTGATCCAAGATGAGGTGTAGCGACAGTAATAAAGTTCATAGGCTCCAAGCCAGCTAATGTACTTGCATCCTCTTCACGTCCATTAGGAGATGAATGCTCCGTATTGTCACTTTTAGGGGGTCTATATAGCCTCCCAATTGCATATCTTGCCACTAATCCTCCGACGGAATGTCCAATAAATGAGATCTTACGTAAATTAGGCTTTTTTTGAGTCAGTTCGATAACCTAAAATTAATGAACTTGGTTAACAACAGTACAAAACTAGAAGTGGATCCATCCTTTCAGAAATGAAAATAGATCTAATAACTTCCATTATATAAAATACATCAGGCAGAAACAAACCTCCTCTGCCAATCGCTCCCCCATCACATCCACACCATCTAGAGTCAACCTAGAGACATTCCGTTCACTACCTGCAGCCGGATTTCAACCAAATTAATTAGATTGGACAACCATTATATTTTCTAAAAACAATACCGACTGCAATAGATCACTCAGTAGAAGTTTAGAACATCATCATTGCACTAATTTCACGTTTTTAAAATCTTAAAAGTTAAAAGAGCTAAAAATATAAGAAACAAACAGCAAGGTATCAGGATCCGAAAAAGCTCAAATTTTGGACATGTAATTATGTAAAAGGCTAAAAGCAAAGAACCACCACTAATGCAAGCAGGGATCCAAACTTAGACTAGAAAAGTAAAGCAGCAGGGTGATCATATTGACACCTTTCTCTGTTTCAAGATTCTTTTCTTCCGCCAATCTTCTATTAACATTAAAAGGAAATGCACAAAGTATCACTAAAGTGGCAGGTAACAAATCAAGAAGATACATTTTAACAAAAACTGTAACCAACAACAGACGAAGACCATAGGACTCGAAATGATAGCAGGTATAATAAAATTCAACCCAACAACGCCTTACTAGATGAAGTGTATCGGCATTACTTGAATGCATAACACAAAAGAATGTTCCTTACAATGAACAATAACTTTATCTGGAAGTGTTTTAACAAATTGCTCCGCCCCAAACTTCCAATCCGCGGCACTGCACGAACAAATGCAAAAAAGATATCAACATTGTACAAGACGAAGGAGGTCACGCTCAAAATCTACTTCAAAGTACACACAACCAAAGCAGATACTTTCCGATTCGCCAAACATCAAACTGTAATCTTTGTCCAATCAGCAAGCATACATTTGTAAATTAAAATACAAAAATCGAAATTGCATACCAGAAATGAAGTCTTGTTACGACTAATACAGATTTAGAACTACCAATTTAACTAAAATAATCAAATTTATCATCAAAACAATATAATTTGTCAATAAAATCACTAGAAATTCAAAATTATCTATCGCAAAAAGCAAAATCACCACCAAACCGTGGTACAGCAAAATCAAATCGTGATTATATAATTTTCTTCCAAGAATAAAGAGATTAAAAGATGAAATTGAAAAGTCGTACGTTCCCATAATTCCATGGACCATGACGACAAGATGATCAGCGGAGGAAGATTCCGACTCCTTCGAGCTCCAGACGTGGCGACTCCCGTTAGCCGACTCCGAGGAGCAGACTCCGTTCTCTACGACGCCGTTTTCCATGGCTGCTACTAACCGCCGTTCGGCTACGGGCATTGACTGAGAAGAACGGTGGCTGGACGCAGAAAATCGGAAGCGAATGGGGAGATTGAAGAGGGTGAGGAAAAAGAAAAGGAGGAGAGTTTTTATGCTGTGGGACGTCGGTTGGTGGTTGCCACTGCCAGAGACAGAAATGGTCTGAAAAATTGTAAGAAACCTGAGAAAAGAATAAATAAATAATAATAAAAAAAAATAAAAATATATATATATATATATACACACACACCCATTATATCATGTTTTTTTTGTACTATAAAGGTAAATGTTGCAGATTGTAAAGTAAGTTTGTCAATTGACATCTTCTTGGAACGAGTTGTTTGATTGCTAGCTAGGTTATATGTGCTTTTAAAATGATTGAAAACATTATTAAAAAAAATATTTTTAGATTTTAAAAGGACTTAAATGTTTTTTGCAAGAAGTACAATCAATTATGTACTTCTTCTAAGAAACACTAAGTATATTTCCAAAATTTACTTTCACCTTTACCAATGATTGGTCCTACAAACATTTTTATTAAAAACAATTTCAGTCATTTCAAAAGCATATCTAAACAAGCTCTACTTCTCATATACTACTTGATTTTATAATATAATTCCAACTGTCGTCAGTTCATTAAGCTTAATAATATTTGTTCTTAATTTCCGAAGAAATAAAATATAAAACCAAATTTTATTTTAGTGGATGAGAATTGTTGCATGACATCATAATAGTAGTTGAATACGTTATCATATGGTATCGTTAAGATTCGGGAACGCGTTGTGGCGCGACGGAAATAAAGGAGGTCCGGTCGGCACGCGGGCCATGTAAGATTTGGCGCTTTCCAAGCTGGGGGACTTTGGAAAAGCGTCAAGGGTCGGTCGTAAATAGGCAACTATGGACGAGATTAAATTTTGCACATCACATTTAAACGGTGGTAGTTCTGGCGGTCCTACTTATTATCAATGGATAGGGACGGAATACACACATACCTCATTTTATTTCTCACACGTGTTTTTAATTTTCAACCATATGATCAGATGAAATGAAAAAGATTAACAGACATAAATTAATAAGAGTGTGTGAGAAGTAAAATGGAGTGTGTGAATAACACACTCCTACTTATTATTATCTTATCGACGAGATTAAATTTTGCACATCACATTTAAACATAGTTGTTCTGCCTATCCTACTTATTATTAATAGATAAGTTTAAATTTTAAAAAAAATTATCTATTTTTTACGTCTATTTCAAAATTTAAATTCATCATCAGTGATAGATAAATAATAAACATATTATCACTTGAAGGTGGTGAACAAATTCGACCCGTGTAGGGTTGGTGAAATTAAAAATAGAGAACCTTAAACTTTAATAAAAAAATAACTTACGAATGATGCGATCATATATCGTTTCGAAAGTTTTTTTTTTTTTTTTCAACTAGCTTAACTAGGCAGACAGGGCAATAGTTTGGACCTTGCTTGAATCTACAATATGGTCCACTTCGGATTTTCATATCCCAAATTTTTATATAAACGTGATATTCCAACGTGCAGCACCATCCACTTATCCTCCTCCTCCTCCAACTAACTAGGAAAACGACATGCAGTATGAGTTGTTCACCATTTGCCTATAGTGACCTGTATCTGTAATGGCTGTATCATCATAATTATTAATCAATGATCAACCAAATACCTTGACGCCACGTGTATGGACTTATCTCATATATGATGCCATCCATTGTAGCATTAGTCCACGAAAAACAGAATGAAATTTAATTACGTTATTGTGACTGTATTCTAACATGTCTAAAAAGTTGAACATATATCAATGTTTTACTAAATCTACAAAGGTCTTGTTTGGAAATTCAACATGCGGGTTCTCAAAGTCAGTCAATTTCTCGTGAGCACTAATGATAACTGGGACGCAAGTTATGACAGCATTCCAAACCAATTGAGTATTGTCACATTGAAAATTTAAAATACAAGACGGCGTTTGATTGATTTAGTAGAGTATCACAGTGGCATCCCAGTTACAGGTAAGTTCTAGGTTGTACGAAAGAAATTGGTCATGTGGGTTTAGCAAGTCAGTCAGTCAATTTCCATGAGCACTAATGCTAATCCAGAGAAATGAGAAACAAATGGGAGAGGGAAAGGCCACCGTTATAGTCAGACTATTGATGTTCCAACCACTACATAAACATATTACACAGAGACCATGTTAAACATTGAGAAAAGCAAACCTGGCTCAATCATCCGAGCTATATTCACTCGATTCTTCAGGAAGAATGGCGACAGCAGCGCAGCAGAACAACTCTTTATCCTTCAGGAGAAGACAGCTTCCATCCGAATTCCATTTCAGATCAACTATGCTAAACTGTGGTTGCGGCGGGATGCTCACGCAATAGGCACCACCAGGAGTCCACATGTACAGATGAGAACTTCCAGTGCAAACAAGAAGACGAGTGCATGTAGGATCCCAAACTGCTGCACGAATAGGATCTTTCTGCACCAAGATAGCAGCGAGTTCAAGATGGCGTATGTCCCATATCCAGAGAATGCTTGGCATGCTATCATTGCGAGTACAAATATATTGGCTATCGTTGCTCCATGACATTAGACCTACAGCAAAACCTATAGCTTTAGCCATGTTTTCATACAATGAACTCTTGAACAATTTCGAGGTAGCATCTAAGGGATACCACGACCATTATTCAAACAAAATCCCCCACTAATACGTTGAAAGTGCATCCAAACTTTGCATTCCTGCGTACAAGTATATTATATTAGAACAGCTTGACTCAGTAAAAACCAAACCCTGTTCATCATTGGAAGAAGTTTGCCACCTACAAGGCTGATAGTACCTTCCAATCAAGATCATCTATTCTCCAACCCGTTAAAATATTTCAATGAATAAAACTGTTGTTATGCAAAGTCAATAAATAAAGGAAGCTGACACCGCTATCTGCTAGTGAAGTTTCTATATTATTCAAGGTGAGTGGGAATACCCCATATAGTCAATATTTGACTCTAATATCGACAGACTTGTTACCACAACTTCAAGTTCCTCAACTTGCAGGATTTGTCCAGAAGTATGAATTGACTCAACCATTTGATGGCCTCTGTTGAGGACATTGAATGTTATCTGATGGCTAGGTCAATGTGTTTATGAACCCTCAGCCGTCTAAGTGCAACTTCCCTTGTCTGATGTAAAGTAGCTAAAACGTAAACCAGTTTGATTGCCTTCATATTTGACTGCTTACAAACTGTGTTCATTTGCATCAGACAGTACAAGAGGGAGAAAGGGCTTACCAATTCCTAGTTTGGGGTTAGGTTTGTCTGCAGGAGGCTTCTGGAAAGGCAAACTGATGGGCACTTCTGTAACCTCGTATCTAACTCTGACTTGTCCTTCCGAAGCATCTACTTGAAATGAAACAAAAATTATGGGGGAAAAAGAAAAGGGGATCGAATCAAATAAGTTTTGCATATTAACAGAAGGATCTGTGATTCTCCGGCCAAAAGGCGTAATTTATGTATCATGCAAAAGAGGGCCAATGTGATACAATGGCAAGCCACTCTTTGAGTTTTGCTTTGCAAGAGTAAAATTTAAGGATGTAGCACTGTTACTTACTTTCTTAGAATAAAATTATTCATCGAAGCTTATATTGATCTTACGTTATTAAAATTTTACCGTCATCCATCAACAGGTTAAAAGGTGAATGAAAGAATAAGTAATTCTGTGAGATTTGAATACAAGTCAGTTCAAACGGCAGAAATGAAATCTAGCAGATACAAACACATACCAACAACAGGAAAAGAAATCTGACCTAGCATACGAATGATACAGCATATTATTTTTGTACTCTGAGCACCTTTTATAAGTTAAAAAATAGGGAACTTTAACGAAAAGCTCCCGGTACTGTTCACTTTAACGAAAAACCACATTTTTACACTAAAAAGTCAATCCTGCTACTATTCACTTTACCCTTTATTTTGTCCTTATCATTAAAACTCAAAGTTTTCAAGCCCTTTTCATTAGTTTTCCTTAAAAAATAACTGTATTAACATGGGAACATCATGCTTACCATTATTGCCTTCTGCAAAATCATCATTTAAACTTAGCTCGGACATATCAAGTAGCAGTGGCTCATCTACTTCCTGACATTTAGACATTATGGGTGAGCAGTCATCCAACACACTAAAAGAACATGATATCTCGCTATCTCAAATATTAACAAGCAATAACCTTAAACACGGCCGCACGACAGGGAGCACGGACAGTAGATATATGCATAAATTCAGCAAAAGTCTTCCAAGTCAAGTGATTTAAAACCCGCAACATCTGGTCATAACTACCTACTGCTAGAAACTGGCCACACGGAGACCATGAAACACTTTTTACACCCAAAGCACTTTCGTATGCTTGATACTTATACAGACACCGCCCATCTGGGGAGTATATCAGAACCTGCATCAAACCGCACCATAAGATGTTTCAAACTAAAACATTATATAGCTAATACAAATCTTTTTGCCATAACAAAGAAAAAAAACTGAAGGTCTCACTTTATATTCGACAGGCGAATCCCATATCACTATTGCACTGTCATCTGGTGACCATTCAGTATCAGCCAAGTCCAAAGTGTCCACAGCAAATACACCCATTATTTCCCATGTATGACAGGACAGAAGATTAATATAGTCCTTGCAATCACGCCTTGTGCAAATTGCAGCAAATTGCCCATCTTTGGTGAACGAAACTCCCTTGGAAGGATGCTTTGGCCATTGCACATGTACACATGCTGTGTTTAACAGTGACCAAACTGTTAACCGCAGTTGGAAGTCTGATGTGGTAAGTATGTGACGGCTATCTGGGCTCCACCTAGCATAGGCAATACCGGCAGGACCTTCATCTATCTTACATGTCCATTCAGGTTGGGCCAGCGACCATGCTTGTATCATTGGTCTTTTATATAGACCACAAAGAATGTATCCAGAATCAAGCGCCCATTCGATGTAGCTTATCTTATCCAAACATGAGAACAACTGCACAACCTGCATTAGAAATGACATTTAATTATATATCAGACAACTAACCTTCAAGATATATGAAATGGAGTTCAGCAATTCAAATTTTAAGTCAGACATAAGATGTTGCACAATGGCGCTGAATGTGAAGCATGCAGAAACCTGTTTAAACCATTGTTCGCTACAGCTTATGTTCAAACGCTTGAGGGTATATTTCTGCCTCCAAAAAGTCCAGAACCTTGTAACTGCTCATGAACCCTACCGTACAATTTTGTACACGGTAAAAGAGTGATCAGAACTGAGCATTATTCTATGGATTAGTTCACCTCTAACTAGGGTTGAATCCTTCGGTCTGTATAAACTCTCTAGGTGTAAGAAACACTGAAATCATTTTCCTCAAATTTTCCGATTTACTTTTTAAGAACCTCAACGGAAACATGCCGCATGAACTCACTCAAGTTTTGAGGTTCTCTCCCAAGGACAGTCAAAACACAAGGATACATAGAGGTCCAAAATTAGCTTTGAATCGCTTGGCGAAAAACTCATACTGCAACTACTGTGATCAGATCATCGGCATTAAACTAAGTTTCCATTAAAATGAAGAAACAGAATTAAGATTTTTTTACCAATTTCTCAGCAACCAAACAAATTACAGCATACTGAAGCAACAACACTACATCTTGTTTGTCAACAGCTAAATGCAACGGCTGAGATCTACAGAAACTTAACCACGTACGTGCCAAACCCAATCGGCCCAGCTCAATTGTGCAGCATATGATTGCTTTTGAAAATGCAGAGAGATAAGTGATAAATGAACGAATTAGGACATTTGGACCATCATTTTCCTGGCATTTTCTCGGTAACCAAACAGAGCATGAAATAAATTTATTAAATTACAGAAAAGAAGCAAATTCGATAGCAGCATACCTTAAAGGAAAGAGTGTCGCGAATGACGAGGCGGTAGTCGACGGCGACGGCAATGTAGCAAGCATTAGGAGAGAAGCAACAAGGACCGGTCTGCTTGTAAGCCTCTGTGAACTCCATTCACATTCAGATCAAATTTCTGGACCACAGCATTCCCTGCTAGCTTATATTTCAAGTGTAGGTCCTCATATTAGCTGTGAAATTAAGTAATGCAGCGGTGGCGGTGACGGTGACTGTGACGGTGGGGGTGGTTACTGGTTGCTATTACCGTTGCTGTTGCAGTTGCTGCCTTGCTGGAGAGTGTTTGGCTGAGTGGATGAGATCTGCGGGGCTTTGTTTTGGAGTGAAATGTTGGAAGTTCGAATTCGTAATGGCAAAAGTCGATCGTGAAAATGTTGGGATTTTGGGTTTGAATTTCGAACGGACGATGAGGGAAGGGCCGGGGATTAAAGTCATTCGGCCCAAAGTGGTATTTTGATTATTTTTTGCGGGCTTTGGCGCTAGGACTTAATTCGTCAAATCTGATCTCTACAAATAACCGATCTAAATGGTTTGGTTTTAAGCATAAAATTTCTGATATTTTATGATTATGGGTAATCATTAGGTAAATTTTTCAGTTTCGGGTTCAATTATGGTTACTGAGGTATCCAACCCAAAACCGAACTATTTTATGAAAAGTGGTGGTTAATAATCATGCATTGTTAAATATGAATTTAAGTATTTACTTTTATATCATTAATAATACGAATTATATGTTTATAATTTACAGGAGTGTAAATGTTTTTTTAGTAATATAAATGTTTAATATTACTTATTAGATACATTGTATCAATTGTATTAATAATAGCAATTTATTTAATATCATTTATTTAATATTTTTCATTTAGTTAATAATATAAATAAATATATAGATATCATAATGGGGAAAACTTTCTCTGATTAAAAATCTGTCACCCGACGGGTTTGGTTATGGGAAAAATACAGGTTTGGGTCCGGGTTCAGGAAAAATAAACGAGTTCAGGTATGGAGAAGGCACATCCGAACCAAATTCGTCCCATTGTCATCCCTAGAAACAGGTATATCAAAGAAATTTTTGCGGAAATATCAATTGTATCAAAGAAATTTCAAACACTGCACCAAGATATGTGACAATTCGATGCTATCAGCAGAAGAAGGGGTGGTCCGGCGATTTTTCTTAAATATTTTGAGGGACAGAATGGAAAGTTCAAAATGAATTTTATTTTTCCAATAATTTTACAAAAATATTGCCGTGTCAAAAAAATTTAAAACACAAACAAATGTGGTAATCCGTATCTCCGATGCTAGCGTAAGAGGAAGGAAGGGGTGATCCAGCGGTTTCTCTTAAATATTTTGAGGGGCAGAATGGGGAGTTCAAAATTATAATTTGGGTACGAAGAGCATAAACAAAGGGTGCAAATAGAATCGACCAAAAAAAAATAATAAACCCATAACCGTCACCACCCGCAAAGGCGCAAACTTTAAAAAGAAGAAAAACCCTAAACCCCTCCAAAGGCGCCTCTGAGAGGGTGAGTCAGCGTCCCTAAACCCAAAACCCTGAAGCCTCCGGAGCCGTCCGACTCTTCCGCAGAGAACTCCATTGTTTGAGTATATCTATCAGCTTCTAGAGAGAGAAAGAGAGGAGAGAGAGAGACATGGCGACCTCGATTGCCGCTCAGCTAGAAGCCATAAAATCCGTGATACAAGCCGATACGGAGCCGTCGGGGTCGAGCAAGAGGCCGTTCACCCGCCCTTCCATTCTCTTCGACGCCAAAGAGGCCGCCGATATCGATGTCCACACCATTTTCTCCATAGCACTCCAAGGTCTCTATTCTTTTTTTCCGTCTGTTTCTCGAGAAAATTTAGAGGGAAAATTGCTGGTGTTTGCTATCGAAGTGAGCTAGCAATGCCTATAAATTGGCCTGTTAGTGTGCGTTTTGGATTCAACTTTTGAAGGAGTCAATGCAAGCAACTTAATTTAGAGTTCAGTTTCTATTTTTTTTTTCTGATAAAT
The DNA here is from genome assembly GCA_963580275.1 of Crataegus laevigata. NCBI lineage: Eukaryota > Viridiplantae > Streptophyta > Magnoliopsida > Rosales > Rosaceae > Crataegus > Crataegus laevigata. Next base: position 4,998,942 of record OY756951.1, on the reverse strand, counting down.
TAGTTGAAACTTGAATATATGTTTCTCTATTTTCAGGTCTGGAGGTCCTTGTAAGCGTCGACGAGCGATTTAGAATCTATAAGAATGATTTGTTCAGCCAAAAAAGCAAAGATTTGGATAGAGAGTTGATGGGCATTGATGATAATAATCGGATTAATGCTTCGATTAGCTCATACTTACGGTTACTCTCAGGATACTTTGAACTGTCATCATCAATCAAGACACTTGAGTACTTGATACGAAGATACAAGTATGTGTTCATTTCAATTGTTTTTATTTTCTTTTTCATAATTTATGGGTCATTTCATCACATTTTGTATCTGGGAATTTCAGGATTCATGTCTACAATTTTGAGGAATTAATTTTGTGTGGTTTGCCATACCATGACACCCACATTTTTGTACGAATAGTTCAGTTGATTAACTTGAGGTTAGTCAGTGATAATTCTTGTACATTGTCATTTGCTGAAGTTAACTGAATTGACTTGATATGTCATTGTGGTTCAGAAATAGTAAATGGAAATTTCTGGACGGCGTAAACGTTTCTGGTGCACCACTGCCTAGAAATGTTATTCTCCAGCAATGTATTCGTGATAAGGGGGTTTTGGAGATTTTATGCAACTATGTAAGTTCTTGCAACTGTAATTGGTTGTTTGATTACTTTATTGTCATGGTTCTGTTTATAAAAGAAAAGTTCTTTTTGATGACTTTTTTTTTTTCTTTCTCTGCAGGCATCCTTGTCAAAGAAGTATCGGCCTTCAAGGACCGTGATAAAATTTTGCATGGCAGTTGTCATTGAGGTTTTGGGTTCTGCTACATCTGTTGACAGTGATGTTGTGCAGAGAATCCTACCACTTGTTGTTTCTGGACTTGAGGCAGGCACAAAAGGACATCCAGAAAACAAGGTGAGGCTCCATGGATTGTCATTTTGGACATTTTAGCATCTCCTGAAAGTATTATGCAAACTGTACCCAAAAAAAGTAGAAGTTATAGGATGCTTTCTAGACACATACAAGGAATAGGAAAGCAGAAAATATTGAATGATGGGATGAACTTTGATTACTTTGCCACATTAATAACTTCCTGTCTTCTTGCTATGGGGTACCTCTGTGATTTTTGTTTTCTTTTTCATGAAGTTTAAATTATATATTCTTTTTGTAGGCTGGAGCCATGATGATTGTTGGTTTGCTAGCGAGTAAAGTTACATTATCTCCCAAACTTGTGAAGAGTTTGATTAGGTCAATTGCTGAAATTGCTCGAGAAGAGACGAAAGAGTCGGCTGATTTTCAGCTGCTTCGCTTATCACTTATGACTTTGATCAACCTTGTTCAGGTACTGCTTTGTTCTTATATGCAGTAGGTTGCAGCATTATTCCTGAATTTTGCCGTGTCATTTCTCCTTGAATACTGTCTGATGTCCTTACAATAGATCATCTTTTTAGCTGGGTTTTGGTCAGTGTCCCTTAATCCAGTGGTCTTTTTATAACCCTATCTTCTCATTGTTTTAAAGAAAAAATATATTCCTTCATTTAAGAGCGTTTTATAAGAGTTACTGAATTTCATGATTTAGTAATATAGTTTTCTGCCTGTATGTATACATTTTCTTAACTTTCTTTTACTTATAAGTTTCCATGAATTTTTTCAGTTGCAAGCTGTGGATATGTTTCCAATCAAGACTTTGGAGATTTTTATGGACATTAGGTAGTTCTTGATTCCACTAATTTTCCGAATAGTTCCATATCTTTTGTGTGTTTGCAATTAATTTCATATTCCCTAAGGTTATTTTCTACTTACGTTTGAAGGGATATTGCTGGAATACTTTTGGGACTGTTTGACGAGTTCAATATTGATAGATTCATTCTGCTGCTTTTGGATTCTCTGGTTGATTACAGGTGAGAATCCAATTTTGGTATTCAGTTATTCTTGTAGACATCTCTATTCTCCTTCCTGTTTCATTTAACTAATGATCATTTATTTGCAGTTCTTCTAATGAATCATGCCAGCTTGCTTTGATCTCAGTATTAGAGACAATTCCTTCTAAGAGTTTTGTTGAACATGTAGTTGCTAAGGTCTTATCATCCTGCTTGCAAAATTCACAGAAAATAAAAAATTCAACACCATCAGTATCAGGTATTTTTGTTTTGAGTTTTCAATTCTTATTTTGGTATGCAACTATGCATGTTATATCATTACATATGTGGGCATTCTTGTTTTGTCTTCTCAAATGCACACATTCTTATGACTGCACTGGTTGCCTTCTAGGAAGCTGGGCGAAGAAAATCTTAATTGTTCTTAGTAAGAAATATCCATCTGAACTACAGGGAGCGGTTCATAAATTTCTTGATGTATGTTTCCTACTCCTCTGTGTGTGTGTGTGTGTGTGTACCCATGCATGCTTTCTTCGTTCATGTTCAGGGTATTCTGATTGACTTCTTGAACAGGAAAAGAATGTGAAATCTAAGAAAGGGGGCTCAGTATATGAAACTTTGGGTAAAATATTGGATGGTAATTTGGACACGTCACTAACTTTCTCGGAATCAAAAATTTGGTTTGGGTTGCATCATCCAAAGGTATTCTTGGTTATCATCTCATTTCTATTTCTACGTATGAGTGCATATGCTGTCAATAAGTTATGGAAGCAATGTCCTGATGTAAGCTTGTTTATTGTGTGTTTTTGTATTTTGGCCTAGGCTGATGTTCGTCGTCATATACTGTCTGCATTGGGCACATCAGGCGTTCTGGAAACCAAGGCTACTAATCCACAGGTAGCTTTGTGGTTGCAAAATCTAAAGAAAATATTGTTCAATTTTACTATTGCTGCATCAACCAAGTTGCAAATGTATCCAGATTTAAAGATTTGTTTGTTTTTCTTGGGGAGATGCTATTATATAAATCTGGTTGGATTTGCTTTCTAATATTTCCTTTCCGGTTTTAACTGTTGATATAACCAAAGTGTTCAACACTTAAAACTGGAAGTGTTTGCGAGCAAAAAGAGAGGGAAAAGGGGTGTTGGATAGGCTTGCCATGCATAAGCATTCTGTTACATTCAGTGTCAAATTGTCCTTCTTAGTTCATGATTTTATTTTCCTGTGTACCAGAGTTTTGTAACCATCCAAGATGCCATATTGCGGCAGCTTTATGATGATGATCTTACTGTCGTGCGGGCGGCTCTGTCCTTAGACAGATTGTCCACTATTGTAAATTCTTCCGATCTTGTTGAAGCACTGGATAATGTTCTTAAAAGATGTTTTGGTATTCTGATGTCATGTGAGTAATTATTTGTTGGATGCTTTCGCTCCATATTTTATTCTCTCGTGTTGAGTTTCCCATACTCTGGCATGCAAATATCTCATTTTCAGTCTATTTTCTTGCAGGTTCTTTGGAGAATACCAGTCTAGCATGTGATGTTGCTGTTTTATGCCTGAATAATGCTAGTTCAGATATCCATGATAATGTTGACCGTTGCAATACACTTGCTGCCATGATATTTCCTGTACTCCTTGCTCTGCCTAAGGTTCTTTCCTTTTTGTTTAAGACATCAAATTTAATCATTCTCCATTTCTCCCATTCTTGCACCACCAAGTTGAACTTTTGTTAAAAGAGATATATTTCACTGAGTACAGACACAGAAGTTAAATTTGAAAGCTTTGGAAATAGCTAAGGAGGTAAAATGGCCACTTTTTGGGAATCTTGCTGGCGTTTCAAGTACAGCATTGGTAAGTCATCTCGTTGTTAGCTCCACCATGCTTGCTGTCTTCAATTCTCTTCTTCATTTTACAATGAGTTGGGTAAAATGTTAAATAAGCTTTTAGAAAGCTGTGTGCTGTGTATGGAGTGTGGTCTCTATTTCTATTTTGACTACCTTTTTTTTTTTTTTTTTTGAGTTATGCATGGTTATTGATAGTGGTAAGTGTAATTCATGTGACATGAGTAACTCTGAAATTGTAAATTTGTATATAGGCATCACAGCCAGGAAGGCTGTCCTCAATTAACATGGACACCAGTATCGGTCTGGCCAGCAGGTTCTTGTTGCACCCTGAAGAATTTATGCCATGGCTTATTAATAGTGCTAATGCCTTTGAGTCGTCAAGGACACTTTTTTTCTTGGTGATGTTGCAGACACTTCTCATTCAGAAGAACAGTATGTTCTCTTTTTCCATTCCAGATCAGGAATCAATCAATCAATTTCTCTCTTGTGGTGGACTTTTGAACCCTTTGTCTGTGTTTTCATTTGTAAATCTATATGTTGCCTATTGAATTCTGAATGATTTCTCCCTACTTTTTGTACTTCTTTTTGTTTTTAGCATAATTGCTGGTTTGTGCTTCTTCTGTATCAATGTGTGTCTTTTGTTCTTGTCTTCCTCTCTCCTTTCTGTTTTGGCACTTCAGATACTGATTCTAATTTTTTTCTTTTATGCGTCAGAATCTGCTGAAACTTTGGCCTTTTTCGAAATTGGGTTTCCTGCACTAAAGACTGAATGGGGAAGCATTTGAGTCTGTGGGTGACAGCTCTATAGAAGAGGTATGAGAAAAATTCTGGAGCTAGCCTGAAATTCCAACTTCCAGATCTTACATTCATACTGATGATCTTTGTTGTTTCATGTTTTTGTAGTTCGATACGGAGATGCTAAATTGGGATTGCAGAAAGTTCCTTGATAAGCTTGATTCCAATTTGAAATCACTAAACACAAATATTCTCATATGCTTAGTTTGGAATTTAATGAAGGCATTTTTGTCTGTGATGCCTGCAAATGTCTCCATGGTTCGTGATTCCTTATTTGGACTGTTTCTTGAGACTAGTAGTCTAGTACGTTAAGTGGTCATGGATCCCTCTTGTAGAAAAATGGACATGGGTATCGTATCTGTATTTATTTGTGTTGTTGCCTCTACTAAATGTGATAAATGCTTTTTAATTATTGCAGGATGATGATAAGAAGTGGCTTAGCTGGCTTAGGGACTTGTTTGTCTTTTTCTCAGTTTCTAAATTTAAGAAAGTTTTCAAAGAACACCTTCTTTACCTTGTCACGCAGTGCAAGGTCTCCGCTGTTTGCTTCTTGCCCAAGTTTTTCACAGAAGAAGGTGCACTGCTCCCTTTCGATATATCTTCTGTGACTTTTTTTTTGCTTTCCTTCTTTTGGAACTTTTGATTCTTTGGCATTGTCATTACTCTGTATTTTTTTTCTTCTGAAAGATCATCTTGAATTGACATGTTGTCTGATTCATTTTACAGATGTTCCACTTGCAGTCCAAGTTGAAAGTCTTAATTGTTTTGCATATCTCTGTCGTCAACCAGAAGTTAGATTGCCAATCCAACTTCTTGCGGAATTTCCATCTGTTCTTGTTCCATTGGCTAGTTATAATCAGGTAACCTCGGTTGTCTTGTCTCTTTTGTGATTGTATTTTTCCTTGGCTGACTAGTCAAATTATGTGCAGTAAAACGTTTAATTTGGTACCTATTTCTTTTTCTGTCAAGTGTGTTAATTATGTTCTTTGTTTTAGTTATGCTAAAAGCACAGGCAGTTAACTTGGTTTGCTGAGATTTATTCTTGGTTTGTGCCCTTCTTGCAGGATATAAGAAATGCGGCTATGAGCTGTATTGAGGGGTTACTCACACTTTGGGCTCATGTTGACACTTTGAGCAAGAAAAATGGTATTACTTAGAATAAATACTTTCTACCCTTTCCCATTTTGTTTTGACAACTGCCTAATCTGAGCTTGTAAAATGCCAGGAAACCATGCAACTTGGATTCATTTTCTTGGTAAGCTTTTGGACTTAGTGGTTCAGCGAAAAAGACTCATCTTATCAGACAAAAACTTTCTTCCTTCCCTTTTGGCCTCTTTGCTCAGCCCATCCTACGAGAGCTTCATGGCACCAAAGAATATTGAGCTAAGGTGATATAGTGTTGTTATATTTGCCTTTGTTTAACTACATTGCTCATCATCATTATCTCATCTTACATATTCATCTACAATGAGCCTTGCTTTGTTGCTTCTAACTTGGATATTGAAGACATTTGACTTCAAATAATTTCTTCCATGTTTGAATTTCTTATGGAAAAAGTTCGCTTTGTTATCTTGGTGCTGTGGTTAATATAGTCTAAAGTTCATTTGCGAGCATGATAATAATGCATTTGATTGTTAAGTTGATCCTTGTAGGGTTGATCAATCTACAAGAGAGAAGATTCTTGCTTTCATTTTAAATTCTTCCCTGAAACTGCCTGATTATGCAAAGGTTTGTTTATAGTTATAATTACTCGTGTTTCAAATCAGATGCATAGGATATAATAAAGTCAATTGTTTCTGGCAGCTTTCAATTTTATCTTTGCTTAAGGGAATGGGCAAAGCCATTTTGCACGATAGCGAGATGATGTCATTTTTATCACTGCTTTTGGAAAGACGCAGTCAAGATCATGTCTCCGGCCATAGTTTGTCAAAAATTGAAGTTCAGATACTATGCCGTCTACTGGAGGTAAGTCAACAATGTTCTCAAAGCTTTGTTTGACTTTATGCATACATGCTTCATCTTATTTATACTCTGTAATGAGAAATTTGGCTTCTGCCTGTTCTAGAGCTGTGCTATGCCTTCTCCACCAGATAATCACGTTTTAGAGGATCATTTGTTGGAGGCTTTGAAGGTGAGAAGCTATCAACTAGATTGTTGTGCATCCTGGTCTTCAATGTTAAATCCATTAACCTTACGTGTATTGACATTACTTTTTGCTATTCTAGTTGGATGATTTGTCTTCAGAAGACCCTGCTGTTATACAGCCTTGTATAACTGTTCTGCAGAAACTTAACAGTCAAATATACAGTGGGCTAGAAACAGAAATACAGGTTAACTTTTATCTGTTTTTTAGAATTATTCATGTATGTTGCTTGGGCAGTATCAATGAGCTCTTTTGGTAATAAGTTAATGTGTTTAGTTATATCCAGAAGTATGAATTTGAAGTAAAGATATAGCACTTAGGACACTAATAAGGGTTAATTACAAACATGTGGCACCTATATTAGTTCTCTCGTCGATATTTCCTGAATTCCCTGCTCTCCAGATGTAGTCAATGAACATGGACATCCTGTGAATTGTTATACTGTTCTTATTTGTCATATCATTGAAGCGTAGAGATTTGTTCATAAATTGGAGATAGCAAATACAGATAGGCTAAATTTGTCATCATTTTCCTGTATTGTGCAGGAGCTTCTATTTCGAAGACTTGTTTCTTTATTTCGGAATGCTAATGGTGATATAAAAAACGAAACTAGAGCGGCGCTGCTGCGGTTAAATGTTTGTTCTTCTCTCTCCCTGTCTCTATCTCTTTTTTCTCTTTCTTTTTTGTGTTCATTTTGTGCTATTTGGTTTTGCTTTGCTTCATATGTTGTCAGACTAGCTATTTTTGACTGCATATGTGATGCTAGAGATAACTACAACAACAACAAAGCCTTTTCGCACTAAGTGGGGTTGGCTATATGAATCCTAGAACGCCATTGCGCTCGGTCCTGTGTCATGTCGTCCGTTAAATTCAAATACTCTAAGTCCTTTCTTAGAGTCTCTTCCAAAGTCTTCCTAGGTCTTCCTCTACCCCTTCGGCCCTGAACCTCTGTCCCGTAGTTGCATCTTCTAACCGGAGCGTCAGTAGGCCTTCGTTGTACATGTCCAAACCACTGTAACCGATTTTCTCTCATCTTTCCTTCAATTTCGGCTACTCCTACTTTACCTCAGATATCCTCATTCCTAATCTTATCCTTTCTTGTGTGCCCGCCCACACATCCAACGAAGCATTCTCATCTCCGCTACACCCATTTTATGCTAGAGATAACTAATATGTTTTTTTTAACATTTATCAATCATCAAGTATGTGATTGAGATTGAGTACTTTCTCTTGGAGTTGATTTATGTTTTTTCATTGAACCATTGTGCACACAACTCATTTGCATACATTTGGATGTATCAGATTACTTGCTCTACTATCATTCAGACACTTGATTACATAGTACAAGACAGAAGTTATGGTACTGGTTCAGTGCACGGAAAGAAGAAAATGAAATTAGTTGGTCATCCGAAGTCAAGCCAATTCCATCATTTGACATGCCATGGAGAAAATGCGCGCTCTCTCCTTGGCTCTCTCCTTGATGTTTTGCTATTTAAGAAAGACATAAAGAACAGGTTTGTACTTATACTACCACTGTTATAAATAAAAACTAGAAAGCAAGGCTTTGATACCTTTTTAGACTTATTGCTTTCAATTTGTTTGTTGCAGGGATTCTCTTTTGGGGTCACTATTTAAACTTCTTTCCAAAACATTTTCCAATGAGTGGGTACACGGTGTTCTTGACCAGGATGAAAATTTTATTCAAGTCCCTTCTAGCAAATGTGACTCCTTGAGCACAATAAGTTCCATACAACAGACATTGCTGATAATCCTAGAAGATATTTGTTCGTCTCGAACACATTCAGTGTTACTGGGGGTATGCTACGATATTTGGAATTTGAATATGTTATTTGGAAATGCTGACAGTACCATAATTTTACAATGTTTTGTAGTCTGCGTTTCTTTATTTTAGTATTCTTTAATTTGTGGCAGGATGACATATTAAATGAGATTGATGTCAAAATGTTGGTTGAGTGTGCCCATTCAGCGAAAGATGGAGTTACTCGTAACCATGTATTTTCACTAATTTCCTCTGTCACAAAGATTATTCCGGAAAAAGTTTTGGAGAATATACTGGATATTTTTACTGTTATTGGTGAAGCAGCAGTCACACAGGTTTGTTGATATACTTTACTGCTTTTAACTAGCTAATATTGTGCCTTTGTGCCTTGCACTTTCAACTTCTGGCTTGAGTTCTGCTCTCTCAATGTATAAAATAGTCATGGTTATTACGTTATTGTGTAGATTGACAGCCATTCACAGCGTGTGTTTGAGGATCTTATATCCACAGTTGTTCCATGCTGGTTATCTGGGACAGGCAACAATGACAAATTGCTCCAGGTAATATTTTTTACTGTTTTCAATGGTGAAGCAATCAACTTGCAATGGGGTTAATGTTCGTAACCAAGTTGTGATTTCATTTGCCCTTCAGATTTTTATCAATGTATTGCCTGAAGTTGCTGAGCATAGAAGGCTATCAATCCTTGTATACCTACTGAGGTACTGTTATTTAAACACTAACAAAAATTTTCTTATTTTCTCTTCTTTAGGTACTGCTTATGTTGTATGTCCATATGCAGGACCTTGGGAGAGGCAAATAGTTTGGCTTCATTACTTGTCCTTCTCTTCCGTTCATTGGTTACACGAAAAGGATTATCTTGCTTTGAGAACACACATACTTCAGATAGCTCCACAGCCTCATTACAGAGAGAATGGGAATATTCTCTGGGTCTCCAAATATGTGAGCAATATTCGTGCATGATATGGCTTCCCCCTTTGGTTTTGATGCTTAAACAAATAGGAGCTGGTATTCAGTTGCAAGAGCTGTTTATTGAATTATTAATTGCTATGCGATTCACCTTAAACAAATTGCAAGATCCAGAGTTTGCATTCAAGCTTGCATCAGGGGAAGATCCAGAAAAGATTCAGGTACCAATTTTGCACAAATGAGTTAAATATAACAAGAATGCTAGTTTAAATGGGCTAATTAATAATGATGAGTTCTGATATATTAATCAACAAATGTCTACCTTATCATTATTAATATTTTTCCCTTAGAAAAGTTGATATATTGTTAAGGGTGAGTGACTGTTTCTGCTGAAATATCCAGGCTACGCTGGAGGAACTCATGGAGCAGGTTGTCTCTATCCAGCAACTTGTCGATGCAACAAGGAAGAAAAAGAGTATCAATGTTTCTATTAGAAAAGAGCTGAAGGAGTGCATGCATACTGTATTAAGGACGATTACAGTGGTCATGATCCCCCAGACACACTTCAGTGGTATCACTAAGTTGCTTGGCCATAGAGATAGAAATGTAGCAAAGAAGGTACTTATTGGATTCTACTTCTAGGACTTATAGATGTCTATATGCATGCATACATATTACTACATATATGTGTCTCTATATTTATATGAAAAGATGAGTAGGATTTGGAGGCTGCTTAGTATAGTGATACATCATTGACAACTGAGTTAAAACTGCAATTTGTGTGATTGTACATTTTAGGCACTTGTTTCTGCTTTTACTGTGGGTTGACAAAATTGGAAATCTTGTAAAAAAATGATTCGGCCTGAAAGTGTAAACAGTAAGACTTCATCATAGTTCAATAACAGGATACTTTATAACAGTTTTTGTCGCAAGAAAACCTTGAAACAACATGCACAAAAGGAGATATTCTGATACTACTGATGAAATTCCCTGTTCTGAGCTGCCAGTGTAATCATATCATGATATAGATTAGCAGTCGGATAGTGGTTATTGGTCTATTAATATAGTCTTTGCTAACATGTGCCTTGTAATAACAATTTGAATTATGATAGGTATTTTTTTTTTCACATTAAGTTCAATTTTTGGCAGGCACTTGGACTCTTGTGTGAAACAGTTAGGGAGCATGACATGGTCCGACCAAAGCAAAAACATAAATCCATTTCCAGTGATCGGTGGCAGCATCTAGATGAGAATTCTCTTGAATCATTTCGCAGTTTGTGTTTGAAAATTGTTCAGTTAGTTGATAATTCATCAGATGATAAGGAAGTCTCCTTGAAGGTGGCAGCGGCTTTGGCTCTAGAAGTTCTGGCCCATAGGTTTTCTTCTAATCATTCCATCTTCAATGAGTGTCTACCATATGTTACAAAAAATATCAGTATGCACAACTTGGCAGTGTCCTCTAGCTGCCTTCAGGCAACTGGTGCTTTGATTAATGTGCTCGGCCCCAGGGCACTCTCTGAGCTTCCTCACATAATGGAAAATTTGATTAGGATTTCTCGCAAAATATTTTTATCTTCAGATATGAAAACCATATCTGGTGTGGATGGCACGGATATTGCATTACAGATACCAAAGGAATCTCTTATTTTATCAATTCTAGTCACTTTGGAGGCTGTTGTGGTTAAGCTAGGAGGTTTCTTGAACCCATATCTTGAAGAAATTACAAGAATTATAGTGCTTGATCTTGATTATGCATCAGGGTCTGATCTGAAGCTGAAAATGAAAGCTGACTCAGTACGAAGGCTCATCACTGAGAATATCCCTGTAAGCATCTTAATATTTTTACCGTCAATTAATTATTTTTCTTCATTGCTTATAGTAAAAAGGTTTTCCCTTTGTTGTGTCATCTCACTTTATATCAATTCGGGTTCTGTTACCCAGGTTCGACTTGTCGTACCGCCTTTGCTGAAAATATACTCTAGTACGGTTGAGTCTGGTGATTCGAGCTTAGCAATTTATTTTGGAATGCTGGAAAACTTGATTGGGAGAATGGATAGATCATCTGTTAGTGGTTACCATGCTAAGATCTTTGAGCTCTGCTTGCTTGCTCTTGATCTGCGTCGCCAACATCCTGCATCTGTTCAGAAAATTGATGATGTAGAGAAGATTGTGTTCAATGCAATGATTGCTCTCACTATGAAACTCACTGAGAGCTTGTTCAAGCCTCTTTTCATTAGGAGTATTGATTGGGCAGAGTCAGACGTGGAAGATATTGCATGTACAGGAAATATATCTAGGGCTATATCTTTCTATGGTCTGGTAAATAAACTTGCTGAGAACCATCGGTGAGTCAGTTCTTCCTGTTTGTGCTTACAATAGCCAGAAGTTACTTATATTTGTTGTAGTGATTTGATTGCTCTTCTGTGTATGTCTGTGTCTATCTGTGGTGCCAATATGTGAATTTGGTTTATAATTAGGGCCCTGGATTTCAGAGATTGAATATATGATGAATGACTGTGACGAGGAATAGTTATTTTCTCCACATTGCATTTTGTGCATTCTTGTTGGTAAAAATTGGTATTAATTGGATTCAGCTGGTCTACGATGATTTAACTTTCTGCATCTTAGGATTGATCATTGCATCACCTTTTTAAAGTCTTATTTTGTTTGATTTCCTTATTATTTAGGGGGCTGATAATTCAAGTGAACTCATGCTTTATTTTATGTTAAATCTCTTTTAAACTGCAGATCTCTTTTTGTTCCTTACTTCAAATACTTGGTGGAGGGTTGTGTGCGTTACCTTACTGTTTCTGGAGATGCAAATACTTCTGGTTCAACACGAAAAAAGAAGGCTAAGATTCAGGAAGGGAAGGACAACAGTATGTTGCTTGGAAATTGGCAACTCAGGGCTTTGGTGTTATCATCTTTACACAAGTGTTTTCTTTATGATACTGGAAGCCTGAAATTATTGGACTCTTCAAATTTTCAGGTCAGTCCATTTTTTGTTTTCCTGCAAATTTGGTACACAAGGATAAGTAATGTGTTTACTTTCCTTGTTTATATTGGATGTCATTGATCCCTAATTAATAGTCAGGACTCAGGAGAGATAAGAGAAGGGGAAAAGGGAATTTTTAATGGAGAGAACCTTCAATTAAAAAAAAAAATTCGAAAATTTCAACCATTTTTTCTTTTAATCTCTCCACTTGTATTCAGTTGGTTCTGATGTGAATAATAGCTTGACATCCTTTTGTTATTTTTCTCTGTCTCTCACAGCATTTTGTCATGTATTATGGCAAAACTCTTTAGAAAGTGATGCACACGTCTATAGGTTCCTTTTAGGATAGATGAAGAAAACAGAAACTTTTTATGTTTCTTCAGCGTGCTGTATGCTACTATGTTACTGTCTCACACACACTTTATAAATTTGTATGTGTTCTCAGTCTTCTACCAAGAATTTTCATTTGAGTTGTTGGAACCAACCTTTCCTTTAGGCTTGAGCCTCTTCTCGGCCTTGGAATGAATGATAGCGTCTTGAAGACACGCTGCCTTTTAGAATTTTGAAGTCTCATTATGTTCTGCCATCATTTCTGTTATTTACTAAAGCTGCTTGTATTTGCAGGTTCTTCTGAAACCCATTGTTTCACAGCTTGTCGCTGAACCACCATCATCTCTAGAAGAGCATCCAGACATACCATCCGTGGAGGAAGTTGATAATTTATTGGTTGTTTGTATTGGTCAAATGGCCGTGACTGCAGGAAGTGACCTTTTATGGAAGCCCTTGAATTATGAGGTGATTTTCCTTTTCATGATATTTTACGCTTATATACACAAATCTCTACTTCGATCTTGTCTTTGTCACCGTACACATGCATATGAAGTTGGACTTTACCTAGGTTTCTTAAAGTAGCCGAACACTTGCTTGTTCTAGTCTTTTCAATTCTCTCTTTTAGTTCAAAGATTAAGCATCTCTTCCTACACGTTTGTGTGTGTCCTTACGCTTTTATATTGTGAATCCAGGTGCTGATGCAGACACGCAGTGACAAGGTCCGGACCCGAATTTTGGGCCTGAGAATTGTAAAGTATTTATTGGAGCATCTGAGAGAAGAGTATCTGGTATTCCTGCCTGAGACCATTCCGATCTTGGGAGAATTGCTCGAGGATGTGGAGCTCCCTGTTAAATCTCTTGCACAGTCGATTCTCAAGGATATGGAGACCATGAGTGGTGAAAGCCTCAGAGAGTACCTGTGAATGCATTTCATACACTGACGTTGGCCAAGCTTTTTTGCATCCCAGTGGTCGTTTTGCTCTATTTACCAACGGCTACGCAGGATATCTCATCTTAGGAATGCGTTTGTGTAATCCGAGCGGAACTGTAAAAGTTTTGATCGTTTTAGTTCACAGAATGCTTCGGACAGCACCCGAATTATAGATGGTGGTGTTGTATGTATATAGGCGCAGCCCGCCGGTTGAGCCCTTGAATTTTTGTAGTTTTATTTGCATATAATTTTCAAAGTTAGTATTTGCTTCTTTGTAATTCCCTTGGCAACCGCTTTATCTAGTCTATCTTTATTACCATTTACTTTACACACTGCATAGCGTGATCTGCACAGGTACGACTCGTTTGTAAGTGCTTTTAAAAAGACTGAAAGCGTTTTTAGAAAAAATATTTTTGGGTTCTAAAAGCACTTGAAGTGTTTGAAAGAAGCAATTCAAGTGTTTTTTCAGGATTCACTTGTGTTTTTACCATGTCTTGCTCTAAAAAACATTTTAACTAAAAGCACTTGTAATTATTTTAATTGTACTTAGTTAGCAGACATTCATATGAATGTGTTTGTTTCAACTTTCTAGTTGAAACCAACCTTCTTTGAGTTGTATATTTGGTTGGGGGTTTAGTTTAGCAAGCATCAAAACTTTCGCTGGTTAGTTTCTGGCGTCTTAAATTTAAAGACGATGTCAAATTGTCATGGCCAGAGTTCAATTTTCTCACTGCTTTAACTAAGCAAACGCATAAGACGTCTTGAAAGCATCATTAGAATTTGAAAATATAATGAGCATGTGGTCGGCCCATTGGGCTTATTCGATGGAATCAGATACAGGCCTTCAACAATAACAACAACATAAGCCCTTTCTAATTGGAAGAAAAAAGTAAGAGAATAAAAATAAAAAATAAAAAGAAAAAAATGGAAAGGGATCATGGGGTTCGCCGGACTTCCACACCTACGCAGTCTCCGCCGTTAGTTTTTTTTTTTTACTACGAGCGCTCCTCCTTCCCTGTCTGTTTCTCATTCGCGCACTCCTCTGTAGGGTTTTGGACTCGCAAACTCTCAAGCATTGCCATCGACTGAACTCAAAACCTTTCAAATTTCAATCCAAGGTACCTGGACTTTTCCTTGTCTACTGATTTCCAAGCTGATTTGTGTTTGTTTTCTGTTTGGTTCCCGAGAAAATATTGATCCTGGAATTCTTGTTATTTGGGTCGATTAATTTGTTTAAGATGAACATCTGTGCGGTGTTGTTGTGCCCCGTATGTGTTTGAAGAAATGTTTCTGTGAATCCAACAGGGAGCTCGAGATGCTGCCGAGATGGAGCAGAGCTGTTACTCAGCTCTCGAGGCTGGGTACGCAGCAGTACCTGAATCTCAGAAACGAATTCTATGTTGTTTCGCGCCAAAGTTATGCCAGGGCTGCTGCTACTGCTGCGGTGGCTCCGGATACGGCTTTTACAGTGGAAAAACCTCTCCCTGCCGAGCCAGTAGTACGATTTGGAGCTACCCTTTTGGTTTTAGTAATCAAGCTTGCTAATTTAAGTAATTATTGGTTGTAATTTGAATTGGGTTTGATGGTTTTCTTGTTCATGGGCATAGATTATCCTGAAATTAAAACACTAATGTCAAACCTGTTTTATCGTGATCGTGTCTCTGTGGTTAGGTTTGCATATTTTGATTGTTTTAAGGTTTCTGGAGTCAGTTCATTGTTGAGACCTTGGGTAACTATGTTGGACAGGTAAATTTGGACAAACTGTTTTGGTCTAAGCCCTCCTCATTGGCTTTGGCCCCGGACTCCCCATTTAGAATTGATGAGCCACAATATGGGAGGTTTAGGCGTGCGATTCTTACGATGTTGCTGTTTTATAGCAAACAAAGCAAGTCTATTCGAGGGGCCAATGTTGTGTATAAGCGAATCGTTTCACAAGTTGATAAACCGGGCATCTATGAAGGTACTTTTTTCCTCTCAATTTAGTTTCTACTAGTCGTTTATGATAACAAGGGGTGGGGGAAATTTCACATGAGCATAAGGTTGAAGGGGGAATGGGCTATCTTTTGGGGAAGCATTTTTTTGTAGCCAAAAAAGGATGTATTGGGTTTTTCCGCATTTGTACAGTAACGCCTCTGCATCATTTAATGAAAAAGAATCAATCATTTTATCTTATTCATTTCTAAATTATTCTCACCTTCAGTGGGAGATCAGACTTTTTCTATATTTTACGCCCAGGAAACTGTCTATGTGGGTCAGGAAACTTTACTTGAAATAACAGCACTTACATAGCTCTGTGTAGGAACTAAACTGTTCTCCTAAATATGCAGTTTTCAATTTGGAGAAAACCTTTAAGACAACATTCTCTCTACTTGTACTTCATATGTGGCTTTGTTTACGCCGTTTGAAAGAAGAGGGAAAGGATGGTGTTGAATTCGGGCAATACATGTATGAGATTTACAATCATGATGTGGAACTTAGAGTATCTAAGGCTGGGGTATGTTCCCTTCTGTTAAACTTAAATATTCTGCTTTGAACTTAATATTGACAGTTCACTTGCTCTTTCATGAGTTTATTTCTAGATTAAATTGAGTTCGTCTGTCTTTGAAAAGAACTCAATAAGCTGTTGCTGATAACCTTTCTTTATGTTGTATGAGTCAACCACTTATGTTTGAACTACGATTGAGCCTGGGGTTGCTTACACTTTCCATGACTTCTAGAAATTCATCTCAGTTATGAAATTGGTCCGTCGACACCTGAGGCACATGATAATGTTATTTTTTTTATTTATCTCTCAGTATCTGCAGGTTCATTTTCAAGCACATGAATACCAAAAGTAGATGCTTTGTTTGGCCTGCTCAATTCTCAAATACATACATGTATAGACAGCTATATCCAATACTGTTTAACATCTTTGACGTTACACACTTGTGCTTCTATGCACATTTTCTAGTAACTTGGCCCAGTGAACATTCTTGGAGGCTAATAATATTTGAAAATTCAGCAGTAGGAGAGCATAGGATTTACCGTTAAGCATGCTGATTGATTAATTTACCCTTGAAATCTCAGGTCAACTTACTACTGTCTAGATGGATGAAGGATTTGGAGAAGATATTCTATGGAAATATTGTTGCCTATGATGTTGCCGTGCTTCCAGAGGCTAAGCTGGATGATCTGCAAAATGTGATATGGAGGTAAGTACATCATCAACCCTCCCGAGCCCCAACATAAAAATCATCAAACATTTAATCATGGGATACATATTAACCTTCTGCACTGATGTGCAGGAATGTCTTTTCCGACGATGGTTCATCACAACCAACTGGAGATGCATCACGAGCAGTCCAGGCATGCTCTCTTCCTCGACCCGCAAACTTTCAACAGCTTTTAGCGTTAACTAATAACTCTTTTATATGATGCATAGAGTTAAAATGAAAGTTTGTGTACATGCAGGCAATGGCAAGATATATTCGCCGGGAACTTTGTTGCCTGTCCTTAACAAGTATTCCTTGTTTGTTCTTTGTCTTTCCTGTTCCGCATTCGGTATTTCTGATGTTAATTTGTTTACCTTTAGATTGCACAAAAACTCTCATCTCTTGACGAGATATAACGTTGTAATTTGGATGTGCAGATAAAGAAGCTATGTTTTCTGGTAATTTCATGTTTACTCTGCTGAAGGGCGAGAAAACGAAACCGGAGGCCTCCAAATGAGAATCCATCTACTCACTTTCAAGTTTCTGTCGTTTGGAAGAAAAATTTTGCACTCCAATCATAGACATGTAAAAACGATCACAATAAAATATTTTGTAAAATTATCAAAAGTAACTTTATTTTTGTTTTTATTGTTATTTTTATATATTTTTTCTGGAAACTGCAATTCAATAATACAAAAGGAGAGGCTGTGGTGCGTTTGCTCTGGTTTTTCAAACACGTGTGAATCCCAATTTTTTTTCTCCTTTTCCAACTAGGATTACGTAGTTTTATTATTGTACGTGTTATAATATGAGCATATGGTAATGTTAAAAAGTCTCACTAAGGTATAATTTAAGCAAAGTAACACAATAGCGGTGTTCCAAGTATACCAAAAAACTTATAAACAACATAATTAAATTGCGAAATGTCACGAAACACATTTTCCTTTTGGCCACTATTATTGGTACTTCGAAAATTTAATTGTGTACTTCACATAAGAGTTTTTCTTTTAATATAAAAAATTTAGAAAGCACAATTAAAATTTAGAAATGTCATTAACAATTCTCTTGCTCTTTCTATAATTAATAGGGTAAAAGCGAATTACCTTCTAGCCTTATTAAAACATTGACCCGAAGGTCTGTTCTTTGGGTTGGGCTTCTATTCATATATCACACAGGCCTGTGGGCCTGATTCTTAATGGGCTTCGGCTCGTTCATATGGGCTTAGTCATATAAAGTGTCATAATCTACCCTGCGACCCAGAGGATGGGTCCCACTAGCCACTTTTCCCAGCATATCTGAGGATCTTTCTCCCGTTCACTTCGTATGCCATATGCGTTTACGTGCTCCATCTCAAGACACTTCCTTCAACTATTCAACCTCTGTAAAAACCCAACCTTCAAATCTTCTTGTTTCCTTCCCCTCCCTCCCTCTCCTCTTTCTCTCTCTACAGTTACTTCACTCGCACGCAACACTCTCCAAGTCGTCCTCTTGAAACCAAAGCCTAAGAGGTTACTGTTCCATTACGGTTTTCTCCTTCGCACACCAAGAAACACATTTTCCTTTTCTGTCAGATTTCGCTTTCCTCTTATATTCTGTCCCTCGATTTTTCACATATACCCACAAAACCTTCTTCGATCTTCTCCAATACCCATAATTTAATTTCCCCAAATTCATTCAAAGTCAGAGTCTTTCTCCACCGACCACCATGAACTTTTTGAAAATTTTCCTTCTTTTTTCCCTGCTTCCGGTTGCGTTTTCTCACGAGACCTTCGACTCCCGCCTCCTGCCGAGGCCGTTGATCCTCGAATACCCAGACATCGCCGAGACCCACTTCAATGATTTGGAGAATGAGCTCAGATTACACTGCGACGGCTGGAGATTTTCTGTGGAGGCAAACAATGTCAATCCCTGGAAAACAATCCCGGAGGAGTGTGCCGAGTATGTCAAGGATTACTTGACGGGTCGGGCTTACGGATTCGATCTCGAAAGGGTGTCTAAGGAGGCTGGGGTTTATGCCAAGAGTGTTGAATTGAATGGCGACGGGAAGGATGTGTGGATTTTCGACATTGATGACACTCTGCTCTCAAATCTTCCCTATTATGCTGACCATGGTTATGGGTATGACTCTTCAACTTCCCCTTTGAGAAATTTAAATTTTGTTTGGTTTATTAGATAGTGTAGCAAATTTTTATTTTCATTGTTGGAACTTGTTAATACTAGAAATTCAGTCGGACTCTTCAATTTAAACAAAAAAAAAATTAACGAAAAGTCCAAAAAAAACTTTGGTTTTAATGAAAAATGACAATTAAAAGTGTAGTGAATAGTACCAGGAAAAGATAAAAATATGGTTTTTTGTTAAAAGTTAGCAGTACTGGGAGTTTCGTTAAAACTTCCTTTAACAAATTGAATTATTTGAATGAGAATTCTTGTTACGAAAATTTGAATTGGGTGTTGTAGAAGGCGGTTTTGTAGCCGAGAATTCGAAAGTAAATTGGAATGTAGGAACTTGGAACACTGATAATATATTGAAATCTATCAACTAGAAAGGTTTAGGTTGTTAAAAAGGTTTAACCAGAGTCTCTTTTCTAAATTTCATTGAATTTAATCATGATCCGTTGGTTTGGGTTTTTTCGTTTTTTGATGACATATTTATGTGCTGATGTGGATAGTGCGTGTAATTTTGTAGCTTGGAGGTGTTTGATCCCGTGGAGTTTGATAAGTGGGTTGAGAAGGCCGTCGCACCTGCTATAAAGTCCAGCTTGAAACTGTATGAAGAGGTCTTGAGTTTGGGTTTTAAGGTTTTCTTGCTCACGGGGCGCACCGAAGGGAAAAGGAAGGTTACTGTTGAGAATCTGAACAATGCAGGATTCCGTGATTGGCATAAGCTTATTTTGAGGTGAGTACGAATGTCGCTTATGAACTGATATGGAACTGAATCGTTGTATTGCACTGCCTGACTAGCATAAGTACCCATATTTCTATTGCATTTGACTGTTTTAGCATGAGTAATCGTTGTAATTTTGTAGAAATATTAGGTTACCTGTCTTGTTGCTGTAACTTTGGATAGGAGTAGGACATGTGAAAATTAACAACAATGCAGGATCGTGACTGTTAAAAATGGAGGAGGATTCTCTCCTCTTTTTTTTCCCATACACTTCCATCCTCATCTATTTTGTGTGGTCACGGTTAGACGTGGCTTAACCGTAACCACACAAAACAGAGGAGGATGGAAGTGTATGGAAAAAAAGAAGGAGAGAATCCTCCTCCGTTAAAAATAGACAAACTTTATAGGCTTGTGGCATTAGCATGAATAATCGTTTTTCTTTTCGTCATTCTGGCTGCTCTCGGTGGAGTAGAATAGATGAAGTGTTCAATTTTTACCATGGTCTTTTTGTTATAAGGGTGAACTGACATTTTAGTCCCTGAATTATCACCTCAGTAAAAATTAGGTTGCTAAACTATTTTTCAAAAAAATTAGTCCTTAAATTATAAAAATCTGCCAATTAAATTTCTAATATTATATTCGAATCTACTATATTCAATTTTTCGTTAATTTAAGTCACGTTACTTGTATGTGATACACATTGAAGCGTAAATTAATAGTTTTTCATAAAGAAATAATGTATAAAGTTAACTTTGAAGGGCAAATTGGTAGTTTTACACAAGAAATAATGTAAGTTAACTTTGAAGGGTAAATTAGATGTTATATTCGCAACATATATGAAATGTAAAGGGTTATAGGCGAGAAAATGACGATAGTACATTCTAAACTCTGTCAAGTGACTTAGTTGAAGAAAAATTAGATAAGATAGCTTTGAATATAGTAGTAGGGATGAAATCAGCAATTTTTAATGAATTTAGGAACTTATTTTACCGAAAATAATAATTCAGAGACCTAATTTTCATTGAAGTGATAATTCAAGAACTAAATCGATACTTCACTCTTGTTATAATGTCGAATCGTCCTTCCATCCTTTTTCCATTATTGCAGTTACCTGGGGTGGGGTACCAATCATTCACTTTATTGCATAATTACTTACTTAGAAATAGAAATGATTGAAATGGAAGAATGTTGTTTCAATCAGATGAAAATATGATTTAGTGTTTAGTTTCGTTTGATAATTAGACCCAATCGCTTTGTTAGGGGTGGTTGGTGCACCGTTTTGATGAGTTCGTCCTGGTTTCCGGATAAATGTTTAGTTTCCTTTTTGTAAATCTGTAAGTATCATTGCATCATGTGTTTTTCACGTCATCCGATTGCTGGTATTCGTCAATTGAGTATACAAATTAATGACACTGTTATTTGATGATTATGTCTGAATAGAGAACGTAAACTCGAAGCTTTCGTTTTAAGACAATGTTCATTATATATGCTACCATAAAGCTTCTGACTTTAGGTCCTTGTACCAGCTTCATAATGGCCATTTAAAATTCTGAATCCTATGTTTTATGTACTGTGCAGATCCGCTGATGACCACGAGAAATTGGCGATAATTTACAAGTTCGAAAAGAGGAGCGAGATGGAAAAGGAGGGATATAGACTACTTGGGAATTCCGGAGACCAGTGGAGTGATTTACTCGGTACCTCAGTCACCCTCCGCTCGTTCAAGCTTCCGAATCCTATGTATTACATTCCGTGATAGGGCAGGCATCGTTCGTTTCAAAACTCGTACCGATGAATGCAAATCAAGCTGTCTTGGAATTGTTGTGCAGCTTGTACTGATTTAATTCATGATGCCATACACTAATAATACAGTGAATTGTTCATATCAAATTGAATCGTATATACAAAGAAAATTGTAATGTAGTTCCTTGGATGCTTGGAATTGTAAAGAGCTATTTTTATGAGTACTTGTCTCCTGAGTTGTATTATTAAGAAAACGCTTTTAAAATGATTGAAATTTTTTTTATATAAAATATTTATGGATATCAAAAGTATGTGTGCTTATTGCTGGATACACTTCAAGTGTTTTCATACGATTCACCTGCAGTTTTACTAAGCATTTGCTTCAAAAATATTTATGCTAAAAACCTTTTACTCATTTCAAAACTATTTTCAAACGAGTTCATTATTCATGTGTTTTGGTCCTCCACATCACATAGTACTAGAGGTCCGAGGAGCCATCGTGACGACAAATTCGTTCATCCGTTTTAATGCCTATTCGGACCCTCATAACAGCCGAAATAAAATGTGTACACGTAGTCATTAATCAACCTAATACGAATTTAGCCAACAGGACCGGATCATTTTTGTCAGAATTTTAAAGATACCTAAATAGTATTCGTTTATCGTACATCGTGCGATCAGTTTTTGTCAGGTATTATTTGTATTTAATTTTAAATAAAAAATTTAAAATAATTTATAACCGTACGATGTATAATAAATTAATATAATTTCTAAATCTCCAAAATTTTCACAAACAGAATTCGGCGAGCATTCGGATTCTAAATTCATCCCATTCTTAACTAATCAATCCAATCAATGGAGCACACGTGTCTGTAGAGTCTGACTTGTTCTTTGATGAAGCATCGTGTCTCACGTGGTGGGAGATCCTACGCGTTTGATTTTGATGAAGAAGCTGGGCCCCAAAAACACCACATAATTTGGTGATGGGGGCCACCGAACAACGCATCAACCCTGCCGTTAATTAACAAATAGTCTCCAACCGCCGCTTAACCTTCATTAGTTACAATTTAGGGTAAAAAACATTTTACTACCCTAATGTTTGGTGGTTTTCAACATTTAGTACATCAATTTTTTTTCATCCCAGAGTCATACCTAAAGTGTAAATTTTGGGACAGTCTCATACATCCGTTAGTCAAACTGTTAGTTCTCCCGTTAAGTGATGACGTGGCGCCCTGATTGAGTGCCACGTGTCATTAAAAATATTTAAAAATTATTTAAATAAAAAAATATTTAAAAATTAGTATTTAAATAAAAAAAATAGGGTAAAAGACATTTTACTACCCTAATGTTTGGTGGTTTTCAACATTTAGTACATCAATTTTTTTTCATCACAGAGTCATACCTAAAGTGTAAATTTTGGGACAGTCTCATACATCCGTTAGTCAAACTGTTAGTTCTCCCGTTAAGTGATGACGTGGCGCCCTGATTGAGTGTCACGTGTCATTAAAAATATTTAAAAATTTCTTGTTCTCCCCCCTCCTCCTTTTTCTTCTTCCCTCTTCCTTCCTTCCTCTTCTTCTTCTGTTGCCCAGATTTCGTTTGCTTGTTTTTTTTCTTTCTTTTCTTCTTCTTCTTCTTCCTTCTTCTTCCCTCTTCCTTCCTCTTCTTCTTCTTCTGCCCAGATTTCGTTTTTTTTTTCTTCTTATTCTTCTTCCTTCTTCTTCCCTCTTCTTCTTCCCTCTTCCTTCCTCTTCTTCTTCTTCTACCCATATTTCGTTTTTTTTCTTTTTTTTTTCTTATTCTTCTTCCTTCTTCTTCCGTTTTCTTCTTCCCTCTTCCTTCCCCAATCCCCCGTGCCCACCCTCCCACCCACACCCAGATCTTCCCGTCGACCCGTGTCCCCCCAACCCAAACCTCCCCTTCGATTTTTTTTTAGTTTTGTTTTGCTAAATTTGGTGCGGGTTGCAGAGGAGATGAGGGAGGGTGGGTGATGTGAGTTGCAGAGGAGAGAAGGGAGGGAGGGTGGGTGGGAGTTGCAGAGGAGAGGAGGAAAAGGAACAAAAAAAAAAAAAAAAAGACACAGAAACGGAACCCAGA
This sequence comes from Crataegus laevigata, assembly GCA_963580275.1. NCBI lineage: Eukaryota > Viridiplantae > Streptophyta > Magnoliopsida > Rosales > Rosaceae > Crataegus > Crataegus laevigata. The sequence goes on along the minus strand of OY756951.1, from coordinate 4,975,419 downwards.
AGAAGAAGAAGAAGAAGGAGAGAAGAATAATTTTTTTTGGGTAAAAGACATTTTACTACCCTGATGTTTGGTGGTTTTCAACATTTAGTACATCAATTTTTATTATTATTATTATTATTTTTATTTAAATACTAATTTTTAAATATTTTTTTATTTAAATAATTTTTAAATATTTTTAATGACACGTGGCACTCAATCAGGGCGTCACGTCATCACTTAACGGGAGAACTAACAGTTTGACTAACGGATGTATGAGATTGTCCCAAAATTTACACTTTAGGTATGACTCTGGGATGAAAAAAAAATTGATGTACTAAATGTTGAAAACCACCAAACATTAGGGTAGTAAAATGTCTTTTACCCTACAATTTAATAATGAGCAAGATCCTAATCTGTATCTTTGATCCAAAACTACAAAAAAATAAAAATAAATAAATCCACTCTGTATGTATTATAGCGTTCTAGTTCAATGATAAATTACTATGTTGAAAAAAGTTTACGTATATCAATGCATTATTAGACTGAAACACCACGTAACTGTGAACATGTTTCATATAAACTAGTCTTCATATAATATTGTAGAAAACTTAATAAAATAGGCTATTGTGGTACCCAAAAAAACATAAGATTTCCTTCTGCCCTAAGTTATTGATGTGTACTTAAATTAACCTAAATAATAGATTAATTTTAACTTGCAAATGCACAATTTAATTGTAATAAAGATATATATATATATATATATATAAGACGTTGATTCTACGAGAATTGCGTTAAAATTAATTAAACGTATAGTTACGCCAAACTTAATTTAACAAATAAGTGATTGAATTTAAGGATTGGTCAAAACTAAAATTAATAAATGAATTAAAAAGTAAACAAAACAAAAGACAACGATGAATTTGGAGATTAAGATGTGAAGACACTAGGACACCGAATTTAAGGCTAATAATCCATTCTTTTTTCTTTTCTTTTCTTTTTTTGAACAAGGCTAATAATCCAATCTAGCTTCTCAACAACCTATCCGTTGATTAATCCAATTGATGTTCTTGATTAGTTTTCCTTATGCATAAACTTAGGGCACTCTATTTATACTAGAAAATTCTAAAAGATCTTGTAAAAATCCTCCTAAAAAGAAACAAACACTTAAACAACATCAGACACAAACAAGTGAAGAATCATCACACACAAACTGGGAAAGAATCATTCTTCACTTGGGAAACACATAAGTTACTTTGCACACAAAATTACGGTCGTTCCACCTTCTAAAAATTCCAAAAAAATAGGAAACATGTTCTGTATCTTATATTTCCGGAAAGAGGTCCTCTTTGGATCTTTCCCTCCAAAGCCTAGGGGTCAAGTGATCCAAACATTTAAAATTTGATCCAACAGCTAAAAACAGAGATGTTAGTAAAAACATTTAAAGGCTATAATAATTTTTGGCCATTAGATCAAATTTTGAAGGCGCAGATCACTTGATCCCTGGGCTTTGAAGGGAAAAATTCAGAGATGATCTCTTTCCCAAGCATATATGTCACATTACCATGAAAAATTGCGAAAGCCTTCAAATCCAACTGCGCAATTATGATAGGAATGTAACTTTCGCGGGAATGATTTGCGAAACTGGAACGTTTGGCTCATGAAAAATATATGAAGTTTAGACAAAATGATCTCCAGCCTCTTAGCTTCCTTCTCCAATTGGTCATGCATTAAAACTCCTCTAAAAAGTCGATTATCATAAATAAATAAAAAGTCTTTAGTGCACAACATAGCTAGATTGAGAAAAGAAGAAGAATAAGACTATTTTAAGACCAATTTTTAACAAAACGAAAGGCGATAATTGATAGAAAAATATAAAAAAATTATGCACCTATCAGTTATTGTTTTGGTGTATAAACATATACCAAAATAAATTCAAAAGCAAACTTGCTCATATACAACAACAACAAAAACAAAGCATTTTCTTACTAAGTGGAGTCGACTATATGAATCCTAGAATGTCATCGTGCTCAGTCATGTGTCATGTCGAAGCAAACTTGCTCAGATGAGCAAACAAATTTCATCTAATTCAGGTCATGTGTCAATATTGTTTTTCTTTTTTAAATATTATTAATTACAATAATTGAACAAATATGAATCTGAAATGGTTTCCAATTTCTTACTCTCCCCAATATTTTAATTAAATGACAATAACCTTGCAGCTTGTTTGTTAAATGTGAACAAAATGCCAAAAATCGCTTCCAAAGTAAGGGAAATTAAAATATGCATATTTTGCAACAATTTTGCAGCTAAAAATTTCATAGCGTGATGTGACATTCCTCCTTCCTTAGACCCCTTCACATTTTTAATCATCAATGCTAATTTTAGGCAAGTAATGTAATAAAATCGAACACAATAGTTCGGATGCAAATATAAGTTGTTTTTTACGAACTAAGATTCTTTTTTCTTCTCTTTTTATCTTTTTCCATCTACTCATTTCACACTTTCTATTTTGTTTTTCTCTTTCTATAAAAAAATTAATACAAGATATTTACGTGACTTAACCGTAACCGTTTAAATAAAAAACAAAAAATAAAATAAAAAAGAGAGAAAAGAATCATTCTCTGTTTTTCACTCTTTGAATATATACTCTACTTCAAAACACAAAATCTCGAATATATACAGATGTAATCATGTAACGCTTAAACACTTTAATTGCAGAACATTTGCTTTAAGAAAAGAAAGAAAGTACCACTTTATACAAAGGCAAATACTTTTTGTCTCCAGCTTCTAAATCTCACTATTCCTTCCTTCCATTAGCACATCAATCAGAAAAAGACACAAGGTCCATGCAAAAATGCGATGTGGAATATTGATTTGGTGGCAAAAGTGAACTTTCACACACTCAAAGCACAAAAACAAGAGTCAAAAACAGGTGCAACATCGCATGGCCTAGATCTGTCCTCCAAGTTTTCTGCCATACTATATTAGCTCATCTTCTCACCTCTATCACCTCTCTCTCTCTCTCTATAAAATCTTGGGTTCCACACACAACTCTCCACCCAAAAGTACAATTCCATCCCAATCCTCTGGACTCCTACTTGCATTTAAATCATTCCCCACGAAAGTTATCCATACCTGCAACATGTTCATTTTCTCAGCTCTCCACATCAAAACCAGATCCCTCAATTGGGTTTTCCTCCAATGTTTCACATGAAGAAATTGCATTTTTTGACACAATGAACAGAACCCAGGTGCTAAATTTGATTCTTGCACTGACTTCATCAACAACTTTGGTGTTTTTCCTACTTTTCATCTACTTTTGCTGCAAGAAAACTGCAAAGAGAGAGCAAAAGGATGTGGAAAAAACAGAGCAGAAGCAAGAGGAAGTTGTGGAGGCAGAGGAGCTGGTGACTTTTGAGGATGGGGAGGACTTAACAATCTGTGACATTCTGGATGCCCCAGGGGAAGTGATCGGAAAATCCAACTACGGTACACTGTATAAGGCGCTGTTGCAGAGCAGCAACTCGGTGAAGTTGCTGAGGTTTTTGAGGCCTGTTTGCACTGCAAAAGTTCAAGATTTTGGTGAAGTTGTTCGGCTTTTGGGGTGCATAAGGCATCATAATTTGGTGCCTCTTTTGGGATTTTATGCAGGGCCAAGAGGTGAGAAGCTTTTGATTCATCCGTTTTATTGGCACGGCAATCTGGCTCAGTTTGTGAGAGGTGATGATTCTAATTTCTCTTTCCTTGTTTGATCAGTTTGTGTTTTTTGTTCTGTTTGGTTGCCGAGAAAATCCCCAAGAACATGAAAAGAAAGAAACTTGAATCTGTTTTTTTGTTTGGTTTATGAGGATTTTGTGTTTTGCCATTGTGTTTCAAAACAATCAAATCAAAAAGTTTTGGCTTGAAAAAACCTTTTCTGTTTTTCGAGTCTGGATTGCTTCTGCTTTCCATTATTCTGTTTTCTCTGCATAATTTTGATCTCCTTTGTGGATGGATGTTGTACAACCACATTTGGATTCTTTCCTTCTAAGTTTATATATATTGCTTGTCGGAATGAAACTTCCCTATATCAGGATGTCATTAATTATAGCGGAATTCTAAGCCGATACACACTTTCAGTCGTTTTTAACTTTCCCCATGTGACATTGCGTGATTAAATTAGGATACCGCAAAATGACATCTGTGTCTTTTCTTATCAATGCCAAATTTAGAGATGTTCTCTTTGAAGTTGTCTTTGCCTGTATAATTTTAGTTCCCCTTAAATTGATAGATGACCTTCGTTTTCAATGGCAGAAAGCAACCCTGACTCTCACAAATGGCCCATAATCTATAAAATCTCAGTTGGTATAGCCGAAGGATTGGATCACCTTCACACCGGCTTTGAAAAGCCGATAATTCACGGCAATCTCCAGTCGAAAAACATACTCTTGGGTCACCATTATCGCCCATTCATATCCGATTTCAGCCTTCATCTTCTGCTGAATCCAACTGCTGGCCATGAAATGCTTGAAGTCTCGGCATCCGAAGGCTACAAAGCACCTGAGCTGATAAAAATGAGGGATGCGAACGAAGAGACCGATGTATACAGTCTTGGGGTTATCTTGCTTGAATTTCTCACAGGGAAGGAACCCATCAACCAAAACCCTACGACTCCCGACGAGGATTTTAGTTTGCCAAATTTCATGAGAAATGCAGTGCTTGGCCATAGAATTCATGACTTGTTCCATCCAGATTTGCTCCTCAATAGCAGCGTTGGCTACGAAGAAATCCCCGTCACAAAAGAAAGGATTCTCAAATTCTTTCAGCTTGCTATGGCATGCTGTGCTCCTTCTCCATCACTTAGACCAAACTCCAAGCAAGTTCTGTCGAAGCTTGAAGAAATTGGAAACTGAACACTATGAGCATTGTTTGGGTAGGGAAAGTAGTAACTACACCTAGGATGACATTCTGACAGTATTTCAAGTCAACAACGTACTGTTACGTAAAACAGTTGATCACATGACAATGTTTAGATGACTTGAGATGCCGTCATCTTGACATTTCGTATGTAAGTAAGTTTCTCTTTTGAAGACCATAGAGCCTTGATTCGAGGATATTTGTAGTTTGCAAAATCTGCGTGATTGATGGCCATGACAAACAAGAAGTCAGTGACAATATTGACATAAACATGTATGGTAAAAGTATAAGTGGGGGTATACCATATGACAACTTAAAGATGATAAGTTGGTGATTTAGTTTGTCAGATTGCATATTTCTTTATTGCCAAGTAATGAGCAGCCTTAGACAATGGATTCCATATGGTCCCACCTAGCTTTCATATTGTGGAGCACAAATTTATAAAAGAAGGTGCCTTTAATCAGAAGTAAGCAATGAAATTATGCATTTTACTAAAGTATTTTTTTTATAACTAACATGTGTTTAAAATTGACATAACTCTTTATTTTAGTTAATGAAATTTAAAGTCGATAGAATTGGTCTATGAGTTTGTCCACCTTCGATCATTTTGGTCATTCTATAAAAATTCTTCATTAAATAATGATAAAACGACAAAAATACTCTCACTTTTTGTCAAATCATTTTAGTCCTTTAGTTATTAAATTAAAGGTATTTTTGTTATTTTAGTCATTCTTTAATAGAGATTTTTCACTGAATGACCCAAATAATTAATGATGGACAAACTCAGAGAACACTTCTATCAATTTCAAATCTCAAAGACTAAAATGATGAATTATACTAATCTCAAACTATTTTGGCTAAAATGCCTTTATCTAAATTCAAATTTGTTTGCAACTATGACTTAACCATTTAAGCTTCATAGCTCGACTATGGAACAAACGTCTTTTCTTTTGTGAAAGTAGATTCTTGATATCTCAATTTCATTAATAACTTGCCAACAACATTGTGGCCACAAAAATATGTCATGGATAATAACGGCAATATCGATTATACATTCGTACTCTAACACTATGTTTGAATGAGGGAAATATACTTGGAATTTGAATAAAAGTCAGAATTTGTAAAATGACATACACCAATTCCCTTGTTTGGATTCATAAACATATGAATTTAGAATTTTCGCGTGGAAAAAAACTTGGAATTTGAGACCTCCAATTCTCAAGTTTAAATTCCATGTAAATAGGTGTCATTTCCCAATTTCTATGATTGAGAGCTTAAAAATAACAAATTCCATATTCAATTCCATTGTTCTTTTAGGTTAACCAAACAAGAAAATTCACAAATTCTATAAAATAAAATTTCGTCAATTCAATTTCCGTCATTTTAAAATTCCTTAAGAATCTTAAATTTCTTCATCCAAACATAGTGTAATAGACCCAATGCAGATAGAATAAATGAAATTGTCCCCATATAATTTAGATTGAAGTATATTCTAACATTTGAATATTGGAAACTTGTTTAGTTTGTTTCCTGTTCATTCCTTGATTGTATAATATCTAGTTGCCATATGAAAATACGTGGTGGGTGGGCTTAACCATTTGTGAGAAAATTTGATAGGCACACGTATGGAGGTGTATCAAACTTGATATGACGAAGGCATAAGATCGTCTCATACGACCGTCTAGAATGAGATTTCCTGTTTTAAGTCATGGGTCAGTTTGGTTTCTCAAACACTTACATTTTACTCATAAAAAGTTGTTTGAAAAAAAATTTCTGTATTGGTCAAGGGATCATAGTTTCTTTACTTTATAAGGCTCAAGTAGACTTCATCGGGGTTTGGAACCCTAGACTCTTCATTATTTTGAAGGAAGCACTTAGCAGGAGTTTGTCTTCTCTCTTCCAAAAAGAACTTTTGGGATTTAACAATTGTGGCAGATCATCTCTTTCAAGAAGCCAACTCAAGTTGCTCTGAGTCCGCCTGTGAGAGATCACTATCTAGCTGGTATGACAGTATTATGACCATCCAAAATAATAATAATAATATTACAAGTAGAATATACTGTTATCGTGACGTTTTGAGTCAATCTGTACGATACAAGAATTTCTTTTCACTTAATATTATATCATTGACATGAAATATGTGCTATGTGCATTACTATTCAGGATAAAACAAAAATTTTAACTGTGACGGCCACGCTTTTACACAATACGATTAATCAATTTATGTATTATAATAGAAATGAATGATTTAATTGCTTTTTTTTATAAAGGAAAACTAACGAAAAGTACAAAAAAAAATTCTTTTTTAATGAAAAATCATTTTTAAAGATATAGTGAATAGTACCATAAAAAAAAGTAAAAATGTGATTTTTCATTAAAAGCGAACAGTACCTGAAGTGTTTCGTTAAAACTCTCTTTTTATAAACCCATATCACCGTGTGATCATTATTGCACTGCTTAAATGAAATTGACACATTTTGGTCAAGATCTTGTGCTTTATGTACCAAACCAAACAAATATATAATTTGGTTACGTACGTGGCATGACACGTGGCACATTGGTATGCCAGTGGACCACGTCCTCTTGTTCCAACCTTTTTTTGCCGAAATTTTCTCATATGACGTCGCATGATTGATTTAGAATGTTAATATTTTGTTGTTTTCATTTTATACAAGTCCTCACTCTTTTTCATGTCTACAGTAAAATACTTTCTGGCCTCCAATTCTTGAATCTTATACTTTTCTTCTTGTTGGATAAAACAGAAACTCCATTGAAATTTGAAACCATGGACGAATTCAACTACTTACAAAATATTCAACTCTGAACACTACCTAATGCCAATTAACAAGGGAAGATGCTATTGTTTTCTGGACTTCCACTCCACAATTGCAGAAAGAAGAGTATAGTTTGGCATTACATTCTTGTTTGGCAATGGCACATTTGTCACCGGCGAGTTATCGTTCTCTTCAAGCCATGTCTCGATAGCTTTGCGGTCGTAAGTGTAACCATCTGCGGCCACACAAGGCTCATTCATCACATCCTGCAACAAAAGATAGCATACAGATTACTAGGTGGAATTATTGCATGAAAACTATGTATTCTGTATTTTGGATATGTGGATCAAATACAATTGTCGCACATCGAGACTCACTATTGTGGCGTTTAACAGTAAGAATTTGACACTGAACTGCTAGCGCTTATGCGTACCTTTAGAATTGGACAGATGAAGTGTTTAGGAGGTAGGCAATGAACCGCAGAAGCTGAATTTTTCGCTGCATCAGCAACCTCCTTCAATCTCTCAAGTAAAGGAACTACTTGTTCTTTCAAGTCAGGTCTGTCTATGCGTCGAAGCTCTGCGCAGCTCAATCCCAATTCAGCCAACTGCCTTGTCTCTTCCATTGGCCAAAGACCGGCTTTAGGGTCCAAAATATCCGTTAAATTTTTATCGTTAAGAGCTGTTTCTACCAGATGTGTTATAGCTCTTGCTGGTTTTGCAGTAAGCAACTGCAAGATCACCATTCCGAAAGCATAAACATCCGATTGTGGAGAGATTATTCCTGTCCTTTGATACTCGGGGTCTATGTAAGAGAGAGTTCCAACTGGCCCTGTGTCATTATACATACTGGACGTAGAAGGATCTGAATTAAGCATTGTGGCAAGGCCAACGTCGCCAATCTTGCTCACAAGGTTATGATCTAGCAAGATATTTGCTGGTTTCAGATCACGATGGATGATTGGTTTTGGCTTTGAGCTGTGAAGAAAGACGAGAGTTGAGGCTACCTCCCAAGCAATTCGGAACCTCTCAAACCAAGGAATAGGAGGTGTACCGTTTTTCTGCAGCAACCTGTCCCCCAAGCTACCGTTTTCCATGTACTCGTAGACTAGGCTACTGTGATCAGGACATGCACCGAGAAGGATAAGCAAATGGGGATGGCGGATTTTGCTCAAGATGTCAAGCTGCAAGCCAAAACGAAATGTAAATTAGTGTTCAGTACATGCAGGAAGGATAATAAGTTTACTGCTTTATGTCATGATTGTCACTTACCTCCTGCTGGAATTGCTTAGTTTGCTGATTCTCTATAGAGTGAAGGACTTTCACTGCTGCAGTTGTATGATGAAAGCTGCATTTATAGACATTTCCGTACGCTCCCATTCCAATCTTATGATCCTCGGAGAAAGATGAGGTGGCTGTAACAATCTCATCCCACGAGAACTTCTGGTATTGTTGCACAGGACCTACAAGTGCATGTTCAAGTTTTTCGTTCTCCTTGGCATCAAGCATGGCCTTCATCTCTGCTTCTCTCCTTTGTGAAACTTCTCTTTCGACACACTCTTTCATGTAATCAGCTTCCCTCATAGCAGATTCATACTTCTCCTTTTCTTGTGTTGCAAATAGTTTCGCTTTCTCCTCCATAGAATTTATCTCCTTGAGCCTTACTGCTTCTTCAAACCGGCGTTTAGTTAAATCGTTTATCTGATTATCAAAAAGAAAATTTTCTTACTATCCAAATTAAAGATCACAAGGATCATGAAGTATTTTTTGCTGTCAACAAGGATAAGAATGCCTACCTTCCTAGAAGCATCCATAGTCTCGCTTTGAGCCATTGCATACATTCCTTTGACATGTCTGAGTTCAATTCTCAGCTTTTCTATCTCCAGGTTGATAGTCGCCTGCGTGGAAATTGATCAATACAATCACTACTGAAAACATACAATTCTCATATTGTTGAAATAAAAGAGAACTACCAACAATGTAATTTGTAAACCACATCTCATAAATGGAATTCCAACTATGTCTTTTTCTGCATGATTCATTGAGAAGCACCATTTATCCAAGTCAAAAGAAGTCAGGAAGTGCTACCTGGCTCTCCGATGAATAATCTGTATCCACATCTGAGGTGGACACTTGATCTGAAGTCCATGACTGGTTATCTGCAAAAAAGCTTCCAAGATCCTGAGATTGGCATGTAGAATGGATGGTGTCATTTGAATTTGTCTTTGTACGAAGAAGGGTCTTGTTGATATTTGTAAGAGCTTGAAATCGCTGTATTGTAAGAGGAGGAGAACGGAAATGAGAGTATGAACCAACCGAGCTGCGATCTGTGCCTGAAAAACAGAAGACCGAAATTAAATATTCATCTGCTTGCATAGGTAGCACCATTAGCACACGACATATGAAGATGGCACTCAACCCTAATCAAGTATCCTACCTGTCTTTTTACCAAAAAAAAAGTATCCTACCTGTCTGTAAACTAGACATGTAACTCGAAGAACTGCTGATAGAACATGTGTCACTGTTGTCATCTTTGATGCTTCCTACTGACTCAGAATCAGATGTGCGTGGGGATGACAACTTTCCTTTTGAAACAGCAGAATCAGATGCACGTAGGGATGACAACTTTCCTTTTGAAACAGCATACACGGTGCAAAATCTTGGAGTGCAGGCTGAGATTTTTAAGGAGAGTCCTTTTTGTTTCCTAAGAGCATTAATTGTTAACATGATCACTCAGAAGGCAATTCTGACACAATTGCCCACAAAATACAAAGAAGATACACCAATGGTTCTCTACGTTCCTAATTAGTAATATTAGTTTGCGCGTGTGTGTGCAGGCGGACGTGATTTATAACGACAACCTGAAAGTTATATAACCAAACATAGATGCTTGGGGACCAAAGAAACAAGAAGAAAATTTGAATTACTAACAAATGATTAGCAAGGTCCAACAAGTGTTAATCCATTTGAACACCGGCATTTGAACAAAATACCTTTTAAACATGCCGCGAGATGGGGCGCCTAAGACGAGATTGCTTATAGCAGACTTGGCAACCTCTTCTGCTATTGCATTTGCAACGTCATCTGATTCAACTAGTGCAACTTCTACTTGCACCTGCATTCAAAATATAGCGGAATACGCTTTTGTCACCTCCGATTTTCTTACTATCAAACTTCACAGACCAAGAAAGTTTTACCTTCCTATAAGCAAACATTTTCTTGTATGGAACAAGCATTTCATTCGCCTGCCACTCCATTTCCTTTCGATAGGCAGCTACTACGTCCTCTCGTACTTGCGAAATGGGAATCAGACTTCCCACTACAATCACAAGAAGAACAAGAATTTCTAAACATAGCAGAAAAAGAAAATTGCTCGCCACAGATGAACTCGAAGAAGCAAGGCTTACTCGGTGTTGGAACTCCGGTGATCCTTTCCCGGACATGAATCAACTTGAAGAAAGCATTTCCCTCCGGAACAAACTTATCCAGAGCCCACCTGACTATGTGTTTGCTATTTCTGTCGCCACTGACAGCAATGCCAACAACTGAAAGAGGAGAAGGTTGAATATCTTCACCCCCTTCAGTAATTTCACTCCCATCCATTTCTCTGACACTCCTCTTTTACACACGAATTCCTCTGTAGCATGCAGAAGCAAAGCACAATAGCACAATTAAATTAAATTAGCATTTCCAATACAACAAATTAGTATAAAAATGAAGTAATTAGAAGCAAATTGAAATAACCCTCAAACTACCAAAAAATGAAGTATAAAAATGACCCCAAATCAAAAAGACTCTGCGCTTTGTGAGTGTCGAGGGAGGATTTTTTTATGACAAAAGTGCAACTTTTTCGTTGCGCCAAAACTTGCCTTATCAAATTTAAAAGCCAGAAATAACTAGGGGTTTGCAAAGAAAGAAAATAAGCGGTGCGAAAATCACTTCCCCCTTCCCCTATATATATGCAACTCCATGAAGTGGCACTCAAAAGTTCAAAGAACAGCAAAAACTCAAAACCCCAGAAAAGTAATGCACAGAAAACAAAAGAAAAACACACCAGCTGCTCAAGCTTCAAGACTCATCAGACTCGAAGCACTTGTTCAACACCTCATGAGAAAAAGACCAAAAACCCATCAATATCTCTCCCTGCCAAACCATGTTGACATTCAACAGCCACTTGCAAAAACTGGAAATTTGGAATAAATTATAGCTGGTCAGAAGCAGATGACGTGAGAAACGCAACCCCACTAAGGTATGTTTGATTATGGTACAACTTTTCAGTCTCTGTTTGTTTTCAACGCGCACACATGAATTTGTATTCGTAAGTGTAATATTCTGTATTACTGCTTCATGGAAGTGTTTGAAAATCCACCACCTTTGGACTCTTACCCTAAAAGGCTTAGAATAAGAGCAAATTTGATGCTCCGGAAACCACCATGAATTTTCTCCTATTTATCTGCTAATTAATTGGTAATTAGGGAACTATCAGAAGTCACAAGGGGATAGAGACCTTCGCATGGTAAAATACTACAGCTGCAATTTCCTTATATTATATTAGCAGCTGACTGATTAATTAGCAGCTGGTACAGAGAACTTGACTAGTTATTTCTTAGATGTATGTGTATAATACCACTGAATCAGAATGCATATACTCTTAATTAGAATTTAAGGCCATTCAATTAAATCCCAGAGTGAGTTGTTTATATTCATCTTGCGTAAGTCATTGCTTTGGTGGTATGTTTACTCGACGCGTTTCAAAAATATGGATAAATTCATACCCGTGGCAGTTGATAGCTATTTCCTGATGCTAGTGGTAAAAATAGCAATCTCTCTCTAAACTTTATGTTATCAAAAAAAAAAAAAACATAGGGGTATTAAATTTGGACTCCGGTATTTTGAATTAATTAATAATTTTTCATGTATAAATTGTCCAAGACCGTGACATTACATATGAAAACATGACAGAAATAATCAAAGCATATGGTCCAATATCTTAGTTGATATGATGTTTGAGTTTTTCTGTTAGCCACCATCGTGTGATTAACAAGCGTTAGTAATCAAACCCAGGACTTACCGTATGAGATACAGGCCTAAAATTCGTTCTCAACCTCTGGACCACCGCGCAGTTGTTAATAAATATTTTGTTTTGTTTTGGCATTAATACTTGACTCATCCGAGAGTGTGACATATACAGTGAGTTCAAAAAACAACATAGTAAGAGCTGATCGATTTGAAACTTTTAACTTGGTAGCTCAAACTTTTCCATGCATGCCAATTCAACACCAACTTTGATATAACCATTTTCTATTGCCTTCTGTTGGTAGGTCACTAGGTCGTCTTGTTTTCTTTAAGACACACTTGGATTTTTCTCTTCAAAACTAGGTTAGAAAGCGTGTCTTTAATTTTTATATTCTTGTCAATTGTGATCATTAGTGATTTTTTTATCATTCGAAGTTTTTGTCCGTCACTACTATTATAAACTTTTATTTTTAGTTTTTTTTATCTTTTTTGGGTAATCACTACTACTATAAATTTGTTGGGCGGTCGTGTTCACGGGGATCTTGGTTGAGTAATTTCGGTGAAGATATATAGCCAATAAAATTATCAACTACTCATGTCTACCAAACGTAACGCTCTATAGCCGTTGCTGTATCTCAACCACAAATCTGACGGTACCTGATAACTGATCGTAGAGAACTAGCTATTCAACGACCGTTGAGGCGCCGGCCTGTTCCACGGAAAGCAACCCCGTCAGCCGGAGTAGCTAGTTCGCTTCTAGTACTCCTGTTGAGTCGAAAGCTTCTTCCTTGGAGCTCAACTCCCGCGCGTGGATTGCGCTCTACCGGGGAATTGACCTGGAATGTCTGGCTTCAAATGATCGCCATCGCCAAATATCAAATCCAGACCCAGCGGTGCGTAAGGAAGATAGATCCCTACATATACACACAAAATGGCCAATATGCTAGCCCTAATTAAATTGCCATGCTTAAAAAAAAAATTAACGAAAAAATCTTTGAAAAACTTTTAATTTTAATAAAAAATGACAAATAAAGATGTAAGTAAATAGTAGCAAGAAAGGTAAAATGTCTTTTTTCGTTAAAAGTGAACGGTATCAGGAGTAATTAAAACTAAAAAATGAAAATTACAAAAAAAAAAAGAGTAGGAATATATAAACAATTATGGTACATCGTGGGAGTGGTTGTATCAAATTTCAGGACCGGCGGCAAACAAGCTAACAAGGCCTCGAAATACTTGCGCCGATAACTGGTGTGCTTGAAAGAGTTCCCCGTCCAAATTCCATACGCTCTCGTTGCCGGAAGACGTGAACGTAAAAGCAGTGGTCTGCACCAAAGATATGAACAAAAAAATATTAGTCAAGATTAATTTGACAACACGAGCGATGAAAACATGATGAATACACATATATATACCTTGTGATGTTCAACAAACTTGAAATCCAAGGGGTCTCCGCCCTTCTTTGCAAGCTGGGTAAGATGCCTGCAAATTAATCATGCATATATGATCTTCAAGGATAAAGCAGCGAATAAGTATGGACATATGCGTGATGGTTGATGCCAAGAAAAGGTAAAATCTTCAGAATTTTGCATCAAAACCTCTACAACAGATATTCTTCAGGCGGTGAGATGAATTATAGAAAGATGCTTAAGAACTTGGAATCGAAACCTCCACAGAAAAACACTTCAGAAGACTAAATAAATAGACAACTCTAGGCTGCCATGTTACTTATGGATGCCTTTCAAATGTATCATAAAAATCATATGGCCGTTAAAAGATTGATGCAGCATCGAATGTGCCCTTTCCAACAATTTGAAACCCAAAATATTTTTCTAGTTAAATGTGGGTAGCGAATAGCGACATCAGTTATTTTCCCAATTCTCAGGGGAGAAGGAAGGAATGTGCATTTAGATGGGGGCAATAAATTATTACCATAGATAGAGAGCATGAGAGCAGTCTTTGATCAATATGAGATGCATGAAACCGTCTGAAAGGTGTGCATCGGCCACCAAACCGTCAGGTGCTCTTTCATTTCTGTTGGAAATTACTGCGGCACCAATGCTAATAAACTTTCCCCTTGATATGGACCATTTTGTTTCTCCTGGATACGAGCAAGGCATGGTGCTGCTACAGACCTTGCAGTTAACACGGCATATTGCTTGTTCGGATTTATTTGGGCTCCAAAATGGTCGCTTGCGACCACTCAAACTTCCTCTTTCAGGAATTGACTTTGCTTCTGGTTTGACTTCTATATATGCTACTTCTGCCTCATAGGACCTGAATGATACGACATATATAAGATGGATGGTTCAATGTTGTTAATTAAAATAAAAGATAATTTCTTGTTAGTCACAATTTATAGAAAGCTCATGAAGAGAATCTATACGGTGAAATTATATTGGGAAACAAATACACAGAGACCATATGAATGATTTAAGACCCAACATTCGTGATTTTGGGACTCGCATAGCAAAATATGAAATCCAACTAGTAACTTACCGGTGCTTTAAAAATACCCTTGTTCCTGCATAATCATATCTTTTCGGACCCATCCAACGGTATTTTTCACTCTCAGTAATGACATCTCCATAAAATCCGTATCTACAAAATATAGAACATCTGGCTTTTTAGAGAACTTAAAATGAGAATCAAATATCTGATCTTCCAGACCAGAGCATCACCCACATCATTGAGTAATTGTAATGAGTAACTACCCGGCAAAAGACGCTGCATAGCGCACAAAAGGTTCAACTTTTGATGTAGATGTTGTTTTCCACCTTACAACTTGGGCTACATCAAGGGAAACTCTTTTCCCAAGGACAATGTGAAACGTAGATGTTATAGGATCTCGAGCACCCGTTGTACTGACAAAATGGAAAAAAAAAATTAAACACCTAACATTAGGCCAAAGAGAACAACACCAGACGAAATAAAGGTAGATTGATACTGTATCCATATGCTCTGCAACTCAATATTCTGAGATGTTATTTTGTCCAATAGACACATTGAATATTAACGGCTTTTGTTAAATGCACATAGTGACTTCATATATGATAAACGATGAGAGATACACTCAAATAAACCCCACGCCAACAAACAGGAAGAGACCTAAAGAAGTTTTAACTTTAGATTAGGCACTTCAAGTTCCAGCTTTCTGGTGCAACATTAAAAAATATGGATTCAACAAACTCCTACAAGATCTAAGACCAAGAATCATACTGGAACAGGGTCGAGAGCAGCAATTTATTAACATTTCTAATATCCATCACTACTCAGCAGAGGTTTACTATCATAAACACTAATTTCTAGAAATATTCCTCGGCATTTTATAAGTTGGTGATCCATGTTGCAATTTAAACAATCTAAATACCACATTATATATGTAAGCTACAGTCAAACAGTGAATTATGTTCAAATCAAATTAAGTATCAATTTGGACAACATTTTGGGTAATGCAAGTGTAGACCCAATAAAGCAGAAAAATTTGAATGCTGACTGAGAAATGTAGAGAAGTACCACAACACAATGGCATCAGTAGAGCCAGCAGGAATAATTCCAAATCTGAAATGCTCATTGGGGAAGGGAAACTCTGGATCTTCATCTGCTGGGTTTTCGAAAAGAGAAAAAACAGTAATCATGTCTTAGGCATTAGAAAATACAAATACTATATACTATTATATCATGTTTGTACAACAGAACCAATCAACCAATGGGGGAAGAAATATTCTCAATTCTTGTAGTGTTAGATACATCCAGTGATATGTACAAAAACAACCAGTCACAACTAGAAATCAAATCAAAGCTGATGTGCATGGAAAATCTTATTATGATACATACTGATAACTGGGACTCCCGAACCACCGTGGATTGGACATGGGAGGAGAGGAGACTGCTCAATGTTCTGAGAAGAAGTTCCAATTACTGTTTCATTTCGATCATGAACACAGAAACTGTCATGACATGTATCAGAAGGAAGAAAACCTGAAGGAGTTGGCGGGTATGGAGCTTTATGCCTTGAAGAAAGAAATCCATTGAGGATTTCATTGAAGAAACCATCACCACCCTAGTTCCAAATCAATTATTACCAAGTAATCAACAATTAAGAATAGAATAACTTCAAAAGCTTAAAAAGGAATACAATATAGCATCAACGGAAGAAGTATGCCAGTATAGACGATCCTTTAAAGCTTATTACGTTACAAAGATTAAAATAAGTCTAGAAAAGTTATAACTTACAACGGCTATAACTCCGTCATATGAAGCAAGCTCTTTGTTACCTATAGATGCCATCATATCATATGCATGCCCTGACCTTTGGGTCACAATGACCTGATGTAGGAATTGAAAAGAAAATTTAAGAAGGATCACTTTGTACATTCAATATGTTTGCTTGTGATCTTGATTCCCATTACAAGAGTAAATGAACAAGCTAGAATTATACCTTTGTTTTCACTTTAGCA
Organism: Crataegus laevigata; assembly: GCA_963580275.1. Lineage (NCBI taxonomy): Eukaryota > Viridiplantae > Streptophyta > Magnoliopsida > Rosales > Rosaceae > Crataegus > Crataegus laevigata. Next base: position 4,958,298 of record OY756951.1, on the reverse strand, counting down.
TGGGAGAATATAGGAGCCACCGAGTCCCAAATTTTGCAGCCATTTCCCTTCCCACTCCTTGGATGAACTAAAACCTAGTCAATCAGAAAAAGATTCTGGAAAAATATAATACCACTTTATGTCAATTTTGATAAGCCACCTAAAAGGACTCAAAAACCCAAACAAGCATAATGATATAGCGATTGGCAAACTACAAAACATACCAACAGATTCTTTGGTCGCCACTGTTCTAGGGCCAGAGAAGCATTAATCTCATCGACCCACATCTGACATGTTTGGAGATCATTATGACCAAATGTATATGCAGCCAGGACCCGAATAGAAGGCAGAGTCTTTGATTGCTGGAAACCATGCACTGTAAAGCGGTAAACCTGAACCTATGCAAACACCAACGACATCAATAAATACCTTATGAGGGAGTGAAACAAAATAGCCAAGAATGGGAATTGAACAAACCTCAGATTCATGAATACCCGAAAGGCATTTTCTAGCATTTGAAACCTTTGGTACATGGATCAAACCGTGGCTGATCAACTCAACGGAATACACATTGGAAAGTTTGATCTCGGTTGCAACCTTTGAAGTAAATGTGATGCCCAAACAAGTTGAGTCATCCTGACATATTAGACATTAATAAAAATTTCAAAATTTCGTGATTAATGGTATCATCAACTCATCGTTTAGCAACCAAAAATGCTTCACCAATCAATAGTACAGGATCCCAAGTAAATAAATTAACAAAGTACAATGTTTATCACAAAGCTCAGGCAAAAAGTGATCAAAAATCAGAAATTTAGAAGAACCAGTTGCCGTTAAAGCCTAATAAGCAGCAGAAATCCCAGAATCCGTACAAAAAAATCAAACTTATAAAAAAATGTAACACAATTAAGAACAAATTTCAACCTAGAGTTGATAAAAATAGAAACTTTACTATCAAATAAATCAATTTAAAGACAAAAACAAAAGGGAAAGAAGAGGAGAGAAATTAAATACATTTTCCAATGGCTCGAGCGATTTCCAAGACAACCCATCTGAGTTCAAGGAGAGAAGGACTTCTCCAACGCGGTCCAAGGTGAAGCTGCAACTCAAAGCCGCCGCCGTGGATCCGCCATCGAACTCTGCATCACGTTCCATTGAACGAGGTTTGAATTTTATGAAAGATAATGTTGAAGGCGGCGAAAATGGAAGAATTTTCGGGTGGAATTTCATAAAACCGGTGATCGCGTTCGTTAAGCGAAGTGGAATTTGGCGCTTTTATTGACCAATAATGGAAACAAAACGACAGGAAAACGGGTCGTTGCGCCAGAGATCTAGCATGTTTGCTTTTTCTTGTTATTTTCTTTTTACCCTTTTACAATTGTTATGGCTTGTATGAAGCCAAATCCAACCTTTAAATCTGGTAAAAATATATTTACAATTTACAATTAAATGATACTTTGATAAGAAAATTTTGCCGTTAAATTTGTTGGTGAATGCATTGTGCTTATCTTTGTATTTGAGCTCGAATTTCTCTTCACGGCTTGGTCTAAAATACCACCTTATAAAACAAATTGGCAAATTAAATTGTTGAGGTTTTGTTCTTTTAAAAAAAATGAAACTCCTTTATTTAGATAAGATTGGATAATTTCTTACATGACCTATTAACTCAAAACGAAACGATAAGAAAATAAGAGGAATCCAGTAACCCGTTAACGTGTCGAGTAGTTATTGGGTCAACCATTAAGAATCTGAGTAGATATCGTTGTCAAATCTAAACGTGGCAACTTATTGCATGATTCGTTATTGGGTCACCTGTTAAAAATAACGAGTTTTATATGACACAATCTGTTAAAGTAAGGAGTATGATATGAAAACGACACGAACACAATAAACACGACCTGTTTGCTTAGCCTTCCCCCCAAACATAAAAGTCATTCTGCAACAACGTATTCTTAGCTAAAAGATGCGCGGCCTAAATTACAATCAAGCGGAGTATATTAAATTGCGAGTTGAATTAGGGGAGTTTAAAATAACCAGTCCTCTAATTAAACGCAACAGCATGTTGTTTTCATGCTCTAATGTAACAGATTTCTTAGACAATAAAACGGTGCAATAACAGGACTGTTGACAAGCGGAGCCCTGTCACGGTTGCACGGTGTAAACCTTCACATCGTCCATCTCCGGGCTTCTCACTGAGTACTGAAATGTCCATCCGTGGCAGGCACCGGCATGCACGCCCTTCTTATTGATGGCAAAAACAGCTCCCACAAAACCAGGGAATTTCGCGTGATTCGTGATTTTTAATATTTAAAAGTTGTGTTTTATTTGAAGAGTCATAATCATTTTCTAAAAGGGTATAAGAAGTTCATTAAATAAGAACCCTAAGACAAAAAACATTATATACTAAACTTTTCTGTCTCCCTCAATTCTCAAATCTCTCTGTCAATTTACATTCCTACTTCATAATTCTTGGGCAATTGATCACTACTTGGCAATCACGTCTGCCGTTGGCGTGCATATCGGATCAGACATCCTGTGAGGCTTTGGGTTGTATATTGAAGTTATAGGCACCGCCATAACCTGCACGTAGGGAGGCGTCTACGGCTTTAGAGCAGCGACATTGCGCTTCTCTTTGGTTCACATGCCAGATATTCTTATTCATTTTCTCCTAATTTATTTTTCATAAGTTTGATAGTGATTATACATTTGATTTGATATATTTGATTGTCACATCCCGAGAAGGGGGCTAGGGCAATCCCAGGATGGGTGACCTCCTGGGAAGTTACTCGTGAGTTCTCAGAAACAAAACCGTGAAGGCGTGGTCGGGGCCCAAAGCGGACAATATCGTGTTACGGTGGTGGAGTGGGCCCGGGAAGTGGTCCACCCCGGGCCGGGATGTGACAATTGGTATCAGAGCCAATCCCTGGTCGGAAGTGTGCCGACAAGGACGTCGGGCCCCTAAAGGGGGTGGATTGTGACATCCCACATCGCCCAGGGAGTGATCCTTAAATGTATATTCCCATCCCCACCTAGCACGAGGCCTTTTGGGAGCTCACTAGTTTCGGGTTCCGTAGGAACTCCGAAGTTAAGCGAGAAGGGGGCTAGGGCAATCCCAGGATGGGTGACTTCCTGGGAAGTTGCTCGTGAGTTCCCAAAACAAAACCGTGAGGGCGTGGTCGGGGCCCAAAGCGGACAATATCGTGCTACGGTGGTGGAGCGGGCCCGGGAAGTGGTCTGCACCTGGGCCGGGATGTGACATTGATCATATAAATAATTGGTATATTTCTGCAATATATTTCACAATCTAAAGCTGTATAAGTGTGATAATATAATTGCAAATTTTTACAATATGTTTTCTTTGTGTTGGAACCCCCTGTTTGTCCCACATCGGGCAGAGGGAGAAGAGAAGAGTGCTTTATATAGAATTACTCCACTCTAACTAACATCGAGACCTTTTGTGATAAAACCCCACACTTGAGGATTGTGTAGGTGGTTAAGTGGGGACAGTATCGGTGTTGTTGGAGTGGGCTCTCGGCCCATCGACTTGAAAATTTCTACACTTTGAAAGCCTAATACTTATAATTTTCATGCCGTTGAATGTTCTGGGAAAGGCCAACCATACCCTTCGTTGATTGCATCTTTGATTCTCTACAATATATTCCTTTTACTCCTGCTATTAATAATTTAGTTCTTAAAATTACTAATATAGTTGCAAAGATAATTCGTTTCTCTGCAATATATGATTGCATCTTTGACTTAAGCATTGCCGTTAATAATTTGCCTCTTTGTGTTAATAATTTGCCGACTTTATTGTTGTTGTTGTTTGGATACTATCGTTGAAACTTGAAAGCCTGGGAAGGCTAACCTTTGCTTTCTTTCTTTGTTTTTTTTTTACTTTCTGCAATTTTTTTCATTATTATTTTATTGAATACCAAAACACTTGTGGATAAATTTTCTAAAGGACACGGAGTTCAATCTAAAATACAATTAAATTGCTTTAACTATAAACTCTTGGAAATATGTGATTTGATTAAAATACAATTAAATTGCTTTAACTGTAAACTCTTGGAAATATGCGATTTGACTAAAATTATATAGTGATACAGTGATATTTGTACACTGCAATTATTTCATATTACTAGTAATTTGAAATTAATTATTAAACAGTATTTGTAAATTACAATTATTTAATTTTGCTTATTTGATATATATATATATATATAGATGCATTTTTGCTCACCATTATTAACTATGGTGTATGTTCACCATCATCAACTATAGTGTATGCTCACCATACATCTTATCATCTGACGTGTGTTCTTTCACTTAATCATAGTTAAATTTTTTCAAAATTAGAAAATGAACATTTAATATTAAAGTTAATCATAGTTAGTTAAAAGGATATGTGTTAAATGATGAGCATACACTATAGTTTATAGTGGTGAGCAAAAATGCTCTTATATATATATATATATATATATATATACACGTGATTTGAACAATAATTACATATTTAATTGATTGTTATATGCTTTAATTAAATCTGAACGTGATTATTACAATTTGACTACAATTACAGATATTTGTTAATTGTTTCATGCTTTAATTAAATCTGAACGTAATTATTACAATTTGACTACAATTACAGATATTTGTTAATTGTTTCATGCTTTAATTAAATATGAACATGATTATTACTATTTGACTACAATTACATACTGATATTTGTTAATTGTTTCATGCTTTAATTAAATCTGTGCATGATTAATTGGTCTGTGGTTATTATACAGTAATATAGTTTGTCCTATACTTGTTAAATTTTTTAGTGACAATTTGTTTTAATTTCTACAATATTATAGCAATCATATATCTCTCTCACTTGTTATTAGTCAATATTACATAACAAATGGCAAACCTAGAAGAAGCCAATAGTGTTAAGCTTGAAAAATTTAGTGGCCATAATTTCCGTAGGTGCCAAAAACAAGTGAAATATTGGTTAACTGTCTTAGGACTTTTATCCGCACTTGAAGAAACTCAATCAAACAAAAATTCCTCCTCTAAAGAGTCATCTTCTAAACCAACCCCTGACCTAATAGAATACCATTGTCACAACAGAATCTTAAGTGCCCTTTCTGATCACCTCTATGATGTGTATCATGCTACTACATCCACCACCAAAGAGCTTTGGAAAACTTTAGAAGCGGAATATGGAATTGTAGATGCTGGGATGGATATGTTCACGGTCTCAAAGAAGGAACAAAGTTTAGTGAGGACTTTAAAGTCTCTTGCCTTATTGATAAACTGCCTCAATATTGGAATGCCTTTGCTAGAACCTTAAGGCATAAACAAGGAGAACTTACTTTGGTTCAAGCCATAAATTCAATTAGGATCGAAGAGAAACATAGGTCAAGCCAAAAGAAGGAAACCGAAAGGCAAACAAGCCAAAAGAAGGAAACAGAAAGACAAACAATTGTGAACTTAGTTGAGAATGACACCCACAAAATTGGAAAAAACAAAAACAAGTTCACCATAAATAAGAAGAATTTCAAATCTAGAACAAATTTTAAATTCAAATCGACCAACCAAAATAAGAACTTTCACAAGACTAAGGATCAAGGGAGAGAGAAGGGGGTTTGCTTTGTTTGCGGAAGAACCAATCATAAGGCTAAGGATTACTTCTACAAGATGACTGAGGAGAACAAGTATAAGTCAAATCATAATGGTCCAAAAGCCCAAGTGAATATGCTGATGGAGCAACAATCTTCTCAAAACACATTTTAAGTATGATTCATTTGTCAATTTTACTTATGAAAAATAAGGATTGGTGGGTAGATTCTGGAGCTAACGTACATGTCTGTTTTGATCGTGATTTTTTTTAAAACCTATCAGAAATTAGGTGGAGGACGTGTAACTCTAGGAAATGACTCAATGTCGTAAGTGCTTGGAATTGGAGACATAGAACTAAAGATGACGTCTGGAAAGATCTTAATTTTGAAGGACGTGCGACATGTACTTGATATTAGAAGAAATTTAATTAGTGGATCATGTTTAGTAAAGTAAGGCTATAAAATTGTAATGGAATCAAATAAGGTTGTAATAACCAAGAATAATGTATTTATTAGAAAAGGATAATTTAACTTAAGTGTTTCTTCAGAGTGCAATACTCTTCCAAAAGTTCTTAATGTTGAATCTAGTAATGTTTGGCATGGACGGTTGGGACATGTAAACTTGTTCAAAATTAAAAAAACGATGGATTTGGACCTAGTCCCAAAGTGAAACATGAATCTCAAGCATAAGTGTGAAATTTGTGTACAAGCAAAACAACCGAAGAAACCTTTTAAGACCGTGGAAAGGAATACCCAAATTTAAAGCTTATACGTAGTGATGTTTGTGACTCAAATAGATTACCTACTAGAGCTGGTAATAAGTATTTTGTCACATATATAGATGATTGTTCGAAGTATTTTTATATTTATTTGATAAAGACCAAGGATGAAGTATTTGGTAAATTTAAGATTTACAAGACATAAGTGGAAAATCAATTAGAGAAAAAGATAAACAGACTTAGGTCTGATCGAGGTGGTGAGTACACTCTTAACGATCTTACTGTTTTTTTTTTTGTGAAGAGCATGGTATTGTACATGAAGTAACAGCACCTTATTCTCCACAATCAAATGGAATTGCAGAAGGGAAGAATAGGACCTTATTGGACATGGTGAATGTAATGCTTTTGAGTTTTGGATTACCAGAAATTTTGTGGGGGTAAGCAATTTTGACTACATGTTTTTATATTAAATAGAGTAATCATTAAAGACAACACTACTACTCCATATGAAATGTGGAAAAAGAGAACACAAAATCTCCGAGTCTTGAAAGTGTGGGGGTGTTTGGCTAAAGTTGCAATCCCATAACCTAAGAGAAAGAAGATATGACCTAAAATTGTGGATACTTTTTCTTAGGTTATGCTCATAATAGTAGTGCCAATAGATTTCTAGTCATCAACTCTGTGAAATTTCGAATAACACTATATTGGAGTCCAGGGATGCAACATATTTTGAAGACATATTTCCTTTCAAGACTAGAATGCAAAAGCAAGTGGTAGATAGATCATCCACTAGTACTGACAAAGCCTCCACAAGTATTAGCCATCAAGTTACAAATGAAGAAGAACCTCTAGCAGAACTTAGAAGAAGTAAGAGACCTAGAGTGGAGAAGACCTTTGGTAATGATTTTTATACTTTCCTAATTGAAGGTGATCCAACAACATATAAGGAAGCCATGACCTCCGTTGATGCTCCATTTTGGAAAGAAGCTATAAATAGTGAAGTTGAGTCTATTTTACAAAATGACACTTGGGAGTTAACAGATTTACTACCCGGTACTACACCAATTGGTTGTAAGTGGGTATTTAGGAAAAAACTGAAGCCTGATGGAAGTATAGACAAGTAAAAAGTTAGGCTAGTAGCCAAGGGATTCACTCAAAAGAAAGGAATTGATTATTTTGACACTTACTCTCCTGTATCTAGGATTACCATAATTAGGATCCTCATAGCATTAGCTTCTATACACAATTTGGTAGTTCATCAAATGGATGTTAAAACAACATTTTTGAATGGAGACTTAGATGAAGGAATTTACATGGAGCAACCCGAAGGATTTATAGTGAAAGACCAAGAACATAAAGTGTGTAAGTTGGTTAAATCGTTATATGGACTCAAGCAAGCTCCTAAGCAATGGCATGAGAAGTTTGATAAAGTCATTTTAGAATATGATTTTGAAATTAATGAGCATGAAAAGTGTGTCTACTATAAGGAATGCAATGGACATTGTGTTATTTTATGCCTTTACGTTGATGGTATACTTTTATTTGGAACAAGTCTGGAAATTGTGAAAGATGTTAAATCTTATCTATCAAAGAGATTTGACATGAAAGATCTAGGAGAAGCCAATAGTATTTTGGGAATGAAAGTAGAAAGAACACAAGCAGGTTTTATTATAAACCAAGCTAGTTCAATTGAGAAAATGCTTAAGAAGTTCAATTTTTCCAATTGCAATCATGTCTCTACACCATATGAACCAAGTGTGTGCTTACTTAAAAATAGTGGTGAGCCCGTGTGTCAACTCGAGTATTCTCAAATGATTGGGTCTTTGATGTATATAGCAAATAAAACTAGACCTGATATAACTTATGCGGTTGGAAGGCTAAGTAGATACACTCATAATCCAAGTAAAGAACACTGGAATGCTTTAAGGCGAGTGTTTAAGTATCTAAGAGGAACTATGGATTATTCTATACACTATAAAGAATTTCCTTATGTAGTAGAAGGGTACAGTGATGCAAATTGGATCACTGATAGCTCCGAAGTGAAATCTACTTCAGGTTATGTATTTTTATTGGGAGGAACAGCTATATCTTGGGGATCTAAGAAATAAACAATAATTTTCAGAAGTACAATGGAATCTGAACTCATAGCTCTTGATACTGCATGTATAGAGGCTGAATGGATTAAGAATTTTTTGCTTGATATTCCATTGGTGAGCAAGCCTATACCTGCCATCTCCATACATTGTGATAATAAGGCCGTGATAGATTTAGTGAGGCAAACACATACGAACAAGAAATTACATAGACATATTAATGTTGGATACAAATTTGTGAGAAGTTTGTTAAATAAAGAAGTTGTTTCTTTGGAATATGTGAAGTCGGAAAAGAATATTGCTGATCAATTGACCAAATGTCTATCTAGGAATGGAGTCCTAGATTTGTCGAGGGGGATGAGCTTAAACCCATAAGGAAGTCACCTAGGGAAGAAACCCAACCTTTGTAATTGGAGATCCCATGAAGAAGGTTCAATGGGTAGAAACAATCCATATTGCGTGACTTATATTCTAGCACTCTAAAATAAGAGATTTGAAATAAAATTCCCTGCTCATCCCTATGACATTTGTGCTGATGATATGTGATGTTAAGGAAGGACATTGTCCTGAATGAGTACCAAGCAAGGTATTAAATATCGATGATATCGGAAATATCGGTAGTCCAAAAACACGGAAATTTCGATGGAAATATCGGGATATTATCGATATCGATAAAAATTGAATAAAAACCACGGAAATTGTAAGAAAAACTTGGAAATTTTTATTGAAACTTTGCAGGATATTTATTTAGTCAATTATCTATTAGTTTATCACAAAAAAATAAAAGGAAATGCATTGCATGATGGATTTAACTGATTTAAGTTGATTATATAGCGAGCTGGCAAACATTGTGAGTGTAGAAAATATGTAAATATTTTAGCATATTTTCACAAAAACATAAGTGATATGGTGGTCAAGGTGTTGAAGGTGTTGAAGGAGTAAAATGGGAGGGGTTTGAATCCCCTTGGTGTTTTTTTAAATATAGAAATTTAAAAAATACGGAAATTTCGATAGAAATATCGATGACATCGGAAATATCGGTAGTCCAAAAACACGAAAATTTCGATGGAAATATTGAGATATTATGGATATTTAATACCTTGGTTCCAAGGTAGGCAATCTCCCGCAGAGTACAGGTCACATGTACTCTTGGAGGACTCGCCTAAGTGAGAGTAGCCGTAAGGCCGCGACTGTGAGAATTGGGTTGTTCTCTAAAAACACTCATGAGAATCAAGATTAAGCGTATGGCCATAAATAGCGCTAACCTGTGCCAAGTTTTTTATTAATACTATGTGTGTCAAATGTTGTAATTTGAATTAGAGGAATCTAGTTTAACACTTAGTTCACTATGATTCATTCAGATGAAAACTATGAATACTAAGTGTAGGTTCAAGTCCAAAAGACACCTACACTCATTGCATGGTATACAAATTGCCTAAACTTCCGTTTCTTCAATTGTGTCTATTTTATTCCTCATAGAGTTTTGAATCTTGTGGGGGATTATTGGTTATTTTAATTATATTTTATTTTGAAGATTCAAAACTTATTATTATTTTATTTTATTTATTTTTAATATTTAAAAGTTGTGTTTTATTTGAAGAGTCATAATCATTTTCTAAAAAAGTATGAGAAGTTCTTTAAATAAGAACCCTCAGACGGAAAACATAATACACTAAACTTTTCTGTCTTCCTCAATTCTCACATCTCTCTCAGTCAATTTATATTCCTACTTCATAATTCTTGGGCAATTGATCACTACTTGGCAATCCCGTTTGCCGTAGGCGTGCATATCAGATTAGACATCCTGTGAGGCTTTGGGTTGTATCTTAGAGTTGTAGGCACCGCCATAACCTACACGTATGGAGGCGTCTACGGCTTTAGGGCAGCGACATCGCGCCTCTTTTTGGTTCACAGGCCAGATATTCTTATTCCTTTTCTCCTAATTTAATTTTCATAAGTTTGATAGTGATTATACATTTGATTTGATATAATTGATCATATAAATAAGGAGTCTGCTATCCACACACCCCAAATTACTTCTCACACACCCCTTGTTAATTTCTATCTATTGATCTTTTTCAATTCATTCGATTCGACGGTCAAAATTTAAAAGGGTGTGTGAGAAGTAAAATGGGGTATGTGGATATCACACCCCATAAATAATTGGTATATTTCTGCAATATATTTCACAGATCGCATCCTTGGCAGCTGAGTTTAATTAGGTTCCATTCCATCCTTAATCTCATGCTTTCCACAACTTGAACTGTAGTCCAATCATTTAATAGATTCAGAAAACAGGCTGCTTGACGCACACGCAATGCATTATTTACTGGAGCTGCAAAATGATGGATCGGATTAGTTTGTTACGTTCAAAACTCAAGCCACCAGGCCGGAAACCAGTTTTTAATGGTTGGCAAGGCATGGTTTGATTAATGACAGTATTTGTTTTACATTTGTCGCCCAGAAGGAAAAACTTCAAACATCATAACTGTTGATATTGTCGGAGCAAAGCCTAACTTCAAAAACGAAGATTTGTAAATTTTTACTGAAATTGACATCCTATGGCAATATACGCTACAAGAGAAGAACGTAAGTAAGACCAGGAGCAAAGATGACCAGTGCATTACCATGGAAGGAAACGCGTCATGACATCACCATCTCCGGTTGCACCACAAGCACCAACTTCGTCATCTGCATGTGTAGAACAAGGACTCCGAGTGCATGAGTGCATGTGTAGAACAATGGGTCCATCACTCATGCACTCGGAGCCCTTCGTGCCAACCCGAGTAATCGGCGCCCCCTCGGCCCACTGAACTTGACTTCTTTTCTTTGCTCCTAAAGTTAGAAAACGTCCCGGCAAGAGCTGTCAGAATTCATCCCAGAAGGTTTTTTGGCAGAGATCTCTCCACACCAAGGAACCGAACTCCATATGGGGAAGGAGCGGTGTTGTTTGCGCTGGGCGTACCTCTTCTGTGTGTCTTTCTCGCTTGTATCAAAATTTTGATCACATCCAACGGTGATCCATGATGTTGCGAATCTTACCAGAGGACATATACGTAATTTTATCATCTTTTTTGAACAAGTAAATAAAGGGCGGGGGTGTGGGTTCTTACCACTAACCGTCATAACCGTCATTACGTGGTAGTGGGATAAAATTTCCACTGTTTTTCATACACAATTTAGATGACCAATTAAACGTGAACACAGTAATCAGGCCCTTCAAATTTCATCATCTTGGATCCTTAATGGCCCCACAATCTAAGTACTTTGATTCAACGGCTAACTTTAATTCACCAGTTACGTTTCCATAAGATGCGCCATATGCATGCAAACCCTAGCATGCTTGAGATTTAAAAAAAAAAAAAAAAAAAAAAAATCAGAACTCAAAAGTTCATATTCCATAATCTCATTTTTTCCAAGAAACCCAATTAATTTCCGGAAGAAAATTTTGTTTCCCATCGGAGTGAAGAAAATTGAGAGATTAATTTTGTTGAAAAATGGCGAGGCAAAAGCAAAACGATGAAGCATACATCAGGAAAGGGCCATGGACTGCTGAGGAAGATGAGGTGCTCATAAGTCATGTGAAGATAAATGGTCCTAGAGACTGGAGCTCCATTCGATCCAAAAGACTTTTGCCGCGAACTGGAAAATCATGCCGGCTCAGATGGGTTAATAAGCTCCGACCGAACTTGAAGACGTAAGTAAGCCCTACGAAACCTTGGAATATTATATACATCTCAAACACTAATTAGTTTTTGTAAGTTCAGGAGTTGAGTGTTCATTAATTTGTTATGTTCACGTTTTTGTTGATTATTGGCGGGTTTTTGGCAATTTAGTAGTTGTAATCTGTATTTTCTTGCTTAAGACTGACGCTAACAAAAAATGTGAACTTGAACTTTTACAACAAAGTGGATGCAAGTTTTCTGCAGAGGAGGAGAGGATGGTGATACAACTGCAAGCGCAATTCGGGAACAAATGGGCGAAAATTGCGACGTATCTGCAAGGCAGAACGGACAATGATGTGAAGAATTTCTGGAGCACTCGGCGAAAGAGGTTTGAGAAGATTCGGCAGAAATCAACATCCTCAAACTCCCCCGAAAACAAAGGGAAGAGCCTTGTGCATCATGAATTTCCAGTGGATAAGGTAACGTAGCATTGTTCTCAAATTTCATGACAACTTCTTCAAATTAACAATTGTGAATTCTCAGGTTTCTTCTCATCCAAGCAATTCCTTTTTGAATTCTGAAGAGTTGGGAATGGTGGATCTACCGGATTTGGTGAAAGCAAACCAACTGCTGAATGTGGAAGCAGAGCAGGAGCCCATGCTTGAGGCCACACCGATAAATATGATCCCGTCTTCTGATTTCCCACCACACTTATCTTTGTCTCAGCTTCCACAGCCCCAACTAGACCTCTCATTTTTATCAGGATGCAAAGAAATTGACCAGGACCCTATCGTTCTGAACTTGCTGGACGTGTTCGGGCAGGAGATCGCACCTCTTGGACTGGAGGAGAATGCTCAAGGTAACAAGTTAGGAGAGCTTAAAGACCTTTCAACTCCTGACATTTTCTTTGATGAATTCCCACCTGAGATGCTTGATTATCTTGAAACTCTTACAAGCTCGTCGGAGTTATGAATTCCTGGGTCTTGTGCAACAGTTATTTGGTATGAATTCTGGGACACAATTGATTGTTTGATGTACTAGAAATGAAGATTAGAACTTGTTTAATAAATATTCTGTTTAATTGTTGAACATGACGAAAATCGCTTCTTTATACAATGTGCTAGTCCAATATACTGCAACCTGAGTCCATAAACTCAGTGTTCACTGATCTTATTAAGAATTTTACATAATCAATGGTGATGAAATACATTTTCCTAATAGTAACTCTACCCAAAGAAAGAAAACAATGCCAAAACCAATCACAACGACCAATTCAGTATTAAATCCAAGCTTTTTCACAGCTGCACCAAACAATTCATGGTCTACCATGCTCCAACTCGAAATAAAGTTTGAACCTTCGTAGGACTGGCAAAGGTCATAAATTCTTCTACTTTGTAATCATCGTCTCAGCCAAATCTGGTTTCAGTCTCAAAGCATTGTCAGTTGGACTGACCAAGGAATTTGTATCATCTCCAGATTGTTTCATTAGCATCTGTGAAAATTGCGTTGTGATGTTCTATAAGGCACTGGACAACCTCAATGGCGCTGAAGTCCATGGGCACGCCATCATCCAAGGGGATGGAATCATCTACAGCATCACCTTCATCTGAATCCACAACAAAAAAAAATACACGCAAAAGAAATGAATATGTTCTTTCGAAAAACCAACAATATAACACCTGTTTAGTTCGTATAATTTCTCTAAAATAGAAATCGGTTGCTAATGAAGAACCGCTCACCAGAAAGCATGTCCCATGCAGTATAAGTAGGCTCAGGATCCAAGTTCTTCCTGGAAGGACCTTTTGACTGTTGATTCCAATATTTCCTATATAGGTCCGGTGTCTTACCCTTCTGCCAAGTTATAACAGGGGCCATCTCCATCGCGAGACTTTGGGTGCTCATCTGTGTACAGTTAACAACTATTTAAGCAAGCTTATCAACGATTCAGGCTATGAACAACCCACCATGCATACAACAGAGAGAGAGAGAGAGAGAGAGAGAGAGAGAGAGAGAGAGAGATATGGTTCCTGCCTTGTTAAGAACTGACTTCTGGCTAACACGGAACAGTAATGCAGTGACAAATTCTAGGGTTGTGTAGTTGACTGTAGGAAGCCTCCTGAGCATGTTTCTCATCGCATGTATGCTGGATCGAGCACCTTTGATCTCATTATAAAGCTCAAATGTGGTTAGTGGCTCAGGAAGGGTAGCTAGGTAACATTTGACTAGAGCCGCTACGTCAATTGGGTTTACACCCTCTGGTAATGGTGCATTTGAATCTGATATTACAACACTAGATTAGTGTCATCCAAATAGAACTAAGAAAATTATGTTTCAAAGAAATAAATAAAAAGAAATTATACACACTTCACATACCTTGGTTGTACAGTGAAACCAGTTGTTGAATGACTTTTCTATCTCCCTCGCCTTTAAATAGATATGGTGTACTTAGTCCTAGGTGTCAAAAACATCACGAACAAGTTAATCACACTGGCAAAGGAAATCAAAGTAATATATGTGTAAGTGATCATACATGCACCAGAAGTGTATAAATTAGAGAAGTATAGACTATAGAGTACCTGATAATATGAGATAATCTGCACATCTGACCAAAATTTGAGGAATGGGCCTACTAGATTGTTGCCGTTGCACAATAACTTCAATCGGAACTCCAAAAACTGAAAATAAAAATTTAAATAACTATCACCATCCACCATTTAACCCAAGATTAAAAGCAATCACCATCCACCATTTAACCCAAGATTAAAAGCAACCACCATCCTGATACACTTTATCTTGACACACAAACCACCAAATTAGGGAGATGCAGAGGATCCAGAATTTCACCATTCTTCAAACAATGCTAGCTATAAAAACCTGAGTCATTTTCTATAAATTCTCGGCTACAAATTTCACCTTACAGCTATAAGTACAAATACATTTTAGGGGGAACCCCGTGTGACAGAAGGTCATGTGTAATATTATCAGAAGTCAAAGAAACAAAGCTTCCAAAGTTTCCTCAATCCCAACTTCGTCCACCAGCACTAACTGCTACCCACTATCTCATCTCCTACAATTAATATGTATATTCCTTGCTTGTTGATTCCAGAGGAAAACCAGACATGGTTCATTGGAGAAGAAGTAGCCGGACAGCCAAACAAGCCACAAATCCTCAACAATCCCCGCTATAACCCTCGAAACCAAATGCAGTACAGTATCTCAGTTTCAAATTCCATCCAATTTAACACTGTAAATCTCACAGATAAAAAGCTGTTTCCAAATATTACAACTAGGGGTGTGCTATCCACACACCCCTTTTTTACTTCTCATACACCCCTTGTTAATTTATGTCCTTTGATCTTCTTTAATTTAGTAGATTAGACAGCCGCAAATTAAGAGGGTGTGTATGAAGTAAAAATTCACACACCCCGGCAATTAATGATGCTAGGCAAAAAAGTATATGGAGGGTGTAGAAAATTCAAGAAACTTACCGTCGGTGCTTGCAACACCCTGAAAAGGAAAAGAACAAGATTAGATTTTCAAAATATGTATAACAAAGAAGAAAAAGAAAGGTAACAATTGTTTCAAAATTCCATACCTTCTGCCATCTTTCGATATCACTCAAAATGGTTTTGCTCCTTTGGGCAGTCTTCTTTGCCACCTGAAAGAAAAATCACCATTTCAAATGTGTCAGTGATGAGCTCAACTAAAAAACATGCTCTAGGTACACAGTAAGATTGTCAAGCTCTGGAGCATTTACAGAAGTCAGGGTTTACGATCAATTGCATTCACCGTTGGGGTTAAAGAAACAGAAAAATAGTACCATACGTTCAGTGACTTCAGTCTAAGTTCAAGTTGGATATGAATCATTATCGCCTAACAAAGTTCTAGCCAGTTTACCTCTTCAACTTTTATCATCCCAACAGAAACCTTGTCCTTTGTCTCTGATAAGCCCTTCCTAAACAATGTACCAGTTGTTGCAGCAGCAGTTATAAGGCGTTCCTGCACAGCATGTCTTGTATCTGGTTGCTGAAGAATCGCCCATCGACTTTTGAACATTGACCCAACTCGTTCTGCCACATCAGCAACATTCACTTTTGCATCTTTAGTGACCTCTCCAACAAATGTTCCAGCTTCTTTAATCTTCACCCCTGCATTAAAATATAGTTTGCTATAATCAAACACCAATCTTTTTCTTAGAAAATGATTAAACAATAAAAAAGAGTGTAATCGGAAGGCACCTGAGGAAGAAAAGAAATCGGTAGCTGCCTCCTGTGTGATGGGGGGTGAGAACGGGAAAGCCATTGTAGCACTTGCAGAGACCAGAATCAAATTATAAAGGCAAAGACCAGTTCAGCCTGTTTTGAAGGGAAGAGATAAAAAATATGTCAAAGAAGATCGAAGGCCACTACTTTTCAGAGGTTCTACAAATTCAAGAAAAAAAAATTGCAATACATCACAACGGTTTCCCTCTTTCGCTAAGAAAAACTAAGGTATACATAAGAAGGAAACCAGCTTTGATTTCACAGGCAGTAAGTCTCTGGAATCCATTTATTAACACGAACTCGAAAACCAAGTTAAACAATAAATCATCAAAGTTTCCCTCCTCCACTCCAATAAAACAACTTAAACAATAATCTTTCTAAGTCAACTGTTTGGTTGGTGAGAAAATGAAAGAAAGTCAAACCCCTCCCCCCATCGTTCCCAAAAACAAAATTTCTCAACTTAAAATTAAAAAAAATTATAATCTCAACTCAGCCAATCAGCTCCAATGAATTCTCTTTCACTGTAATCTGTCTAAAGATTAATACTTTCTCATCATACTTTATCCAATTATCAAAACCCAGTTCCTACTAATTACATATAAAAATTGGCCAAATCAACATCAATCGCATCCTGATCAAAATTTTAATTACAAATTGAAAAGAAAAATAGTAATAATACAGCAGTAGGTGAATGAAATTTTAATTTAGTTTCCACTAATTAAAACAAACAAAAACCCCAGTTTTAATCAGTGAAACTCGAGAAAAGATTACCTCTTTGGGGCTTGCTGATCAAGGAAGCTTGAAGAAGAAGCTGAAAGGCGAAAATTGCACAATTGCAAATAGAAAAATCCCTTCTTTTTAGAGAGAGAGAGAGAGAGAGAGAGAGAGGAGAGAGAAAGTCGTCCAATTTGGAAAATTCAAAAAAAGGCGCTTGTCTGCGATTGGTTGGGCATTCAGTGGGGTAGGCGGACGAATAGTATGATGCCACGTAGGCGCCAACTGGCGAACACCCGGACTAGGACCCGCGGGTGATGCTGGAGGTTTTTAACTGATATAACCGTCGCGTGCGCATACTGCGTTGAAGACTTTGTTTGGTTTAAAGTTTAAAGTTAAGACTGAGATTAACGTATTCTTTTTTAAAGGAGACTGAGATTAACATCCCCCTGTCCCCACCTTAATCCTTGAATATTCAACTTTTTATTCAAACTGCCCTTGTCAAGGGCCCCACTCCCACGTTGTTATCTTTTCTGTTATTAACACAGATCCCCTCCGGATTCAGGCATTTTAGGAATCTCCATATCTCAGTCGTAGAATTGTGTAGTTAAAAATTATTTTATTTTTATTATTTTAAATTAAACACAAATTATACCTGACGAAAAATAATCGCACGATATACAATGAACTGCTAAAATATGAGAATCCTTAATAAAGGAATATGATGCTCTCAAAAGTCTTCAATCTTGTCCGTTTAACGAAAAATTTAACGATTAGAAATTAATTTTTTGTTTACAATTACCTTCTTATGTCTATCTTCTTCCATCTTCACTTTCTCTTGTTCATCTTCTCTTATTCATTATTTTCCATCTTCTTTCCTGTTAATATTCTCATGTTCATCTCCTTATTTCTTCACGTTCACTTAGTTTGATAAGATTTAGTTGTTGTTCTGTTAAATCTCGAATTTTTAGTATTTTCTTAATATTTAATGTAGAATGATACGGAAAATAAATTGTTAATATTTGTAACAATTCATAATAAGTAGTCACTATTTATTTATGTCATTTTATTTTATTTTCAAAATCAATAGAAATTACTATAACCAAGAAAAATTATCGTGTGCTACTGTTACAAAGTGGTATAATTAATTCATAGATCTTCATCATAACTAATAAGTACATCAAGGAGCTTCCATCTTGGTGTCCTTCCTAAAATCCCCCACAATCCTCCTCCAAAACCAGTGCTCCTGCCACACTATCTCCATCTTCTCAATCGGCACATTCTTCGTCTCCGGCAAAAACAAGTACACAAACACCGTCATCACCGCCACCCAACCCCCGAAAAAGAAGAAAATCCCAGCCTTGAAGTGGCAGAGCATTGCTAGAAAAGTTTGAGCAACTATGAAAGTGAACAAAAAGTTCACCACCACATTGATGCTTTGTCCCGCTGATCGAATTTCCAACGGGAAAATCTCACTCGGAACCAACCATCCGAGAGGCCCCCACGACCACCCGAATCCCGCTACATAAATGCATATCAAAACCAGCACCAAATAGGCATACCCTTTGCTCACTCCGCCGCGATCACCAAGCTGAGCTGCCATTACACCTCCCACCATAATTTGTGACACCAACATTTGAATCCCACCAGCTAAAAACAACGCTCTTCGCCCAAATTTGTCTACGATAAGCATAGATATGAATGTTGAGCTTGTACCAACCACGCCAGTCACGACAACGGACAAGAGCGAAGCGCTTTCTCCCAACCCAATTGTTCGAAAAAGTACGGCTGAATAAAAGGAAATGACATTGATCCCTGTCACTTGCTGAAAAAATGGTATGGCTACTGCCATCACAAGCTGAGGCCTATACTTTCTCTCCAGGATTTTCTTGAAAGGGTGTTTGATGTTTTTCGATATGTTGCTTGCTTTGATCAGATCATCGAGTTCTGCTTGGACATCATCAACACCTCTGATACGTTGTAGCATTTGCTTGGCTGTTTGGTGATCCGTGCTACGCTGGATTAGGCTGTTAGGTGTTTCGGGAAGGAAAAATGCGCCCAGTGTTAGCATTGAGGCAGGGACTGCAGCCATGGCTAGGGAGATTCGCCACCCCCAACCGCCTTTGATCTTCTCAGAGCCGTAGTTGATGAGGTTAGCTGATAATACGCCAATGCCGACGCTAAATTGGAAACCATTGTTAATTGCACCTCTGTATTTTGGTGGTGCCATTTCCGAAAGGTACAATGGAACAGCCTGCGCAACACAAACACAGATTACACAAGTAACACGGAAAATAGAAACATCGAAAAGGGTATGCTTATATGATTAATGTTAGGGGCAAAAAGTACTACCTGATTTCCAAATCCGATACCAACTCCAAGCAATAAGCGGCCGAGGATGAGCATGTAGATGTTCATAGCTGCGCCGTTTAGAGCTGAGCCGGCGAGAAATGCAGCTCCACCGGCAAGGATTGAAGGCTTGCGGCCGTAAGCCCTTGTGACCATACTGGCAAAAAGGGAAGCTACAAGACCAGCTATGTAGAGTGAGGACGTGAAGGAGGTCAACAATTCACTGTCGAATTTACAGTAGTTGCTGATTTTGGTGTCCGATTTCATCTTACTGTTTACCTCAGGGAAGAATTTTTTCAGAAACGGCTCCATTGAAGTCACGCCGCCTGAAATTCCAATGTCGTAGCCAAAAATTACACCTCCTGTGGCTGCCAGCATGCAAGAGAGGATGACAAACGGCGTCATCCTCCCGTTGTATTGCCGGGCTTCGCCTGCTATTGCTAACCCAACTGCCATTGCTTCTTCCAAGCTCACACACAAAGAGATATGAAGAGAGAACTCAAAGTTGTAATTTGTACCAAGAGAATGGAAATATAGAGAGCAGTCTTACTCCCTTTTCCAACAATACGATATTTTAAACTACTGTAATCTACGGAGAATGAATTCTTGGCCTAACCACGTCTGCAAGAGCAGTCTTACTTGACTGGTATAGTCAACAAATGGTTTTGGACTTGTGCGGAATATGTAGGCAGTGGTTGCAATCACTATCACTATCAGCCACCTTCAGGCAGGACCATAAGAATTTGTCTGAACTCTGAAGAAAGTTAAGGGCCGATTTGGCCACTCTTCAGCTGCCATTTCCTGGTTTAACAAACCCTTTTGTACTTAATCACTCTTTTTTGCTGCTTTAATATCTGCTTTGCCGTTAATCGCGAGCACTTAAACTTTTCAACCGCTGCCACCCGTTGGTACCCTGCCGGAGCTACTGGGTATGGTAGTCCGAATGCCGCGGGAAGTGACGGTATAATGCATGATTAATGTGTACATGTTTTGTAGTTTTTGGTTTACAGAAAATACAGTATTGTTACTTCAGTATTAATATTAACAGCATATGCTAAACTAATAAATTATTGTCATATGTTACAAAGTGATTTCAAAACTACTTTCATTTACGGAAAGAGAGACTCGGAACTAATACAAAAAACAAAAATAAACAGAGAATGTGCAGAATGAGAAGAAAAAAAATGTCTGCGGAAATAATTTCCCGAACTATTCTCAAGTGAATGGCATGAAAGCGAAAAGAGAGAGAGAGACTACCAGAAACAATAGAGAGTGTACCAGTCGGGCACCTTGGCATGCTTCCCACGTCACTCTAGTTACATTGGTACCCTAGCATGAACTCCACATACTAGAATTCGAGGGCTCACTTGAGAAAACTGTGTCCATCCTCGCGTGATGAGAGAGACATACGTTACGTGATACACACCTGCTGTTTCACAGAAACAGTTTTGCCTTTCAGCAGAAATGTGAAAAATACAATTGCCTTTTTTGCTTGCTTAACAAGTCTGTCTGTCACTAAAGTTGGAGATAACATCATTGCATTTTGCAAACCAACTCATATTAATCTGTTCACAAAGAACAGCAGTTGAGGCAGAAATTTTAGGGTATAAGCACAGCCGAGCCGGATGTTTTCCTGTTCTCGAGGTCTGCATGAGCTTGTGCTGCGTGAGACAATGGGTATTTGTGATTTACTCGAACGCGCAATACGCCTGATGCAACATTAGCAAATACCTCTCCCGCAACCTCTAACAATTTGTCTCGAGCTGCAGTGTACTGGAACAGGGCCGGCCTGGTCAGGAAGAGTGACTTTGCTGCAAGAGCTGATAGTGGGACCGGATCAATTGCACCTGATGCTTGTCCGAAACTCACCATGTATCCACGAGTCTTCAAGCATGCCAATGATCCCTGTAAACAATGCCCCAATTAAGTATTAATTCCAAAATTCACCATTAAGAAATTAGACTAGCTAATCTTCTGAATTGAAAATATCAGAGGATAACTAGCATTTGCTTTAACAGTTTCATAAAACTAGCTCGAACGGAACAGTATAGAGATTTGGTATGCCTGGCCTAGCATTGAGAAACTTCAATGCTAGATTAGGTAATAAGTCACGGTAAAGCAGAAGAATTAACAGGCTGTGTTGATACTCAATGAAACCAAGAACATCAAAGGAACGGCGCAGAAGGAGAACCTAGAATCATTTCTGTAACTTCTGTATAAAATTGAGGGATGAAAAGTATTTACCTGAAAGGTATCCTTCCCTACAGAATCATAGACAACATCAACGCCATTGTCAGATGTTATTTCTGTCACTCGAGCAACAAAATCCTCTTCCGTATAGACTATGACATGGTGACACCCATCATCCTTGGCCTGAGCTGTCTTCTCTTTAGTTGATACAGTTCCAATAACAGTTGCACCAAGCGCATTAGCCCATTGGCATAAAAGGGATCCGACTCCACCAGCTGCTGCGTGAACAAGGACTGTGTGTCCTGGTTTGACCTGTATAATTAACAACACAAAATTCAGATCGAACATTAAAAGCAGCAGCATTCAAATTTATAAACAATTTCTAACATTGAATCAACCGTGTTTAGATAATGACATTACAATTTCAGGAAGCATTTAATTACAACTTGACCACCAATATTTGTCAGTTGATTGTACTTTTTCGACACATAAATCACATAGTTAACACCGCAGAAAATCGTACAGAAAACTACCTTGAAAGACTGCCGTAGTAGAACCTGAGCTGTCATACCCTTAAGCAATACGGATGCTGCAACAATAGGATCAATTAAAGGAGGAACAGGCACCACTTTGTTTGCAGGAAGGATCTGCTCTTCCGCATATGACCCCATTGGAGTACCAATATAGGCCACCATATCTCCAACTCGCCTGCCTGTTACTCCAGGTCCTACAGCTGTCACAACTCCACAAGCTTCCATACCTGAAATGAAAATTGATTTGTTAATGAATAGGGTTTATCCGTCAGCCTTCTGATCAGGAACTAGAAGGCGAAAAGAAGGCCGGACTCCAAGTTGTTCAAGAATAGTGACGTTGAGTTTCTCGACCATTTCTCTTAGGATTAGTCAGTTCTATTTCAAACCGCAGGAATGGCTAATCTGGTTTCATGCCCGGCATTCTTTTAGGTTTGCTAAATCATTCTTGATCATATCTGAAAACTGTAATCTCACGCGAAATGTTTACTCAAGAAACTGTTAAGAAAAAACTAAACTTGGAAATTATGCCTTCAAAGAGTGGACTAGATGTGAATCCTTCCTACATTTCAGAACTTGGAAATGAAGCAAAACCTGGGGAGAAGGGCATTGTATCAGCCTTATAATAAAGTCCCTTGCGGAAGTATACATCGATGAAATTAACCCCTATCGCCTTGTTCTTCACACGAACCTCCCCCTCCTTCGGCTCTCCTATTTCCACATCTTCCCATCTCAAGACCTAGCAGCATTACATCACAAAATTAAGTGAAATGGGGATAAAAGCATTGGAAATTTGGAACAATGACATGTAGCTGAACCAGATTGGAGATCAAAGAAAATTTATGAGCAAAGGAAACTTCTTTCAAGGAAAACAAACTGAAGTAAAACTCTAAAACAAACAGGGTTTTGAATAACCAGTTTCAAAGGTTGTGCATGAACACACTTGATATGGCTCGAGATAAACTATAAACACAATATAAACTTAAGTTTACAAACTCAAATACTTCAAGGCCTCGCTTAATGTCTATGATTGAATTGGACTGAAAAATCGCTAGATTCAATGTATGTCAAAGAAAGAAATTTGGAAGGCAGAAGAAGGATTAATCATGAAGAACATTCCAATCGCCAAAGAAATGGTAGGATTGGAAGGGATAAGCTTACTTCATGACCACTCATACTTATACTTTCAACTTATGGTTTGTCTGGAAGTTCTTTTAGAATGACAGAAAGCGTTTTTGGTGAAACTGATTTTGGATTCCAAAAGTATTTGGAAGAATCACCAAATATGTGTTTCTTGCATTCAAGTGCTTTTTTAAGGTTCACTTAATTTTTTACTAAGAATTGGTTTCAAAAATATTTTCACAAAAAACACTTTCTGTTTTTTTAAAAATACTTACAAACGACCCTTAGACAAAATTTACAAGTTGACTTCTATTTCTTCCTTCGACATTGAATCATAGTGAGTTATCGAATCCAGTCAAATCCTTGACACCAAACAAGAACTAACCTTCTCCGGATTAGTCCGATGAATACAATGGCATAACAAATCATGTACTCTTGGCTAAAAGCAGAAAGGCTATCTCTTCAGCCTGTTACCAGATTTCCCATCAAACAACTTGGATTTATTGTAAACAGAAATAGTTTACATATGAAATCAGGCACTTAATATTGCAACTGACAAACAAGTCTTGATTTTGTGATCACAAATTCAAACATTCAAGTTACCCAAAAAAATACAGGAGAGAGAGAGAGACCTGAGGACCACCAAGTTCATGAACTCGAATGGCTTTCACCATATTTGTTGGCGATACTGCTTGATTTCTGGGTACAAACTATTTTCCGGTCGGATCTTTCTCTCCTCGTGAGAGCCTCTCTCTCCGTTTCGTTAGAGTCTTTCTCACTGCTTGTGTGAGTTTCCAAATTTCGTCAAGTAGTTTAGCCGCCGGCCCTCGCCTGGGCAAGGGTCGGTGGCAGTCCCTTTTCTTTCTCGTTTTCCTTTCCTTCTGTCTTTGACAGCCTGATTTTCCCCATGTTTTCCAGCCCAATTTTCTTCGTTCCCTAAATCTCCTTGCCTTCGATTTAACCCTTCCTAGCCCAAGATCGGAAAGTCCCAGTTCTCATCCCTCAGTTCCACAACTATCCCAATCTGCAACCACCTCTTTCCGTAGCGTTTTGCGACTTTATTAGAGGGTGTGTAGAGCTCCGGCTCGGGTGCCCACACCACCACCTTCCTTGTGTTTGCCGTTCTCGGCTCCGTTGCCTGTGGGATGTAATTTTCCACTGGCTTCCTTTGTTTGGTGGTTTCGATCTTTGTTGTGGTTGCTTATGGATGTTGACGTTTGCTTATTTTCCCATTTTGCGGCTTGGAGTGGCTTGATCTCTGGCGTCTTCTGGAGGTGTTGGCCGGTCCTGTGTTGGACGTTGCTCGGTCGAGGTGCTCCGACGGCGGCCGGGGTAGTAGGCTGCTAGGTTTTTGTTTTTTGTTTTGCTGTTTTGGGCTCAAATCCTCGTTTTGGGTTGGGCTTTCTTTGCTGTGTGGGAGGTCCATCATTAAGCTTTGTGCTTCACTTATATTTGGACTGCCTTTTGTATAAATTTTGTTTGTTGGTTATAAAAGTTACCTTTTACCAACAAAAAAAAAACAATTTTCCGGTCAACTCAAAAATGTGATTTCTTGGTAATTATCCCTTAATAATTAGCCTAACTCTTGTTAATATTATAATGTTGGACCTACATCTCTATTTCTCGCACCAGTAATCATAAATTGTTCTCTTTTTTTTTTTTGTCAAAAAATCATAATTTTTACAATATATTCATTTCAGATACAGTAAATAGTTACATTTTAAATTCGTATTTCATAACTTAGTTACTTGATTCTAATGTCGATTCGTTACAACAGAAGTGAACTTTTTCTTTCAATAATTTAATCTGATGTAACTCTGTTTTTGTTCTCTCATGTCTAGGTTGGTCAAGGACATGAGGAGAAGAGCACTTTGGAAATGGGTGCGAAAGGAAATAAACTTGTTGAACTGCATTGGCATCTATTGTTCTGGTTTTTCTTTGACGTTAACTTGCTCTCTCTTTTGCAGTAAGGTGCACAAATATGGAAAAAGCATGACAGGGGAAAAGCTGGGATTTTGTTGTGGATGAGGAGACCTATTACGAGTGAGTCTGGACTTGGTTCTGGTTCTGTCTACATATAGTATGTTCAAGCAGTCAAAAGGATTTCAGGAAAACCAAATATAAATAATTTAGATTACATCTTCTGGTATTTCTCTTATAGTAAAAGTAATTTTAATTTTTCACTTTTTGATAAAGGGCTAAGCTGTCAATTAAACCTCGAGAAAGGTCACCTGCCGTCTACCCTGCCCTTGATTTTGGATCATCGTCGCTTTCAGTTGATGAACCACCAGATGAATTTTCTCTAAAATCGTGCGGCTCAAAAAATTTTGTATGTGTTTACACGTATTTTTGTGCTCTGAATAATTCTAATCAAATTCTTTTGCTCCTAAGCTAAAGTCAAAATTTGTAGCATACAAGGAAAGGTTAGCAGATACTTGCCAATTATCCAAAGCTGGATATTAAGGTCTTTAAGCTTAATATCTTTTTGCATGTGTAGCATCTGCCTGGAAAAAGGTTTCAACTTTAATGTCTGTATGTGTTATTACTCTTCACTGATTGTCAAGAACTAGGATTAAAGAAAAGCATCCTTTAAAGTTTAAACTGGAAGGGGGCAGATTATAAATTACAGGTGAAATGAAACTAGAAATATATAGTCTTATGATTTGTGTCTAAAAACATAATAAAGGATATTACGTCCATCCATGATAATAATAAGATTGTTATTTATGTGGTTATGAGTTTCATGTCTCTTTGATTAGACATTTTCTTTCTCACTCAGGGGTTCACCATGAACCACCTCTTTTTGATCAGCTATTATACTTGCATATGATTATCAAGTATAAACATCTTCTTCGGTCGTCAAATTATGTAGTAGTGGCCAAATATAAACATTTGAAATAACGTTGCTTAAAAGAGCCGCTTTAATCCGAACTCAATTCTTTTCGGGGACATATTGTAGGTTGATTCACATTCTGGGGTGTAATATAGTTGGTGTGTTGGGGCTGATCGTAGAGATTCTGTTTACACTGTAATTGCTGTTGTAAAGAGTCCCTATATGCTGCTTAAAGGCTGGTATCGACTGATTCATGATTTGATTGCTCGAGAAGGTCCATTTCTTGAAATAGCTTGCATCCTTATTGCTGGTTTGACAATCATTCTGTGGCTAATTGTGGTCGTTTCAAGTATCGTTTTGGCCAAATATTCCACATAAAATTTAATCCTCTCAACTTCCTAACATTATCAAACATTCAATGACAGTCGGACTGACTCGTTCATGGGCATGGATTCACAAAAGCCTACGTTCTCCTGCCGTTGAGATATATGGCTACTTCTGATACGCTGAACAAATTAAAGAAAGATAGTTTTAAAGTTGAGTCTGGTCTGGAGATAAAGTTGACAAGTATTATTATACGGCAACTTGATGATGTAGCTGGTGATGTATCTGGATTGGCCGTGAATGGTATGGAATTTGTTTATGGTTTTACCAATTACACAAACTGAGCTCTTATCAGTTGGAGTTTTATGAGTTGTATATGGTGTGCCTTGCCATGAGTAGTGAAGGATCATTGACTCTGTACTTCTTAGCAGTAGCTGGATAGTCTTTCATATACAATTGGATCGTGATAATGTTTTTAGGCATTTCAAATTATTCCACATGTAAATGTTTTACGAGGTTACAACTGGAGGGATTTTTCAGTGTGACCGGAACACGGAATGGTACACTGCGTGTCACTTTACAAATGATAGAATATGTGTGTTAAAAAATTAATAATTTGAAAAATAAATTTTCACCACTTATATAAAAACACATAGTGTACCCACTCGTGTTTCGATTACAATAAAAAATTTCTCGTTACAATTGTACCAAAATTTAAACAAGTAAATTGTAATTTACCATTTTTACTTTCACTTGCACATTTACCTGTTTGATGCCCAGCTTAGGTGGGCATATTATATCCCAGTCAAAATATCACATCCAAAAAAAAAATTAATTTTTCATCTATATTAATACAACGTATTTGAAGGACCGACGATTCCAAATTCCAATTAAAAAAATAATATTTAAATGATATTTTAAATATTTTTTTTAAAATTTATTAATTTTTTAATAAAAAGTATGCCACGTCAGCATTTAACTGAGAAATTGACAGTCAACTGACGGGAGGTATGATATTGAAATAAATTCGTAAGTAAAGGCATGACATTAAATTTTTTTTTTAAGATGAAGTATGAAACTGTTTTCGACCCAATAATTAAGGTAGTTTTTTGTAATTTATCCTAATTTTTTTCCTCAAGTATAACTGGAAGTTAAGGTTGCCCCCACTAAAAATGTTTCTCGCTCCCCTCCCTATGGTGCAACACTGTTATGGATTATTACTGTCTTAGCAACTTTAAATTTGGCTTTGCATTTTTTTAGTAGGTAATACAATTAGCTCTCAAGAGAGCCCTAAAATATTAGGGAGAAAGCCTTAGAATCTGAAATGTATAATTGCCATTAAAAATCAACATGTGCGAGAGCTAGAGCTCTCTAACCTTACATATTTTGGGTCAATCCTATAATCATGGATTGTGGTATTATTCATTAATAAACAACCATCAACCTACTGCTCTAGCTAATCAGTAGAATAAAGCTGAAAACGTAGATTGACTTCAGAAAAGTTTAGATTGTTTTTGTATAGTTTTCGAGCAAAACTTAACTTCTTTTAATATATTGTGCGTCAAGAAAGAGAAAGATGACCGAAAAAACGACAAGCATGTTCATTCACGCACCTCTGATGATAATAACAATTCTACTCACTTCAAGTACCGTTGCCATCGCCGATGATACGATACCGATGCCTTCCGATAGTTCCCAACTAGCTAGCTGGTTCGATAATAATTTGAAAACCTACAATGAACGCAAGTCAATGCTTGACCCTGCCCTTGTTGCAGCTGAGCATGCTCCCCAGGTCGTCATTCGTCAAGGTCATGCAAGATGGAGGTGGAAACTTCAAGACCATCACCGACGCCATCAATAGCATTCCAGCCGAGAGCACAAAACGGTTGTTTGTGTACGTCAAAGGGGAAGTGTACAACGAGAAAATCACAGTTCCACATAACAAACCCCTTGTTACGTTCTATGGATCACCAAAAAGTATGCCAAACATTACGTTTGATGGCACCGCGCAGAAGTATGGGACTGTGTATAGTGGCACATTGATCGTGAAATCAGACTATTTTAGGGCTGTTAATCTTGTTATTATAGTATGTAATTCTCCAAGGAGAGTACTATATAAGAGGACTCTCAAAAGTGAAGCTCTTCATAGACTTGTTGTCACCTCATGCTTTCCACATAATGTTCTACGGTAGTGCTATTTACACACTCATTTTTACTTCATACCCCTCTTAATTTTCGACCGTCGGATCAAATGAATTAAAGAATATCAACGGCAAAAAAATAAAATAAAAATAAGGATGTGTGGAAGATAAAAGTGGGTGTATGAATATCCTATTTTATAGTGTTGAGCATTGAGAGTTTTATTTGAGAGAATCCCCTTCGTATTGCTCTTCTCCAAACTCACATTTAGAGCATCATTTTGATGGTAATTAAAAAAGAAAAACTAACGAGAAGTCATCTATACTATTTAGTTTTAATGAAAATGGGCAAATAAAGGTGTGAGTGAATAGTATTAGGAAAGATAAAATGACATTTTTTGTTAAAGGTGAACAGTACTATAAGTGTTTCGTTAAATTTCCAATTAAAAATTAATAGATTAACGTAGAGAGTTTTTTTTTGTTTTTGTTTCGTTGTAGAATTCAGCGCCGGAGCCGACATCAGGACACGCTTTATGGGGTTGCATTTGTTCAAAGACTGCTTCATTAATTCAAGGCACTGTAGATTTCATATTTGGAAAATGAAAATCCCTCTACTTGGTACGTAATTGAAGTCCGTGAGAACTTTTTTAGGTTGAACGTCATACTGCAACGTAGAATTACATAATCAACTTAAATAATTATGAAGTGTCTTTTATTTGTTAATGTTATAGTTAGAAGTATAAGTTTATTGTCGACCCACCCATGTCATATTTTCGATCTTCTCGTGTATAGTGTGATAATTTGGTGCAAAACACTGAGATACATGTCGTAGAACGGAATTTGACAGTGATAACGGCACAACAAAGGGATAGTCCCTCGGAGGATAGTGGGTTTTCATTTGTGCATTGCAAAATAACTGGCACCACGTATGCTCGTCAGACATATTTGGTTAGGGCTTGGGGAAGCAGCCCCAACGCGGTGGTTGCCTACACCGACATAGCGATTTTGGCCACCCTGAACGTGAATCGTAAGCAAATTCTTTCTCATTGTTTTGCCCAACTGTTTTTAGAGTGCTTTATTATTCTTGGAATCCATGTATATTAATTTGATTTATGTGGTATTTTTGCAGCAATTTGTTCTATGGAGAGTACAACAATTGGGGTCAAGGGTCAAATATAACGAGTAAAGCTCGCTACACCAGAAAACTAAGCGATGCAGAAGCAAAACCCTTCATCAGCCTTCAGGGTTCCGAATGGCTTCTTCCTCAGTAGCATTGTTTGAAAATATATAGAAAATTATTTTTTACCTATTTAGGTGAGGTTAACTGAAAAAGCCTATGTATTACGAACAGTATTACATGTGACACATTGATATGTGTTGAAAAAAAAGAGTGTAAATTTGTAATCAGTGACTTGTAAATCTGGAATCAAATTATTAATTATAAGACACTAATTAACCCCACCACCCCAGTACTTCCTTTCCCCCTCAAAGACTTTGTTTTTTTTTAATAGTAAAACCTCGACTGTATAAGGATAATTTTATTGATAATGAGAGCCTAGTCATGAGCTAAGAGCATTATGTCTCATACTACAAGAAAAAGAATACAAAAAAACGGAGGGACATAAATGTTATGCCTCTAAAAATAAAAATAAGAAAAATACAAATAAAAGTTAGGGATATGAAACTTAACCTCTCTAATGTCAAATATAAAAAGTCTAAACCTAACCCTGAAGAATTTGTAGAGGTACGTAATAAAAGATTGGGGATGTTTTAATATTTGATATTAATTTTTAAATTAAGATACTTGATGTAGAAATAGACATTTTTCATGTATTTAACGAATTTTTTTTTATACATATCAATATACAAAGAGTCGGCAGTTAGAGAATTCTAAGGCCCCACTCGAGGCTCAAAGCTCGTAGGGTCGGCCTGGGTCAATATATCCACTTAGGACTCCTTTCGGTTGCCACCCAAAGTTGGTGGATTGCTGTTGTGCATTTCGGATCTCTCTACTCATATGGGTCATCGGAATGAATAGGATCTGAATTGAGGCGAGAATCAGATTGCCACACGAATCACTGTCCCGAAAAGGTAGAAAATATTGTCTCACAGATATGAACTTTGAAGATATTAGAAAAGCATCACAAATCTTACTTCACTTGACATCAATGATCGTTCTCAGAACACATTTACTTCTTCAATGCCTAGCTGGGTGGATTTTCAGACTTCAAAATCTAGTTTTTGTTCCTACATGTTGGGTCGAGCCAACACTTAATTGTTGTAAAAACTTGTTATGTTTCTCCTTATTCCTTTCTTCTTTGTTTTTATTTCCTTTTTGTCTCAAGAAATTGATTTTTCTTGTAATAATCTTACACCTCAGATACACCTTGTCTTTGAGACTGATGAGTCCGTATTATACTCTATATTTTATCCTATTCTTAGTTATAATTTATTGGTTATTTTGGTAAAATTTTGATACTTTGTTATGTATTTCCAATATAGGACTTGCAGACTTGTTCGGAGCATAAAGTAATCAAACGGTAGAATTTTTGAGTGATTCCAATTGGAGCGGTTCGTGAGTCAGTCAAGAAGGTTCTATCAAAATTTCATAATTTTATCCCAAGGCATCTGATCGTGGTAAATTAATTTATGGCCAGCGTGCAATGCTGGCAGATTGGGCTAGAGAACTTGTTTGCGACTTTTGGGCTGGAAGATGATGGATTTTGGATTTGGTTGTTCTTGGAATTTGAAAAGGAGGTCATGATTTTTAATTTGACTCTTTTTTGGCCTGTTTTGGAGCCCTGAAGTTCCAGAAACTGGGCTTCTCCTTTGATAGGCAAATTTCCTAGTCATAATAGGAATGTAATTTTTAGTTATCATTTTATTATTTTATTTCCTAATTTTTAGAAAACCTTTTCCTATTAGGGTTTTAATTAGGAGTAGTATAAATAAGGCTTTTTAGTCATTGGGTTCTAAGCAACACGCAACGTTGGAGAGGGGAACACACGCACTACTCTAGAGAGTTTTTGAAGTTTATTTTCAAGGTGTTTTATACTCTCTTTTTTATTTCAATAAAATTTCTTTTGGTTTATGGTTGTTTATAACTAATTTCCGTTTTCTAGGACGATGCCTTGAGCCTTAGCATGAATATGTAGTTTTTATTTAATTGTTTATGATATTATGCATTCATACTTTAAATTATTAATTACTATGCTTTAAACTGTCTTTGTGTCTTAATGATCCGTGACCATTAGGATGTTTAGATAAGTAATCGGATGCAATTCAGTCAGAATACAACCGGGGAATTGAGTATTGCTTCTTCTGACTAATAGTTGTAATTTCACCTAGGATGAATACCACGTCTTAGGGATTGCATGGCTTTTCAAGGAATTTTCACAAAGCGTAATGAGTCGTGCATGTTTATATTTGATCTGAATACGACAAACGAGTTGCATGTTTGATATACATTCTAACTTGAATACCACGAGTAGAATATGCATTAGGAAAACCTAACCTTCAAAGTTGCATGGGCAATTCATAAGTAATTAGTAAATTTACATATGATTGTTAAGGGAATGGCGGAACCCTAGTGCTTTTCCAAATTTGTTTCTCAAAACCTTTTCTTTTTTATTTGTTTCCTTTTTAATTGGTTATTAGTTGCTTTTCTTAAATTACTTTTATTAAATTTTGTTTTTAATATTTTAGGTCATAAAATCAATCTTTTCCAATCTTTGTTTTCAAATAATTAGCTAAGAACTAGTATAAATACATATTATTCATTCAATTCCTGCGGAAACAACCTTACTTGAGCCGTTTATACTACAATTACCTTGTTCTCTTGCAAGTGTTTTTAAGTGTTTTTATCTCTACTTTTGCAGGTGGTAAATCCTATCAAAGACTGATTAAATATAACAAATTGTCATACGAGTGGCCCTCTACTATAGTGGTGGAGAGGAGTGTGGCTCTTGCACTGCAGCATGGGTTTAAACCCCGTCGGCTCCCTAATCTAAAATCTAATCTAACAAATCTATCATTTAATAAAGAAAAAAAAATTGTCATGAATATTTGGAACTTTCCATTTTCCCTTTTATTCTATTTTTCAAACTGTGGGCCTTTCCATGCCAATTCGATGAAAAGTTGAAGCTGTGAGCATCTACTTGGCAAATTTGTCAATGCCTTCGAGTAATATGACGAGGAATACGAGCTCAACGGCTAAATTTCAAATCTTTTCAGGCGTTGTTTGGGATTTGGATTGAGAAGCAAATATTTTTAGTTTTGATTTTTAATTATTTGTCACTCAACAGCAAAAAGATTAAAGTTTGTTGTGTCTGATAGTCAAAATAACAAGTTTAATCCATCTTATCATCTATGAAACTTTTGTCAAAGATTCCAAGAGTCCGTTGGACTGCTACTGTTATTGATGTGCATCGATTTTGAAAATACGGTCTCATGCCGTAGAGGATGGTTTAGACAAACTTTTCATGCAGTAGAAAGTGCTCATCCGTAAAGGATGGTTTAGAAAAAGAAAAAAAAGTGAGGATCCCTAGTTTATATAGCTCTCTGGATGGCTCATTTGCTCGTACACGTCACCTATTTCAATAAAATTTTTTTTGATTTATGGTTGTTCATAACTAATTTTCGTTTATAATATTATACATATATATTTTGAATTATTAATTGCTGTGCTTTAAATTGTCTTTGTGTCTTAATAACCTGTGACCTAGGATATTTAGATAAGTAATCGGATGCAATTCAGTCAGAATACCACGTTTTAGGGGTTGCATTGCATGGTTTTTTAAAGGATTTTCACAAAGTTTAATGAGTCGTAGATGTTTATATTTGATCTGAATACCACAGACGAGTTGCATGTTTGATATACGTTCTAAGTTGAATACCACGAGTAGAATATGCATTAGGAAAACCTAACCTTCAAAGTTGCATGGGTAATTCATAAGTAATTTGTAAATTTACATAGGATTGTTAAGGGGATGGCGGAATCCTAGTGCTTTTCTAAATTTGTTTCTCAAAACCTTTTCTTTTTTATTTATTTCCTTTTTAATTGGTTATTAGTTGCTTTCCCTAAATTACTTGTATTAAAATTCATTTTTAATATTTTAGGTCATAAAATCAATCTCTTCCAATATTTACTTTCAAATAATTAGTTAAGAATTAGTATAAATATATATTATTTATTCAATCATTGCGAAAACGACATTGCTTGAGCCGTTTATACTACAACTATCTTGTTCTTTTGCAAGTATTTTTAAGTGTTTTTATCTCTACTTTTGCAAGTGGTAAAATCCTATCAGAGACTGATTAAATATAACAAATTGTCATACGAGTGACCCTCTACCATAGTGATGGAGAGGGGTGTGGGTGTGGCTTTTGCACTGCAACGTGGGTTTAAACCCAGTCGACTCCCTAATCTAAAATATAATCTAACAAATCTATCATTTAACAAAAAAACAAAAAAAAAATTTGTCATGAATATTTGGAACTTTCCATTTTCCCTTTTATTCTATTTTTCCAACTGTGGGCCTTTCCATGCCAATTCGATGAAAAGTTGAAGCTTTGAGCATCTAATTGGCAAATTTGTCAATACTTTCGAGTAATATGACGAGGAATATGAGCTCAACGGCTAAATTTCAAATCTTTTCAGGCGTTGTTTGGGATTTGGATTGAGAAGCAAATATTTTTAGTTTTGATTTTTAATTATTTGTCACTCAACAGCAAAAAGATTAAAGTTTGTTGTGTCTGATAGTCAAAATAACAAGTTCAATCCATCTTATCATCTATGAAACTTTTGTCAAAGATTCCAAGAGTCCGTCGGACTGCTAATGTTTTTGATGTGCCTCGATTTTGAAAATACGGTCTCATGCCGTAGAGGATGGTTTAGACAAACTTCTCATGCCGTAGAAAGTGCTCATCCGTAAAGGATGGTTTAGAAAAAAAGTGAGGATCCCTAGTTTATATAGCTAGCACTACTCTGGATAGCTCATTTGCTCGTACACGTCACCTACTTCATACACTAAAACTTGGAGAGAAGCACGAGAGTTGTTTTACTACTAATCAGGTTTCTAGCTATTGCAACCATTACTATCCGTAGTGATTTCTGCAATGGAAATCTCCGTTGGCCTCCACTTCGGAAAGAAAGCGAAAGACAAGCACTTCTAATGTTCAAGCAATATCTCAATGAAGAACTTACAGACATCCTTGCATTGAAGTCATTCAACTTATCAAAATATCGCTTTATTTGAAAAATTCCTTCAAAGATTGGTAACATGAGATGGTTAAAATCTCTCAATTTGTCCACGAACAAACTCCATGGTGAAATTCCTTCGAGCATGACGAACTTGACATTTCTAAGTCACTTGAACTTGACCTACAACAATTTGACGGGACCAATTTTGGAGAGCACTCAGCTGTAAAGCCTTGATGAGTCTAGCTTCGTGAACAACAAACTTTGTGGACCTCTGCTTTGTTGAGAAAAAAAAATTAGAGTACACAACTCTAACACAAGTATTGGAGAGACAAAACAAGTAAACAAATTACTTGTATTAACTCACAAAATATTACAACACAACAACTTTCAAGAACACACTTTAGAAGCTATGACACTCTCTCACTTCTAAAGACAAACTCTAGACCACTCACACTCCTACCAAACTACTCTTGCTTTTACTTAGCTCTAGTCAGGCAACACCTCATTTTCTAGAGCTAAGTAAGAGAGTGAGAAGCAAGAATAGTCTTGTAGGAGTGTGAGTGGTCTAGAGTTTGTCTCTAGAAGTGAGAGAGTGTCATAACTTCTAAAGTGTGTTCTTGATAGTTGTTGTGTTGTAATATTTTGTGAGTTAATACAAGTAATTTGTTTACTTGTTTTGTCTCTCCAATACTTGTGTTAGAGTTGTGTACTCCAATTTTTTCCTCAACAATTGGTATTAGAGCAGTACGATCGGGGACCGTCTCTAGTGAAGCTTTCGAGAATCGTGAGAAGTTTAGTACTTCACAAGATTGTTGACTAATCTTGTTCAGCTTATCGAAGTTCTACCGACATGATGTCTGATCTTCAAGTTGTTGGAGGAATCAAGAAGTTGAACACGCTCAACAAGAATTGCAACGTGAATGGGGTGATACCGCCACAAACAGTTGAGCAGGACGGAGGTGGAGGATACCATTTACTCGAAGACAAGCGGTTCTACATGTCCTTGGGACTTCGATTCTCCAAGGGGTTTTGGATTGTGTTTGGTTCTTTGCTGGTAAACATGCCACTGGGCATTCTTCTTTTGGGATAGGATAGTGCTTAAACGGTATCATATAATTGTTGAATATGTTTAGCTTTGTTTTGTACTTTGAGTGAGCTTCTTGTTATTGGCATTTCCTTTACTATGACGAATAAGCCAGTATGGTTGAATGGTATGTTTTTCTCAAATTTAATCCTTTTGTTTGATTGTAGTTGATTTTTACTTTGTTTTACAAAAGGGTAATTAATGTTAGGGAAACTAAATATGCAAACTAAATGATGTGTCACCAATAGAAATAAACACTTTTATCAAGATTTGCTTACACCAGACTATAATCATTGTAATCTCCTTGGCCTTTCACGACACATTATATGTGTGAACTACATGTTTCTTCTGTTTTTTAAGGAAACAGAACTTTTTTGGAAACCATATCCTTCTAATCAAAGATATTCAGTGTCTTCCCACTCATTGTACAATGTGTTTATATGCTAGCTTACTTAAATGTATATAAAAGCAAAATTGCTCATTTTATCGACCTCATTCATTCATGTATCCCTCTGTTTGTTCATAATTGTGTTGAATTTATTAAACTTAAATATGTTTTATTCATCTGAATACGCCTAAAACAGCTGATTCCTGTAGCAACGCACTGGCGTAGTTTCTAGTTGATACTGAAACTGAGTTGGCCATTCTGCAAAACCGGAACTTCATCATTTAAACAACAGTTCAAAATTCAAAGGATTTCCCAATCCAACTTCTCTCAAACTCTGAAGCTAAAATTCTGATTCGTTTCCGCAAATCCAGTATGTGTGATACGTTTTGATTTGTTTGAATTTGTTTTACAGATGACGGGCAAGTATAAGGACTTCAGATATATGGCTACTTCTGATATGCTGAACAAATTAAACAGAGATAGTTTTAAAGTTGAATCTGATCTGGAGATAAAGTTGACAAGTATTATTACACGGCAACTTGATGATGTTGCTGGTGATGTATCTGGATTGGCCGTGAAATGGTATGGAATTTGTTTATGGTTTTATCAATTACACAAACTGAGTCGTTTTTGCTCTTATCTGTTAGAGTTTTATGAGTTGTATCTGGTGTGCCTTGCCATGAATAGTGAAGGATCATTGACTGTATACTTCTTAGCAGTAGCTGGATAGTCTTTCATATACAATTGGATCAAGATAATGTTTTGAGGCATTTCAAATTATTCCACATGTAAATAGTTTTGAATTCAGAGTTTAGTCTTTCAATTTCAAGCTGGCATATGATCTTTGAATAGTTCAAGCATTTTTGTTATCATTCTAATTTTCTGAAGGTAAATAGAAAAATTGCATGTAAATCGAACAATGTTTCATAATCCTTTGTATGTTGATCCAAAGCCACAAGAACTTTGTTGGTCTAATCTTTTTTGCATGTAAATAGAAGTCTGATCTTTTGTGTGTACAAGCAACAGTATCATTTAAACGCTTTTAAAACCTGCAGCATCGCGTGGGCAATTTTTGCTAGTTATAACCAAATGTATGAAACTGAAATGTTATAGAAAAATGTTGTACGAGGTTACAATTGGAGAGATTTTTCAGTGTGACTGGAACACAGGATGGTACACCACGTGTCAATATACAAATGATAGAATATGTGTGTTAAAAAATTAATAATTTAAAAAAAAATTCACCACTTATATAAAAACACGTGTGGTGTACTACTCGTGTTTCGATTACAATGAAAAATTTCTCGTTACAATTGTACCAAAATCTAAAGAAGTAAATTGTAATTTACTCTTTTTACTTTCACTTGCACATTTACCTGTTTGACGCCCATCTTAGGTGGGCATATTATATCCCAGTAAAAATATCACATCCATCAAAAAAATTAATTTTTCATCTCCATTAATACAATGTATTTGAAGGACCGACGATTCCCAACTCCACGTGGGGTCTTAAATTAACTTATGTCTCTATAGATGTGGACTAGATAGTCCTAAATAGCCGATTTGTTTAATCCATCTTATCATCTATGAAACTTTTGTCCAAGATTCCAAGAGTCCGTCCGACGACTGCTACTCCCATTGATGTGCATCGATTTTGAAAATGCGGTCTCATGCCGTAGAGGATGGTTTAGAAAAGGTGAGGCTCCCTAGTATATATAGGTAGCACTACTCTGGATTGTTCATTGCTCATACACATCACCTGCTTCATACACTAGAACTTTAAGGAGAGAAGCATGAGAGTTGTTTTACCACTAATCAGGTTTCTAGCCATTGCAACCATTACTTTCAGTATTGGTTTATGCAATGGAAATCCCGGTTGGCCTCTACTTTGCAAAGAAAGCGAAAGACAAGCACTTTTGATGTTCAAGCAAGATCTCAATGACCCTACCAATCGGCTAGCATCGTGGGTTGTAGAAGAAGATTCAGACTGTTGCAGTTGGACAGGAGTTGTCTGTGATCACATAACTGGCCACGTCCACAAGCTGCACCTTAATAGTTCTTATCACTCTTTTTGGGATTCCGGCTCTTTCTTCGGTGGTAAGATAAATCCTTCTTTGCTCAATTTAAAGCATCTCAACTTCTTGGACTTGAGTAACAATAATTTTCAGGGAACACACATCCCTAGTTTCTTTGGTTCTATGACAAGTTTAACACACCTTAACCTTGCAAACTCAGAGTTTTATGGAATAATTCCTCATAAACTGGGAAATCTTTCCAATTTACGTTATCTCAATCTCAGTAATATCTATAGTTTCGACCTGAAGGTAGAGAACCTTCAGTGGATTTCTGGTCTTTCTCTGTTGAAACAGTTGGACTTGAGTTCTGTAAATCTTAACAAAGCATTTGACTGGTTGCAAGTTACAAACATGCTCCCTTCTTTGGTAGAGTTAAATATGTCCAATTGTCAACTTGATCAAATTCCCCATCTACCCACCCCAAATTTTACTTCCCTGGTCGTCCTTGATCTTTCGTTCAACTTTTTAAATTCTTTGGTGCAGAGGTGGGTTTTCAGTCTTAAAAATCTAGTTTCTCTTCATCTCAATGATTGTGGTTTCCAAGGTCCAATTCCTGTCATTTCACAGAATATGACTTGTCTTAAAGTTCTTAGTCTCTGGGAGAACGACTTCAATTCTACCATACCTGAATGGTTGTATAGCTTGAACAATCTCGAGTCCTTACTTCTCTCTTACAATGCCTTACGTGGTGAAATATCGAGTTCCATTGGAAACTTGACATCCCTTGTCAATCTTCACTTAGATCATAATCAGTTGGAAGGGAAAATCCCAAATTCTTTGGGACATCTTTGTAAGTTGAAAGTTCTTGATCTGTCAAAGAACCATTTCACTGTTCAAAAACCATCCGAAATCTTTGAAAGTTTGTCCAGATGTGGTCCAGATGGAATAAAGTCATTGTCGTTGAGCAATACTAATATATCAGGTCTCATTCCCATGTCACTAGGAAATATGTCAAGCTTAGAAAAATTGGATATATCTTATAATTTGTTAGAAGGTGCAGTGTCGGAAGTTTCTTTTAGCAACCTTTCAAAGTTGAAGCATTTCATTGCAAAAGAAAACTCATTGACTCTGAAAACTAGTCAAGATTGGGTTCCTCCTTTTCAACTTGAAATTTTGCAGCTGGATTCCTGGCATTTGGGGCCTGAATGGCCAATGTGGTTGCGGACACAAATGCAATTAAAAGAACTAAGCTTGTCTGGTACAGGAATTTCAAGTACTATTCCAACTTGGTTTTGGAACTTAACTTCCAAAGTACAGTATCTGAATTTCTCTCACAATCAATTGTATGGGGAGATTCAAAATATAGTTGTTGCTCCTTATTCATTTGTTGATCTTGGTTCTAACCAATTCACTGGTGCATTGCCTATTGTTCCCACCTCATTGTGGTGGCTAGATCTTTCCAATTCATCATTTTCTGGATCTGTTTTCCACTTCTTCTGTGATAGGCCGGATGAACCAAAGCAACTTTTTTTTCTTCTTCTCGGGAACAATCTTCTTACTGGAAAAGTACCTGACTGTTGGGTGAATTGGTCATTTTTGGAATTCCTAAATTTAGAAAACAACCACCTAACTGGGAATGTCCCAATGTCCATGGGATACTTACAAAGGCTGGAATCGCTGCACTTGCGCCATAACCACCTGTACGGAGAATTGCCACATTCCCTACAGAACTGTACAAGGTTGTCAGTTGTTGACCTTAGTGGAAATGGGTTTGTCGGAAGCATACCAATATGGATGGGTAAAAGCCTTTCAGGGTTGAGCCTTCTTAACCTTCGTTCGAATGAGTTTGAAGGAGACATTCCTTCGGAAATTTGTTATTTGAAATATCTCCGGATATTGGACCTTGCGCATAATAAACTCTCTGGAACGATACCGAGATGCTTCCACAATTTGAGCGCCATGGCTGATGTGTCAGAATTCTTTTGGTCAACATATCGGTTTCTTATTTCTGATATGGCTCAGGCTCATACAGTTCTAGAGAATGCAATCTTGGTAACGAAAGGGATAGAAATGGAATATACCAAGATTCTGAAATTTGTTAGAAACATGGATCTTTCATGCAACTTTATGTATGGAGAGATCCCTGAAGAACTTACTGGCCTCCTCGCATTGCAGTCACTCAATTTATCAAATAATCACTTCACCGGAAAAATTCCTTCAAAGATTGGTAATATGGCAAGGTTAGAATCTCTCGATTTTTCCATGAACCAACTTGATGGTGAAATTCCTCCAAGCATGATGAATTTGACATTTCTGAGTCACTTAAACTTGTCCTACAACAATTTGACGGGACGAATTCCGGAAAGCACTCAGCTGCAGAGCCTTGATCAGTCTTGCTTTGTCGGCAACGAACTATGCGGAGCTCCACTCAACAAGAATTGCAGCACAAATGGGGTGATACCGCCACCAACAGTTGAGCAAGATGGAGGAGGAGGATACAGTTTACTCGAAGACGAGTGGTTCTACATGAGCTTGGGAGTTGGATTCTTCACGGGGTTTTGGATTGTGCTTGGTTCTTTGCTGGTAAACATGCCATGGAGCATTCTTCTTTCACAGTTGCTGAATAGGATAGTGTTTAAAATGTATCATGTAATTGTTGAATATGTTTAGCTTTGTTTTGTACTTTGAGTAAGTTTGTTGGCATTTTCCTTGCTGTGACGAATATGCCAGTATGGTTGTGTTGTATGATTTTGTCAAATTTCGTCCTCTTGTTTTATTTTTCTTTAGGTTTGGTTTTAAAGGGGTTAGGTTTCATGTCCCTTCTCTCTTGTATCGTTTTTGTTTTCGTTTCTAGAGAGGTAAATTTTATGCCCCTCTTCTTACTCAATGTTGTTTTTCTCCTTTTTCTTGGCATTATGAGGAGTAAGGTTTATATTCTCTCCTGACTAAGTATAATTTATTTATTTTTGTTACTAATAAAATATCGCTCGTACCGTCGAGCTTTTCTTAAAAAATAAAAAATAGAAAAACTTATCCCATATAAAATTAAAAGACTTGTTTTCTGAATAAGTAACTCTTAATTCAGCAGAAGTAAATTGAATGACAAGAGCAATGTGTGAAAATGGTTTAGGGATAATTAATTATCAACAAACTCACAGTATTCACATTATTTCGTGGTTGTATTTTTAATTATTTTAAATTTACAATTTTACCCCTAGATCTTTCTTTTGTTCTCTCTTTTCTCTCCCCTTCTTCTTCGTAGTACTTCTCTCTCCCCAATTGCTATGCAGCTTTGAAATGCTCGTGCTCTCTCTCTCTCTCTCTCTCTCTCTCTCTCTCTCTCTCTCTCTCTCTTCTTCGTACTAATTGACGTGACACCTCTCGCTTTTCCACGAGAAAACCAAATTGCTATGTAGCTTTGAAATGCTCGTGGAGCAAGCAAAATGGTGACGACGGAGTTAGCATTTTCCTATGTTATTTAAAGGCACTCTTTGCCACAAAGCATTCGTATTGATGCCAATATACGCAAAGTTTATAAACTTGAAACATGATACATTATGAAGCAACTTTGTTCCTAGAATAAATAAAATTGACTCGACTCGATTCGACTTGACATGTATCGATCTGTAGTTGCTTGACATCCGAAGCATAAGAGTTAAGAACAGGGGTCTGTTTAAATCTTTGAAAAGAACATAATAAGGGCATATATTGCATGTACAAAAGACCCTGAAACAAAGTTTTACGACAGGAAATAAGAAAAAAGAAATGCCAGAAGTATAGGGACGATCCCTCGTCTCTGCTGGATGAATGCATCATGCATGCTACAATGGCAGTGAAGGAAGAATAGAAAGTTTTGCAGAATCCGACGCCACTCTACATGAGTCTCCAGCATTAGAGAAACTTCATAAGAGTTTAATGCTCTTTTGCGTACTAGCACATGGTCCTTGGTTCCATTTCTTCCATCCATGAATGTTCTTCCAAATAAATGGGTATATCGGATTAAACGACATTCTGATGGTTCCAGACAGCGATATAAGGCTTGACTAGTCATAAATGGCTTTCACCAGCAAGAAGGTATAGATTACAGTGAGACATTCAGTCCTGTTGTCACTCATGCAATAATCAGACTCATTCTCTCCATTGCACTTCACTACAATTGGCCTATCCGACAACTTGATGTTCATAATGCTTTCTTACATGGTTCTTTGGTAAAGCGACAAACCTTCAAGCTTTGTGGAACCTCAGTTTCCATCACATGTTTGTAGACTGCAAAAATCATAATATGGTTTAAAACAAGCACCTCGTGCCTGGTTTCAATGTTTCTCCCAACATCTTGAAAGTTTTAGGCCTCAGTAGCAGATTCTTCGTTGTTCACCTTCTTTAATGGATCCACAGTTATCTACTTGTTGACATATGTCGACGACATCCTTGTTATGGGCAATAATCCATTACATATATCTTGGTTCATTCAACAGCTTGGCCAAAAGTTTTCTATGAAAGAACTAGGTACTTTGCATTATTTTTTTGGAATGGAAATTACACGGACATCCACTGCCATGTATCTTTCTCAATCCAAGTACATCTTGGACCTTCTAAAGAAGACCAAAATGTCTGATGCAAAGCCTCTCACCACTCCCGCTACAACTGGCCGTAAGTTGAGTATATATGACAGAGAACCTTTGTCAGATGGCACTAGTTTTCGAAGTATAATCGGTGCTCTCCAATATCTTCTTTTCACGAGACCTGATATTACTTTTGCCGTCAATCAGGTCTGCCAATATATGCATTCACCCACTACTGCTCATTAGGCTGCTGTCAAACGCGTACTCCAATACTTGAAGGCCACTCATGATCAGGGCATTGTCTATAAATCTAGTCATCTCACCCTCATTGCATTTACCGATGAGGACTATGCTGGAGATACAGATGATCGACGCTCCACTAGGGGCTATTGCATTTTTCTTGGAGATAATCTCGTCTCTTGGAGCTCCAAGAAACAGCGAGGGGTGTCTCGCTCAAGCATTGAGGCTGAGTATAGACAACTGGCCTATACGGCAACCACTTTATCTTGGTTTCTCCATATCTTTCGTGACCTGCACCTTTCTCTTTCTCCACCAAAGTTATGGTGCAACAATATCAGTGCACTTGCAGTAGCTTCTAATCCTATTTATCAGGCAAGGATGAGACACGTTGAAGTTGACTATTGCTATGTGCGAGAAAAGGTTGTTTGCAAAGAAATTCAAGTTGGCTATGTCGCAACTACTGATCAGATTGCAGATCTTCTCATAAAGGATTGTCCTCTACTTGTTTTAGTTTCCTTTTCCTTATGAAACCCATTAAGGTTGGTGACTAGAGGCCTGGTTTGGTGTACTTGGATCTGGTATCTCGTCGTTGCATTCACCCTACACATTTTCCAGCCCAAAAAACTTTCAACTAATGTCCGACCTTATCACAAGCATATTTAAAAACATGTGGTCCAATATCTTTTTGAATTTCAGAAGCATATTTAAAAACATTGGTTATGGGTAACTGCGGTTATCTGCCCATTTAAATTAAATAGTTACGGTTATGGATAACCGTTTAGATAAATAAATGGTTATGAGTATAACCGTTTACCCACTAAATTTAAACGGGCGGTTATGGGTATTAACCGCGGTTATAACGGTTACCCGTTTACCC
Organism: Crataegus laevigata; assembly: GCA_963580275.1. Taxonomy (NCBI): domain Eukaryota; kingdom Viridiplantae; phylum Streptophyta; class Magnoliopsida; order Rosales; family Rosaceae; genus Crataegus; species Crataegus laevigata. The sequence goes on along the minus strand of OY756951.1, from coordinate 4,914,406 downwards.
GTTTATATTAATAGATATATAAAACTAAAAATAAAAAAAACCTAATCTGTAAGAATACTGTCTTCTTCGCTCTCTTCGCCAGAAAGCCAGGACCCCCGTCTGCGGCCCGTCGCTTGTCTCTCCCTCCTCGATGCTCTCTCTCATCTCCGTTGCTCATCTCTCTCTTCGCCTGTCTCTCCCTCCTCGCTGCTCTCTCTCATCTCCGTTGCTCATCTCTCTCCTCGCTTGTCTCTCTCTCCTCACTGCTCCCTCTCATCTCCACCGTTCATCTCTCTCTCCTCGCTGCCCACTCTCTCATCGTTGCTCATCTCTCTCTCATCGCTGCTCGGCTCTCTCTCATCGCTGCTCATCTGTCTCTCCTCGCTGCCCTCTCTCTCATGGCTACGCATCTCTCTCTCATCGTTGCTCGGCTCTCTGCTCATCTCAATGCCCCATCTCGATCTCCCCCCACCCACGCTTCAAGGTGCGTTTACCCTTCAAATTTCTTGCTTAACCTGATTAATTACTGATTTGTTTGTTAATTTATTGAAAATCTCTTATTTTTAGGGTTTAGTGATGCAGGGTATTGTTTAATTTTTTGATTGAAAATTAGGGAGGTCATATTACTGATTGAAAATCACATTCCAATTAAAATTAGGGAAGACTGAATATTCTGATTGAAAATATTGTGTAGATTAAAGTCTAATTTTTAGAGTTTTTTTTATTTAGTGATTTTTTTGTTAAATTCGGATCAAGAAGAGACCCCTGTGTGGATAGCTATCTGTTATGGAGCATAACAGCCGTTTAATTTATATGCCATCCCTTGTATAAATTCTGGAGAAGAACCCAGTTCTCAAAGTCAACTTCGTCCACCACTGGTAGTTTGTAGTGTCCAATTTTAAAATATTAATAGACTATTCATGTAAAATTGAATGAGTTATAAGTAATCATTAGAGAGAGTTGAGAGATGGGAGATGAGAGACTTAAGAAATGGAGAGCCTGAAGAGTAAGGAAGAACTGACTGGTCTCTTCTTTTATGGATAGCTATCTTTTATGGAGCATTGTCCTCATTATACTTTGTCTGATTCAGAAACATGAAACAAGGAAATGGCATTAATCCCTCTAGCCTATTAAGATTGTCTTGAAATGCGAAGTTGGATACACAATACAAGTAATTCAAATGCATGAAACATAAATCCGGCAGCATCATTCATAAAACTTACTACAACTTTGAATTCATGTTCTGCTTGTGAAACTAGTTTGAATTCACAATGGATACAAATGTTTTGCTTGATATTTTAGAATTAAGCATCACATAAATCTATATTTTTACAGTTTTAGAACTCTGAAGTATGAATTCATGGTGTGAATGCTGCAGATTGCTATAGAAGTATATCTTAGCCAAGCGAAAAAAGGTACCAAAATGAAACTTCAATCTTCGTTCACAAGTCACTACTTATATATGATGATAAGTAACTAATTATATGTGATTGAAGAAGTACCTAACTGGGAGGCAATTAAATCTTGAATATGGAGGCTGAAAGATGTTTTTTGTGATTTTTGAATATGAAGACTCAAAGTTTTGATGGAGATTAGTAATTTCATTGTGGATTCTCATGTTTTTTGTGATTTTTGTTTCATTTCAACTAGTTCCAATATGGAGACTCAAAGCGAGAGCCAATATACTGAACCAGATTCAAACTCTACTTCTCGTGTTGAAGATTCTGCATTTGGTGACGATGCCTATGTGAATGTGGTAAAAGTTAATTTTTATTTCTGTTTTTTGCTTTGGAGTTATTGGCTTACTCAATGTGTTCTCTTCATCCTTCATACATATTTCCTCCTATATGCTAACACCTCTGGTTAAAAACATTTCTTTTGGGATACTAATTCAATTTATATATTTTTTTTGTAGGCCTCTTTTGATGACAACGAGTCGATGAGACTTTGTAATTGAATGTGTTTAAAGCATTAGTATAACTAGAAGGAATCGGACTAGGTATGTTCTAACTTTGATCATTTGTTGGTTATGACTAGAAGGAATTTGGTGGTATTTTTGCTTCCTTCGATGCTCTGATAATGGGATTTGAAAGTTCTAGGATGGGTACTAATTTTAACCTAGAGGTATAAATAAATTCCAACTTAAAACTAATCCAAAATATGATTTAAATTAATCAGTTATGCAACCTAAATCCTACACAATTATTCAGCATAAATATAAAGAGTACGCACATGATGTAGGATTTAACGAGGCAAAACCCACCACTGGGAAAATCCTCGGGCTACCAAGCCAGGAAGCACTAAGAAAGAAAGAATACATAAAGACTTACAAAACTCATCAACTAGACACTCATACCAGTTGGCAGCTTTGTCTCCACGCTTTGCTACTCGATCTTTCTTCAGTCTTCGAGTTGAAGTGACACGACACTAACGCAATCGTCAATCACCTTTTCCTCGAACTTTGCAAGATACTAACTCGATCATGCAGAATGTTTATATGATGAAGTGTTTGTTTGAAAAATAATCAATTACGAAAATCACAAGGCACATTTTCATAATTGATATTCAATTAAAAACCAAATGAAACTGGCATGAAAATAATATTTTCTCTTTAAACATGCATGTTATTTAAACCGCAAGATGGCAGCAACATAAAAATAATTTTTTCTTTAACAAATCACAAAGCTGCTGCCTTTAGTTGTTTTTTCACCAAAAACCTAATATTCATGCTTATACCTTTTTGATGCTTTAAAGAACTCAATATATATGCATATATGCGGCTGACAAAAAGCACACCAACCCTGACAAAAATCTTTTCGAAGAAGACTTTTCAAATATGCATATACGGCTTAACCTTTTGAAACCCTAATATCCCTTATATATACCTTAAGTCACCGCACCTCATCAAACCTGATAAGGACGGCAATTGCAGTCCGTGTATATCTAAAACTCTAGTCGGTCATGCAATCAGGTAAGTTCCATGCAATCAGATAATTTTAAAACATGAATTGATAATTAATATATAAGGGATAATTCATTTTAAGAAGATAAAACATCAGTGACTAAGAAACCTATCTCAACCACAATATCTTAACATATAGATGGATGCAGATGGATGTAATGCGTGCAAGCATACCTGAGAACGTGTTTTGGTTGCGAACATCTTCTTATCAACCGTGTGACAGACCTCCCTAGATTTAAGCAATTACAAACGAAAATGTCTAACAAGTCTAAGCTATTACAGACTCAGGCATTTTGTCAAGACTTGCCAATTTTACCCTAACAATCTCCCCCTTTGGCATTTCCTTGACAAAACCCTCAATTACGACATTTTAACAAACTTAAACCTTATGCACTGAAGTCTGTAATCTGCACACAGTTAAACAAAACACCTGTGACGTACAAAAGATATATGTTGCTGTAAATGAAAACATTTATCTATAAAAGCAAGCAACAAAAAACAACCAGGTTTTCGAAATTCTACTTCTCCCCCTAAATATAAGCTTCCTACTTCTCCCCCTTTTTGTCTAGAAAGGTCAAAGGCCTTAAAGGTAACCATCAGGTGCAGTCAGCGGAAGATAAGTGGAACATAACAAAATGTGATCGAGAAAGATTTCCTTTCTGTGGGCTAGAACCTCGTCAGAAGAATAAAAGTGGGGACGAAATCGGGAGAAAAAGAATACCAAAGGAACGATCGAAATAATAAACATGGAAAGAAGCGTACATCTTTCAAATTGTTAAGCTCCCCCTAAACAAATGCTTAAAAAAGAAAAATAATGAAATGTAGCACACAAATGATATGATTTTTTTTTTTTTTTAAATTGTATGAGAAGCATATGATTGTACCAACAAGAATGAAAGAGTGCAAAAACACATGTAGTTCTGAATTCTCATTCACAAACTAACATTGTCCCTAAAACATAACATGTATGAGTGTAGTTGCAAGTATAGCCGAAAGATGATACTACACAAACGTAATTAAGTCTTACATGACCAACTTAACTTTAACCCTTAAGCTCACAAGATATACGCTCGAATTTTCATTCAAAGTGTTTGGGGGAAAGTGTATACACTCAAAAGATCATTACATAAATGCTCTACCATAGGCTTGCAGATTGATCTTATCTCCACACATCAAAAATTACCTTTTTTTGGATCAAGTAGGTCTTTGTGTAGGGTTGCAATGGGGCTTGGGGTACTTGGTTAAAGAAATGAAGGATATAGGAAACACAATGTCTAAGAAACTAATAGAGTAGTTGGAAATGAAACCGAGAGAAGCATGCAACAATTAACCAAGCAACTTGGCAGTAAATTGAGTAGTTGGATGAACGACATATAACTGCACAGATGATTTCTGATGATTCTTCCTTTTCATTTTGCAATGACACACTTGATCTCTTATAATGTTGGCAGCTCACTTGTGATTCATAGTGACTTCTTTTCCTCTTTTCTTCTTTTGCACTTCATTTGTAGTTGGCTTTCTTCACAAAATTTGCATCTTCAACTTTTAAATAACCTTGAACTCTCTCCTTTGAAAAAACGTACTCTACTAGCTTCTTAGTAGGGCAGGGAATTCTTAATATAAGAGGCTAGGTTAGGAAAATGTAGGTTTAAGAACAAAAGGCTTACATTTAGGCTCAAAATGGCTAACTAGAGGGAAAAAAAAAATATAAGGCACTGGCATGTATGGCAATGGTGGTAAGTCCTAATGCCTACTATCGTCTCCAAAATAGAGTAATATATGATACAAAGTTTTGAGAGGTCTCAAAGCAAGTTCTAGAGAAGCAAAACACATAAGATCGCACACATGAAAAAAATGAGAGTGTATGAAAAATGCACACACTATATTTAGGCACAAAAGCTCACAAGGGTGCGGGTTTTACTCAAGTTAAACATGTTCAACTTATTAACATTGATATATTATCAACAAGAGGCTATTGTCCACAATCGGGTCAAACATATCATGCTAGGGTCATGTTATCAAGTGAACAAAACTAGAACTCATATGAAATCATACTTTTCCATTTTACCTCATACGTTTTTTTTTTTTTTTTTTTTTAACAAGAAGAAAAAAATGCAATATTTATGCTATATGAGCATGCATTAATGAAAACATTTGCAAAGAGAGAGCTCAGTCAATATACACAACTTGAAGGTGGAAATAAATTGACAAATACACCACTTTGATTCTCTTTTCTTCTCCAAACTTGTCTCACTTTTGGAACTTCCGTACTCGGAACAGATATAATTCTTGCAATCCGATTAATCTCTCTCAAATAAGTCACAAATTGTTCCTTAAGATTTGCTTTTTCAAAGTTCCTTGAAACTTTTTCTTGAGAAGAATTTTTCTTTTTAAGCTTATTGCACTTAGGCCGGATGTGACCAGGAATCCCACAAAAATGACATATAGGAATGAACTTCCTAGATTGTTTGGGTTTGTTAGGATTAACTAAAGTCTTGACAGGATTTGACACTTGTGCAAAGATTGTAGATGTTTCAGAAGTAAGACCTAAACATTTATTGTCACCTACTTTCAAGCTAGGAATATCAGAGGCTTTAACAAATCTTGTGACAGAAGAAGAACTTGTAGTCTTTGCAGACTCGAATCCTAGACCTCCTTTGTCTCCAAAATTTTTTCCATAGCTAAGCATCTTGTCAATTTTCCCGGAACCTATGCTCAATTCCTGAACTTTTCTTCTCATCTCAACTACTTCGTCCTCAAGAGCTTTCTTATCAGATGAGAGAGTGTTAATTGTGGTTTGTAGAATGTGAATCTTCTCTAACAGCGACTCTCGCAGTTTCTCTCCATTGTCCAACTGAGATTGATGCTCAACTTCAGCTTCTTTCTTTTCACTTTCAACAAGTGCAAGTTTCTTTTTCAAGTTAGAGTTATCCTTCTTTACTTGCACACTGATGTCATAGAGATCAGAGTATTTTCTCAAGACTTCTTCCAAGTCAGGTTCTTCAACAAATGAACCTTCTGTGTCATATCCATCAACAGTTCCTATAAACGCAATCGTATCCTTCTCAGTTTCCGATGTAGATCCATCCCCTGAATCACTATCGCTCCAAGTGACCTTCATTGCCCTATTCTTCTTTTCTTTTCTCTTGATAGTGTTTGCACACTCAGAAGCAATGTGTCCATAGCCTTGACACTCATGGCACTGAATTCTATTGTTAGAACTCCTATGTTCACCAGTTCTAGATGACCTAGATGCTTTGTCATGTGAGACATCTAGAGAACGAAAGTTTTTTGAGTTCGAACCTAAGTTGGATCGTTGCTCACGACCCTTGGAATTTTGAGACTTGAGAAACCTTTTAATTTGCATGGTTAATTCAACCAATTCATCTTCAGACAAGTCTTCAATTGAGCCATCACTTTCTTCTTCTTTGACAGCTTTGAGAGCAATGCTTTTCATCTTCTTGGAATCAGGAAGCTCTAACTCATACGTTTGCAAAGACCCAATCAATTGCTCAAGCTTGTAGGTGTTTAGATCTTTCGATTCTTCAATCGCTGTCCTCTTAGCATGAAACCTCATAGGAAGTGATCTTAAGATCTTTTTCACAATCCTATGCTCTGGAATACTGTCACCAAGATTGTGACAGCCATTGACAATTACGCTAAGTTTAGCATAAAAGTCAGAGAAACTCTCATCATCAGACATTGTGATATTTTCGAATTTTGTGATGAGATGTTGAAGTTTGGATTCTTTAACAGTTGAGTTACCTTCATGAGTAACTTCAAGAATGTCCCAAGCTTCTTTTGCCGTTGTACACTTACTTATGTAATTGAATTGTTCAGGCGCAACGGATGTGAATAAAGCATTCAAAGCCCTTTGGTTAAAAGTGCTGAAGCTACGCTCATCATTGCTCCATTCTTTCCTAGGCTTAAGCTTAGATATAGACACAGAGGACTCTCCTTTACCTTTGGTTTCTTCAATCGTCGGAGGTTCCCAACCTTCTTCAACAGCAAGCCACACCTTGTCATCTTGCGCCCACAAAAACGATTTCATTTTTGCCTTCCATGCAGCATAGTTGTCACCATCAAAATATGGTGGATGAGATACTGAACCCATAGCACGATTCATCCTAGACTACCCACGGATCTCACTAGGTATTTTTAGTGACCTGCTCTGGTGCCAATTGAAAGTTCTAGGATGGGTACTAATTTTAACCTAGAGGTATAAATAAATTCCAACTTAAAACTAATCCAAAATATGATTTAAATTAATCAGTTATGCAACCTAAATCCTACACAATTATTCAGCATAAATATAAAGAGTACGCACATGATGTAGGATTTAACGAGGCAAAACCCACCACTGGGAAAATCCTCGGGCTACCAAGCCAGGAAGCACTAAGAAAGAAAGAATACATAAAGACTTACAAAACTCATCAACTAGACACTCATACCAGTTGGCAGCTTTGTCTCCACGCTTTGCTACTCGATCTTTCTTCAGTCTTCGAGTTGAAGTGACACGACACTAACGCAATCGTCAATCACCTTTTCCTCGAACTTTGCAAGATACTAACTCGATCATGCAGAATGTTTATATGATGAAGTGTTTGTTTGAAAAATAATCAATTACGAAAATCACAAGGCACATTTTCATAATTGATATTCAATTAAAAACCAAATGAAACTGGCATGAAAATAATATTTTCTCTTTAAACATGCATGTTATTTAAACCGCAAGATGGCAGCAACATAAAAATAATTTTTTCTTTAACAAATCACAAAGCTGCTGCCTTTAGTTGTTTTTTCACCAAAAACCTAATATTCATGCTTATACCTTTTTGATGCTTTAAAGAACTCAATATATATGCATATATGCGGCTGACAAAAAGCACACCAACCCTGACAAAAATCTTTTCGAAGAAGACTTTTCAAATATGCATATACGGCTTAACCTTTTGAAACCCTAATATCCCTTATATATACCCTAAGTCACCGCACCTCATCAAACCTGATAAGGACGGCAATTGCAGTCCGTGTATATCTAAAACTCTAGTCGGTCATGCAATCAGGTAAGTTCCATGCAATCAGATAATTTTAAAACATGAATTGATAATTAATATATAAGGGATAATTCATTTTAAGAAGATAAAACATCAGTGACTAAGAAACCTATCTCAACCACAATATCTTAACATATAGATGGATGCAGATGGATGTAATGCGTGCAAGCATACCTGAGAACGTGTTTTGGTTGCGAACATCTTCTTATCAACCGTGTGACAGACCTCCCTAGATTTAAGCAATTACAAACGAAAAATGTCTAACAAGTCTAAGCTATTACAGACTCAGGCATTTTGTCAAGACTTGCCAATTTTACCCTAACAGGATTGCTATAAGTTAGATTGTAATTAACCTTCTTTGGTTGACTATTTTCATTTGAATGATTGACAGTTAATTATCGGCTTAGTTTCAATCGTTTTGTGTGTGCGATATGTTTCTCCGATTTGACTAACTTCAGTGTAACTTTGTTGCCTTGTCAATGAACAATGCAGATTTGGGAAAACTGGAATCTACAAGGCCTTCATGTTTGGGTTCCCTAGTATCATTGTTACAACGCCTGAAACAAGTAAAAGAGTTTTGACTGATGACGATGCATTCAAACCCGGATGGCCTGTTTCTACTGTGGAGCTAATTGGAAAGAAATCATTCAATGGTATATCTTACGAAGAACACAAACGTCTAAGGAGGCTAACAGCAGCTCCGGTCAATGGTCATGAAGCATTGTCCGTGTACATGAAGTACATTGAAGAGATTGTCATAACGTCCTTGGAAAAATGGTCCAAACTGGGACAAATAGAGTTCTTAACTCAACTCAGAAATAGCATTCTCCAGAGCATCAAAATGGACTCGAAGTAGTAGCAAATATGTTTGATAGTATTAGCAAATATGTTTAACCTTCTTGATATAAGTCAGATTGTTTTCCTATGTTTCATTTCTTGATATAAGTCGGATTGTTTAACCTTCTTGAACGTATTAGTTTTCCTATGTTTCATTTCATGATATAAGTCAGATTGTAATTAACCTTCTTTTGTTGCAGAGTCCAAAATATGTTTGATAGTATTAGAAAATTCTAGATTGTTCACGCTGATGTGTAGTTTAGCAAATATGTTTGATGGACTCTTACAATTATTGGAGTTGTAGACGGTTACGGTAAAAAAAATGTAAATAGGCGCAAAAAGGGGTAAATGGGTTAAAAATGAATAAACGGGTAAACGGTTATGGTTAAATGGGTACGCGGTTATGGGTATAGTTAACCATTTATAAACGGTTATGGGTATGGGTATAACCGTTTAGGTAATTACCCAACGGGTAAACGGTTATGCGGGTATGAGTATAAACGGTTATGGGTAAATAACCGCGGTTACTCGCCCGCTATAATCATTGCCCATCCCTACTCATAATGCTTTCTTACATGGTTCTTTGGTAAAGCGACAAACCTTCAAGTTTTGTGGAACCTCAGTTTCCATCACATGTTTGTAGACTGCAAAAATCATAATATGGTTTAAAACAAGCACCTCTTGCCTGGTTTCAATGTTTCTCCCAACATCTTGAAAGTTTTAGGCCTCAGTAGCAGATTCTTCGTTGTTCACCTTCTTTAATGGATCCACAGTTATCTACTTGTTGACATATGTCGACGACATCCTTGTTATGGGCAATAATCCATTACATATATCTTGGTTCATTCAACGGCTTGGCCAAAAGTTTTCTATGAAAGAACTAGGTCCTTTGCATTATTTTTTTGGAATGGAAATTACACGGACATCCACTGCCATGTATCTTTCTCAATCCAAGTACATCTTGGACCTTCTAAAGAAGACCAAAATGTCTGATGCAAAGCCTCTCACCACTCCCGCTACAACTGGCCGTAAGTTGAGTATATATGACAGAGAACCTTTGTCAGATGGCACTAGTTTTCGAAGTATAATCGGTGCTCTCCAATATCTTCTTTTCACGAGACCTGATATTACTTTTGCCGTCAATCAGGTCTGCCAATATATGCATTCACCCACTACTGCTCATTAGGCTGCTGTCAAACGCGTACTCCAATACTTGAAGGCCACTCATGATCAGGGCATTGTCTATAAATCTAGTCATCTCACCCTCATTGCATTTACCGATGAGGACTATGCTGGAGATACAGATGATCGACGCTCCACTAGGGGCTATTGCATTTTTCTTGGAGATAATCTCGTCTCTTGGAGCTCCAAGAAACAGCGAGGGGTGTCTCGCTCAAGCATTGAGGCTGAGTATAGACAACTGGCCTATACGACAACCACTTTATCTTGGTTTCTCCATATCTTTCGTGACCTGCACCTTTCTCTTTCTCCACCAAAGTTATGGTGCAACAATATCAGTGCACTTGCAGTAGCTTCTAATCCTATTTATCAGGCAAGGATGAGACACGTTGAAGTTGACTATTGCTATGTGCGAGAAAAGGTTGTTTGCAAAGAAATTCAAGTTGGCTATGTCGCAACTACTGATCAGATTGCAGATCTTCTCATAAAGGATTGTCCTCTACTTGTTTCAGTTTCCTTTTCCTTATGAAACCCATTAAGGTTGGTGACTAGAGGCCTGGTTTGGTGTACTTGGATCTGGTATCTCGTCGTTGCATTCACCCTACACATTTTCCAGCCCAAAAAACTTTCAACTAATGTCCGACCTTATCACAAGCATATTTAAAAACATGTGGTCCAATATCTTATTGAATATCGTGCTGGATTTCTAACCATACGTCGTCGGTTCGATATGCAATACAGGGAAAAAATATTGTTCTCAATTTGTAAAGCTCTAAGCATGTCTCTTGAGCAGAACAGGCATAACAAGTTTCGGAACCGGAAGGCGACGTTCCGTTCCTTATTCGTAATTTTTTCACACATACCGCAAAGCTTTTGAAATGAACAAACCAACTCGTATATGTTGGCTTCAGACCTAGGGGATAAGAACGATAGATCCAGATGTTTTCCTGTTCTCAAGGTCTGCGTGTGCCTGTGCTGCTTCAGATAATGAGTAGGTGTGATTCACTCGAACCCGCAAGATACCCGATGCAACATTAGCAAACACCTCTCCTGCAGCCTCTAACAATTCCTCTCGAGTTGCAGCGTAATGAAAGAGGCTAGGCCGAGTCAAGAAGAGTGATTTCGCTGCAATAGCTGATAACGGAACTGGATCAGGCGCACCTGATGACTGCCCAAAACTCACCATGTATCCCCGAAGTTTTAAGACTTCCAGTGATCCCTGAAAACAATACCTCCCGATAAGAATTCATAGTCGAAAACATTACTTATCTATTAGATGATGTCAGTGTTGGAGTTGAGTAGTTTGGATAAATCATGACACGCTTATGAATATAAGACAAGTATAACTTACCTCAAACGTATCCTTCCCCACAGAATCGTAGACAACTTCAACTCCATTGTTGGATGTTATTTCTTTCACACGAGCGACAAAGTCCTCTTCCTTATATATTATGACGTGGTGGCATCCATCCTCCTTGGCCTGAGCTGCCTTTTCTTTAGTTGATACAGTCTCAATGACAGTCGCACCAAGGGCATTAGCCCACTGGCATAAAAGGGATCCAACTCCACCAGCTGCTGCATGAACAAGGACTGTGTGTCCAGGCTCCACCTGTATAACAATGGTCAAGTCAGATCTAATAACAAAAGCAACAAAGGTTTCAAATTTTCAAAACATTCATAAAATTAAGAAAAATGATGGTCATCGTTAGGCGTGCAATTGTAGAATGAAGATATGCTGAGATTAACAAAGCACTTCACTTTTCACACTTAGCTGTGATGCTTTTCTTATTTCTGCAGACTGTCCATCATAACGGAAACAAGAAGTGTACCACAAATGAAAAAGTGAAAGAGAAAAGGAAAGGCAGTTTTCCCTTGCATCAGATAGTTAAAGAAAACAGATTAATAGAGAGAGAAAGCTTCTCAACTTCTATGAGTGCTCATGATTCGCACATGAAAGGGTTACACACAACTCAGCTTACGTTGCCGAAACAGGGACAATAACTAAAATTGGTACATTGAATTTCATTTACTGATTTACATTTGCTGGCAGCGACCAGTATTATTAGTAACAAATATTCACCTTGACAGGAACAGTATGTGTATGAAACAAAGAGTTCTATACAAACATTCTGCAATTCCGCATTTATTTTCAAGAGAGATTAAAAAAGCAGATGTGGGTACATATGTGTAAAACTACCTTGAAACAGCGGCGTAGTAGAAACTGAGCTGTCGTACCCTTAAGCATGAGGGAGGCTGCAACTTTAGGATCAATGGAAGGAGGAATAGGCACAGCTCTGTTTGCAGGAAGGATCTGCTCTTCCGCATATGAGCCCATTTGCTGACCAGCATAGGCTACAAGATCTCCAACTTGCCTGCCCGTTAGACCTGGTCCCACAGCTGTCACGACTCCACAAGCCTCGACACCTGAAATCAGTTTTGATTTATAGATAAATAGGGTTACTAGTAACTACACCTGCAGTGCCCAATAAAGTTTTAGATGTATATATACACAATAAAACTATCGGTGGGAACTGTTGTCTGATTTCATGCTCTGCATTCTTGTTTTAAGCTCATCCCAATCGTTCCTAACCATTTGTTGAAACTTATACTCACGGGAAAGGTCTATGATTTACACAAAAACTGTCAAGAAACCCAAAATGTTTAATAGAATTTGGATACAAGTGAATCTTGGTTGAAATGCATCTCTATAATCTCAAAAATGAATTTTATGCAACCAGTGAACTTAATGAAAAGAAGCAAAACCTAGGGTGTAGGGAAGCGTAGCAGCCTTATAAAGGCCTTTGCGGTAGTACACATCAATGAAATTAATCCCGATGGCCTCATTCTTGACACGAATCTCGCCCTCCTTTGGCTCCCCTACTTCCACATCTTCCCATTTCAACACCTATCATGATCATCACATGGCTAAAGTAAGAAAAAAGGATTACAAAAGTATTGGCATAAACTAATAACCAGAGCAAAAACTTAACGAAATGGATATCAAATAATCAGCATCAAAGGAGTATAAGTCGTTTTTGGGTTCAATTGCCGGCTTATGTGAACGACTATATAAGAAAAGCACTTGATATGGCACTATAAACACTCTACTAGACGGTATAAATTGAAGCTTATCATCTATCAACAAGCATGCTCACTTCCAAATAAATTATCATAGCACAGATTAGAAGCAATTCTCAAATTCAATGAGTCAAAATTACAAACAATAAAAACAACTCAGAGGCTTCTTAATTAAATTGGGCTGATTCTGTTTTTCTCATACAAATCAAAGCACAACCCAGAATTCCAATTCATAAACAATAATGTAGAGAGAGAGAGAGAGAGAGAGAGACCTCAGGGCCACCATGTTCATGGATTCGGATGGCTTTGACCATCTTTGCTGCTGCTGATGATGCTGCTGCTTCAGTGGCAACTGCTCTAACTGCTACTGATGATCTATGGGTCCTGAAAGGTAAATAATTGATGAAATCGTTGCCGGAAATCTGTGCAAAATGTGTGAATTTTGGAGCTGACGGCAACTGGAAATAGGGCGGTGGACTTGTGATTAAGAAATGGGTTAAACTTAAACCGCGGTTCTGGAAGCTAATTGGAAGTAAACCCATTTCGGTTTTGACGTCGCCGATTTGATTTGTCCTACATCGGAATTGTATATAGCGGCCAGATGAAGAAGGGCCACTTGCAGGGTTTTTTTCAGCCCAAAAGAATGTCAGGCCCAATTCTTTTGGAGGGAATGTCCTTTTTGGATGGACACGTGGCGGAAATGATTTTGACACGTGGGTAGTTGAGGGGAGACTGATCAAATCTCGTGTGTAACTGTGTGGAATGTGGATCACTCTCAACTATACTTCAAGAAACAAGGGGTATAGAATTTTTTTTTAGTACATAACTATTTTTACAGGGGGAGTTCAATTAAGTCATATAATGGGCAGTTTAATTTGGTATTGAATTCGTTATCCACGAGATTCGAACCTAAGACCTCTTACTTCTAAGAAAGAAAAAAATACAACCAGATCATAGTACTGAGTGACTAGATGTACATTAATTTAAAGATGCAAGCTTTCAATATGTGACAAATGTGAGTTGTGACATTAAGCCATAGTATGTGGCATTGGAACATAAACCGTTACTTGATAAATTAGACGTACCAATTTGTATAACTCATGACTCATGGGACCAATCACAAGCTGGTGATCTAGTGGTAAATGACATATTACGAGATTTTCTTAAAACAAAAAATTAAAGTTTTCGGGTTTGAAATCCGCTGTTGGTTTGGAAGCTAGACTTGTAATAAAAAATGACTAAAATATCTTTGTGAGTTTTCTAAATTTGATAAATAATCCTAACTTGCTACCGGTTAGCCCTCTTTTTATAAAAAAAAACAAAAAAAAAAAGAAAGAAAATGATTCATGGGACTGTCCACCTCAATGTATCCATATAAGAACAATCCTCTCTCTCTCTCTCTCTCTCTCTGTATTCCGTTTCTCTCCCGCTAACAACTTTCATTCCCTCACAACCCCAACGCGCCAGACCCAACGTCACCCAAAACAGATCCAACGGCCAAGAAATTCCAACCCCAACAACCAAGAAACACATCCGACGCTCCACGTTAAAAACTCAGTAAGACAACCAATCAAAAAGCCCGTCATTCAAAGTCACTGCTCCCCCGGTCTCCCACGCGCCAAGACAAACGCGCGTGAAGAAGCCGCCGCGCGCGAGATTATCGCGTTCATGCAGCAGAGCAAAACTACGTCGAGTGTCCGCAGCGATCTCTGTATTTATGCGATTGCAGACAAACAAACCCGCATGAACGTCCGAATAATGCAGAATCGAATTTACCCAGCGGTAAATTCTAGAAGGTTGTTTGGGTAAATGGGTCTGCATGCCGCAGGCTTTATAAATATCTACTGCGGTGAAAGTGTGTGAGCTTTTGGTGGAAGCTTGGGTTTTTAACTGAGTGGTGATTTGTCTGTGAGAGTGTGAAAAGAGTGAGCTTTTTCTTCGATTTTCTTGGAGAGGATGAGCAAGTACTTGGAGAAGAAGCAAGTCCAAAAAAAGCCAGAAAGCAAAAGCACTTTTTTGGCCAAACATGCTCTGCTCTCCTCTGCTTCTGCTTCTGCTTCTCCTTCTTCCTCCCCCGTTTCTTCGCTCGGTACGTACTTTCATCGAACACATTTCTTCATCTCTTCGTCTTCCTTCTTCTTCTTCTGATAATTTCCGTTTCGTTTTCATTTTTTTTTTCTGATGTGATTGTTTCTTTTGGGTATTTTGCAGATGCTATCGAGCACATTAAAGTCGGCTGTTTCTACCAAATGGACCAGTCCAAGCTTCATGGAAGAACAGTACCAGAGCAGCTCAGGGCCTTGCGGATCGTCATGGTACTATTTCATATTTTCATTACCCATAAAACCCACTGATAATTTTCGCCATTGTTCTTGAATCTGGTTTATATATTTCAGTTTTTGAATTTATTTTTTTTTTGTTGTTGTTGGTTTCAATCAAATGGGGTTTTTGATTTGGGGTCGTTTGATTTGTATACAGGTGAGTGCGAAGGGCGCGTTTAAAGTGGCGGTGAGGTTTCCGAGCCTTCACTCTCTCCACGCTCATTTCTCCGCAAAGGGGTATCCAAAACCAGACGCCAAGCAGATTCCGGCGCTCAACGAGAAGTATGTGATGTCCCCGGAAATGGCGTCGGAGGTGCTTTACCGGAGAATCCCACCTCAGGAGATGGTAGATCGGAGCAACATTTGGAGCTTTTGGGCCGTTCAACCTCCGTTGAAGAATCACCCGAGAAGCCCGTTGTCGAGCCCAGCAGTAAGTGGCGGAGGCAGAGCCATGGCTAGCAGCGTGGTTCCTAAAAAGGGTCCGTGTTGGTCCGAGCTCACGTTCGCCGGAATGGTGAAGTGGGGCAAGCGCCGGCAGATTCGCTACCTCCGCAGGCACGAGTCGTCACCGAGCTCTGGCTCTGACGATGAAGAAACGGAGAAGGGAAAGGAGGTAATGGAGCTGGAGGAAGATAGCGATGATGGTTTCAATGAGAAAGTAGTAACTGTGATGGACGAAGACGATGACATTGAAGAAGAAGAAGAAGGTGAGGAGACAGAGGAAGAAGCTGCTCCTCACGTTTTGCCATGGAAGATGAACCTCCGGAGTCGGAAGCGGAAGCGTCCCGATAATAAGAGAAAAATCAAATCTCCAACCCCAAAGCGATCAAAACCCAGAGCAAAGCCTCCGAATCAGAATAACCATATTGTAGCAGTTCCTGATCGCAGCAGCAGAAAATTGGCTGAAGTTAAACACACAGTAGCAAGATGGTCAGCAGGAAGGTGAGAATGAGATTAATATAGTAATATCATTAATTGGGTTTATTAATCTGTTAATTATATTAACTGGGTCGATTTTTGGGTTTAATAATCGTGGGTTCTTGACTTGATTTGGGTTTTTTTGCAGGTACAAGCTGGCGGAGGAGAACATGTTGAAGGTGATGAAGGAGAAAGGGGCGGCGATTGGGAACCCAATACGGCGGCCGGCGCTGAGAGCGGAGGCTCGGAGGCTGATTGGAGACACGGGGTTACTGGATCATTTACTCAAACATATGGCGGGCAAGGTGGCGCCAGGTGGGACGGAGAGATTTAGGCGGCGGCACAACGCCGATGGGGCCATGGAGTATTGGCTGGAGAGTGCTGATCTTGTCCACATCCGGAAGGAGGCTGGGGTTCAAGATCCTTACTGGACCCCTCCGCCGGGGTGGAAGCCCGGCGATAGTCCCACCCAGGACCCCACTTGTGCAAGAGAGCTTAAGGAGCTCCGTGAAGAAATTGACAAGATTAGAAGGTAGTTAAACACGTTTTTAGTCTCTTAATTATGGTATTAGTCTCTTAACTGTTTGTGAGTCGTGACACTCTGGATTTTTACAGGGAGATGAAGGAGTCCAAGCAGCAAGGGAATGCTGGTTTGGCTATGGTGACCGCTTCAAATTCTAATTTGACCGGTGTTGACTTGGATCGTGACGGTTCATTGATCCAGATTAAGGTTGTGACTTTGTTCATGATTAAGTTTGCTTATATTTTCTTAATCTCGATTAAGTTCTGTACTTAATGTTTGATAGGGTTTTATCTTTTTTGCAGGAGGCTTGTGCAGAGCTAGAGAAGAAGATAGCTAAGATGGATGATGAAAGGATGGAGTTTGTGACCAAAAAAGAAGAACAAATGATGGAGGTTGCTCAATCTCTGTCCGGAATTAAGGTAATTAATTGACGCCCTAATTATCTTAATTATGTCTGTCATAATTGCGTTCAATAAATACATTGATTGGTGGAGGTTTAAATGTTAATGCAGGAGAAAATCAGGATGTTTGAATCAAGCAAGGAAGATGCAGTCACAATTTCAGGAGCACCGCCACCATCAGAAGCAAAACCAGCGGGTGAGAAGAAAGAAGAAGATAAACTAAGCGGCGGAGACAAGGTGGCTGCGGCGGCGGAGTGCAAGGCGGCAAAAATAGAGAGGCTGAGGAGTGGGTTCAGGATATGCAAGCCGCAAGGCACGTTTCTCTGGCCAGACATGGGCAGCCCCACCAACATTCCTAGTCCTTGTTCCCAGATTCTGGCACCACCACATGAACCCTTTGTGGTCCCCACACCACCCTCATCCTCCTCCTCCGCCCCCCGGCCCCTGATCAGCCCCACCACTCCCCCTGTGAAGCCGGTGGCTGAGCGGCGCCCAATGACCACCACCACATTGTGCAATGTGACCACAATACCCTCTTCAACTCCTATTGTCGCTCTTCCATCTGTCCTGGCCCCACATACCCAGAGTTCCACTACCGTCACCATCAGTAAAACCTTACTCATAAACCTCAACGAGCTCCCTGCAACAACAGCACCAAACCCGTGTAATCCCCAAACCAACTGTGAAGCAACCACTACCCTCACCACCTACCATAGAAGACACCACCATCATCTGCCACGTGTACGTCTCTCACCGCCTTCTCCTTCTCAATTGATCATTTCCACAGTCCTAATTATGTAAATAATTTAAACTAATTACATTTTTTTGTGTGGAAATTAATGCACAGATGGTGAAGGAGGAGGAGGAAGACGAAACTGCAAGAAACGGTGATGATCAGCAGAGGCGGTGCGCCTCTCCTGCTTCCACGTGGAACGGAGAGAAATGGTGGATGGCTGTGGGAACCCCTAGCACTTATATGGAGGGTTGATTTTGGACCGTTGGATCAATCTAGCAGCGGGAGCTAAATATATATGGGGTATACTTTATAGGGCTACTTTATAATTATAAGAAATTGGCGGGTATAGAAATAACTGTATCTAGGTATACATGATGATTTGGGATTTTGCACTATAGTCCAAAAATTAGGTTTTTTGCTAGCATTTTTCTATAATTGCTGGTATGCCGTTTTGGACACGGATAAAGATTGGTTTTGTCCAAGTGAGAAAATCAAAAGGAGGCTAAATTTTGTCACACACACGTGTGAGCGTGGGTAATATAATTAATATTATGTATAATAAGGCAATGATGTGTGCCTTTTTTATTATTAATGTTTACTTTTAACTAGTGTTTTAGAATTCGATTTTATTCTAACTTTGCTCTTGTAATTAAAAAACCGTCACCTTACTCTCTATAACACACAAAAATAATCGCTTTGTCTCATAGAACTCAATTTTGGATAGAGAGCCTCCTTAACCGCTTGCAGTCGACAATTTGAAAATACTAAGCTTTGGAATCGCATGATCTTCAACTTCCAACTCTTCCAAATTTTCCAACAATTCGAGTTCCAAAAGCACAAGTTGGGGAAGGCCGTCGGAATTGAATAGACCTTTAGTTTCTTCCCTTGGTAGGAAGAAGTGTTTAGCCTGAGAACAAATAGATAAGGCGAATTTGAACTACTTTATTAATGTTGATAACACCGTTAGTTCAAAGACTCTGAATCTTTTTGTCTTTGCCTCACGATCGCCATAAGGCTCCATGCACCTTCGAACGATCAGTATAGTTTTCTCACTACAAACAACAAGATATTCCATCAACTTATAGTCCTCATCGACTCCAAATTCGCCTAAAACCACTTTCACAAGTGACACAGACTGAGTAGTAACATCAAAAGAATAGAGTTGACGGAAATAATCAACAAGACAGAAATCTGTCTTCAACTTTAATAACTTCATCGATAAGGCGCCACCATCTTTCAGGGACATAAGTCCAATTACTGTCTTTGTTAAGTCGAATAAAAGCCAATTGGTACATGTCCGCAAACATGACCATAACAATGCAGTTGTCGGCATTTTGTATTGGATCTTCTGAAATTGTACCCTTGTAGACAAAATAACATCCATGATGAAGCCGACTCAAATCAGGGCTTAGCGGAGGAAGGCGAGTTATTGACTTTTCATGATCTCTTCTCCCTCCAACACCAAAAAGGAATGGATTTATCAGTGACACAACCCGATTCTCATCCACAACAATTAACCATCCTTTTGAAGACCCACAGAATCGTTGTCTTCCCAAATTCAATTGGGTTTTAAGAACCTTGTCATCCACCGGATCGTATAAATGCCACTTATCTTTCTCTGCATAAGAAGAAATCAAGATCATTGGGGTTGTCGTGACTGCGCAATGGGTCTGTATATCCTTTGCAGCCAAACGCCATGACATGCATACAAAGCTAAATTCTTTTGGTGTCTCCAGTCTCCCTACAACTAAATTTAAAATCTCTCTCGGCAACGCAGCCCAATCTGACATGAACCAAAAGATAAAAAACACTAGTAAGCCGAGCTGATGATGATCATCAGCATGTACCAGTTCACAAACTAAACAGATATAAAGATAAATCTAAAAAACCCTAATCGAACACAAACTAAACAATTTGATTTATCGATTCTAAGGAGAAACAGTAGAATTTCATCAAAACCCAAATTAGCTTCAATAAGAAAACGTACCTCGATCCATGGATTCTAACCCACAGCAAGAATTTTTAGTATTTTTGTTTTATTTTCAGGGAAAATCAGAAGAAATTGAAGGCGGCTGCTTCTGCAGTCCATCCCATGTGGGTAGGCCGGCTCACAGCACACAAACAGGCCAGCCCAAAATATGCTAAGCTATGGGACGGGCCATCTGACGTCAGGCTTGACATCAAAGCCCATTGAATATTTTTTTGCGCCAGGCGCGTGTGAAACATGCACAAGTGGGGCGCGTCCCTGACAAAAAAAGGCTATGGGGCTTGGCGTTGCAACGCACTAATTTGCACCTGTGAGTGGCTAAGTGGCTCTTTATGGGCCGTTTGATTTCCAATGGCTAGTTTTCTGGACCGTTGGATTTCCAACGGTAAAAAATTTTGAAATTTGAATCTAACTGCTGGTTGACATGGCACTTTCTGGGCCGTCCGATTCAAGATCAACGGTCGACGATTTTCATTTCAAAAAATATGAAGAAAAAAAATGTCAGAATTATGACCATTGGTCCATGTGTCAACATCTAGGTTGTTGGATTTGAATCTTTTTCAAATCCAACGGTTCAGATTAATTAAGTTAATAAAAATTGTTTAAAAATACAGAAAAAAAAATTAAAAAATTTTCATTATTTTTTTTCTATAAATACCTAACCATCATCTTCCTCCTTACACCACATTTCAATATTTTCAACACTTTCAACCAAAGCTTTCATATATATTTTTGTGGAAAAAATGGCTACGTGAAAGATCACCGAAGATGCCACATGGCACAACGTGATTGGTTGAGAATCTTATCGAAATATTGGCTAAATTATTGTAAACTGATAGTGACACGTGGCGTGTTGGGATTGGTTGAAAATCTTATCAGAAATCTATCCATAAAATAGTAAGTTCGGATAATGACATGTGGTGTAACAAGATTGGTTGAAAATCTGTTCAAAATCTTCGCTAAATTATTGTAAACAGATAGTGACACATGACGAGTCAGGATTGGTTGACAATTTTATCGGACATATATCCACAAAATAGTAACCTTGGATAATGACACGAGGCGTGACAAGATTGGTTAAAAATCTTATCTGAAATTAAAACTAAATTTTTTTATTTATTATTTTATAAAAAAAATTAATAATATTTTAAATGGGCTGGGTGCCAGCACATTTTTTACGAATTGAGATGCTTTTGGCCAATTACTGTTGATTGGGTATATCACTGTTCACTGAGTGGATTAAATGGGTTGGGTGCTGGCACATTTTTTTAGGGGTGAAGTTGCTCTTAGAGCAATTCCACCCCTAAAGATTTTGCGCCAGCACCCAACCCATTTATCCACTCAAGTGAACAGTAATAGACTTTAGTGAACAGTAATAGGCCAAAGCATCTACACCCCTAAAACCAAATAGCCTAGTCAATTTTATTAAAATACTATTAATTTTTATTATAAAATAATAATTTAATTTTTAACAAATGCATCTCCGCTCCTCTCCCATGTCTCTGCCTCAGAAGCTCTCTCACCGCTACCCTCCAATGTGCAGAAGAAAGAAACCTATTAACAAGATGAAAGGATATGGGAAGAACACAGTGGAAGGGATATCTCTCTCTCTCTGAGCTTTAAGCACGTGAAAGGATTTTCAACCTGGCGTCATAGAGGGCGTCGAAGGCCCCCAAACCCCCATCCCCGCCGCCCTTTGCTTCGCCTGCAAATTGGCCTTCTTCAACCTCAGCCTCGAGGAGCTCTGCACCAAGATCTCTCTGAGACGCGTTGATAATGCGGGAGGTTGATGGCCCGGCATGTGGGTCTATCGATTTTAGGCCGGTTTCTTTCCTGGCTTCGGCTGGGTGCCGGTCAAAATGCTAGGCTGGAGTGGAGTGGATAGCCTAGGTTCCGGGCTAGTTTTTTGGCTGGGTGCTGGCCTATCAGTTCCCCGGTGGAACTGCTATTAGGGTTAAATCAAATTTGCAAACCAAATGATGTATCACCAATAGGAAACAAGCACGTTAATCAAGGCTTGAATAATAATCCAATCATCAACACCATGGTTTACAAAATTAGGTCTTAACATTTGGTCTCCCTAGCATTACTCAAAAATAAATAAATAAAGAATAAATTGTAGAAATTGTCCCACAACTTTAATCAAATTGGAGTAATGGTCCTTGCTACAATTGGGTTAAAGTTGAGGGATCATTGCTACAATTGGGTTAAAGTGAAGGGATCATTTCTCCAGTTGAATTAAAGTTGAGGGATAGTACAATTTTTCTTGTTTGATTTTTCATATTTGCCTCTTGATTTAGCCTCACGTGCATGGCACATGACACATTTTGACAGAAGTTCTAATAGAATTGACGAAAATGACTATAGTTGGACGTTTTGATGAGTTAATGGAGTAATGGTAATAGATTTTTTGTTGAGGGACCATTGCTCCAATTAGGTTAAAGTTAAGGGACCATTACTACAATTTACTCTTAAATAAATCAACAGTAAAACAAATAATAAATTGCAAAAATGAGATTGCAACAATTAACAGGCTGTGCCAATGAGGTCGTGAAACTAAGGAGTTCACGAAAATTTCCTGTTTAGAGCATACTAGCAAAAATGCTCGTGCACTCTGCTGTGGGTTTTGGATCCGTGATCACAATTTAACATAACAATTTTAAAATTATTTATAAACCAATCAAAGCAGCTGAATCTACATTGTAAAATAAGTCTTTCAGTTGCATCTACATTCTATTGAATTTACATTAAAAGACTGTAGAAACAAAATGGCGGATTTTTAAGTCCTAGCTATATACAATTTACATGAGTTTTCCACATGAATTGGAGAATGACGGTTGTTTAATTGTACCTAAAGTGCAGTAGTAGTTGTCGATGATATGGCTAATTGCACCTGCACAGAGATTCAAAATTGAATCGTGATTCCTTGTACTTGTAGCGTAAGTAGAAAATGAGGTGTTGCAAGACAATCTATCAGTGATAAATAACTCTTATCAAAGCTCTACTCAGAATTTACCACATGTATCACCAATGACTTTATGCATATATATCAAGGACACAAATAGTTGCAGCGTGGATCATACCTTTTCATCTTGGATTTGAGAACTTGGTGTCGTCTTCGATCTCGAGGCTTCTACACAGGGAATACGTACATGAGACGGTCATCTTCTTTTTTTCCCTAATCTACTATGAACGGAGATGAAATTCAAGGCAGAAGGTGAGAAAATTTTACCTGTGAGTGTCTCGGCACCAACATCAGGAGGTTTGGCATCTTGACTTGCACGGCTGAGCACCATTTATGAAGAGTAGAGAACGATTTCAGGAACCAAAATCAACCCTAACCTCCCATTTTGGTACCCCTGCTCCTCCATCTCTCTCCCTCTACACTAAAAGTGATGAATCTACTATTAGATGCCATGCAATCATGGACCTAAAAAACAAAAGCAAAAAGCCAACCATTAAAAAAAGCAAAAAACCTATGAGGAATGAGGATGCACTGCTTTCAGCTGGTGCACTTTTGGAGGCATCTAATCTACCTCCTCACCAGTCACTCAGTAATATGATCTGGTGATATTTCTTTTTTACTTAGAAGTGAGAGATCTTAGGTTTGAATATCGTGGATGACAAATTCGATATCAAATAGGTTGCCCATTGTGTGGCTTAACCGATCTCCCCATTTCCTTAGTGTAAAAATATCGATGTACTAAAAAATAAATTTACATCCTCACCCCACACAATTCGTACGAAGCTGAGTGTGTTGTGTAAGGAGGAAGATTTGGAGGACAGGTGCTACGGGCTCGAGACTCACTCTAACTATACCGATACTACCACCTGCTCAATTACTTAAGTGTGTGGTTTTATTACAAAAGATCTCGAGATTAGTTAAAGTAGAGTAATCCTATTTAAAATCATAGTTGTTGACTTCCCCACCGATGTGGGATAGCCAACAGCAGGTGTATCATCAAATTTGTTATTTCGTGTTGGTGAAAAAACTAAGAAATTGGCAGTCACTCTTTAGGTGGTGTGCCATATTGTTGCCCTTGTGTACTGTCTGTAAAACATCTTTTAAGGATCTTCAACCCTAATGATAGGCGATATCTCGCTGAGACCGGCTAATTTAGCTATGTATGTTTTGAAAGAAATATAAGGCGATATTCATGTATTTTACTTTTTCTACCATAACAGTATCCCTATATATAGATGTGCATTTACACTAGCTCAGTAAACTGGTAGTGATCCACCTCTTTCTGTGTTCTCAATCTCACACTCACAGATCTCTGCATCTAAACAAGTAGAAGGCAAAAACAAGTAGAAGGCAAAAATGACGAGTTTCCGCTTCACGGTGACCCTTACGGTGATCGCTCTCTTCTTCTCTACAGCAGCTGGAAATCCTTATGTGAGTGCTAATTACCTAATTCAAACGTTCAGCTAATCGTTAACCCCTCTATCCTAGACACAACCTGAATTTCGTATACATGTGCAGGACAAATGTGTGTACACAATTTATGTAAAGACGGGGTCGATCATCAAGGCGGGCACAGACTCGAAGATAAGCATGACCCTCGGTGATTTCTCCGGCCGGTCTGTATGGGTGCCGGATCTTAGGTCATGGGGGCTAATGGGGCCACAATACGACTACTTTGAGCGTGGCAACGTGGACGTGTTTAGCGTACGTGGTCCATGCATGGATGCACCGGTGTGCCGGCTCACGCTCACCTCCAACGGGCTTGGTGCACACGCCGGGTGGTACTGCGACCATGTGGAGGTTACTGCCACGGGGCCTAACACTGCATGTTCGAAATCCATGTTCTATGTTCAACAATGGTTGTCCAACGATGTTGCTCCATATCAGATGACTGCAACTCGCGATGCGTGTAATCCGTGGAATGTCAATGCCGCTGCGGAGCAGCTGCGGAAAGATGGGAAGTTTGTTGTGGAGTATCCCAAAAGATATGCTTGATTGTCATCTGTTGGGTTGAATAATGACTAGTTGATAGAAATATCTTGGTGCTTTGGTTCGTTGGGAAATTTTGTTTTTTTTGTTTTGGATCCGAAAAAGTTTTGGTGTTCTTTTCTACTTGAGGAAATGAGATTTCTATGCAAAATTAACATATTTGATCTCATTTTGTTCATTGACTATTCCAAATACAAGTTAAGGTTCACTTCATGCATCATTCACAGATAAACTTAATAATGCGGGAACATTTACATTGATATGGGGAGTAATGCTAAACCGAAGCGAGTAAGATTCTCTCTTCTACAAATTCTCATCCTCTTTTATCTCTCTTAATCGAACGGTTACGATTAAACCACATCAAAATGTTGTTTCTTTAGAGAGAGAGAGAGAATTGTGAGAGCAGAAGAAGGGAGGGGAGATGAGGGAAATTTGGACGGGATCCGAGAAGAGGAATATTAATTGCCCAAGTGTATGACCTAAATCAGTCCCCATTTAAGTGATCTTATATGTCAATACGTGAACAAATGAC
Source organism: Crataegus laevigata (assembly GCA_963580275.1). Lineage (NCBI taxonomy): Eukaryota > Viridiplantae > Streptophyta > Magnoliopsida > Rosales > Rosaceae > Crataegus > Crataegus laevigata. Next base: position 4,888,942 of record OY756951.1, on the reverse strand, counting down.
CTCACTCTTTACATGTACAAAGTTTATAAGTACGACTTCTTTAAAATGAAAAATGTTAGGGAGATCACATTTTTGTACTACATTTGTGTATTATTTGATGAGATAAGTAATGTATACATGTCACGTCAATTAATTCATTTATTGAATGTTGATTGTATGCATCATTTGTCACATTGTATAAATACGTAATTTCATTAGCATTACCCATTTTGAAATGAGGCAAATTTTGGTCTTCGTTCATCGGACTACATGGTTGTTGTCCACACACATAAAATAGTTCGGTTTCACATCGGCGCACACTTTCAAATCGAACTGAACCGAATCAAAATAAATTTCGGTTTCGATTTCGATTCTAAATCCAATATAAAGCGGACCGAGAGAGTTCTCGTTTGAAGACAGAACCGGATAACCGGCTGGACTGGACCTTGGTTGCAATTTTCGTCCTATAAATTGTCAGAGGCGCGTTGTCTCTGGCACTCGAAAGCTTCTCCAAAATCCATGGAGGCTGCTATCCAATCAAACCCTAACCTTCCTTCCTCCAATCGAATCCCTAGATCCTCACCCTCCTCATTCCGATTTCAATCCTCCTCCCCCTGCAGAAACCCTAGCCTCAGATTCTAATGGCCCGTCTCAACCGCCGCCCACTGAAACCCTAGCTTCCTATGCTCAAGACCCCTCCACGAATCCCAAGACCGCTGCTGAGAACAGTAATTCGACTGACGCCTGCAAGGCGCCTGCTATTATGAAGCTGCTGCTGTCGGAAAACGGATTGACCAACACCACTAGCAACAACGAAAGGGATGGCTAGGGCGGGGAGGAGGACGACCAGCAGGCGCCGCCGGTGGGATCCTCAGCCCGAGTCGGACAATCAGAGGTGATGGCGAGACGGGGAGTGGCACGAGGAAGAGGAAGAGGAAGTCGCGGTGGGCGGATGAGGAGCCGAAGCCCGGATTTCATGGGAGGTATTGAGATGACCTTAGATGATCGTCCCGAAGGGGCTAGGTATATATGATAACATGGGAATGAGGATTAATACTAGAGAGTTCCGTGGCCGTGAGAGGTTGAACAAAGAGAGACAGGAAATTATTGCCCAGATTATTAAGAGGAACCCAGCATTTAAGCCCCCGGCTGATTACAGGCCACCCAAGCTTCACAAGAAGCTTTACATTCCGATGAAGGAATATCCCGGATACAATTCTATCGGACTTATCATTGGGCCGATGGGTAATATGATGGAGAAAGAAACTGGTGCAAAAATTGTCATTAGGGGCAAAGGTTCGGTGAAAGAGGGTACGTCACAACAGAGGAGGGATTTGAAACCTGACCCTTCCGAGAACGAGGACTTGCATGTTTTGGTTGAGGCTGACACACAAGACGCTCTTGATGCTGCGGCTGGGATGGTAGAGAAACTCTTGCAGGTGTTGAATGAGCATAAGAGGCAACAACTTAGGGAACTTGCGTCAATGAATGGGACGAGAATCCCCAGTATATGGGGCTGGAAAAGTGATGGATATAGCTCATTTTAGAGCTCGGATGAATTTTGGGGCTTTATAAAAGAATCTCTCTCGTTGAGGGGCTATATTGTTCGAGTTTTATATGAGGCTATGCATACTTACAGCACAATCATACTTTTCATGATCAGCATGGGACTTGGGTTTGAGGTTACATCCAGCTTTTATCATTCGAGAAATATTCTAAAACTTTGGGTGCAAGTTCAAGGGAAAACATACTGTTATAGTCAACTTACTACACCCTGGTATGTTGAGGGCGACAAATGACTTTGGTAGGGACGTCAGATTGTAAATGAGTCTGACCGTGTCTAATTGTTTTTTTTTTTTTTAACGATAAGAGTGATTCAATTGACACTCGAGAATTTGTCTCTAGGCACCCAAGAACGGCTTATGAACAACTAAGAATTTGTCTTCATTGTTGGGTGTTCACATAATCACCCTTGTGCAGAAACATGTATTTAGAGAGGGTGAGGACCATCCAACTTTTGGGGCTCATTGTTGATTGTTAAGAGTCTCTTCTGCAACTGGAGCTGCAAGGGAAATAAACATGGCAACAGATGGGTTACTCGGTCTGGGTTTGCATTTGAGAGAGAGAGGACCATCCAACTCCGGCAAGGATACTTCTCAAACAGCCCGTCTCTTTCTGCAATAAAATTGCTGGCATAAATTTCAGTCGATCAAATCTTTACATCATCCATTCTAATATTACAACGTCCACTGATCCCTTTTGAAAACATTACATCCACTGATCCAATATTACAACGTCTAATGAAAACATTACATTCATTTCAATTGATCAAATCATCAATGAAATCCCCCTTTTTGCTATATGATATAAACATGCATTAAACAACCACTAACAATTGTTTCAATGGCCTCTACAGTGAATACATCCGTAAGTTTCTCTTCCATTGAGCCACCTAATGGAGGGAATTTTAAGAAGAGGAAGCAAGACATAGAGATTGTCTTGGGGCTTATGGACCTTGACATGGCATCAAGGGAGGAAGAACCAGCATCATTGTGTGACAAAAATAAAATGATAAGCACTCGAAATTTCAAACTTAAAGCTAACTTAATTAGGATATTAACTAAATATTATTAGGTAGTTTGTAATACTCGCTACATGAGTAGTGCCAATCAAATTGAGTATTACCACCATTGAAATTTATGAAAAATGAGACCGTACTTCTCAGTACACGTGCAATGTCAATCAGAACTGAATATTACTACCAATAAAATTATGAGAAAGGGGACAGACAATAATTCTCAGTACACAGGCCCAGGGTCGTGTCTGAGATTTTGGGGGCCCTGTGCGAAATTTATAAAAGAGGCCCTCCTTAAGATAGTTTTAAGTTTTAAAAAAAGTATGACAGTGTATTGATACTAGAAAACATTCACTTAAATCAAAACAAAGTCACTTAGTACTACGGTCTAGTAATATTCATCTTCACTTGGAAGTAAAAGGTCTTAGGTTCAATTATCGTCAAAAGTGATTTTGAACCACATTATTGTTAGTCCATTGTGAGGCTTAGCCCACTCCCCCACCTCCTTAGTGTAGATAATATCGTTTCTTAAAATAAAAAAAATAAACAAACTTTAGCTCTCACTGATTGCATATTTACAAATATCCTTAATGATAAGTAAAAAGATCAACAAACATAACCTTCACTAAATAATCAAAAGTAATTTTATCTTAAGCCCATTGTGATGCTTAGTGTCACATCCCGGCCCGGGTCCCCACCACATCCTGGGCCCGAATTCCGTCATAGCACGATATTGTCCGCTTTTGGCAGGTTATTTAGCCCACTCCCCCACCTCCTTAGTGTAGATAATATCGTTTCTTAAAATAAATAAAAAATAAACAAACTTTAGCTCTCACTGATTGCATATTTACAAGTGTCCTTAATGATAAGTAAAAAGATTAACAAACATAACCTTCACTAAATAATCAAAAACAATTTTATCTTAATTAACAAACATAACCTTCACTAAATAATCAAAAACAATTTTATCTTAAGCCCATTGTGATGCTTAGTGTCACATCCTGGCCCGGGCCCCCACCACATCCCGGGCCCGAATTCTGCCATAGCACGATATTGTCCGCTTTGGGCCCCAACCATGCCCTCACGGTTTTGTTTCTGAGAACTCACACGAGAACTTCCCAGTGGGTCACTCATCATGGGAGTGCTCTCGCGCGCTACTCACTTAACTTCGGGAGTTCTGATGAACTCCGAAGTCAGTGAGCTCCCAAAATGCCTCGTGTTAGGTATAGATGAGAATATACATATAAGGATCACTCCCCTGAGCAATGTGGAATGTCACACTTAGCCTACTCTCCTACCTCTTACTGTAGATAACAACGTTAGTTCAAAGAAGAAAAATCAAGGCATGAACTTGTAAAAGAAAGCAACCTATCATTTTGTGACAACGTTAATTGTGAGCCCCAAAATTTCAGTAATCCCATCTCTTCCTAAATGCATTAGAAACTAAAAGGGATTTAAAACAACTGGAGCCAAAGCTTTATCATATCCAATTTTCCATGGTATTAGATTTTGGTCATTTTCCAGCAGTATGCATTGTATTTGACTTGTTTTATTTGATTTGATTTCTTGTGAGTCTAATGCTTCGAGCATATGAATTACTTTGACAATATAGAAAGTTGTAAAAAACAGTGGTAGGGACGACCTCGTTCAGAAGCTTTGTAATTTAAGTACATAAAGCATACATAATTCTCGGTGTATTACTTCCGATGAATAAAAATAATAATTAGTTTGTGAAATTTCGTCTAGACATAGATATAAATTACTACTTGAATAAAAATAAAAAGAATAAATTATATTTTATTAACTGTTAAATGATGACGTTGTAAATATGAGATTCTCATTTATTCTAATACGGCTGTCAAATGTGTGTCACGTGGTATAAATAATTAATTAAAAAAAATCACAAATCTTCATCTTCCCCACCCCCTTCTCCCATCACCACCCCCATCCCCCATCACTTCCGCACCTCATTCTCTAACCAAAAATCCCAAATTCCTAATTTCAGCATCTAATTTGATTCGAATTCCCCATTTGCGATTAAACCCTAGATCCCAAATCAGTAATTCAACTGGATTTGCTGGCAAGTCCAACAATGCTTCAGCTCTTCAATTCCCCCAATTCCCACTTCAGCTCTTGCTCTAATTACTCTCCGCCTCCCTCCTCGTGCTACTACAGCAACCTCAACGACGTTTCCCCCGCCTGCCGCCTGCAGCTCCTAGATCTGGAGGTAAATATCGCACCCCAAGCTTGCACCGAGCTTCGAATTCTGACTTGCCGCGGATTTTTTTTCTCGCCGCAAATCTGACTACTTGTGGGCAATGAGTTGAAAAGTTGCTGAGAGACCCAAACTCCGGCCGACGAATTTGGTGGCGGTGGTTCAGGTAGAGAGCACAACAGAGGTAAACTGACAATTTGAGATGTGGATTCCGTGAATTTGGGGGTTGGGTTGGATTCGGTAAATTTGGGGGTTGGATTCGGTGAATTTGGGAGTGGGATTTGTTCAAATCCTAAGTTCCCCAGACCCAGCGCCTACACAAATCCATTTGGATTGCTATTTGGTTTTTGCTCGATTAAGTACTGCAATTTGGGGCTGATCTGAAGATTTTGCATAATTTTTTTCGTCGGAGCAGGTCGCTGGAGAAGATGGGGAGGATAGACTCAGAAGACGTTTAAAAGAAGATGTGGGCCCCCTTGTGTTTTTTTAGTTTTGTTTTATATTAGTTTTATATTTAAATTGGTATTTATTAAATGAAAATTTTATTTATTTTTTTGTACACTTGGCGAACAAATGGCATCCACGTCATTAAAAATTTAAATTTTATATTTGTCACGTCATTATCTAACAATCGATTTAACGAATTAATTAACGGTTACATTAAAATGAAAATGAAATTATAATTAATGTATGTGAGTGAAATGTTTCAAAAATGTTGTAAGATATTACAATTGAACTTAAAAAGGAAAACTAATGAAAAAAGGTTTGAAAACTTTTAGTTTTAAAGATAAGGACAAAATAAAGGGTAAATTGAATAGTACCATGATTGACTTTTTAGTGTAAAAATATGATTTTTCATTAGAATGAATAGTACTATGAGCTTTTCGTTAAAGTTTCCTAAACTTAAAGGAGTAAAATGCAATTTATCCAAATAAAAAGCAAAAAGTTAACCCTTTAGTAAATTTGACCGGACGAACTAAATTTCTTTAGAATGTATAATGATTCAAAACACATACTGCATAAAGGTCTTGATAAAGTAAATGTAGCAGTAAACTTCTTACAAACAAGCAACACTAACAAATCATCTGACAAGGAAAATTAGAAGTAAAGTTCTTTATTATGACAACCCAATACTTGAAAACTTATGGCCCGTGGAAGCTCTTCCTGTGAAGTGAAGCTGTCTAAATCGTCTTAGAAAATGCTGAAAATAAAAGTAAACAAGCACGCGTAATTAATTTTTGAAGAAGACAGCCAAATTAATCACGAGGACTTTACAAGAAGATACATGCATATCGCTTAATTTAAGAAAGAAAAATAAAATCACATTTGCTTACCATTGCTTAATTGAAGTGCCGCTTGATCGAAACCACTTTCACATAAAGCCAATCATTCAAGATATCCAAGAACTTGAAGTACGAGTATCTCCATGGCCTGACGAAAATCAGACTGCCAAAAACTCCCCAAAATCCAACAATAAAACCAAGCCCTATGCTGATGTAAAATCCCCATGTTATAGGCTCATTCTTTTCTTCTTCATCACCACACATGTTTTGAAGTGGAGGTCCGCACAGTTGAGGATTTCCATCATAAACAGAGAGATCAAAACTTTGGAGCTGAATTGGAATTTCGCCAATAAAGTTGTTGTAGGACAAGTACAAGACTCCAAGACCATCTATCTGAGCAAGGCTGGTTGGAATTCTGCCATTTATCTGGTTTCTTGACAAATCAAGGATAACCAATGATTGCAACTTTCCAATCTCTACAGGCAACTCACCTGTCAGTTTGTTTCTCGACAGGTTTAACGAAACTAACCCAACAAGATCCGTGATCTCACTTGGAATCTCCCCCGTTAATCTATTGCTCGAGAAATCGATTCTCTTCAGAAGTCCCAAAGCGTTTATGTATACCAATGTTGCATCATCCGCCATATTAGCCAAAGTATCATTTATTTGGTATTGACGGGTTTGAGGTGAATTTCCTTTCTGTGCCAGAACAGTCAAAGTGCTGAGGCATTTTGGTATTGTTCCAGAGATGTTGTTCACAGACACATCGAAGTTTTGAATGTTTGTTAGACGGCATAGTTCAGGCGGCATGCTTCCGTTGAAGTTATTAGAGGAAAGCACAAGGGTAGACAAATTCCGAAGGCTAGCCCCTAACCATTTTGGTATGTGTCCTGATAATTTATTGTCTCCAACATCAATAATTTGTAAATTGGTGCAATTCTTGAGGGATGAAGGCAATTCTCCAACAAATTTGTTGCTTCTTAATCTCAATGATCTCATCTGATATAGTGAGCCTACTGTGGCTGGAATTTTCCCGGAAAAAGCATTGTAACTCAAATCAAGGATGACTAGATCGCCTAAATGTGTCAAGCATTCTGGAAGTTCTCCAGAGAGATTGTTGCTTGAGAGATTAAGTAACCTTAATCCCTTGTATGCTTCACACAAAATATAAATTGACCCAGAAATTTTATTATTAGAGAGATCCAAATATGACGAATTCTGAGTTTGAAGCCATTTTGGAAAATACGGACCCATCTTGCAAGACCCCAAAATTATATAGTCCAATTGAAAAGGTGGAACCCAATTAGAACTGAAGCTTAAAGCTAGTGAGTTGGAGGATAAATCCAAAAGTGTTAATCTAGAGAGATTGGAGAAGTGGCTTTCCGAAACCACACCTTCCAGAGCATTCGTATCCAAAAACATATACTCAAAATTAGACATTTGCCCAATGCTTTCAAGTATTGTTCCACTCAATTGATTTTCAGAGAGATCTAATCCTTTCAACGATGAAAAGTTTGTGAGATTGGGAATTGATCCAGAAAGATGATTGTCTGAGAGTGTTAGAGTCTCTAATGAGTTCTGATTAGGGCATGCAGACATTAATATTTGAACCAACCAGGAAAGTTGTCCACTCAAAGTGTTGTCCGAAAGGTACAATTCTTGCAGATTACATAACCTGGAAAAAGATTGCGGAATCCCTCCTTCAATATGGTTATCAGAGAGAGATAGATAGACAAGAGAGCTCATGTTTCCAAAAACTTGGGGAATTAAACCAGTTAAACTGTTGGAAGAGAGGTCAAGATGAACAAGACTGGCATTGTAGTTTGACAACCATAAGAATATTGAAGGAGAAGTGAATTGGTTTTTACTAAGATCAACATGAGCGAGAGATTTAGAAGAATTCATGTTAAAAAGAGTACTGGAATGAATTGGAGGAGAAGAAAGATCACATAAAGCCAATGTCAAGTTTGTAAGTTTAGGGTGGTTATTAACTATTTCCAGCCAATCAGGAACATTACGAAGATTGATGATACTCAGGTCCAAATATGTTAAAGAAGAAAGAAGAGGGAGCCATGAATTCATATTTTCTAGACTAGCAAAGGCATTGTGGCTGAGATCGAGATATTGCAAGTGGGTAAGGTTTCCAACCTGACTTGGAACTCGACCACCAAAAGAAGCATAAGAGAGATCAAGGTGTCTTAAATTGGAAAGATAACCAATGAAATCGGGAAGTTGGTTCCCATGAAAGTTAATATCCGAAAGCTTCAAATATTTCAAATGTTTCAACTCAATCAGTTTAAGACTCATCTTCTTACCTTGCAAATAATATTTGATTTCCTGCGACTCTCCTTTATGTTGAAGTGAGTAAGCATAATTCAAACGTTCCAATCCAAGATCAAGATGAGTAACATGGTTAGTTCGGTTGTTGCAGTAGACGCCTACCCATTTACAACAATCTTGCTTGTGTTCTTCTCTTCCCCATGAGGAGAGGACATTGTAGTCATCCACGAGGTCCTGTTTGAAAGCAAGGAGTGCTTCTCTTTCACTCTCAATGCACCTCATCACTCCTCCTGAAGAAATATTATTGGATCCAAGGGCAAGGGAAGAGTATTGCAGTAGAGTCAGCACCACAATTAAAGCATGAAAGAGTTTCTTCAAGTGCCCGATTCCGTCACCCTCCATCTTAATTCAACTAAATCAATGGAGAGATAGTTGAAGAATGAAGAAGAAAAAATGTGGATTCAGGATTTTGATTTAGGAGCAAAAGAAAGCTGCAAGTGTAGTTCAAATGGTAAGGACTCGGATATACAATCATTCTAGACAGCATGATTGTTTTTTTTTTTTCTCGGTCAAAAAGACAGCAATAATTGATAAAGCGAAGACTGTTTGATGCACTAAGTCTTTACTCAATCGGGTGTGATACACGCACTTTATTTTATTTTCATATTTTTTTTTAATTTTTAATTGTCGAATTAGATAAATTAAAAATAATTAATAAATATAAATTATTAAATAATGTGTAAGAAGTAAAATGAAATTTGTAGTACCGCAGCTCTACTCAATTTACTTCCCCACCTAATTTATTGCTTTTTCTTGAAGACTTTTTGATGCACCAATCTCGGCAAGGCTGTACTCAATTTACATCCCACCTAATTTATTGCTTTTTCTAGTTCGCCCATGTACGGAAACTACTAAATGAAAGATGCTTGATATAATTATGCTTTTCCCTCAAACTGCATTTTTTTATTTATTCAAGGTATTGAAATCTTAGTATAAAATAATTTTATCTAAACCACAAAAGTGATTATCTTTTAAGTGAACAACTGAATTTAGATGAAAATTAATCTTTTTAAAAGTGAGTCACTCAGCGCATTATGTGAGATGTTATGAAATTTTTTTTAATATTATTTGAACAAGTGCTTACAGCACAATGATACTTTTCATGATCATCATGGGGCTTGAGTTTGAAGCTGCATCTAGCTTTTCTTATTCGAACAATATTCTAAGTTAATCTGAACTGTGGAGAGGAGAATTTAAACTTTGGGTGCAAGTTCAGGAGAAAGCATATTATTATAGTCAACTTACTATACCCCGGTATGACACGCCCCTGTCCCGATGTCCTGTAGACATCGGGACGGACACGTGCTGGCCGACACCCGAGGGGTGACGTAAGCCATTTAAAACCATTAACTGACCAAAATATTTCGAGTATGCTCACATTTCGCATAAAGTAATTACATAAAATATTCAAACCACCCACTAAGCAACAGAAACAGGGTACATCAACTAATATTCAACTGCCAACACTGATAGAACACACATACTACAGAATCGTGTCCAGAGCATAAGTCTAAGCTAGATTACACAGAAATTACAATAGGAAAGTGGTATTACACAAAGTGCCGGAGAATAGGGAATGGCGCTGGGTCACTGGTAGGGAAATGCCTCAAAACTCAGGTCGTAATCCCTCGAATCGTAATCCTCGTTTCTATCTCCTGAAGGGGGCGCAAAACAAGGGTGAGTGGACCAATTTGATATACATATACGAAAATAGTTATCAAGATACTAACCCCCAAGTTAGAAAACCAAAACATGATATATATATATAGATAAGTTTTCCTACACCTACCATACAACACAGTATTTCAATCACGACTCATAAACATAATCATATTCTATCGCACAATATCTCAATTCAGACCAACACGCCAGGTAATACCCAAATAACAGCTCATACGTATAGAGTCATAAACATATCAGAATAATCACTAGTGAATGTCCAGTATAACACTTCAGGCCCCATGCCAGCTCCCCGTCCCTGAGCATACAGTCAGAGGAAACCACACTTCAGGCCCAATGCCAGCTTCCCGTCCCTGTACTCGAAAGTCAGAGGTAACACACTCCAGGCCCTATGCCAGCACCATAACCGTCGCCCGGGATGGACCGGAACCCTATCCCTACATCCCGTAGCGGAAGTGGACCACTAGGTAGTATCAGATCAATGCCACATATATTTATTTAGACTCAGCACCATATCACAGTATTCAATACTCAACATCATATCACACTATTTTATACTCAAGCATTTCACTCATATAATTTCTTAAAATAACATAAGTATTTTAGAAGGGGCCCACTCACAGTACTCAGCCGTCCAACGCTGCGCTGCTAGCGAAACTAGAACAATCCCAAAAGTTGCCCCTAAGCACATAAAGGGTACAACTCAGTCAAACTCTATTTTAACGATTTAATTTGGGAAAACGAACCTCAAAAACGGGTCCAGGACGTCGAAATTAGCCTAGGAGGGGTCCCGGACGGAACCCGAAAAAGTCAACCCAAAAAGTCAACGTTGACCGTTGACTGGTCAAAGTCAAAGTCAACGGTCAACGGTCAACGGGTCAACGGGTCAACGGGTCAACGGTCAACGGGTCAACGGGTCAACGGTCAACGGTCAACGGGTCAACGGGTCAACGGGTCAACGGGTCAACCCGGGTTGGGTCGGATTCGGACCTGGGTTAGGGTTTGGGTCTGACCCGCCAGGGTCTTGGGTTCGGGTTTGGATCAGCCCAAAAGGGGTTTGGGCTTAAAGCCCTTAGTTACACTGGCCCAAGGGCCCGGCTTAGAGAAGCCCCAAGGGTTTCTGGGTTATGAATTAAACGGGCCAAGGGCCCTAACTTCTAATTCGGCCCAAGGCTTACAAGCCTAGGGCTTGGGCTTGGTTAAATGGGCCTGAGGCCCTAGCTTTTCTGAGGCCCAAGGCCTTAATTAAATTAGGGTACCCAAAATAAAAAAATGATACGGGCTAGGGTACTGGGCTAGGCTCTAACGGCTTAAAGCCCAATAATTTCCTAACGAGGCCCAAAGGCCCTAAACCCTAATTAATAACAGAAACTAAAATAATTAAATAATTAAAGGGATTGGGCTGGGCTGCCTACGGGCCTAAGGCCCGATGGGTTTTGGGTTTCGGGTTATGGCCCAAAGGGCCTGGGATTGGCACCGGAGAAACCAGAGGATCGCCGGAGCTTCTACAGCTCCGGCCTACTACAAACGGGGATCTCAAGCCCCGATCTACCTATAGAATCGAAGAGCGAAGAGAGAGGAGTAGGGTGGTACCTTTAGATCGACGGAAAGCCGCCGGAGCTGCTCGGAAAATGCCTCGGGTCTCGCGTATTTGCCGGAGAAAATGGGTGCAGGCACCCCGTGATGATTTCGTCCCAAAACCCTTGAATTAACGAGGTAAATCTCGTTACAAACTCAACCATTCACAAATCGAGTCGAAGGGGGTAAGGATTTAGGGCTTACCTCGCCGGGAAGAGCAGAGGAACTCGCCGGGAGTTCTGGGTCCGCAACGGTCGTTGCGAGGTCACCGAGAGAGACGAGACGACGAGAGAGAGAACGGAGATGGGTGCGCGGTCGTGCGTACGATCGTGAGGAAGTTCGAGGGTAGAGAGGGAGAGTGAGAGCGAGAGAGTCACGGGGAAGAGGGAGAGAGCTCGAGAGGGTTTGAGAGAGTGAGAGAGAGACAGAAAGGGAAAGTAAGAGAGAGGGAGAGAGAGAGCTTCGGGGAGTGGGGGACAGAAATCAGAAAAGGAAAGGGGAGGTGGGGTGCTGCCACGTGGCAGCCCAGGGTCTAGGGACTCAATTGAAAAATTTGGAAAACTCCAGGGAAATTTTCTAATTTAATTAAATAATTAGAGGGGCGGGTGTGTCAATTCTACCCTCCTTACAAAAAAATTTCGACCCCGAAATTTCAACTCAATAAAATAGAAACGGATACTGATTCAACATTAATTCTTCCGTCTCCCAGGTTGCTTCCTCGACAGTATGGTTTCTCCAGAGTACTTTCACCAATCGGATGACCTTGTTCCTCAAAATCTTATCCCGCTGATCAATAATAGCCACGGGTGCCTCAATATAACTGGCGTCCTGACTCACTTCCAGTGGTTCCACCTGGATAACGTGGGAAGGATCTGGTACATACTTCCGAAGCATGGAGACGTGGAATACATTGTGGATCATCGATAACTCGGGCGGTAGCTCCAGTCTGTAAGCAACAGCACCAATTCTTTCTGTGACCAGATAAGGGCCGATGTATCGAGGGCTTAACTTCCCTCTCTTGCCGAAACGAACCACACCCTTCCAGGGGGATAACTTCAAAAACACTAAGTCACCCACTTCGTACTCACGGTCCTTGGAATGTCTGTCTGCAATGCTCTTCTGTCGGTCTTGTGCTGCCTTTAGGTTCTGTTTGATCATCCGGATATTAGCATTTGTAGTGTCCACAATTTCAGGTCCTACTAACACTCGTTCACCGACTTCTGACCAACATAAAGGTGTCCGGCACATCTTTCCATACAATGCCTCGAAAGGTGCCATACCTATGCTGGAGTGATAGCTGTTGTTATAAGCAAATTCTGCTAAGGGTAAGTAACTATCCCAGCTACCTTTCCACTGAAGGACAGATACCCTCAGCATGTCTTCCAGTGTCTGAATTGTTCGCTCGGACTGACCATCGGTTTGTGGATGGTAAGCAGTGCTATATAACAGCTGAGTGTTCATCGCGGCGTGGAAAGCTTTCAAAAACCTCGAGGTAAATCTGGGGTCTCTGTCTGATACAATAGAGACAGGTACACCATGGAGTCTGACAATATTATCAATGAATAATCGTGCCAGCTTTTCTAGTGAGTAAGTCTGTCGGACAGGTAGGAAATGAGCGGACTTAGTGAGTCGATCCACTATTACCCAGACACCATCAAGTCTCGTTCGTGTTCTCGGTAAACCATACACGAAGTCCATGGTGATATCTTCCCACTTCCACACGGGTATCGGAAGATTCTGTTGGAGTCCCCCAGGTCTCTGTCTTTCGGCCTTTACTTGCTGACAAATAATACACCTACTCACATATTCAGCTATGTCTCGTTTCATCCCAACCCAATAGTAGAAGGGGCGGATGGTACGGTATAGCTTGGTGCTTCCTGGGTGCATGGCATAAGCGGAGAGGTGTGCTTCATCCAGAATTTCCCTTTTTACAGCTTCATTAACTGCCGGCACAACCAATCTCTCCTGTAACATCAGCGCTCCGTCTTCGCGAACAATATAGTCATTTCTCTCCCCGTCTTCCACCTGTCGCCTCAATGCCACACATTCTTCATCTAGTTCCTGAGCCTCCAAAACCATATTCACAAGAACCGGTCTCACTTGAAAGTTGGCTAACCAGGCTCCCCGCTTCCCTGGTTCCACTGAAACACCGGTTTCTCGAAGCGAAAACAATAGTGGCACATGGATAGCTCGAAGAGAAGCAAGCTGCCCATGGTATTTTCTGCTCAAAGCATCTGCCACTACGTTTGCATGTCCTGGATGGTACTCAATCGTGCAGTCATAGTCAGAGATGAGTTCCATCCATCTTCTCTGCCTTAGGTTCAGTTCTGACTGCGTGAATATGTACTTCAAACTCTGGTGATCAGTGAAGATACGACACTTCTCACCGTATAAATAATGCCTCCAGATCTTTAAAGCGAACACCACCGCTCCAAGCTCTAAGTCATGAGTGGGGTAATTCCTCTCGTGGGTCTTGAGTTGTCTAGAAGCATAGGCAATAACCTTCCCATGCTGCATTAATACACAACCCAATCCCGATAGAGATGCATCGGTGTAGACTTCAAATTCACCACTCTCGTCTGGAAGAGCGAGAACGGGAGCTTCAGTAAGACACCGTTTCAGTTCCTGGAAGCTCTTTTCACATTCGTCATCCCACTCGAATTTTACCTCCTTCCGAGTTAGTTTGGTTAGAGGTAAGGCAATCGAAGAGAATCCGCGAACAAAACGCCGATAATAACTAGCCAGTCCCAGAAAGCTTCTTACTTCGGTGACATTCCTCGGTTGTTCCCAATCCGCCACTGCTGCAATCTTTTGGGGATCCACACTAATCCCATCCGCAGATATTATATGACCGAGGAAGCTGATCTGATCCAGCCAGAACTGGCATTTATCGAACTTGGCATATAACCGCTCGTTTCTCAAGGTCTCCAGCACCGTCCTCAGGTGTATTCGGTGTTCAGCGGTACTTTCAGAATAAATTAGGATATCATCAATGAAGACTATTACGAACTGATCAAGGTAGGGCTTGAAGATCCGGTTCATCAGATCCATGAACGCTGCAGGCGCGTTCGTCAGCCCGAAAGGCATGACACGAAACTCATAATGCCCATACCTAGTCCGAAATGCAGTCTTCGGAACATCTTCCTCCCGAATCAACAACTGGTGATAACCCGAGCGAAGATCGATTTTTGAGAATACCTGCGCACCTTTCAACTGATCAAAGAGGTCATCGATCCGAGGTAAGGGGTAACGGTTCTTCACCGTCACTTGGTTCAACTGACGATAATCGATACACAACCTCAAGGATCCATCTTTCTTCTTTACGAACAGAACAGGAGCACCCCAGGGGGACATGCTGGGTTGGATATAACCCTTATCCACCAACTCCTGTAATTGTATCTTTAACTCTCGTAGTTCTGCAGGCGCCATACGATATGGTGGTAACGAGATGGGGTTCGTACCCGGAAGTAAGTCGATGGTGAAATCGATCTCCCTCGCAGGTGGCAATCCTGGTAAGTCTTCCGGAAAGACATCAGTAAACCTCTTTACTACTGGTACGTCTTCGGGTCTCAGCGGAGATTTTTCTTTCACCACAACGTGGGCTAAGAATCCCACACACCCCTTATGCAGTAACTTAGTCGCCTGGATAGAAGAAATAATACAACTAGGTAGGATTCGTCGTTCACCTTGAAATGTAATCGCTGACTGTCCAGGACGATCAAAAGTCACTAATTTTTCCCTGCAACCGATGATGGCATTATGGCGAGAAAGCCAATCCATCCCTAAGATCACATCAAACTCCACCAAATTGAACGGAATTAGATTAGCCTCCAAGATTTCTCCCTCAACGAAAACAGGGCAGTCCCTATACTCCCACTGCGCACAGAAAAGTTCTCCGTGCGGCATTTGTATTAACATATCATAACCAAGTGAAATAGGACATGACTCGAATCCTCGTGCATAAGATGAAGACACAAAAGAAAATGTAGCACCTGGATCGATCAAAGCACTAGCCCAATTACCACAGACAAGTAACCTACCCATAATGACTTGTGGGTCCTGCTCGGCCTCCTGTTGGGTGATGGCGTTCATGCGTCCATGGACCTGACGTCCTGTACCTCCCTGCCGTCCGGAACCGCCGTCTCGGCCACCTCTAGCTCGAAAATCTTGATTGTTCCGACCGCCTCTGTTTCCCTGATTCTGGTTACCAGCTGTTACACCCTGCTGCAGTGGCTGTCTCTGAGGGGGAAACTGTGTACCCTGACCACCCCCTCCACCATAGCTCTGATAAGGACCGGCACCGTAATTCTGGGAGGAACCGCCACCGTAACCCTGAGAAGAGCTACCTCCGTAACCTTGAGAATAGCCTCCACCCTGTCCTTGAGACGAACTACTGCCCGATCCTCGAGAATAACCAACACCAAAACTCGAATTCGGATTAGCCCAACCACCGGAACTTGGTCTAGGAGCATAACCCGCGGCCCCCGGAGCTGAAGGACACTCCCTAGCATAATGCCCGGCACCTCCACACCGGTGGCACGTGCCTGTCCTGAAGTGACTGAAAGACCGTCTAGCCGGCTCGCTGCCTGAGCCCTCACTAGACGAACCCGATCCCTGCCCTTGGCGTTTAAAAGAAAAGGAGTGCCTCGGGGCAAACGAACCAGATGAACCACCAACTTCCCGTGTGCTACGAGACCGAAAGTTACGACCTCCCTGATTCTGGTTCCGCGGTCGATTTTGGTTTTGGGACTGACTCTGGGCCTGCATCTGCGTCCGAGACTGCTCTGCCTGAACTGCAGTCTCCCACCGACCTTGTTCGATTCTCAAACAGGTTTCTATCATTTCTTCATAACTGTTGTGTAGGAAGGCCGAAATCGCCTCACGATAATCAGCATTTAAGCAAACCATTAACTGGGTCATCCTCTCTTCTGGATTTTCATAAGTCTTAATGTGGTGTCTTGACAAGCGTCGGAAAGTGGTGTCGAGCTCCGTAATGCTAAGGTCACCCTGCCGGAACTCGAGGAACTGCTGTCTCATCCTTAACTTATAACCAGGACTCAAAAAGTGTGAAGAAAATCGTTTCCGAAAGGTAGTCCAGGTCATTCGGCCACCAGGCGGAATAGATTGTTTGACTCCTTTCCACCAGACTTTACAGTCTCCCTTTAAGAAGTGAGCAGCGGTCTCTGTCCAATGACCCACGGGGCAGTTCATACTCTCCAAAGTATCCTCAACTGTCTCCAGCCACTCCTCGGCCTCTGGACATGCTCCAACTACCCTCAGTTCTGGAACGCCTAAGCTGCGAGCAATCTCAATGTAGGTGCGGTTCGATCTACTACCACTGCCGGTAATGGCATCCTTAATAGCATTAGCTAGCTGTGCCACTCCTCCTCCCAAGGCTCCCAAACCAGTACGAGCTCGACGTGGAATATGCCCACCAGGGGGATCCATAATTCTGAGAAGAGATAGGACATATTTTAGGAAGACAATAACATGGTAGATGCCATAAGAGTTATGATTACCAATTGGTGGAATGAAATCCTAAATATGCTCTGAACAAACGCTCTGATACCAATCTGACACGCCCCTGTCCCGATGTCCTGTAGACATCGGGACGGACACGTGCTGGCCGACACCCGAGGGGTGACGTAAGCCATTTAAAACCATTAACTGACCAAAATATTTCGAGTATGCTCACATTTCGCATAAAGTAATTACATAAAATATTCAAACCACCCACTAAGCAACAGAAACAGGGTACATCAACTAATATTCAACTGCCAACACTGATAGAACACACATACTACAGAATCGTGTCCAGAGCATAAGTCTAAGCTAGATTACACAGAAATTACAATAGGAAAGTGGTATTACACAAAGTGCCGGAGAATAGGGAATGGCGCTGGGTCACTGGTAGGGAAATGCCTCAAAACTCAGGTCGTAATCCCTCGAATCGTAATCCTCGTTTCTATCTCCTGAAGGGGGCGCAAAACAAGGGTGAGTGGACCAATTTGATATACATATACGAAAATAGTTATCAAGATACTAACCCCCAAGTTAGAAAACCAAAACATGATATATATATATAGATAAGTTTTCCTACACCTACCATACAACACAGTATTTCAATCACGACTCATAAACATAATCATATTCTATCGCACAATATCTCAATTCAGACCAACACGCCAGGTAATACCCAAATAACAGCTCATACGTATAGAGTCATAAACATATCAGAATAATCACTAGTGAATGTCCAGTATAACACTTCAGGCCCCATGCCAGCTCCCCGTCCCTGAGCATACAGTCAGAGGAAACCACACTTCAGGCCCAATGCCAGCTTCCCGTCCCTGTACTCGAAAGTCAGAGGTAACACACTCCAGGCCCTATGCCAGCACCATAACCGTCGCCCGGGATGGACCGGAACCCTATCCCTACATCCCGTAGCGGAAGTGGACCACTAGGTAGTATCAGATCAATGCCACATATATTTATTTAGACTCAGCACCATATCACAGTATTCAATACTCAACATCATATCACACTATTTTATACTCAAGCATTTCACTCATATAATTTCTTAAAATAACATAAGTATTTTAGAAGGGGTCCACTCACAGTACTCAGCCGTCCAACGCTGCGCTGCTAGCGAAACTAGAACAATCCCAAAAGTTGCCCCTAAGCACATAAAGGGTACAACTCAGTCAAACTCTATTTTAACGATTTAATTTGGGAAAACGGACCTCAAAAACGGGTCCAGGACGTCGAAATTAGCCTAGGAGGGGTCCCGGACGGAACCCGAAAAAGTCAACCCAAAAAGTCAACGTTGACCGTTGACTGGTCAAAGTCAAAGTCAACGGTCAACGGGTCAACGGTCAACGGTCAACGGGTCAACGGTCAACGGTCAACGGGTCAACGGGTCAACGGGTCAACGGTCAACGGTCAACGGGTCAACGGGTCAACGGGTCAACCCGGGTTGGGTCGGATTCGGACCTGGGTTAGGGTTTGGGTCTGACCCGCCAGGGTCTTGGGTTCGGGTTTGGATCAGCCCAAAAGGGGTTTGGGCTTAAAGCCCTTAGTTACACTGGCCCAAGGGCCCGGCTTAGAGAAGCCCCAAGGGTTTCTGGGTTATGAATTAAACGGGCCAAGGGCCCTAACTTCTAATTCGGCCCAAGGCTTACAAGCCTAGGGCTTGGGCTTGGTTAAATGGGCCTGAGGCCCTAGCTTTTCTGAGGCCAAGGCCTTAATTAAATTAGGGTACCCAAAATAAAAAAATGATACGGGCTAGGGTACTGGGCTAGGCCCTAACGGCTTAAAGCCCAATAATTTCCTAACGAGGCCCAGAGGCCCTAAACCCTAATTAATAACAGAAACTAAAATAATTAAATAATTAAAGGGATTGGGCTGGGCTGCCTACGGGCCTAAGGCCCGATGGGTTTTGGGTTTCGGGTTATGGCCCAAAGGGCCTGGGATTGGCACCGGAGAAACCAGAGGATCGCCGGAGCTTCTACAGCTCCGGCCTACTACAAACGGGGATCTCAAGCCCCGATCTACCTATAGAATCGAAGAGCGAAGAGAGAGGAGTAGGGTGGTACCTTTAGATCGACGGAAAGCCGCCGGAGCTGCTCGGAAAATGCCTCGGGTCTCGCGTATTTGCCGGAGAAAATGGGTGCAGGCACCCCGTGATGATTTCGTCCCAAAACCCTTGAATTAACGAGGTAAATCTTGTTACAAACTCAACCATTCACAAATCGAGTCGAAGGGGGTAAGGATTTAGGGCTTACCTCGCCGGGAAGAGCAGAGGAACTCGCCGGGAGTTCTGGGTCCGCAACGGTCGTTGCGAGGTCACCGAGAGAGACGAGACGACGAGAGAGAGAACGGAGATGGGTGCGCGGTCGTGCGTACGATCGTGAGGAAGTTCGAGGGTAGAGAGGGAGAGTGAGAGCGAGAGAGTCACGGGGAAGAGGGAGAGAGCTCGAGAGGGTTTGAGAGAGTGAGAGAGAGACAGAAAGGGAAAGTAAGAGAGAGGGAGAGAGAGAGCTTCGGGGAGTGGGGGACAGAAATCAGAAAAGGAAAGGGGAGGTGGGGTGCTGCCACGTGGCAGCCCAGGGTCTAGGGACTCAATTGAAAAATTTGGAAAACTCCAGGGAAATTTTCTAATTTAATTAAATAATTAGAGGGGCGGGTGTGTCACGGTATGTTGGGGGCGACAAATGACTTTGGTAGGGACGTCAGATTGTGAATGAGTCTGACCGTGTCTAATTGTTTTTTTTCTTTTTTCAATAAGAGTGATTCGGTTGATGATCGGATCATATTTATATATATTTTACATCAAATTCACTCGTCTTTTCTTAGTTAGTTCCTTATATTTTTGAGCTATTTACTTTGTTTTTGTGTTTTATAAGATTTATCATGTAAAGAAAATAAAAATAGAATAAGTACAATTTTAAGTGTCAAATTCGTCAAAACTACCTTATTCACTTATTTTCTTTGTTTATGTTTTTGATTCAATCGGAATATAAAAGGCAGTGCAAGGCTTGCGTCGGTGGGAGCATTAAAACAAAAGCTACGGATGAAAAAGAAAGAAGCTGCCCTTTTATTTGTTTAAAAGCAAGGATGGACAGAATGTGTGGACAGTCAAGAGGATAAAAAGGAGAAGCAAAACGTGAGTGCAGGAAATGATGGATTTGCATATGGAAGGAATAAAAAAAAACAAAGGCAATGCACATGCAAAAGGGCTACGGATGAAAAAAGCTTTGAGAAGAAAAGTCAAAAGAGGGGGCTGCCTTTTGTTTTTCAAAGGCAGCAAATGAAGACCAAAATGCAGTAGGATTAAAGGCAGTCGGTTAGTGCAACATTTAGAAAATAAAATAGAAATATAAGGGATCAGAGCACACAGGAAAGCCACGGAGAGGAAAAGACTAGGACAGAGAGGCTGCCAGAAGCAGAAAAACAAAAAAAGAAAATAAAAATAAATAAAAAGCAGCACATAGGCGCTGCGCTGAGGGAAATAAGAAAACAGAGGCGCCTATTTGCGGGAGTAGAAGGCAAAGCTGCCGCAGGCAGCGTGTAAAACGAAAGCTGCCAGCAAGGCTCGGCATAGACGAGAAGGCAGAGGCTGCCTTAGCAGCGGCAGAAAAGAAAAGAAAAAAAAAATAAATATAGAGAGGCTGCCTTACCAGCCAAGAGGAGCTCACGGCACAGTGCAGGCCAAGAAGCAGTGCAGTCTTGCGGCACAGAAAACCAGCAGCACAGAGACTCACGGTGGAGAGGAAGAAATTCCTCATTTGGTTTTATCCTCTCAACTTATTATGTTTAATTTTTGGTTTAATTTGAGAATAATGTTTAACTAATTTTTAAGTAGTTAGGGGCTGTTTTGAAGCCCGAATATGATTGTGAATGTGTTGTGATATTTTGTTTGAATGAATTTTATGTAAGGATGAAAATTGATTCACTACTTATGTCATTGATGAATTCTTTTTGTGTTCCTATGGATGCATATTTAGCGAGCATATTAAGGATTTTAATGCTATGAATATATGTGTGCATGCCCTTGTTGAATGAGGACCTACATATGTTCTAGAGTAGCACTTGTTAATTGTGGTTAACATGTGAATCGATTTATAGGATAAGTAAGACAACGCCAGTACTTACGATGCCTTGTGATGTCTCAAACTCTTTTCATTCTTAATGATTTCTACTTGTTAAATCTATGAACACGCCATTCTAGATTGCATGTTAGGGACTAAGTTAAGTTGAAAACGCCATTCTCTTGACATACTACCTAAGAAAGAGTAATAGGTTGAGTTCTAACATTGAGCCAACTTGAGCATCTTCATCCGGAAAATAAAAGGAATTTGAATGAAACATAACACATTTACATGATTATTTGGTGGTGTATAACATTTCCCCTAACTCGTTTTTCTTAACTTGTGAATTAAAATCTATTGGCATTATTTAAAATTTGTTTCTATTCTGTTTTGTCCGATTTAATTAAAATAGCAAATCAACTCCAAAAATCCCAAAAATTTGTGTGAGTATAGCTCTGTGTGTCTAGTTTATGTGTATAAAATTTCGTTGCATTTGGTTAAGTGTAAGTTGGTCTAAGAATTAGTTTTCGGTGGCTGGTCAGTGGAGACAGCCACCAATTTTTGTGACATTTTTTTTAAGTATATTAGATCAAACAATCTTCTACGGGAAAGACTCTTATTTTCATATGCTACAATCGACAAATTTTAGTGTTAATAAGGAAAATAAATAGGATTATTGTGTGCTACTTTTGTGGTGCGTTATAAATTCCTATCAGTTGACACTCGAGAATTTGTCTCTAGGCACCCAAGAACGGCTTATGAACAACTAAGAATTTGTCACCCTTGTGCAGAAGCATGTATTTAGAGAGAGAGGACCATCCAACTTTTGGGGCTCATTGTTGACTGTTTAAGAGTCTCTTCTGCAACTGGAGCTGCAAGGGAAAGAAACATGGCAGCAGATGGCTTACTCGGTCTGGGTTTGCATTTGAGAGAGAGAGAGGACCATCCAACTCCGGCGAGGATACTTATCAAACAGCCCGTCTCTATCTGCAATAAAATTGCTGGCATAAATTTCAGTCGATCAAATCTTTACATCATTCATTCTAATATTATAACGTCCACTGATCCCTTTTGAAAACATTACATCCACTGATCCAATATTACAACGTCTAATGAAAACATTACATTCATTTCAATTGATCAAATCATCAATGAAATCCCCCTTTTTGCTATATGATATAAAGATGCATTAAACAACCACTAACAATTGTTTCAGTGGCCTCTACAGTGAACACATCCGTAAGTTTTTCTTCCATTGAGCCACCTAATGGAGGGAATTTTAAGAAGTGGAAGCAAGACATAGAGACTGTCTTGGGGCTTATGGACCTTGACTTGGCATCAAGGGAGGACGAACCAGCACCATTGTGTGACAAAAACAAAATGATAAGCACTCGAAATTTCAAACTTAAAGCTAACTTAATTAGGACATTAATTAAAAATTGTTAGGTAGTTTG
Source organism: Crataegus laevigata (assembly GCA_963580275.1). Classification (NCBI taxonomy): domain Eukaryota; kingdom Viridiplantae; phylum Streptophyta; class Magnoliopsida; order Rosales; family Rosaceae; genus Crataegus; species Crataegus laevigata. The sequence goes on along the minus strand of OY756951.1, from coordinate 4,866,248 downwards.
TGATACTCGCTACATAAGTAGTGCCAATCAAATTGAGTATTACCCCACTATTGAAATTTATGAAAAATGAGACTGTACTTCTCAGTACACATGCAATGTCAATCATATTACTACCACTAAAATTATGAGAAAGGGTACAGACAACAATTCTCAGTACACGGGCCGTGCCAATTAGTATTAAGTATTACTATAAGTAAAATTATGAGAAGAGCGACAATAATACTCATTACTCTGTTATTGTCACTCAATATGAGTACTAATACAAGCAAAAAAAAAAAATTAACGAGGAGGGCAATTGTTGGGTGTCACTCTCATCAAAATAATGTAGAGCATGATGAACGATTATACCGCACCACTCAAGTTAGCAGTAAAATTAGTATAAATAAATACTGAATTAGTAGTCAAGTGTTAATAAATAAAAAATATAAGACTATGAGAAGACATTGCACTTTCGTATTTTTGTTGTGGTGGCGAGGTAGCACACGACAGGTTACGAAGAGAAGAGAGAGAAATAGTAAAATCTTTGTGAGAAATATTTTGAGAAAGATGAAAACTAGATAGAGCATCGTGCTGATAATGTGCTATAAACAAGCAAAATGAGAGAGAACTTTTGCTGGAGATTAAAGTGAAACGGTATGAACGTTTCAATTTGTTTATTTCTTTTACTTGTGTCAGACAAGGAAAATGAACACCGAAGAATATAGGTGCGGGAAACTCGTATTTTCCACTTTATGCTTTTGATCCTTTTGTCTGTGAGGAAAAGACAAAAAACATTGATACGAATGTTAAACAATTTCCTTTTGATTTTTCCACGTGGCATATTTTTAACATCCACTTCAACGTAAATGCTTTTTTTATTCTTGTCAGGTCATTATTTAACGGTTAAATAGACAAAATAATTAATAAATGTATGAAATCATAATAAAATAGTAAATTTATGTATAACATTGTAAATTTGTAATATTTTAAAGATGAGATATGAGTTTACAATTACAATTACACTCAAATTTGAGGTCCAGCTTGGGTACCACGTAGCTTTTAATAAAATTATTTATTTTTTATCTCATATATTTATTTTTGATCTCGTAGGAAGACAGAACCGGATAACCGTATGGGCTGGACCTTGGTTGTTAATTGACCCCGTTTACAAATGGCCCAATCCTCCTATAAATTGTCAGAGTCGCGTCGTTTATTTATTTATTTATTTTATTTTATTTTCAGATAAATTTTGTTAAGTTAAATATTAAAATTATGTTTAGACGAAAAAAATAAATTTGAAATTTGAATAAAAGTTATAATTTGGCATGAACTAATTCTTTTGTTTGGATTTATAAATATATAAATTTAAAATTTTCGCGTGAAAAAAAACTTTGAATTTGAGGCCTCTAATTCTGAAGTTTAAATATGTGTCATTTCTCAATTTCTATGATTGAAAGTTTAAAATTAACAAATTTTATTTTCAATTCTATTATTCTTTTAGGTTAACCAAATAAGAAAATTCACAAATTTTAGAAAATAAAATTCCCTCATTTCAATTTATGTCATTTTAAAATTTCTTAGTAATTTTAAATTTTTTCGTACTATATTTTCCACGTCATCCCGGTTTTTTATTTTTTTATCAAACTGAAATTTTCGTGTTCAATACACATCTGTTATCTCTCTTTGACTCTCTTCTCTTGCACTCGAAAGCTTCTCCAATCTCAAATCCATGGAGGCTGCTCTCCAATCAAACCCTAACCTTCCTCCTCCAATCGAATCCCTAGATCCTCACCTTCCTCATTCCGATTTCAATCCTGCTCCCCCTGCAGAAACCCTAGCCTCAGATTCTAATGGCCCGTCTCAACCGCCTCCCACTGAAACCCTAGCTTCCTATGCTCAAGACCCCTCCACGAATCCCAAGACCGCTGCTCAGAACGGTAATTCGACTGACGCCTGCAAGGCGCTTGCTATTATGAAGCCGCTGCTGTCGGAAAACGGATTGACCAACACCACTAGCGGCAACGAAAGGGATGGCTCGGGCGGGGAGGAGGAGACGACCAGCAGGCGCCGCCGCCGCAGCCGATGGGATCCTCAGCCCGAGTCGGACAATCAGAGTGGTGGTGGCGAGACGGGCAGTGGCACGAGGAAGAGGAAGTCGCGATGGGCGGATGAGGAGCCGAAGCAGGCGATTCAGCTGCCGGATTTCATGGGAGGTATTGAGTTTGATCCAGAAATTCAAGCTTTGAATAGTAGGTTGCTTGAGATTAGTCGAATGCTGTCTTCGGGGTTGCCCTTAGATGATCGTCCCGAAGGGGCTAGGTCTCCTTCGCCGGAACCTATATATGATAACATGGGAATAAGGATTAATACTAGAGAGTTCCGTGCCCGTGAGAGGTTGAACAAAGAGAGGCAGGAAATTATTGCCCAGATTATCAAGAGGAACCCAGCATTTAAGCCCCCGGCTGATTACAGGCCACCCAAGCTTCACAAGAAGCTTTACATACCGATGAAGGAATATCCCGGATACAATTTTATCGGACTTATCATTGGGCCGAGGGGTAATACCCAGAAGAGGATGGAGAAAGAAACTGGTGCAAAAATTGTCATTAGGGGTAAAGGTTCGGTGAAAGAGGGTAGGTCACAACAGAAGAGGGATTTGAAACCTGACCCTTCCGAGAATGAGGACTTGCATGTTTTGGTTGAGGCTGACACACAAGACGCTCTTGATGCTGCGGCTGGGATGGTGGAGAAACTCTTGCAGCCTGTTGATGAGGTGTTGAATGAGCATAAGAGGCAACAACTTAGGGAACTTGCGTCATTGAATGGGACAATAAGGGATGAGGAGTATTGTAGGTTGTGTGGTGAGCCGGGGCACCGTCAGTATGCTTGTCCATCACGTACTTCAACCTTTAAGAGCGATGTTCTTTGTAAGATATGTGGTGATGGTGGGCATCCAACCATTGATTGCCCAGTGAAGGGTACAACTGGGAAGAAAATGGATGATGAGTATCAGAACTTCTTGGCTGAGTTAGGGGGGACAGTTCCTGAATCTGCAACTAAGCATACCGCTACATTGGCACTTGGCCCAGGCAACAGTACATCAAGCAATCCTCCTTGGGCTAACAGTACTGGCAGTGCTAGTGCATCATCACATCCAGGCTTGGGATCGATTGGAGTCAAGCCAGTCAAGGACTATGACGAGACAAACTTGTACATTGGATACTTGCCGCCTACTTTTGATGATGATGGTTTAATCCAATTGTTTTCATCATTTGGTGATATTGTGATGGCCAAAGTTATCAAGGACCGAGTTACTGGAGCGAGTAAAGGTTATGGTTTTGTGAAGTATGGAGATGTTCAAATGGCTAATAATGCAATTGCAAGCATGAATGGTTATCGCCTAGACCAGCGAACCATTGCTGTCAGAGTTGCTGGCAAGCCTCCTCAGCCTGCTGCGCCTCCTGGACCTCCAGCATCGGCACTACCCACATACCCAGTTCCCCAGCCTGTTGGTGCCTATCCATCCCAGCAGTTTACCGCGGGTGGTCCTCTTGGGAATGCACCACCTACTAGCTACGCGGGTACTCCTGTTCCTTGGGGACCCCCTGTTCCTCCTCCTTATGCTCCTTACGCTCCACCTCCTCCACATCCCCCTGGTTCAACCATGTATCCTCCTCCCATGCCGGGTCAACATATGGCTCCTTATGGTGCACGATACCCTCCTCCCCCTGGGGCACCACCTCAACCGGTGACTTCAAGTGAAGCACAACAGAGTTACCCCCCTCCAGGGGTTCAATCTGAACACAATGTCTCTACCCAATCTCTACAATCTAATATGTATGGTGGCTCCTCAGCACCAATGCCACCAAACGGCCAACACACTTATCCTGCTGCTTCGTATGGTTACTCATCTTACTACAATGCAGTTCCACCACCTCCGCCTCCCCCTGCCCATGTACCTGGATCAACTGCAGACCAATCTCAGAACATTGGTAACGTTCCATGGGCCATGAGTGCTCCGGTTCCCCCTCATCCTTCTTCTGCAGAAAGGACAACTTATGGTGCAGATGCAGAGTATGAGAAGTTCATGGCAGAAATGAAATGATACCTCCAAGCTGATAGGTATTTACTTCACATTTTTGCTTCATTCCTGGTTATACAAATTATGTTTTGGTATTTTGAGATGTTGTGTTGCTTGGATATTTGGTCCATATGAACTGCCCCGGGCAATTCATTTTTACAAAAATATCAACCTGTGTCAATATATGGAAATTAATATTCAGCACTTCAACTAGAGACCATTATACATTAGACTCACAAGGATTTTAACTCGCTCTCTCTTGCTCCCTTCTGCTTATGTGAGTGATGTAGGACGAAAAATAGCTTTGGGTTTCTCACTTTTTATTAGGGTGGGTGAACGATGTGTACTGTTTATTAATTTACTTATAATTTTCCACTTTTTATTTTACACCGGGACTTTCACTTGGTCTTTTGTATATATGAAGGTTGTTTACAGAAACAGATGATCATGCCATCGTTGTCAGTATGTGATTCCCCAGGAAAGCTCCGGATATCTATCCTGGCTTTTGTACAATGTTTTATATGGCTCTATTTTTCTTGAATTATGGCACTGGTTTATACTAATGCGTGATGGAGGCTAACGCAAGCCTTCTTTTCTGACCCCTCTGGATGGAATGAAGAAAAATGTGCATTTTTTGTGTTTAATTGAATCACCCAAAAAGCTTGTTGTGCAGGGATGATCTTCAAAGTCGCATGGCTAGGATTACATGTTATAGTTTCCATTCTTATGTTGAGGGGCACAGATATCTGATTTTTCTATATTGTGCTGCATAAATAATTTATATCTTGTTTTTGCAGTACTTGACCCTTCTCCATTGCCATTATGTAAAATTTTGACAGGACTGATGTTTCTTGGAGCTCTTGTGAACCGATTTCTTACCTCTTGCCATGACTTTGTTGAAGTTTGGGACTCACATCTTTAAACTTGCTGTAATGTTATTACCTTTGCAGAGACTTGGGCTGGAACTTCCGTTGATCGTTTCGTGTTGGAGAAGTCATCTTTAAACAATATGATTCATATTATTTTGGGTGCTTATGTTGGACGTAATTTTGTTATTTTTCTGGTTACTTTTCTCTTACAAATTCTAGCTACTAATTTTCTCCTTGTTCAAATTTCATCTGAACGTCCATTATTTGGTACTAATGTTTTGTGATGTTATGTTGGGTTGGGTTGCATAACTAGTTTTGTTGCTTTGCCTAACGGTTTTCCCTCTCTAGTTTCTATTGTAATCCAATTTTTACCTTAAGGACCCTAAGTTTTTCCGCCTGCCGTGGTTTCTGAAGCTGCTTCAGTGATGCATTATCTTTCCATTTAAAAGGTAATCATGCCTTGCAACTCAAGGCATATTCTTGGTAGGTGGAAGATAATGTTATGTTTTATTTATATCATCTGTGTTTTCGTATAACAATGGGATATTGATGTTCTTTTCTAGTTTTCCATTGGCAGGTAAAAGAAATCATTCATGTATGTATTGGGTATCACTTGTTTTTGAATATCCAGAGTTTTGGTTCTGTCTTATGATTTCTTCCATAAATTTGACACTTGTTTTGGCATCTTAGTTAAACTAACCCTGATCATAACCTAAATTGTCAAGTCTTGAGTGTTGCTATGATATGTTAAGAGGACCTGAGGTAGAAAGTGGTCTGTTTCGGCGAGTTTGAATATGCTAGGTGGTGAGGATTACTTTTACAACGTATTTCGTTATCTAATTTCTTCAAAGTGGTGGTGTTACTAGGTTTGCCAGATCCTCATGGATGAAGCCACTAGATACATACAGCATGCTTATATTCTTCTTTCGAGTTCAATCATCGTTCCTAGGTGTCGCCCCGCTTTTGAGCTTTGATTGTGAAGGAGGAAAGCAACCTGTGTAACTTGTTGGAAATAGTCCGATTGTTATTGTGATTCTGGGCACTGTACATTTCCGGCAATATTAACCAGTTTCTAACACTTGTTCCTTCACACCTCTTTTTGTTATTTCGTTGTGTTGAACTGGCCCCTCCCATTTCTCACTCTTACCATGCGTGCACAGGCTTCCCTTTGAAGCCTTGGAGGTAGAGGTTGGTTCGGTGGGGGATTAGACATGGGGTGGTGGTTGCGGGGGGCGGGGGTTCTGGCTCACCGGGAGGGGAAGAGGCGAAAACACGGGTCTTGAGTTTTTGTGTTTTTTACCCGGTCGTAGCAAAAACCCACCGTCCGGATCAATCTAACGGCAATAGTAGAATGTGTATATTGACATGTGCACAAGCAGACTCGCTTAGACTCGATCTCCATCTTAACACACACAAATTGAAATATCAGACGGGCTCTTCAGCAACTAGTTCTTTCAAAGCTCTTATTGTGGTAATGAATGAGATTGGGCAATATGTGTCAACTGTGCAGCTGTGTCTGAGGCCGTTAAAACTATATGACATTTTACAATTGGAACTTTTAATCAATGTGAGAACGACGAGCGGTTTATATGGTTAGTAACAGTCGAGACAAAAGCCATAATCTGAACTATCGTGATTTGTGGAGAAGGGAATGTGGATTGGTATTCAGAGACTTGGCCAAATAGGTCTCGCATCGTGACATGCCAAAACATTGTTATTAGCCTTTGATACTAGCCTCACTTCTAAATTATTTCAATTTAATAGGCAAAGTGTTGGCAAAATGCATATAACAAAAAAAGGATTTAGGAAATAGTAGATCCCGGAGCCTTAAATTATTTTTTTGGAAAGGCTAAATAGCGGAAATAGTCTCTTAGATATGCATAACTCTTTATTTTGGTCCCTAAGATTCCAAATCAATCAAAGTGGTCCTTGAGATTGTCCACCTTCCGTTGGAGCTCTTGGCCGGAAGTTTGAGCAATTTTCAAAGCTTCGTAACTCAATCGTTTCTTAACCAAATTTGACCCATAATATATCAAAATGAAAACAGGAAAGTGTAGAATAAGATTATACCTATTTGGAAGTCCAATGGTTGCCGGAGATGGCCAGAAAATAGCCTTAAAAGAAGTTATTAACGTTTAAAGTTTACCCAGTTTTCGGCGATTTTTCAAGTTTTCGCTCGGACCAGTCAACTTTGAGGCTAATTTTGGGCCATCTCCAGCAACCATTGGGCTTCCAAATAGATATAATCTTATTCTACACTTTTCTATCTTCATTTTGATATATTATGGGTCGAATTTGGTTAAGAAACGATTGAGTTACGAAGCTTTGAAAATTGCCCAAACTTCCGGCCAAAGCTCAAATGGAAGGACCAAAATGATGGATAGTGGACAATTTCAGGGACCACTTTGATTGATTTGGAATCTTAAGGACCAAAATAAGGAGTTATGCATATCTCAGGGACTATTTCCGCTATTTAGCCTTTTGGAAATTACTACAACATAGTAGACAATTATATATGAAGGGTTCTTACTAGTAGGAATACATTTACTGATTGAGTAGAAAATTTCAAGGTTCTAAAAGGCGCTAGGCGCTAGTTGGGCAGCGGGCTAGGGCCTAGGGCCTAGCGCCTAGGCGGGATCTAGGCGGACGCCTAGACGGATTTAATTAAATATATTATATTTCATGTGAATACGTGTCTATTTTTACTATAAATATATATGATTTCATCATAAACTACAAAATTGAATGACATATATATTATGAGCTATTGGAAATATAATGAAAACATGGGGAACAAGTATATAATGTGTGTTCCTTCAAGTATTCAACAAGTCTCTTACAATTTATTGAAAAAATAAAATTCAAAATGAAAGTTATCTATTTTCTGTTTAAGTGAGTTGCAAACTATGCGGATGTTTAGGCGGGTCTGGGCAGCCTAGACGGGCGCCTCAGTAGGTATAGGTGCCTTTTTTTAATTTTCAAACGCCTAAACATTAATCGGGATAGTGACCAACCGCCTAGCACCTAAGCAGGGATTTTTAGAACAGTGAAAAATTTACATAGGTTATTACTAGTAAAAACACTTGCAAATATTCAACTTTACTTTTGAACGTGTTCTTACTGATAAGAACACGTGTAAATTTTCAACTCTACTAATGAACGTGTTCTTACCGGATAGAACACATGTATACATGACTACCATCCTGTTTTGTACTAAATTATAAAAATATAATTTTGGCCCCGGTCTACTCTTTCTTAGATCCCTTTTTTTTTAAATAAAATTATTCCGAAATATTAGGCAAAGTGTTGGAAAAATGCATGTCATAACAAGCCTCACGAATTGTCGACAGAATGCATGATGTGTCATGAATTCTTCTAGCCTCTATGAAGGTCTATAATATTGATACAACAATCGTAATTTAGTTTAATTATTCTATGTTTAGTTATTTCATTTAGCATTATTCTATTATGTGGTATTGATATTGGGTGGTGCTATCCGCACAAATATTATTAATTTATGTTATTTGATATTATTCAATCAGTCGATTCGCTGGTCGGAAATTTTATTATTAATTTTTGTTATTTGATATTTTTCAATCAGTCGATTCGCTGGTCGGAAATTTAGAGAGTTTGTGAGAAATAATAAAAAAAAAAAAGTGTGAATAGCCCAACTTTATATGTAATTATTTAAGTATTAGCATGCGTATTGCCGGATAGCATAATTGTGCAATCGTCAATTCTACTCGACCTCGGTTCGATTCCCGCCCTTTTTATCTTTTTTCCCCAATTTTCGTTTTTCGTCGTTTTTCGTCCTTCTTCTCCGTCGAGAAAGCCATGGATAACGACGATCCCTTTCACCGTCGCAGAAGGGTAACATCCCCCTCTCTCTCTCTCTCTCATCAAGATTGTTGTTCAATTTCACCATAAGTTCATCTCAGATGTGAAATTCTTGTTCTTCTTTCCAGCGTAGGTTCATTCCCAGAGTCCAGCCACGCAACAAGCTTGAACCAACTGCTCCCACTCCGTAACTCTCATAATTTGACCCTCCAATTTCCTTTTAATTTAATTTTTCATCAAAATTCATAGCATTATTAGTTTTTTATTTGACATTTTTGAGTTGCGAATCGATGCAGCGACGGCGGCGACGGTGGTCAAGAAACTCGCCAGACGCAGACTCTGCTGAGTCAGCACAATGTAAGCTCGCTCTCTCAGCTTTCCAACTTCTTTTCTTTCTTTATTGCTGTCCGTATTTTAATTTTTCATTTTCTTGCTTAAACAATTTCTTGGTTTTTGTATGTGATTTATTTATTCATTTGTTATTTCTTTTAATTCTTGGGGTTTTTTTTTCTTTAAAAGAAAAAAAATAAAGAGATTAAGCGGCTTTCGGCTTTCGGCTTTTTTGAAAAGTTAAATAAGGCTGGTTGGGGTGAAGCGTACGATTTGGTCATAGGGTGTGTTTGGTACGGACCGTATGGTATTAAATTAGACAATCATAATGTGGTAATTTCCTTTTTTTGGGGGTTTAGGGTTTAGACTTTAATTTTTGATATATGAAAGATACGGGAAGAAAATTAATTTACTTTTGGATTTGGCGGAAAAATGAGATGGTTTGCACGTGTGGGTTGGGCCAATTGGCCAAAAAAGTGCGCCCATCCTTTTTGCTTTCAAGTTTGAATCATTCTCGCTCTCAAGTTTGAGTTGCCGTGCCCCGTATGTAGACTAGTTTAGAAATGGAAACATAATTCACATCATATGTTTTGCCAGTATGTGCAGCTGAAATGTGGTTTTGAAGTCAATAACCTGGAGTTATTCTTACTTCCCTATGATGTCTACTTTGCTTTGACAATGTGTTGGATAGAATGTGATATTTGACAACTCTTGATTTCTTTCAATTGTATAAGCATTAGCTGAACAAATGATTGATTCTTGTTCTGAATTTACAGGAGAGAAGACGGGGAGTCGAAAAGAAATGTAATTTCTCATTAACTTTGCTTGCATATTATTAACTTGGCGTATCACATGCTGTCTTTAGATTCGACATGGTTTCTTATAACTATGAGATTGGTCATAATGTTACTGATGCGAAAATGTGTTGAGTACAATATAGTTGCTTCCTTTAGATTATCCTGGATTTGCTTTCCGTTCATGTTTGCTGTTCAATCTGCAGCTTCACTGCGAGTTGCATTTGGTCCTGGAGGAGCAGGTGCGTCCTCAACTTCTATCAGAACATTTGGAGCTGCAAAGGACGGCAATGATGGTAAAAGCGGCAGCTTAGTTCTCAAAGACTCTGATGATGATGTGCAAAACCTCTCAACTTTTCCTTCAGCCTCTACTGAAGCTGAAACGGATGTAAGGATGGAAGATGCTAGCGATCCAGAAGCAGAACCAGTTCAGACTGTCAAGAATACAGAATGTTGGGTAAGAACACGTGGCATATATGGCTCTACGTCACTCTCTCTCTCTGTATTGCTCTCTCACAAACAATTATCTGGTGCTTCTGCAGGATTATGAGAACACATACTATCCTACTACTCTCCCTCTCAGGCAACCCAACTCTGGAGACCCAGGTATTCTTTTTGAAAGCTGAAAACCATTTTGGTTTTCCTTGTGCATTTAATGGCACTTTTAGTTTATAGCCATCTTGTAATTCATAGATCTTTTGTTTTGCTTTTAGAAATCCTTAATGAGAGTGAATTTGGGGAGGATGCTGAAAAAGAGTATGATGAGAGCACTATAAATCCTGCTTCAGAACTCGGGCTGCTGGTGCGTTTTCTGATGTAACAATGTTAAAACACTAAACAGAGTGATATATTTGATTGGATGTTACTAAACTTGCTTGATAGGGGGAAAAAGAGAAAGCGAAGTTGTTATTCATTCAACTTCCTTCCATTTTGCCATTGACATCGAAGCCAGCAGCTACTGCAAGGGGCAAAGAGAAAGCTGGAAGCTCAACATCACAGGAGAGCACAGGTTCTCCAGAGAAGGGATGCAGTTTGGAAGAGTTGCCTGCCGGATACATGGGTAAAATGCTAATTTACAAGTGCGGAAAAGTCAAGCTGAGGCTAGGAGATACCTTCTATGATGTAAGTCACAGCCATTAACTTTCCTTAAACTGAACGAAAAGCACGATTATAATATGTTAATCATTCCGTGATCAAGTTCAATAACGTTCAGTTTACATACCACTTGCTCTTACTGTTTCACAATCCAAAGAATGATGATTTCGTGTCATCTGCCCGGCACAGAATAGTTTTTCATTAGATTTCACCTCCCACGAGTACGAGCTAGATTCAAGTATTATGAACGAGAACATAATGTTCATTTTTGTGCTTACGATACACAGGTTGCACCTGGTTCAGATAGCGAGTTTGATCAAGATGTTGCGGTAGCCAACACTGTAGAGAAGAAATGCACTGTTCTCGGAGAGCTTCGCCAGCGAGTTGTTGTAATTCCTGATGTGGATTCCCTCCTAAGTGTGATTAACAGGAATTGAATGCAGGGATGTTACCAAAATCATGTGCATTTTGAGGTGTAATGGGGGAATTATGCACATGAGAAAGTTGGAAATGGTAGATATGTAGAGGGAAAATCTTGAGTAAATATGTTGCTAGAATTACTGATGGGTGCCAAGTGTAATGAAATGTAAGCGGTTGTAGGTGAAAATTTGTAGGTCTGACAGAAAAATTCATCTGGTTAAACAGTTTTACTGACTCCATATGGTTAAACAATTACGTTTGAAGTTTTTTAAAAGTGAATCCATCTCTTTCAGGATAATTTTTTTTTATTTTTTTAAACTGAGTCCATGTGGTTAAACAGTTTTATTGTTTGCATGGAAAGGTATAGTGTAGATCACAATTTTATTCTTGACGCTTTGCGAGGGTCGGGGGAGAGTGTCTATTGTAGGCAGGTTTACCAGAAATTTCCACAACTCAAGTCTGTGACCTTTTAGTCACAAAGGAGCAACCTTTTATTTTGCCCCAAAAGGTCACAAGTTCGAGTTGTGGAAACAAACTCGGATAAATAGTAATTAGACATACTTGGCCTTTCAAGTGCATCCCAGAAAAAGAAAATTAAAATTGCACAGTTGGTCCTCAACTATTCGGTAATTATCATTCCGAGTTTAGTTTTCGGTTGCAATTGATACCAAAAGATTCAGGTGGCAATGCAAAAAATTAAGATCTCTGAACAAAAGGTAAACTGATAATATTACAAAAAACACATTGCAGGCAACCTGCTAACTCCAATGTACCAAGCACTGGAAGTTCATAACAATACATACCTTGAAACACAGAATGCCTAACAATGTAGTGGAAAACTTCAACTGCAAGTCATCCAATGGGGACATGCTAGTGATGTCGTCGGATTAGGGTCAAGCCTTGCGGGTTCGAGTAACCACCACGATCAACAGGACCACAACGGAGAGCATGAGCGATTTTTTCAGCCTGTCCTCAAAGCGATTGCTGGGTTCTGCTTTCGCGTTTTCCCTGCTTGGAGGCTGAAACAAGTCGCCCATGACCTTTGTAATTTTCTCGACTGCTTCCATGACCTTTGCCATGGTATTTTGAAATATCCACTTGGCAATGTTTGTTGCTTTATCGTCACCGTCAGAATTCTCAGCTGGACTCTCGGATTTATTGTCTTCATCTGCGTGTATGATGAAAAATTCACACCAAAACTAGCATTAGCTGCTTACTATATTGCCCTCTTTTGGATTTTCTAGTATATTGCTCTAACTTATAACTTCATCTAACTGAAGCCAGCAAGAAAACACGTAAAAGAGTCCAAATCATACCAACCTGCATAGAAAGATTCCCGGAGCTCCCGCACCGCCTCATTGTTCATTACCGCATCCCAAACTGCTCTATCAGATGACAATGAGATCACCATTCTCTGCACAACAAAAAAACCCTTAAGACATAATTATATAAAGTTCATATGAGATTAGACAATACAAAGCAGATGCTATTATATTTCATCCTCTGCAATATAGAAATTTAAAAAAAGAATACCTTTCTGGAATAATTTGCAAATTAATTTTTGTTTTTTGTTTTCAACAGAGTCGATGGTCTGAGATTCAAAATAAAATTCAGAAAAATATATGAAAAAGGGACATGTTCTGGTAAAAATATAATGGTCAACAAAGAAAGGGACCTGCACAGAAGATTCGGTCTGCAGGAGATGGAAAGCATCATAAACCCTTTCAGAACCGTAAGACTGCAACATCTTTGAATTATTAGAAAGATAGGCAGAAGGCTCCATCCAATCTAATTCTGACCCAGCTGAAGATGCTGGGTGCACAAACCCAGCGGAAGCACTTGTAATTTGATCATCCACAGCTCTGTCTGACTCGGAACCAAACTTATCCCTGATTAAGGGACTGATAACCCTACCAATCACAACCCAATTTCATCAAACAAGGCGTGATTAGTATAAAATGCAACAAGGCAGGCAGTTAATCATTGTTTTTCTTCGAAAAGATGATAAACTAATCTAATTTGTGGGGTTCGAGATTCAAACTCGAGTGCAATAGGTCATGCACACTGCCCTCGCCAATTAACCTGACCCACATCAGCCTGCATAAATTTTTTTTATTTTTTTATGACAAGATGATAAATTAATCTAATTTACAGGCAGGAAATTCAAAACAGAGCAAAAATCTTCTTGACTAACTGACTTAATTTACATAAAATAAAATAACATAAATGGTTTTTGTTATCAGAGACGACGAGAGTATTGAGTTGCTTACTGTTGAAGGGCAGAGACAGCACTGTGAACTTCATCCTTGGAAGGAACAGGTCCAAGAACAAAATCATCAAGAAACCCATGTGAAACTCTCTCATCATCCTCACTGCTAATGCCATTATCCACAGTCACCCAATCAAAATCATCAAAGCGAGGGGAAGAAGGCCAGCCGGGCGTGCCACAATTGGAAGCCAGAGGAATATTGCACGAGGCAAAGGGTGAGGGGGGTGAGGAGAGAGAGAGGTTGTGGGAAGAACTGGGCTTCTGGGTGTGCCTAGAAGTGGAAGTGGTGGTGGTGGTATTAGCAGCAGCAGAAGAACTGGAAGAAGAAGAAAGGGGTTCTTGAATTGGTGGGCCACCAGCAACAGTTCTGGTGACTGCTGCCCTACTCACAGTCCTAAACACGCTTCCTCCTCCACCTCCTCCGCCCATGCTTCTTCCACCAAACATCATTGAAATTCTTTATGGTTTTTTTTTCTTCTCTTTTTTAGTTCTCAGACTATGAATCTCTGTCCACCCTTTCTACGTTATCCAAATCTGGGAGGAGGCAGGATTGAGTGGATTCCTTAGTTTGTCAGGCTCCGAGTCTCTGACTCGTGTTCTGTTGATATTCTCGAGGTCATGAATGTGGATAGGGTTAATATAAAATGGTTCAGAGTTCCATTGGCGTCACAACTTCTAGGCATTAAAAGAAGACTCCACGTTTTGGTTCTTAGTGGGAGTGGCTTGGCTTCCCCCATATCTTTCTGCTGTTTATTCGTTTGGTTGGATAATGTCATTACTTATATTTTGTGTTGTTATGTACATTACGTTTAACCTAAATAAAAATACTCTCTATAACATATGTGGACTTTGGCCGGTTGATTAGCATATGAAGCCCATTATATCGGAGTTATGATTTTCCTCTCAATAGCAAATGGGGTTAACTATATTCTATATACCACAACAAAGATACACTATTTGAAATATAGTGCATTGTCCTCTGAATATTTTAAAGCAAGCAAGTGATGAATTTTTTTTTTTATAGTTAAGATATTTCTGTTCAATGTCTTGGGTTCAAATCCTCTATTTGATTCTCCTTGCCCCTTTTTCAAAGACGGATTCATTCATTGACTTTGGTAGTCTCGGGACCACCGGAAGCCTAAAGAAGCGCCTATGAGAGCCTGAGGACCATCCAACAGTCTGTGCAAGTGGTGAAGAGAGAAGATCATCATGGTTGTTCAACAAAAGCTTTGAACCAAGAGGAACACAGAGAAGACCACCATGGCACTTTTGTTCTTGGACCTTCGTTCCAAAGAAGAAGAAAAACTCTCTCTCAATTTTCAATGTGACGAACCCCCCATTTTTCTTTTCTTTTTTAATCGCTGTCAAATTGGGTTGGTGCAAGTTAACATTAAACAGATGGTGTATTACTCAACTAATATTTTTATACTATACATGTTTGACACCTTTTTTATTTATTTTTAAATTCACTATAAATTCAAACACCCTTTGAAAAATATTTTGTAAAGTACTACGAACTCACAACTTGAATTTTCATATCATAATATCAAATTCACTAAAATACTAAAGCAAAATTTCTGATATTTTTATGTGTTATATGTTAAATATAATAAACACAAATTTTCAATACAAATATAGTTTTTTTAAGAGTAAATAAACACTTATTTATATTATGTATAATAAATTTACTTAAATCTACCTAGTCTACCTAGCCCCGTCTAAGTGTATAGGCGCTAGCTTCAGCTCGCCACCTAACTAGCATCTAGCGTACCACCCAATTTTAAAATCATGAATCCGTCACTGCCCTCAACTAATGTAAATTAATATAATATTCCCTTATTTCAAAATAAGGGTGTGATATCCATACACCTCATTTTACTTCTCACACACCTTTTTAATTTTCGGCCGTCAGATCGGATGACTTGAAGAAAATCAACGGACATAAATTATTAAGGGGTGTGTGAGAAGTAAAATGGAGTGTGTGAATAGCACACCCCTTCAAAAATATATCTATATACGTACACACGCGAACGAAAGTAGAACCTTGTAAAAACAAAAGGGACTATAAACACATTTTGGCCATATACACATTCTGATATGAATGCATCCAAAAATAGATATTTTCTTCCTTTGTTTTAAAATTTTGTTGTGAAGTCACTTAGTAATACGGTCTAGCGATATTTCTTTTCACCTATAAGTGAGATATCTTACTTCTATTTTCACCAAAGAAGAATTTGAACACATTATTATGGTTAGCCCAATGTGAGACTTAATCTACTGTCCTTCATTCCTTTAATATAGATAATATCGTTTCTTCAAAAATAAAAACAATAATTGTTGTGAAAACTCTTGGCCCAGACAATTAGAACCCAGAAAATTTTGCACAAGTTTGGGCTAAAAATCACCAATAGGGAGGCCCAATTTGGGAATGGAAAATATTAGTAAAAACCCTAGCTAGCTCCGAAACCTATATAAACGCCCAAGTTTTAGTCGAAAAAAACGGGAGAGGAAGGAGGAGACTGGTCCAATTTGACATTGAGTACTCAGGATTTCTTCAATCTGAACGAGTATCTTTTTCTCGGTTTCTCCATTTTTATAAGGTTGTATTTGACTACTTAATGATGTTATGGTTTTGGCTGATGAGAAAAACTTGCCGAAGTTAAGAAAATATTTGAATGTTGTGATTTCCGTTAAATTTCTCTCCAATCCCTGAAAGTGAAACATAATATTTGAAGATATTATTTTTCTCGTGTTCTATGGAGGATGCAGTGCTTGCAGCGGTACGTTCTACCAGACGCCCCGATAAGGCTTGCCAATTGGGCTACAGGCCAAGCAGGTATGAAATTCTTCATCTCTGAGATTGTACATATGAAATTCTTCACTTTGTCTTGCTTTCAATTGCTTTGCAGTGATGTTAGCCATACATGTTGTATATCTTTTCAATGGTTTTTCAATTATGGTTTATTCAGTGACCATGGTAGCTCGATGTATAGACCGATTTTGGTGGTTGGATACTTGATTTTTTCAGTGCTCCAAAAACACGTCCTGGTTTCAACCATTTGGTTAAGTATTTTTTAGTATTCTTACTCTGTAATACAGACACAGTTATACGAAAAATCAAGAAATAGCATAGATGGTCTACTATCTTGCATGCTAAGGGTGAAGATAATGGTATTCTTTATCCCCCACGACTGGGTTGGGATTCTACCTGCTGTGCTTCAGATTTTGTGACTAAAGTTTACCTCTTTGCAGGCCTATGTTGTTTACTGTGTGCGTGTGAGTCGCGGTGGACATAAGCGACCAGTTGCTATATTGTGTATGGTAAACCCACAAACCAGTGCGTCACTCAACTGGACAAAGGAGCAAGCGCGGTTGCAGAGGAGTGCACTGGCAAGAAACTAGGCGGCCTCACAGTTCTCAACTCTTACTAGGTTAATGAGGTGTTCATAACATGCTGATTAGGGTTTGCACAAAGTTTTCCTCTTCTCGTTGACAAAATCATGTTGGTTTGTTGTGATATATGTGACGGGTGACATTGATCAGTCCCTAACTGAACGGAACAGGCAACCGATGCTTGTACATTCCAAATGGTTGATATTATAATGTCTTTTACTAGTATTTAGAACATTGTCACGTAGTGTTACTAATTCACTTGTTAAAACATGATTGAAAGGCATAGTTGATATGTCACACTTCTAGGTACATTGGTATATAAAAAAAAACAACTATACTTGTTATAACGAGTGAAACAGTAACATAACATGACGGCCTGTATAAATCGAAAAATTACCCTTTTTACCGTTTTCCTTGTAGGATTCAACATACAATTTTTATAAGGTAATCTTAGTTGATGCCGCCCACAATGCAATCCGCAACGACCCAAGGATCAGTTGGATCTGCAATCCGGTTCACAAGCACAGGGAGCTTCGCGGACTCACTTCTGCTGGAAAGAAGTTCAGAGGCTTGAATGGCAAGGGACATTTACACCACAAGGCACAGCCGTCGAGGAGGGCAAACTGGAAGAAGATCAACGCTGTATCTCTTCCACGCTATCGTTGATTGTACTCACTTTTCTAGTTTACATTCGGTTTTAGGCATTGAAGGAGAACTTGTCGAGTTTTGGGATTGGTAAACTAGCTTTGAACTATTTATCCTATGAATGCTTAAATAAGCTGGTTTTTGCCCCTTCTATAAGTTCCTTTTATTTGTGCTTAGGCTAGCTCCTATCGCAACCAAAAAATTCTGACAAGAAAATGATAATAGCTTTTGTGATTGATCCAATATGTTAAGACATTGTTAAGGAGTACTTTCTCAGCCCTTTGTGTAGATACCAAATGGTTTGGGCTCGGAATGGATGAATCTGTTCATCTCTATAATGATAGAGTCAC
This sequence comes from Crataegus laevigata, assembly GCA_963580275.1. Lineage (NCBI taxonomy): Eukaryota > Viridiplantae > Streptophyta > Magnoliopsida > Rosales > Rosaceae > Crataegus > Crataegus laevigata. The sequence goes on along the minus strand of OY756951.1, from coordinate 4,848,186 downwards.
CAATACATGTAGATCTCATATTTATTAGAGATATGGTATAAATGGAGATCAAATCTTCTATAACCATTTTGTGTATCTTCTATCAGTGATTGGTATTTGTTAAGAAACTTTACTTTACTTTGTTGTCATAAAATTAACATGTCAATAAATAATATAGGTTACATACAAAATGAGTGCAAAAGATTCGAACTCTTATAAATGTGGTAAAAGTAGCAATTTTGTGTAGAGAAGGGATGTGAAAATTGTAAAATTGCAAGTGAAGTGACGCTATATCCCCATCCGCAAGGCAATCATTTTCTTCATCTCCACCAACATTTGCCACACAAAATGTCAAAAACCAACATTTTCTGTTGACCAAACTTAGCAAGAAAATAAATATCAACTATGAATTCTTTGCTAATAGGGATTTCGTTTAATTAGTGTGAAAACATTGTAGAAATACGATTATAAATTAGGAGAAGTGACCGTTTTAACTTTCAACTCAAATGAGCAAAAAGGTTTACCCTTACGCGTTTAATCATAATTAAACCTAACGACTTAAATGCTTTTTTTGGACGCTAATTAGTGAGATGCATGTGGAGGAAAATTTTGTATGTAAGTTTAGGAAAAGGGTTGGGTGAAAGTCTTGGGATTTGTCAAAAAAAAAAAAAGTCTTGGGATGAAAATTGAGCAGATAGCCAGTAGCAAGCAAGCTAGGTTGATGAGGATGGAGCCTTAGCGAGAAGAAAGAAGAAATTGTGATGATTCATTGGACTCCCACGGGCACGTTGGTTGTCCTCCAATGTCTCCAGAAATGACCAACAATGGTAATTATAAGCTTTGAAAGCTTGGCCAAGAAAAGTGGTGCAAAAGAGAAAGATGAAACTTATGATTAAGATGCAGACTAGGGTTTTAGACAAGTATCCAACAAACACATATGAGCATAAAGTGAAGTTCATCTTCCAAAAGGAAATGATGGTGGTTTTTGGGGTTTTCCTTGGGAGGTTGAATTTCCTCCACAGTTTTCATAGCAATTAGTTTTTTATTTGCTTCGAAAGGCAGGAGAGCATAAGTACGAAACAATGCATTTTCAAGAGAAGGTGGGTGTGGGGAGAATAAGAAATACTCTATGGTCACCAAACGTAATTTTTCCCGTGAATAATCTAAAATCTGTAACAATATACAGAAAATGTTATTAAACTCAACTCTTTTTCTAATGTTTTTCCTAACTATTTCACACAAGATGGGTATGAGGGGATTACGTTGGAAAATTGAAAAACCATTAGCATTAAGATAACACCAGGATCCCCCTTGCTATTATCGTGTGATTTATCAAAGTCAGGAATCAAATCCAAAACATGTCGTATGAAATACAGAACTAAAATTCGTTGTCAACCACTGGGCCACCCCGTAGTGGTTCTTGTTGAGCTTATAGTTGGATTCAACATAAAAATACCTCTTTCAAGAAAACTTGTTTGATGTATGAAAATGAAGTGGATAACCATGAAGGCACATCCAACAACAATATGTAATTTGGACAGCTTCCCAAAACCGTCCCTCATAGTTAGTAATTTCCCCTACCTTTTCTATCCCTTTGCTTTAGAAGGTCTTATAAATCATTTTGCGTGTCCATCTCTACACATACTCTCAAAATAACTGGCGGTGCTCTCAAGTCTTAACCTATCTTAATCTTTGCAGCATCTTTTGTTTTTGTTTTTTTCCCTTCTAAACAGAAACACCAAATGATAGAGCATGGGATATAAACGCAATGATAATATGGGACCCTTTTTTTTTGTAATGTTGTTCAAATTCACTTAGACCACAAAGATTCACATATATACATTTAAAGGTTTTCAAATGGGTGATTATTACAAAAGCTAATCGATCACATGGATCCATCTTAATTAGTAATCTCCCATAAAGCTAAACGACAAGATTTTATCCATCTTACAACTAATTAACCCTTTTCCCCCTTTCTTAATTATATAACTTGCATTGTGATCCAAGTCAATTGACCTCCTTTGTATTTTTATCAATTTCTTAATCTTCGTACAAGTGAAAAATTAGCATTTTGTCGTTAGTAAACATTAGTTTCGAAACACTATCACAAGCAAACAAGTTACTTATGTTTTTTTATTACAAGCGATATTATTATTTTAATTTCTTAACTGGACTAAAAGGAAGTGAAAGAGTTTGAAACCGGTGCATAGTAAATTGAAGAAAAAGATCTTATTTAATGAGAATTTTTTTTGTGTGGTCAGAACACGAGGTGGCACGTTACATGTCACCTTAGTAGTACTAATGGAGATCAGAAAGCCATGCGCATATGTCTTGTTATTTAGCACTAAGGTGAACTCCCAAAAAGGCCATGCATATGTCAAATTAACCCTCACAAAACGTCACTTAATTAGACACCAACATGGAGAGAAAAATAATTAACTAAGTGTAATGGGTTTGAAGCAGTTGTTAATCAGTTCTATTCTTTCCCCCCCCCCCCCCCCTCTAAAAGATGAACCACTTTTGGGTATGATTCACAAGCAAATGAACGATATACATTGTAATGGGGGCATATATATATATATATATATATATAGATATGTCGTTTCTAAGAATTTGGGAAAGGTCAAGACCTCAAAACATAAAAGACAAGGAATATATGATGAAGTTTAATTAAGGGAAAAATAATTACGAAGACGAACTGAATTTATGTACTCAAAAGTCGATTAAGGGCTTCCTTCTAATCAACAGAGTTGTATTGCATTTACATGTCCACGTCTTAATTGGGGGAGGGCAAAGTTGTATTTGTATATGATCGGTTGGTGGTGTGGTGGTTTTAGTGCTCACTGTTGAGATATATTAGCTTTTAGCTCCAAATCTTGACTTAAGAGGATGGAGATCTTCTCACATGCGGATCATATCACTTGCCTTCAAACCCTAATAATTCTGTTCTCCACTAATTACAAAGTGCATGATATTATGTGAAGAAAAACCCACACAAAGAGGATACACTAAAAGGGGAAAGGAAAAGGTTATTCACAAATTTAACTACGAAAGGGCAAGAAAATGACGAAATGCGAGAGGAGGGGGGTGACTCGCAGCCACTGAGTGTGAACAGTTGAACAGTGACAGGGACTGCAACTCGCAGTGTTGTTTTCTGCAGAAGAATGAAGTGGGGTCCTTCTTTTACTCTCGCTCAATCATATTCTATAACATAGACCAATAGACCAAGTGTCATTTTAAATTGGTTAGGATTTTTTTTCTTCAAGTTTCCAACTTTTGTATTATCATCTTTGGTGTATCGATATATGTTTACGGCACACTGAAAAATCTATCGGATTTCTATATCTGCTTTGGTTTGAGCCATGCTGGTTTGTATTGCAAAGCCTGATGCGCACAGAGTCTTTGAGCGGAAATGTACTTTCATGGACATTTGGGGCCTTTGGCATGTGCACAGAGGCCAGTGGCTCAGTTTTTCCGTTGACTTGTAGCTTAGTTGTTTGAAAATTCAAATAAATCTCAACACAATTTAAAACAAGGAAGATTAGAAACATTAAAACTTGTGTCTGTTTGAACTTTAGCATAGATTTTAATATGTTACGCTATATTTTATCTAACGACACTTTGAACTGTTAAATTTTTCTTGACTACATGGATCTGACAACCAAAAGTGTCATTGTATGTTACATAGTGGTGCATCCTATCAATTGGTAGACAAAGGGAGATTAATTACCAAATAGTGTTGTACGGATCTTCAGAAAGAGGCACACGAGCAACAGTGGTGCTATATTCATCCATGCAGGTACAAGTATATATACAGTAAGATTCAGGACAAGTATCAATAGTGGCTATTCAAAGCTAACCATGTGACAATAATAACGCTTACGACTGTGTCTAGCCAAATAATCCAATAACATGAAAGCAACATGCATAAAGGAAGAACAAAGGTTTTTTCGTTATAATTTTTTATTTAGCAGCAATTGCTGGTATTGCGCGAAATCTCAGTTTTCCACTGTTGTTTTGCCCTAGTTACTGTGGCAATTTAATATTTGGAGCGTCTCGTGGGTAGATCGAAGAAAAATTTACCTGTTGCGGCGGTACAGTTCCATGCAAGATGAGTGAGGTAAAAACATGGGATATCATATACCTCCGGGACCCGGGACAGGTCAGTTTTCTGCTCCGGTAGGCCTTAAAACTAACAGCCAGCAGAAACAGCCAAATAACAACGTTTGGTAGCTTGTTATTTTCAAAACTCTGTTTTAATTATGTACGACTGTACGAGCACGACTGCTAGAATTCGATTTATCGAAAATACGAGATGGAACAGTCACGTTGAACATTCAAATATTGACAAATAATTCTGAATTGACCTGCTGATCGTAACTGTTCATCACTTTCTCGAATATACCAATTTCGACTCCGCCTTTTTCGTCATGGAAATGCATATTATCATCATCCATCAAATTCCATTAAAAAAAAGAAGAAGAAATTGGAAAATGGAAAAAGCAGAGGGAGAGAGAAGGAAGGGGAAAAGGAAGAGAAGCGTCGGAGAAAAAGAAAAGTGGGCGGAGCAGGAGGAGCAACCGTTATAGGAATTGAGATGAAATCACGCGTTGGCGTGGGAGGGGGCAAAAGGAGCCTTCTCGCCCATCATGCCTCTTCATGCCTCTTCATGCCTCGTGTCTCTTGTGCCATGCCGAGCCCTACTGTGGTTGTAGGGCCACCTCCGTCACGCCTCATACCCTCCCTCTACCCTAATCACGCATGCACTTCATACGTTCTGTCTCATATTTACCCTCTTTTTATTTTAACTTATTTTATATTTCCAATTTTATTATAGTTGCATTTTGCACCATGTAGATTAGTCTATGTCATTTAGAAAATCTAGCAATTTTTTTCCGAAATTGGATTCTCTCCAAGACAAACCCTCAGGATCCTCCTGACTTAACAATACGGGCCGTTGGATTTTGATCCAATAATTACAAATAAGAGGTCTCTCTAAAATTATAATAATTATAGCATCAAAAGAAATCTAACGGTCTGTGTTAGTGAGTCAACAGGATCCTGAGAATTTGCCTATTTTTAGTGCTGACAGGAGAATCTAGCTTAGGACTTCGAGTGCCATACATATTTTAATTCTTTGACCGCTTGAGCGATAAGTCTTTAATCAGTACATAAAAGGTTATATTTAGTATTCATATAACATTTGTGAATCCACGTGTCGCCGATATGGCAGGAAATCAATGGGCTACCCAAGCGCTGCAACTCTCCACGAGACAAGACGACAAGTGAAGGGTATGAAGGAGACAAAGTGGTTCTGGACCCAACTACAGCACTTCTTACATTCTCTTATAGTGGTCCCCACCTGGGCACCCTCACCGTTCTCATGGGCCCATCAACTATTACCTAATATTTTTTACTTAAGACGTGTTATCCACACACCCCATTTTACTTATCACACACTTTTTTAATTTTCGGTCGTCATATTAGATGAATTAAAGAAGATCAACGGACAAAAATTATTAAAGAGTGTGTGAGGAGTAAAATAGAATGTATGGATAACACACCACTTTTTACTTCTAGGGTTAGGTTGTGTGTTATTTTAACAATTTAAAGGGTCCAAAGGTAAAACTACAAGATAGAAATGCATGGAAAGAATAAGAACACCATAAGACGTCCCTTTCAAATTCCTCATCTTTCTTTGAGGGGTGGATAATTAGACAGCTTCGCATTAGGGTTACGGATAAACTGGTTCTGGTTATTCATTATATAATTTGAGATTCCAAGGATGCTTCTTTTGTAGTGTTTAACACGTATATACATGGTGAAGAAAATAAGATGGTTGTGGGTCTAAGCAGGTCTGTCAATTTCTTGGACGATTATTAATTTCATATAAAAGGGTATGGATATAATAGGTTTTGAGTTAACCATTGACAAGTCACTGATTAAGAATCCATTAACAATTTTTAAGTGTTATCGGATCACATGTTAAGAACATGTTAAGATAACAGAAATGACACGTAAACGACATGAATATGACTCGTTTGTCATGACTAGACATTAGACATGACAATTTCTTTTATGACCCATTAATTTGGCATGAAACTAAACAACGACATGTTAACAAGTCGTATCGTTATCGAGTTAACTATAAAAAATTCGTTGGTACCACATGATCTATTAAATTAACGAATATAATACGACACAAATAAAATAAACACGATTCATTTGTTAAGCCTATAGATCTGAGGCACTCGGCACGCGCAGTTGAAAAGGCATGCATAAAGCAAGTATTCTTATGATTTGAACTCTTCAGTCTCCATTGTACAATCATAGAAGACGACTATACAGAATATGTACGTTCTTTGTTTCCTCTCAGACTGAAATAAAATTACCACTTTAATTTAATTCTGTTGTTTTATCTTTTACTTTATATTCTTTTATTTTAACCTTTTCTTAATTGGGTAAACATTTGGCTCGTTTTCTTTGATTGTTTGTTTGTTTTCCATTATTTTATGTGACATTCTTTTAGAATTTGGAGAAAAAGAGACTTCCAAATTGGCAAAGAAAGGAGAGGGACAGCTGACGAAAGCTTAACTTGTAGTTCTCGAACCACGCAACGGTGCGTATTGGTTCTCACTGCTGCCTCTGAGTCTGAGTAACTAAAATATATGTTTTTGTTTCTAGCTATTTAACCAACTAATTGTTTTATTTGGATGCTAATAATTTGTGTGACATTGAGTCTTTGACATACGCGAAATACTAAGATCCTTAAAGCGGATTCTTTTAAGAATTTTCTGCAACTTTATAATTTAAAGTTAATTCTCGTATCAATACTATAAAATATCATTGTATGAAAAATATAAGATAACAGAGAGTTTTTTTTTTCATATTTTACTTTTGACAACACAGATAATACAATACAAATAGTAGACTGACTGGTATTTAAATAAATCTACATATTATTTTATAAATATCTAAGTTTGTTAATATTTTAAAGAAAGCTTTACTTATAGGGATAAAAATAGAATATACATTTTATAGAATTTCACTAGTTTTGAATCATTTCAACCAGAGATAGAAGTTTAAACCCTAACAAACCTAGCCAAAACTACAAATCAACCCCATCTATAAAAACTTCAAACTTATTTAAGATCCGTAAAAATTAATTTATGCACTTTTGCATGATTAGTTTCAAAATTTTATGCCCTTCGACAATATCAATTTCAAAATTCTAAAAATCATTTCAAAATTCCAGCTCTTCGGCAAGATCACTTCTAAAATACTATGTCCTATTTTAAATTACTTTTAAGCCTTTCAGAGTTCCAATAAATATCGTCGACAATCGCGTAAGCAATCAACCAAAAAGCTGTTGGGTGTAAGTATTAGCAATAGCCTGGATCCAAATGAATAATATAATGAGGGAAGATGATTGTGTTTGAAGCTTTACTCAATCGTAATACGATACTTTAAACAAAGCTCAATCATACAAAGTAAATCCCCATCATTCCAATTGTTAACCTTTATCTAAGTCAAATTAAGTAGGAAAAAAAATAATAGAAGTAGCTCAAAACAAAACCAGTATATCCAGCATATAAAATTAATCGACACTAATCGACAAATGTGGATCTTCTGATCTTTATTCAAATAATTAATTTATGAGAAATGTTAAGGAAACTCTCTTAAAGATGGAACTCTTTATAAACATTCTGTAACCTCACAGTTTAATGCTAATTCCCGTACCATAACCATAAGACAAGATGAAAGAAAAATAAAAAGTGAAAAAGTGTCCATAGAAAGTCGATAAAGAGTCTTACTTTTAAGAGAGTTGTTAACAATTCCTCTTAATCTAATTAGCATCCTATAATTTATTCCTAGAATCCTAGTGGGTCGACTGTCCCTGCCAAAAGAGTAGAAAGAAAAATAAGAAGTGGGTTTGTTGTGGGAATTTTCTTGAATTTCAAAAACCCGCGCCAACTTGTTTCATATGTTATTGCGTATTCTGTAAATCACACTCAAAGTGTCATAGTGGCATGCGATGTGAAATATGACAAACCACACTTATGATGCGCCTTATACTGTATGAAATTTATTTATTTGTTTGTTTAAATGCAAATGTAATGATAAACGATTTTAATTACTTAAGGTACAAGTAAGTTTGATAAAAAAGAGTTACTCGTGATCAGTTTACTCTTTTATGATACCATATTTTTGTTCGAAAATACAAATAACATTCTCATTACACTAGTATTATTCGCATTTATACATGCATGTCATACACCCAAAGTTCAAAAAATTTGAATGCCAACTTGTAACATTTTTAATTATGGCAAGGGAATGGAAAAACTAATTTGAATGGTAAGTTCGGGCTAGTTGTGGTGAATAGTGTTTTCCATATTTTTAGTTTTCGATTAGGTCCATAATATTTTCCGCAAAGGGAACGATGAACAACTTCGCTGCGATATAAGATGGATTCTGAAACTTTTGTAACTTTTAAGTTTTAAGAATGATTTTGAAACTTTTGTAATTTCTTGATTTATTTCCTTTTGCATTTAGGGTTTTTCTAAGACTATATAAACAACTTTAGTGCTGTAATTTTCAATTATCTTTTGTTCAATATAATTTAGAAAACGAGAGGTTTTCTTCATATTTATGGTATTCGTGAAGTCTGCAAATGATCAGTAATCACCTACAAGTGGATTTCGTGAAGTCATCAAATTTTTATCCCACCCACAACTTAAGATTTTTTTCGAACTTAAATTCAAGTAACATATTTCATATATGACTCACATGCATAACAAGTTCGACACGTAATTATAACTCGCATTTTGTCCATAACTCCAAATTCCCACCCTCAATGTCATTAACTTAAACAAACAAAAAAATCCACTAATTGACATGAAAATGTTGGGAATAAGGGGGGAAAAAAATAAGAGAGAGAGAGAGAGAGAGAGAGAGAGAGAGAGAAGGGGGGGGGGGGGGGGGTGAAAGAAGAAAAGAAAAGGGCATGGGAGAAAATGTTTAAAAAATGGAAGGTGAATATGGTGGGAAATTGGGATGACTTTCTTGGATCCTGTGAGGGGCACTTGTCACTGCTAATATTTGCCAATTTGTTAGACACAAAGATAAAGGGTACCCCAAGGAATGATGAAAAGTACAACAAAAAGAAAAGAAAAAAAAAAAGAAATATCCGAATAAAACCGAAAGTATTGGGATTTATATGATACATCAGACAAAGGTAGAATACCCCAAACAAACAGAAAATTCTAGAGAGAGAAAATCAGCCATTGAAATTGAAATCGAAATCCAAAGCTTATATTAGTAGAGAGAGAGAGAAGGGAGGAGGAGAAGTATGTATTTCTTTGCTTCTCTCTCTCTCTGGTTTCTCTCACTAGGATTTGAAGCCCACCAAGAAATCCCACTGAAGCAAAAAACCTAATGATGATGATGATGAAAAACCCTCTGCAACCAGCACTCCTGAAAAGCACTTCTCTCACGAGCAGAAGCAGCCATCAAGACCTCCCTTCCCTTAAATTTCCCAACACTCTACCTCTCACTCTCACCCAGCACCTTCCCCACACCCCCTAAACCATGAAAGTACCTTCCTTTTCCTCCTCCTCCTCCTCCTCCTCCTCCTCCTCCTTCCCTCTCTCTCTCCTCTTCTTCTTCTCTCTCCAAACCTCCATAACTCTCTGCTCTTCTTCCTCCAATTCTTCTGTGTCCTTCCAGCTCATTGCTCTGCTCTCCCTCAAATCCTCCCTCAAAGACCCTCTCTCCTCCTTCCACGACTGGGTTTCCCCCAATTCCCACCCAAACGGCGGCGTCTCCGGTTGGTGTTCGTGGTCCGGCGTCAAATGCCAACCCGACACCTCCCAAGTCGTTTCCCTCGACCTCTCCCGCCGCAACCTCTCCGGCCAAATCCCACCACAAATCCGCCACCTTTCTTCACTAATCCACCTCAATTTGAGCGGCAACGCCTTCCACGGCCCTCTCCAGCCCGCCATTTTCGAGCTTGAAAACCTCAGGATCCTCGACATCAGCCACAACGACTTCAAGTCGGATTTCCCGCCCGGGATTTCGAAGCTCAGGTTTTTAAGAGTCTTTACCGCTTACAGTAACAGCTTCACTGGCCCATTGCCTCAAGAATTCGTCAAGCTCCGCTACCTCGAGCAGCTCAACCTCGGTGGAAGTTACTTCGACGGTAACATCCCAGAAGGGTACGGAACATTCCCCAAGTTAAAATTGCTCTACCTCGCCGGAAATGCACTCAACGGTACAATTCCGCCGCAATTGGGTTCCTTATCGGAGCTGACTCGGATGGAGATCGGGTACAACGAGTATTCAGGTGGGTTTCCTGCAGAACTCGGAATGCTGTCAAATCTCACGTACTTGGACGTCTCCACCGCCTCTCTCTCCGGCGCTCTCCCGCCGGAGCTCGGCAACTTAACCATGCTCGACTCATTGCTGCTCTTCAAGAACCGATTTTCAGGCTTTATCCCGGCAACTCTCGGCCTCTTACAGAGACTGAAGACGCTCGACTTGTCGGATAATCAGCTTTCCGGCTCAATCCCACCGGAAATTGCTACACTGAAAGAGCTGACCGTGATAAGCTTGATGAACAACTTTCTCGTCGGAGAAATCCCGGAAAAAATCGGAGAGCTGCCCAACTTGGAAAACCTCCTTCTCTGGAACAATTCGCTGACGGGTCTCCTTCCCCAGGGCTTAGGATTCAGCGGGAAGCTCCTGCGAGTCGACGTCTGCTCCAATTCTCTCACCGGCCCGATCCCGCCAAATCTCTGCGACGGCAACAAGCTCCAAAAGCTCATACTTTTCTCCAACAGGTTCACCGACCCTCTTCCCAAAACCTTAGCAAACTGCACTTCTCTGTCACGATTCCGAATCCAGAACAACCAAATCAACGGGTCGGTTCCGAAGGGTTTCGGGTTATTACCCAATCTAACCTTCGTCGATTTGAGCGGCAACAATTTTACTGGCACGATCCCGGAAGATCTCGGCAATGCCGAAGCTCTCAGTTACTTGAACATTTCGCTGAACCCATTGCACTCAGTCCTTCCGTCAAACATCTGGCGCGCACCAAATCTGCAGATCTTCTCCGCTAGCTCCAGCCACCTCACAGGAAAAATCCCAGACTTCATCGGCTGCCAAAGCCTGTACAAGATCGAACTTCAACGTAACGACTTTAACGGCTCGATCCCATGGGACATCGGGCACTGCGAGAAGCTTCTCAGCTTGAATCTAAGCCGCAATTCTCTCACCGGCATTATCCCATGGGAAATCTCCGCTTTGCCCTCCATCACCGACCTCGACCTCTCCCGGAACTTTCTCTCCGGCACGATCCCGTCCCACTTCGAGAATTGTAGCACGTTGGAGAGCTTCAACGTTTCGTTTAATTTGTTGACCGGTCCGATCCCCGCGTCCGGTTCCATTTTCCCGAATCTCCATCCGTCGTCGTTTTTGGGGAATAAAGGATTGTGTGGCGACGTTTTAGGGAAGCCCTGTGACACGTTTTCGGCCGGTGACACGGAGGTTCGCGGCCACGAGCAGCCGAAGAAGACGGCGGGCGCGATAGTCTGGATCATGGCGGCTGCTTTCGGTATCGGGCTTTTTGTTCTCATCGCTGGCACCCGCTGCTTCCGCGCGAATTACAGCCGCCGGATGGACGAGAGTCAGCAGATTGGACCGTGGAAATTAACCGCTTTCCAGCGGTTAAATTTCACGGCGGATGATGTGTTGGAGTGTTTGGAGATGAGCGATAAGATTATAGGGATGGGGTCCACGGGGACGGTTTATAGAGCGGAGATGCCAGGTGGCGAGTTCATAGCCGTGAAGAAGCTGTGGGGAAAACAGAAGGAGAACAGTAGTGATCTGATCCGACGGCGGAGAGGGGTCCTGGCTGAGGTGGAGGTGCTGGGGAACGTGAGGCACAGGAATATAGTAAGATTGTTAGGGTGCTGCTGCAACAGGGACATCACCATGCTGCTCTACGAGTACATGCCCAACGGGAATTTGGATGATTTGTTGCATGGCAAAAACAAGGCGCAGAATTTGGGGGCGGATTGGGTCACGAGGTACAAGATCGCCCTCGGCGTGGCGCAGGGAATTTGCTACCTGCACCACGACTGTAACCCGGTGATTGTGCACCGTGATCTTAAGCCGAGTAATATCTTGTTGGATAGCGAGATGGAGGCTAGAGTGGCGGATTTTGGGGTGGCTAAGTTGATCCAGAGCGATGAGTCTATGTCCGTCATCGCCGGCTCCTATGGCTACATTGCTCCAGGTGCGTTGGTTCCTCAATCTCCGTTTCTCATATTGTCTTAATTTGTGGACGATGATCATGAGTAGGATATTATCTTCTTATATAACTGATTTAAGTGCATATTATTCGTATAATGTTTGACCTCTAGCATAAGTTGCTGAAATAATGCTTGTTTTTGTTTGCTATTTGTTGTTTTGGTTTTGTTGAAAATTCGTTATGTTGGGTGACGAAATCTAAATTATCGAATGTGTTAGGGTTAATCAACCAAAGGAATGTTTTATCCCCAAAAGCAACCGCCACTTACCAAATCCCAAACTGTAATATTAGTACATAATCCAAATGGAATACTAATATTGGTCGGTCCAATTGGTCAAAAAGTGTAACAATTTTGTTTTCTCTTTTGGACCCTTTATCTACACAACTATGATGAAGTTCACACAATGGTCGGGTCCCCGTCCATATAAAATACAAGTTACTATTACTTCACGTTACATCAATCTACAAAGGAAAAGGTCAAAAAAGAAGTTGACATTATTTGAAATAGATGTCCACCACGCCAACTTTCGGGCCATGCTATTTATCTTCGATTTAAATGTGGTTAATTAACCTACGTGGCGGAATATCATGGTGAATATGGCATTTTGTCGATGGCGAGCCATGATGCAATGAAAAATTTGTTCTTTTGTGACCGAAAAATCACGTGTTTGAGTTGTGAAAAGCAATAATAAGAATAAGACTGGTTACGATAGACGTTCTTCTCGACTCTATCAAAGCGGAGAGCCTTGTTGGCTTTGACTCTTTATGTGACATTTTTGTTGAGCTTGCTGCATTTTGAATTCAAATCTTCTCTTTTTTGTTTAGAGTAGCGTAACTTATGTAGCAATATCGTTCGTAATTGAAGAAAAAAAAAATGTGAGTTAACTTTGTTATTGTTTTACTTTTGCAGAATATGCTTATACCCTACAAGTGGATGAAAAGAGTGACATATACAGTTATGGTGTGGTGTTGATGGAGATTTTAAGCGGGAAAAGATCGGTGGACGCCGAGTTCGGAGATGGGAACAGCATAGTGGATTGGGTTAGGTCGAAGATCAAGAAGAAAGACGGGATCAACGATATTTTGGACAAGAATGCCGGGGCGGGTTGTGCGCCGGTGAGGGAGGAGATGATGCAGATGCTTAGGATTGCTTTGCTCTGCACGAGCCGGAACCCGGCGGACCGGCCGTCGATGAGGGACGTGGTGTTGATGCTGCTTGAGGCCAAGCCCAAAAGGAAGGTCCTAGGTAGTGTTGGGCATGGTCACAATGGGAGTGGTTGTGCTGAATATCATGATCTTCCCTTGCCGCAAAAGCCGTCGGTGGAATGTTAATAGGATCAATTAATCACTTCTAAATGCCTTTGAGGGGTTTTTACCTTCTTTTTTTTTTTTTTTTTTTTTTTTTTTTACTTTTTTTTTTTTGAAATGGTGGGGGATTGGTATAGGAGAATCGATTTCTTGTTTTACTTTTATTTCAATGGAAATTTCTAAAAGTGTTAGTGTTATGTTCTTATGGTTTTGGGTTGTGGACTTATGTGTATATTTTAGTATTGATGCATGAGTTCCAAATGGTGGAAGAATATTAAATCCCCTTTTATTTGTTTTGTAGGTATAATTTTGTTAAATCTGAATATGACAGATTTTTGCTAACACACACAACAACATTTTTTGTTTAAATTTAGTGTTCAGATTGAATAAATAAAAGAAAAATCAAGGACAAAATAAACGAAAATGTACATTAAAAAAAAGAACTTTAATGAAAAGCTCATGGTACTGTTTACTTTAACGAAAAACCACATTTTACACTAAAAAGTCAATCTTGGTATACACTTTACCCTTTATTTTTTCCTTATTTTTAAAATATAAAATTTTCTAATTCTTTTCATTAGTTTTTTTTTTAAAAAAAAAACATGGTCATGAGTTCAAGTCGTATAAATAATTTCTTTGCAAAACAAGGCTACAACTATGTTGTTGGGTCAATCAAGAACAAAACAATGTTGTTGGGCTGAATTTGTAAGCCAACTGGGCCCTCAAGTACGCAATGTTATTTTCCGCCATGGTAAAACCTGTTCCAGCCATAGCAGAAACCGCAAGCAGAAATTAGGTTTTCACCGTTTCCCATTAAATTAGGCTCTCTCTCTCTCTCTCTCTCTCTCTCTCTCTCTCTCTCTCTCTCTCTCTCTCTCAAAGTAGTGCTGCAATTAGGGGTGGGCACTTAGAACCGAAAACCGAAACTAAAACACGAACCAAATCGAACTGCACCGAACGGTTTGGTTTTGCGGTTTTGAAACCGAACCGCAACATTAAAAACGGTTTGGTTTCGGTTTTGGCTTTTGAAAACCGCACCGTAAATATTAATAAACATTTAATTAAATGTTCATATTAGATTTCATGTTTTAATTGGTCGTTTGTTAAAATCCATATACTTAGTATGGACTAAACCACACTAGGAATAGGATGACAGAGAATTGTACTCTGTTGAAAACACTCATAGACGAGTAATGCTACATTTACCATATATTTGTACTATATCTCTAATAGAGGTAGGGTTCGCCAACTCATCTGAGTCTCATCTTTATTAGTGGTACAAATTATAGTACAAATAGGTAGTAAGAGTTGCATTTTGCTCATAGACCTCTCCATAAAGTCCTTTTTTTTGTCAAAATGTTGTCATAAACACTTTTTATTTTATTATATTAAAAAAAAATTAATCATTTTAAAGACACGTTCAAATATACCAACAAAAAAATTCATAAAATTTAATAAAACCCCTAAAAGGTAGTAACAAGAAATTTGAAACCCTCTATCCATGTTAAAAAGGGGCCAAAACGGATTTTGAGATTGACATAACTCCTTACTTTTTTTTCCTTCGTCAAACAATAGATTTTTTTAATTAGATGTTAGATTAGGGAGCCGACATGGTTCGAACCCTTGTTGTAGTGTAAGGGCAATACTCCTCTCCACCATTGTGGTAGAGGGCCACTTTCTGGCATAACTCCTTACTTTAGTCCTTCAAATTTGAAATCGATAGAAGTAGTCTCTGAGTTTATGCACCATCAATCATTTTGGTCATGCTGAGAAATTTTTTCGTTGTTACTATGAGTTAGAAAAATAGTATAAACTAATAATGAAGCCACCAAAGAAATTTGTAGGTGTTAAAAATTATTTGGGATGCCCTAAATTAATTTTAGAAAACATGTGGTGCGACTAAAACAACTCAAATTTTGGCTTATAATGAATCTTGTAAAAGTTCTTAAAATCGATTGGAAAACGTGAGTTATAACTTACAGTTTTTGTGAAAAAATTAAAATTTTTAGTTTTAGGAAATATCTTATGTGGGAATTAACGAAAATGTTGCAAGACATTTGGATGTGATTTTTCCTTTATTAGGTCCCAAAGCTATTTTTCATTATTTTTTAAAGTTGAAAATAGAAAAAAATAATGAATGCTAATAGTGGAGCCCCCAAAGAGATGTGTAGGTGTACGAAATCTTGAAAATATCTTAAATTAACTTTAGAAAACATGTGATGCGAGTAGAACGACTCCAACTTTAGCTTATAACGAATGTTGTAAAAGTTCTCAAAATTGATTAAAAAATTGTGGGTAACTCATAGTTTTTGTGTGTTTTTAGCTTTAGGAAATATTTTGCGTCAGAGTTAAGATCTTACAAAACCTTTGGATGTGATTCAACCATTTATTATGTCTCGGAATAATTTTTTATTGATTTTTAAACTTGAAAAATAAAAAAAATTCTTTAAATTTAGATTTTAAATCGTTGATTTCAAGTGTTTAAATATGAATTAAAATATATTTTCTATAGAAAAAACATATTTTGAAGAACATGAATATGATAGTTTGTTGTTATGATAAGAGAAATAAAAGAAAAATTAACAAATATTAAAATATTAAAAAAATAAATGAAAAATTAATATGAATATGAATTATATATAGTCGCTACAATCCTAGCGACTTGAAATGGGATTAGTCGCTATCTTACTAGCAACTGTAAACTATAGGAATCGCTATCAAAATACCGATCGTATATTTTTCTATTTTTTTTTATTCTTTTCTCTATTTTTCTTTAAAAAAAACTAATGAAAATGGTTTGAAAACTTAAATACGTTACTTTATTTAAATTTAAATACTTTTAGATTTAAATTTAGATTTGTATCTTGTTTTCAAATTTTTTGACATGAATTATAAGAAACCATTCTGCATTTCGGCATCTACAAATATTTTTGGGGCCAAGCCATTGTTTATTAAATTGAGAATATTTTGTCATTTTAAATCTTATTTAAGTAATTTTTTTATGAAAATGATTGATGGTGGACAAATTCAGAAAACATTTTTAACTATTTCGAATCTCAAAAATGAGAGTAAAGAGTTATGTCAATCTCGACAATTTTTTGCTAAAAGAGAGGGAAGGTCGTTGTTGGCGAGAGATTTTGTAAGATCCCACATCACCCATGGGTGAGGATGCTGTAAGCCTTATATGTACATGCCCACCTCCAATTAGCACGAGGCCTTTTGGGAGCTCACTGGCTTCGGAGTTCGTCGGAACTCCAAATTTAAGCGAGTTTGGGTAAGAGCAATCCCATGATGGGTGACCCACTGGGAAGTTCTCGTGTGAGTTTCCAGAAACAAAACCATGAGGGTTTGGTAGGGACCCAAAGCGGAAAATATCGTGCTACTATTGAGTCGAGCCTGAGCCGGGATGTGACAGATTTTTCAATGTAATTGCAACACGAGATAGTATACCACGTGTTACTGTATAAATGGTGACAGGTGGTGGACTTGTCACCCACCACTCTTTCTCTTTCCCTCCATGCGTCTTTTTCCCAACATTCCCTGCTCTCTCTGTGTGCATCTCTAATTTTGGCTCGCACGCTCTATTGTTATCTCCCTTTCTGACCTCCCTTTCCAAATTTTGTTACCTCCCTCCCCTGCAAAGCTTCACCATACAAAGATTCACCTTCAAATCTTCACCCAAAAAGCTTCACCCAAAAAAACTTCACTTTCAAAGCTTCACCTACAAAGCTGCACCTTCAAAGCTTCAAAGCTTCACCTACAAAGCTTCACCTTCAAAGCTTCAAAGCTTCACTTTCAAAACTTCACTTACAAAGCTTCACCTACAAAGCTTCACTTTCAAAGCTTCACTTTCAAAGCTTCACCTACAAATCTTCACCTTCAAAGCTACAAAGCTTCACCCTACAAAGCTTCACCTATAAAGCTTCAAAGCTTCAAAGCTTCACCTTCAAAGCTTCAAAGCTTCACTTTCAAAGCTTCACCTACAAAGCTTCACCTTCAAAGCTTCAAAGCTTCACCCTACAAAGCTTCACTTACAAAGCTTCACCCTAAAAAGCTTCACCTTCAAAGCTTCATCCTACAAAGTTTCACCTGCAAAACTTTACCTACAAAGCTTCACCTTCAAAGCTTCACCTACAAAGCTTCATTACAAAATTTCAACACTAAAATATGCAAGAGCTTCACACACTCTTGATCAAGATAGTATGAAGCTAAACCAAGTTTTATGTCCTAAAAATAGCTTCAACCATTCAAGATATACACCCAAATAAAAACCCACAACAAAAACCTACATTCAACAAACCTTACCTATTGAACTACACCCACTCCGATCTTCAACAAATTTCTGCAACTCCTCTTCTTCAATGGAGCTGAATTTTGGACATCTTATATTCCTTGAGCAGATGAACAACTTTCAAGAAGGAACTTTTTCTGTTTAAGCAACGGAAATTAGAGTATTGAAGCTCCAAACAAGACGGTCAGATTTCTGCAGATTTTAACGGTGCTACAGTGTTTCAACGATCTGGAAATATTTAACGGTTAGTTTGTTCTGAATTTTTTATATGTTATGGAAGAGAGGATAAGGAACAACTTTGATGAAGAAAATATATTAATCTGAGCAAGAAAATATGGAGTTTAAAAGCTCACAACAGGTCTGACGGGTTGACAGGAAAATAATGAACAATCATTGATCATACTTGAATTTCTGGAGTTGTACTGCTTTGATGGGTGTCAAATTTGGATATGTTGTAGTTAACGAGTTAAGGAACAACTTTCATGATGGCTTTGCAATTTGAGCTACAGAGGATGGTGTTATATTGCAGTGACTCAGGCTGATTAGTGGAAATGAAAAAGAATTCCACCAAAAAATGAGCAGTAGCAAAAAGTGGCAGAAACTTGGTTACTAGCAAGACACCTCCTTCGTCAACTTCTCGCCCGAAGACTTGGGGGACTCCTACCATATGCTACTACGCTTCGGTAATCAAAAGTTTCACGACTACTCAATACTTTGGAGCTTTCAAGTCCCCAAGCAATAAGCTTTCCTCACTCGGGAAACTAGGGGAGCATTATTGCAACCTACATGATCCACCCACAAAGTTTCGACGTGCAAACTTCAACAAAAGAGAAGATTCAAAGAACTTAGCAAATGATGCCTTAGGGTATTTAACACAATATGCTAAACAAAGTAAAACTTGTTTATTGAAATTTCCGATAAATTACATACATGGACATACACAAAAATCAAAACAAACAAAGATGAGGGAGCCTTCACAAAGTTACTCGCGAAAAGCCTCAGTACTCGGCAGAGCATCAGAAAGAGGAAGCACTAGAGGTTGATCATTTGGAGCTTCGATACGCGGTAAAGCTTCAGAAGGCGAAGGTAGTAGATGCCTTTAGAACAAATCCACAAACCTCTGATGATCACGCAGAATCCGACTCTCGAATTCCTGCAGCTGGTTAAGCTTTCTCTTCATGCCCGTGGAGTAGTTATGTGCAAGCATGTACAACTGTCTATTTTCATGTTTGAGCCCCCTGATCTTTTGTTTGAGACTTGCCACTTCCGTCATCAATGACTCAACTTGATGGGTTCGAGCAAGCAGATGTTAGCCCATATTAGACACAGAAGCCGTACACTGAACACTGAAAGCCAGAGAATCCTGAATAGCCAACTCATCGGACCGTTTGGAGAGTATCCTATTATCTTTGAAGGTGAGAAGATTCCTGGCCACCATAGTAGCTGTCATATCATTCTTCATCACAAAGTCCCCAATGGTAAGAGGACTAGTAGGGGATAAGAAGGATGGATGCCATATGTTGTCTTGAGAAGACATGGATGCCTCTTCCACATCATTCAAATCAAAACGACGGTCAGATGGGCAAGCCATTTGCAAAAATGACAAAGGAAAAATGAGGCACAATAAATCTCAGAAGTACAAAAATGAGGGGGAACTTCTACAAGCAATAACTCTCTGAATGTACTCCTTGAACACAATTGGGACCCTTATAAAAGGAAAGGCAACATGGCCACGTGTTCAAAAATCGAAGAAGCACCATACTCCAAATTTCGAGAGCCAGGTCCCCTAGATAAATTTTTTTGGCAATCCTCACACGCAAAATCAGCTCATCGAATGCCACGGATAACTTAGGCAAAGATCTCTGACAAAGCTAAGGCACGTAAATTTTGAAGTGCCAGCTACCTTACGTTTAAGATATCACTCCTACCTATGGGACAGAGGCAACTGAAGATGATACCACATTTCGGCACTTAGAAGTTTCGTGATTACTCAGTAGCTTTGATCTTGCAAGTCCCCAACCGAGAAACTTCCCTCACTCGGGAACTTAGCGGAGCACTGTTTGTACCATACTTGACCAACCCCGAAACTATTAAGCACCGGTCAACATTATACTGTCAAGGACCCACAAGAGTTTCCCTTCAATCAGGAGGTCAATCACAATGCGACACATGTCAACATCAGAGGCCAATCACAGCACGACACGTGTCAACATCAGAGGCCAATCATAACATGACACGTGTCAATGTCAGACCAAAGATAGAAACTCTCTTCTATAAATAGGGATCATTCTCCCACAATGAATCCCTAATGTCATGTGTACTAAATCATTCACTAGAACTCACAAAATGAGAGCTTGAACCTATGTACTTGTGTGAACCATTCACAATTAATGAGAACTCCTCTACTCCGTGGACGTAGCCAATCTGGGTGAACCACGTACATCTGGTGTTTGCTTCCCAGCCTCTATATCTTTACATACTTATTTGCACTAGTGACCGAAACAATCTAGCGAAGGTCACACACCTGACATTTTCTATTGTACCAAAGTCCTCACTGATTTTGTGCATCAACACGTTTATTAACTTGAAGGACCTTTGTTATTTTATACCATCACACACACACATATATATAAGGGTGGACTAATCTTGTTATCAAGAGTCGAACAATGATCTAATGAAGTCCACTCATTTAAAGCATGATATCACATATTCTAGTATGAAAGTTTTGCTCACGTTTAATGAATTCAAATTTATTCAACTTGTTTTATGAAAAACATTGTAAGGGACACCCTTTTGTTGCACAAACATGTTTTAACATCACAATTGCATGCAACATGCTAATTGTTTACATAACAAATGTCTTTTTCCTATTATTATTGGGAAATACTTATTAATATGTTAAATTGCAAATTGTACATTTTTTCTTAAAAACCAAACTGAAACCGTTTGAAACCGCACCGAACCGAACCAAATGGTTTGGTTTCATTTTGGTTTTGGCTTCAAAACCGCACCGAACTAAACCGCAAAAACTTGCAGTTTTGGTTTTGGTTTCACTCAAAACAGCACCAAACCGAACCGCACCCACCCCTAGCTGCAATTCTTCCAGTAATTCTTCTCAACTCTTTCCTACTTCCTAATTTCAAAACTTCATTTTTTTATGTATTTATTTTTCTTAATTTATGTTTTAGATTCTAGTTTTGATCATATTGTACTCTTATGATTCTCATCTCAGCAGTAAATATTTTTGCATGTGGTTCAATATTTTAATAAATATGATATTAGACTTCTACTCATGCGTTTTGGTTCGAAATTATCCTTTTAAATTATTGTAATAATTTCGACCCCAATCATTCATTTAATAATAATATTAAAAAGATTCATACACTAGGATAAGACTTAATTGTTATTGTTATACGTTTTAGATTCTAATTATGCAGTCGACCCCACGTAATGGTATAAAACTTGATCGTTATTGTATGTTTTAGATTTTAATTTTGATCGTATTGTACCCTTAGATTTTAGGGAGGTTTAATAAAACACTCCCGGTACTGTTTACTTTTAACGAAAAATCGTTTTTTTACCTTTAACTGTCACTATTCACTATACCTTTAAAAGTGGCTTTTCATTAAAAGAAAAGTTTTCAAGCCCTTTTCGTTAGTTTTCCTTAGATTTTAATGTGATGAGCATACAAATGAATATATTTTATTATTAACTTTCAAATAGATTGAGACAAAAGCCATGAAAAGGAAAAGAAAGTCAGCAGCTTCTTCTGCCACCCAAATAGTGAGTAACGATGAACACATTCAACAACTGGGGAACTGACATAACGGATCTTCCAAAGTCTTTCATTCACGACGTTCTACTGAAGCTCCCGACGAGGAACATTATTGCGTGCAAATTTGTATGCAAGACTTGGTATGGTCTAGTTTCGGACCCCGAATTTGCTAAGTTGCATTTACCACAAGCACAGCCCTTTCCCATGATCCGGCCCTTGGATCCGTCCCGTGTGTCAAGAACCCTTTATTTTGCCCAGCCGGAAGACGGGTCTGGTTTTGATTTGAGGAAGTGCACCTGTAAGATTAACTATGAACGGTCTGGGGGTGGAAAGTCTTATATCCACATGAAACTCGCCAAATACAAAATCCCGTTGCGCAATGCAGATGAGATAATCGATAGCCAGGGCAAAGTGGCGAGCTCGGTGGGTGGGAGGAAACATCATGGCAGGAAACGGAAGCCTTGCATAAGGATAAGGCCGAATCATCGCAAGTACAAGGTGGTGAACTCGTGCAATGGCTTCCTTTGCCTGTCTAGTCCATTCTCTAATGACTCTGTTGTTGTCTGCAATCCAATCACTGGCGAGTTTATACATCTCCCGGAATCGGCCTCTAAGTGAGAGAAGGAAAATGAATCTTATGATTGTGGATTTGGTTTCAATCCAAAGACAAATGAATATAAGGTGTTGAGAATATTTCAGCAAAGGAAACCCTACACTAAAGTGGCTGAGGTGCACACACTTGGGACAGACTCGTGGAAATTTGTTGGTCCTGCTCCATTCTTCCTATCCATGCTAGAACACACCACCTATGTGAAAGGAGCACTTTATTCATTCTACTACGAGAGTTTACGTTATACAATATACCCTTTTGACTTGGACACCGAAAACTTCGAATCTGTTCCATCACCTCGTATTCGACTGGCGAAATCTTGTACTGTGAGCATGGGAGTTTTGGGAGGCCTTTGTTTGTGTGATTATGACGTTTTACGCATCAAGTTTTGGGTATTGGAAGATCACGGTGCACAGAAAATATGGAGGCAGAAGATTTCTGTTGATACTGAAAATTGTGGAAGGTGGCCATATGGCATATATAAATCGATGAACTACTTAAAGAACGGGACTTTGTTGATGTTTCATTCTCGTACTAATTCCTTATTCTACTATCACCCAAGAAGATATAGTAAGGCCATTTATCTTAAGATTCGTGGGTTTAAGTCGGATTTTGAAGCAATTAGTCATGTTCCAAGCTTGATTTCACTCAAGGACATTCTGGTGGGAAGTGATGTACAAGTTCTGAATATACATTCAAGGTATGGATGTGAAACATTGAAATATCTTTTTACCTTCTGTTCTTACACCTTATCTGAATTGTTTGTATTTTGAACTAGTCCTGCTTCTCTTTAAATAGCAAATTTTTTAAGCTTTTTAAGTTCATCATGGTCCCAAGTCACTTCTTGTGATATACGGAAAACATGTATGCTTCGCAGCTGCAACTCCGCAATCTAAACATGAGTACATCACTTGGTATGTTTACGATTTGCTTCCCAATCGTTTTTACTGCCATCAATGTTTTTTATTCTTTAGTTCTAGGTGATTGAGTTGCTTTCACTTGGTGCTGACAAAATGGGTTAGCATCTCGTTGGATCTTTACACAAACGGATGCTTACTTACAGGTTCCAACTTCTCAAAATTGAAGAGTTTGAGTTTATAAGAACATGAGAGTTGGGATCTGTAGACATGCTTCAAAAGAAAATTAAACACTTTTGAAGAAGAACACGGGAGTGCTTGGATCAAGACGAGACCGCTGCGGACTGAAGATATAAGGACGATACTACTCGATCAAATTAGTGGGTTTAGATTTTAATAGGCAGAAAGACTTTTATGAAATTAATCTTTTATTATTATTATTTTTTTTATACTCTGATATAGGATTTAACGGTATGAATGCTCTGGTAGGTGTAAAAACACGTGTAGCAATATTAGCTACGAGACAGCATCAATTAATTTGTCCATCATCAATCAATTTAGTTATTTTGTGAAAAATCTCTTGTTAAATAAACCAAAATGATAAAATTACTCTCAATTTAATAAACTATGGACCAAGCCACTACTTGGTGGCCCAATGGTTGGGAACGAAGCCCAGACCTGTACTCTACACAACATGTCAAATGTTCAATTCCTGGCACTGGTGAATCGCACGATGGTGGCCAGAAGGAGGCTGAAATGCCTCTTTGAGCCTTTCAGGCTCCCGAAAGGGTGGACTGCCGATGAAGCCACCAGCTGGCCCTATTTTTAAGAGGAAAATAAACTACGGGCCAAAATAATTTAATAAAAATTGAGTGTATTTTTGTTATTTTTCTTTTTTTATTTAATGAAGGACCAAAATGATTTGGCAAAAATAATAAATCACCAAAATCAGGGGGCGCTGCTTCGTTTCTTTTTCACAGCCCCTTGTTTTTTTTTTTCTTCCAATTTCCATTTGTTATTTTTCCACTGTTGATTTGGCTTGCGTAAGAAAAATGCCTCACGTTATATGTTGCTTTCACTTTTCTATTTTTCCAAATGGGTAATTAGCATGACAAATACCATTTATGGTGTACAAAAAAAAAGCAACATTTTGTAATTTATACGAAATAAAAAGATACGATTTATTTGTTGTGTGTATATATATTTTAATAAAAGAAGATGAGACGATATTAGCTTCTTGGTTGGGAGCCTATTGATCCCTTATTCTTATTAAAATAAATAAAGAAATACATATGAGGAGAACAAAATCAAACCTTGTGAGACATTTAATGGAACGACTTTACAGGCAACTGAGTGTATACGGCTATGTGTTTGTCTTTGTCCTAATGGATGATGCAATATGGTGCACTATTAAAAATTATAATAAATAAAAAAAACCATCAAGGATATGGAAAGAGTTTCCTCGATTTAATTTTAGAACACGAAAAATAAAATGTGTTCTCTATGGGGTGTCCTGGTATGTAAAAATCCAAGACTAAGAAACAATGTCCTAAAATGTTACAGAGGACATTGAGACTGTCTTTGAAACATAAAAAAGAGTCCGTAATGTATTTTAACGATCTAAGCCATTTATTTTTTAGAACATCGTTCATAGATGATCCTTGCAAAAAATTAGACAAATCCAAAATCATTATTTGTAGTGAAGAAAATCGACGAATATGGTTCTACAAAGAAACCCTAAACCTTTACTCCTTAAGGTTTCATAGTTTCAAATTTAAGTGATTTTTGGTAGATATGATCTTTGAAGGAGATATAAACTGTTCAGATCTTTGAAATAAGTGAGTTTCATACTTTTGATTGGCATGGCACGTAGCTTTTGTGGGATTATGTCTGAAGCAATATTTGACATAATGATGTGAGTATGCTCTCATTAGTTTGTAGGTTAAATCTGTGAGAATGCATACGTCCACCGTACAGCCAAAAATCGACCGTCTTGTCCTTGTATTTACGGAGGAAAAAAAACTGAGATCAAACGTTCATCGTTCAACAAATTCTGATGAAACAAAGGTGCCACTAACTTGTCCTAAATTTAGCAGTGTCCCATGCATGCAAGATTCAGGGTTCTTTTAGAAATTAGAATTGGTGCTTGATAAGTTGAGGTTGATCATATAATCCGCAGTGACTTTGTTTTTCTGAACTTTACATCATTATTGCGTGATCACAGTCCACTTGCTCGAGCTTACCATATTTGAGTGATCAGCTTTGCCCTTTTCTTGTCTATTCTGCTCAAGTCATGCCTTTTTCCTAATGCGCATCGAGTTTTCTTCGTACTTTTACTTTTAGGAGAATTCCCTTGAATTTTTGCATACAATTTCGGGCTCTTACTTTGATCAGGTCATTTCGGAACATTTTCGTGGGAGAAGCGTATTACAGTCTTAGCAAATTTGTTTTTATGGTAAATGGACATATACAGGTGTAAAAACGAAAATTTTCTGAAAACAAGAACACGTGTACAAAATATATTTATATTAA
The DNA here is from genome assembly GCA_963580275.1 of Crataegus laevigata. Taxonomy (NCBI): domain Eukaryota; kingdom Viridiplantae; phylum Streptophyta; class Magnoliopsida; order Rosales; family Rosaceae; genus Crataegus; species Crataegus laevigata. Next base: position 4,822,524 of record OY756951.1, on the reverse strand, counting down.
TTTGGGAGTAGAGAAATGTATATTTAATTTGGGAGGAGAATTCCCTTGAAAAGAATGAAATGACTTCTATTTATAGAATTTTTCAGGATCTAATTTTGAATATAATATTCAGATGAAATAAATCGTTTTTGTCAGGTGTTGACACTTGTCCTATTTGATGACTTTTCAGACTCCTTTCGATTTTTCGTTGAGTCACATGCTACGTATAAAATTTATGTGACACGTGAACGTTGAAATTTTAATTATTGGTCAACATTTATTTTACCGAAATTTCGATGTCTACAATCGGGTATAGGGTTTAAGTTATAATAGGTTGAGAAGGCCAGAGCTCAAAGTCACCTGCCTGCATTGTGTTTGTTCATGCGATGTTAACACTTAGTTTTGAATCTTGTCAGAGGTATTTCTAATGTATCAGGAACCTATGTTGTTAGTCTTTTCTGTTTTGATTGGTGTTGGAACATGGATGCCGGGAATCAAAGTCCCTAGTTATTTCATTTCTTTGCAAATTGTTATGAGCTTAGAACAAAGTAGTTCATAATTTCACTCAGAAGGATGAACAATACAGTTATGATCTTATGACGATAGCGAACTCTGTAGTGAAGGTACTTTAAATTTTCTCATTTCATCATTTTATTCAACTTCTTACGCCTTTGATTCTTTGTTTCCAGCTCTGTTTGTCTGTTGCATTTGTAATTCATCTAGTTTTGTAGAGTGCTGGTGGTGTGCAATTGTTCTTTATCCTTTTTGCTAACTTTGACAGAACTTGACCGTAATGTTGTGATTCAGTCTTTTGTCCGAGGAGCTGGATAATTTGATTCCGAACGATTAGTTGTACATAGGTTAAATATTTTTAATGGTAATTCTTGTTTCGTTTAGCTTGATTATAATCCCTAATAGGGTTTTGTGGAGGTTGTGGAACAAATGTTTTGATATTAAAAGACGCCTTTAGTTTCTCTGTCATAAAAATTGGTGTAGTGTGGTTATGGAAAGCTCGATTAGCATTGGTTTACATGTATTCAAGTCATTTTGATGAAGTCGGAGGACTAAAACGACACCTCCAATGAAGACATGGATAGGGAGGCCAATGTACAAGAAAGATGTGGTGGAGATGTAACTGTTTGAAGATGTGGATGTGAAGGCTATTGGCATTCTCAAAATGTAACTGTTTGAAATCTTATTCTTTTTTCCTGTTTATATACGGTCTAGTGATACGAATCTCGTGTATACTGAGTTCAATTGTGCCTTTATAAATTTGAAGCATAAAAATGACCTTTTGGAGTCCTAATAATTCCCATCGAAGTTTATATACTTTTAGTAATAATTCTGAATACTTCAATTTTTTTTTTTGATAAATCAAAAGAGATTTTACTACAGGGGTGATTTGGGCTAAGTCACGAAACAGTATATACAAGTTACAACCAAACAATATAAAAGTAAACTCAAATTTCAATTAGTGGAGTTGTATGTCTACAGCAACAAAATAAGAAAGCAAAAAAAAAAAAAAAAAAAAAAAAAAACTAATGAAAAGAACTTAAAAATTTTGAGTTTTAATGATAAAGACAAAATAAAAGGTAAAGTGAATAGTACCAGTATTGACTTTTTAGTGTAAAAATATAGTTTTTCGTTAAAGTGAACAGTATCAGGAGTTTTTCGTTAAAGTTTCCAAAAAAAAAAAACACATAATTCGAAAATGCTTCCAGTGATAGTGTAAGCAAAACAATATTTTTAGGAATGTACTATCCGTACACATTTTTTTATTTCTCACATATTCTCTTAATTAGCAACCGTCAGATTGAATGAATTAAAGATCAAATGACAAAAATTAATAAGGAGTGTGTGAGAAGTAAAAAAAATGTTTGTGGATAGCACACCCCTATTTTTACAACTGCAAAGTTGGCACAATCCATATTAGGGGTGGTTCGGTATGGGATTCCATACCGAAACCCTTGTCCCAATTCCCAAACCGAAATTTTCGGGAATCCCAATTTTCGGGAATCCCGAAATAGTTTCGGGATTTCGGGACAAATCGGGAATCCCGAAATGGTTTTGGGCTTTTGGACTAAAATTTGACATATTATGCTTTTGGGCTAAAATTCAACCTTTTATATTGAAAAATTGACATATAGCTAGGCCCAATCTGCCAAATCAACAGTACATATACATTACATCTCGGATTTAATCCATATAGGATGTTTATACAGTCATTCATAACGGTAAATATGGAGAAGCTGGACAAGGCTAGAAAGTAGATGAATCCTACTCAGTTGAGGCAAACAGAATTACCTTGTCCTTGATGTCCTTGTGGCATTGGTTTGTACACCTTCTCTGTTAACAATAACACACCAACAAAACAACATATGAAATATCATCAGTAATGTTGTCTGCCTAATACCCCAAGTAATTCTCATAAAAAGACAAAAAAATTTATCTTGCTTAAACTTTGATCAACATTGGTAAATATGGGTCGCTAATGTGACATCCATGTTATTAATAATGGCTTCCTACTATAAGAGAATAACCTCCACATATGCTAAGAACCGTCCAGTTCACAACAAAAAAAAGGTAAGGAAGAATGGACTCTTTCACTCAATCCTTGAACTGGTTAGACATGCATGAATAGATGGACGACATAGATTAATTTGAAACAATCCAACGATTCAAATTAACCCTAACTATAATTAAAAAAATAATATATATTATTATCTATGTAAATAAATAAATAAATATATATGTATATATAATAATAATTAAAAATATATATTTTTGGTTCGGTATGGGAATACCGAAATATTGGAAAGACAATCCCGATTCCCATACCGAAATTTCGGTATTTTTTCGGTATGGGAATACCGAAATTTTGGAAAAATCGGTTTGGGACATTTTTTGTTTAGGATCGGTATTTTTTTAGTTTGGTTTGGGAATTTTGGGAATTTTTCCCACCGCTAATCCATATTGGAGGTTTTCAGCTGTTCTTACAAAGGCCGTAACGTCTTTGGTGTACGGCTCTGAAATCTCTTGTCTTGTGATGACGTTATACACACCAAAATCATGCGGACCATAGGGCCCAACATTAAAGATCATACGATTAGCATCGTGATTGTAGTATATACAATTCGTTTGACATTCTATAAATTTTGAAGCCAACACACATATTAAAGAATTGTCACCCAAAAAGAGTGCCGCATTATGTAAGGTATCCATCCCAATCCACTTACGCTTACCTTAATTCAATTTGAAAATTTTAAATTCCGACGTCTCGTGTGTTCCATCGTCAAAATTCCAAATATACTTTGAACCATCAATTGATTACGTCTAAGTTTTTGTAAGAATTCTGGATGTGGGTTTTGTTTTCATTAATTTGGCATCAATTAGATGGGTTATTGAGCAATGACGGATTAAATTGGTTTTTTCTGTCTTGTCGTCATGATCATTCTTAATAGTGTCAGTCGTCCACAAAATTTCCCTGTACATATCATCTGTTTTCTGGGGTGGTCGAGTGAAGTACTGTTGGAGCTACAAGTCAAAATGATGACGATCATATTCATGGTCTGGCTCAAAGGTAATGTTTTTGAAATCTTGTCCTTGAAGATTGGGCTCTAGTTGAATCTTTAGCTTAACCTTAAGCTAAATTAGGTTCTGTATATCGTCAATTTTAATTTTGGATGTGGATTTAATAAGGCTAATTATATTAAGACTCCACAAATTGTTGAATAAATCTCACATACTTAATACACCTCACATTTGCTTTTTCACTTAAAAATTATCTTAATACACCCCACATACTTTTCCATAATATCCCCACACCCCACATTCTCAATATACATTTTATATTTTGTACGTACTCTCCACGTTTTCTTTACACCCCACATTTTCTTTACGCTCCACATTCGTCAAAAACAATTTTTCTCAATCAACATATTTGTAGTTTCATTGGTTAGAATTTTGTTCACAACGAATACTAGTTGTTCTGATTCTCTTTTCTTACTTTTCATATTTTAAAGCTTTTCAATTCTCTTTTTGTGATTGGCCAATTCCTTTAAACTTTTGTAATATTAATTTTCTCCATAAGATTAAAACTATATTTTTCCAGAAAAGCAATGTGAAAGAATATCAAATATATTTGGGAAATGTATATAAAACGAAAAAGAAAAAGAAAAAAGAGGGAAAAGCAAGAGCCAATAAATCCGTTGAGTTAGAAGAACAAGAAATCTCTGAAGACCAGTTACTAGTAATTCCTTCTCTGTCTCTCTCTTTGTCTCTCTGTCTCTCTCTCTCACGTTGGGTAAGGGTTCTGAAAGAGATCAGTGAATTCAATTTAGGGTTTTGCGATAATCTAACTCAAAAGTTTGCATATTGATAAGGTTAATCGCCGTCGCAATTATTTGGTTCTGAATCTATGTTAAAAGTGATTGAAGGTGTATTTATAAATTTTTATTTTTTTAAAACCTAATAAGTCAAAATTGTCATTGTATAGTAGATTAAATAAGTTATTTAATATTAAATTTTAATGTGGGGTGCATTTAACATTTTGTAAGGTGTTAATATAAAAAGCCTTTTAATAATCTGGCTTTGGTAAGACATTTGAATTGGATATGTAAAGATATAGAGTCATCCGATGGTGACAAGTGTCAACATATAAATGAATGAGTTTGTTGAGTCAGTTAAGTAATAGTTTACTTAGTGTGAAAGGAAACTTGTTTAGAGATATATACTTGTTCTATGAGCTGTAATTCATTCAAGAAGATAATTTTTGATATATATCTCTCTCTAGATTTCTCTATTTTCTCTCTCTAGAATACAGATAAACTGCCATTGATGTTCTTCATGATCTGTGGATTAACAGGATATTCCCATCATTCAATTGGATCCCTTTTGCTGGCACATTGAATTATGTTGTGGTGTTCTTCCCCACTATTTGTTTTAACAGAGTACCAATTATCTTATGAGTTTGTTTTTAGATTTGTTTTGTTTACATTGTCTATTTACTGCGGTAATTAGGAATCTCCTACTTGCGGCTCTGGACCATCGACTACTCCACTTCTTCCGATGACTCCAAGGGTTTGCCGTTTGTTTCCATGAGTAATATTTGAGAAATGTAGGAATTTACGGATCGGAAATCCGTCGTACGAATCTTCTCGAATTGGAATAGTAAGTTTGTAAATAAAAATGTTAACCGCCACTTGGTTTTGGCAGTTGGCGGAGATCCAACCGTTGGATCGTAACAAAACTTTGGGGTATTGTTCTAGAAGAATAGTGTGTATTATTGGAAGTGACGGATCAAAAATTCGTGATACGGATCTTCCGGATCAAATTCGTAGGGATACATTTTATGTAAATTGCATATTTTCTTAGTATGGATTCTGAGACGTGATTTGATATTTGTGCTAGGCGATGATCATTTGGGATCATTTGGGACTTCTCCTAAGTTGTGTTAGGGGGTTGTAGTGTGGACTCCAGGTGAGTGGGCTTTTGTTTTCATTATATATATATATATATATATATATATATATATATATATATATATATGCTTGGTTTTTCCCAGAAAATGCGTTTTAAATGATTTTATAAATTAGAATGCCATGTCAAGTATCGTTTATATTTATTATGATTGTGTGATAATTATTGCTTGGCGCTGCGGATGCTCAAGTAAGTCAGGTGAGTATACGTTTGATAGTGATAGTTATGATGATGATGATGATGATGATGAAATTGGTATATAGCTCATAATCCTGCACCCCAGTATTTTGTGCTCTTCCAGAGTAGGGCTTAGCCTTCACGTGATCGTTCACCTCCACTGTACGCCCACCTTGGATCCAAGGCAGGTGCCAGCCTATCGTACAGACCACTATAGGTGGTTCCGACTCATAGGTGACTTGCGATACGTCGCACAACCTTCACGTGACCGTAGCTCTGAGACCTAGCCTGTCGTACAGACCACTTTAGGTAGTTCCGACTCGTGTGCAAAATATATTGGTTGAGGAGCTATAGATTTAGTTGTACAGGTCATGTTACGTGACTCCGACTAACATATTAATATTGCCGGCATATTGTGATTATTGGTTTATCTCACCTGATTGATACATATATTTCTTGGTTGGATATTTTGGCATGGCATATTCGAGTTTTATCGTTTTACAGCCTATTTTGGTATATGATTATATACATATTATTTTCTGGGAAAGTATATGGTTTTTATAGTGAGGGGTTAGTACTTTTGATATTGAAATGGTTTTAAAAAGCTTTGTTTTTGCCCACTCACGTTTTCTGTTTTGCGCCCCTCCAGGTTTAGATGTTAAGGTTCGTATCGACAAGGATTATTGGCGAATCTCTGGATTGGTGGCTACTTCTGAGGGTATAATTCTTACCCACTCTACTGTATTTACTTATGCTCTGAAGTCACGCGTGAGATGGGTTCGCTCCGGCTCACGAGCAAACTCTCGTGTTTAAGCATTTTTAGGTTTAAATTTATTCACATTTTCCACATCACTATACTTTATGGCTTCGTTACCTTCCAGGTGTCAGCCAGCACAGCTCGACTTCGGTGTCCTAGTGGACTTTCTGGGTCGGGGTGTGTCAATAAATGTCTACTAATAATACTTAAATAAATACATAATTATATTGGGATACTTAAAGTACAAAACAGAATGATATATAGGTTATAAAGTATTAGAACATGTTGAAAACATGAGGAACAAATATATAATGAGTGTTCACCCAAGTATTTAACAAGTCTCTTGCAATTTTATTGAAAAACTAAAATCCAAAATAAAAGTTATCTATTCTTTATTTAGGTGAGAGTCGTGAGCTAGGCGGGTCTAGGTGGGCTAGGCCGACCTCTAGGCAGGCATGTGCGCTCTTTCTTAATTTTTAAACGTCTAGGAATTAATCGGAGTGATAGCCTTCCGTCTAACACCTAGATGGTCGTAGCCAGTGTTAAGCAGATATTTTTAGAACAGTACAAGCCACCAATAAACGGCCGGGAAAGCTAACATTGAGTCCAAATGACAACACAAACAGTGCTATTTCAAATAGGAAACCCGAACCGATTATGATTAGGAAACTGGAGATATTAGAAGAACGTTGTAATCTAATCTAAATGACAACACAAACAATACCATTTCAACCCATATATGAACCTAATTTTCATTCCAAGCCCACATTTAGACGACAACGACGACAACAACGCTAGCTTTTAAGGTATATGGTAACCCAATTCACCCAGCTTCAGCAGCAACCTGAGTCATCATGACCAACAGAAGAAGCAAGAGGTGGCTTGAGGGCAGGCCTAGGGCAAGCTTTCCCCTGCAGCCCCAACACAGATCAGTCAAAGTTATAAAATATCAATTATATAAAATACTTAAAAAACCAAACTAACAACAAATTTAACCTTCTGGGAAGAGTGAGCGGTGAACTCGAATTTGGTGGGAAGACGGAGTTTACAAAATGGACACGCTTTGTAGTATTTGTTGTGAGTTGTTTGGTGATTGAGTAAGCCATTCGCTGTGTGAAATTCCTTGTTACAGATCGGGCAGTATACTGCTAGATTTTTCTTGGCGAACTTCTTTTGCTTTGCTCGGGTGTCAAGAGCATCTACAGGAATGAAGGAATTAAGTAGATGATGTCAAGAATTAATGAATGGGCATAAAAAGGATGATGAAAAGAAAAAAAAAAGGAATGGCGGCCTAATTGGGCTTCTGTGATCATGCATGCATCTAATCAGAAAATTAGCAAATATAATGCTAGAGGGAATTAACATAGAGATTAGCGAAATCACTATAATTCCTAATAATAATAATATTTAATAAAACGAAAATTAAGCAAGAAATTACGTCAACCCGATTATTTCCTTGTTGATGTTAAAATTAATATAAAATTAACATAGAGATTAGCGAAATCACTATAATTCCTAATAATAATAGTAATTAATAAACTTAAAATTAAGCAAGAAATTAAGAGGTAAAACTATAATTAATAATTAACATATTAGGAAAGGAAATTGCATGCCATGGATCTAGGGAATTTAGCGAAAATACCTCAATCGCATAACAATTAGATAAGGTCAACTGATTTCTTAGTGCGATTAGACAAATTGAAGAGTAATTATCGGATGATTAATGACATGCTAATTAATTAGCGGATCTTGTAATCAAATATACATTATATATAGAGAGAGAGAGAGAGAGAGAGAGAGAGAGAGAGAGAGAGAGAGAGAGGTAGGGTTCTTATTATAAAAACGGAGCAAGAAAATAAAATTTCATACCCATCTTGTTTGCTTGATCGATTTCGGGAAGGAGAATGTTGGGATTGGAAACCCTAACCCTAGCTTTTTTAGTAACTATTTTCAAATGCTGGATGAAATGAGAAATGCCGCGGAAATGCCGCGGCTACTACTACTTGCTACTTGGAAATTGGAATGCACGTAAGGTGCAGCTGGGCCTGGACACGTGTCAGCATCAAGATACATCAGTCAATACAATCAGGATCTCTGCCACGTGGCTTTGTTTTTTGGCCCTTTCTTTCTTCTTTCTCTTTTATTTGGGGTGTCTGGTTATTTAATTAATTTCCGTGCTCTTTGTTTATTTTTTCGCAACACTGAACTGAAGCGTCGAAATGGCCTCTCTCTCTCTCTCTCTCTCTCTCTCTCTCTCTCTCTCTCTCTCTCTACCCCCTCTCTTTCTCTCTCTAGCTCGGACGGAACTCCGTCCACTTCTCTCGTTTTGTTCTCTCCGGTCTCTCTCTCTCTCTCTCCCTACCAATTTTTCAGCCCGTCAGAGTTTGTCAGAGGTGCTCATTATTCCCCACTATCTGTTTTGTAACAGAATACCAGTTTACAGAATCTCCCCCTTTCCCGCCGCCGCCGCCGCAACCTCAGAGCCGCCCATATTTTCGTTTGAATCTGAATCCTCCTCTTCCGTTGCTCCGTCGCCCCAACCGACACAACCTCTGCCGTCTCACCCGCTCTCAGTCATCATCAGGTACTACCCTCACTCATCTCCTCACTCTCTCCGTCCATTGATTTACACACACATATATGTCTAGATTACGCAAATGATATTTAGATTAATGAGCTCAGATTTTCAGAATTGTTTTGAATTTCGAAAGGCCCCGATTTTTGGGGTATGCAATTGCCGCTGAGTTTGTGCATTTTATGCCTCTGTGAGTTTCTGAGCTGATGCGGTTGTTCGTGTTGTATCTGGATGCAGGCGGAGGCGGCTACGGTTGGGAAGGTTAGGCACAAAAGATTGGTGAGGGAAATGAGAGGCTGTTGGTGGCAAAATACATGCCTAATCATACTCTCTCCAAGCACCTCTTTCCCGGTATGTTTCTATCTCTCTTAATGCCTATAAAAATTTGAATCTTGCTAATTTCCTCCAGAAGCCTCGAATCGTTGCAACATATTGTATAATGTAGTTTTGCTTTAGTCATTCTTCTAGTTGTAACTTGTAACTTAATGCCAATGCTTGGGGAAGTGAAGTGATCACCAATCGTGACTCAGCATGTTCATCTGTGTCCAAGGACTCTCACTAGGCATTTAGCTGTAAACACAATCCTTTTTCTGGTATGAATTCTGCGTAACTTACATGGTCTTTAATTCCGTCCTCGTTTTTGTTAGGATTCTGGATATGGGTTTTGTTTTCATTAATCTGGCATCAATTAGATGGGTTTTTTTAGCAATGACGGATTAATTTGGCCTTTTCTGGTTTTTGTGTTTAGTATCTTTGGGATATCTGTGATGTAGTTTGTTGTTAGTACCAAAATAAAATTTAGTGGATTTCAAGGGTAGTTTAAACAAGACAAATGTGCAGTTGTCATGATCATTCTTAATGGTGTTGTCAGTTGTCCGCAAATTTTCACTGTACATATCATCCGTTTTCCTATAATCCGATAGGAGTTAATGTAAAATTATTATTGTGGAAAATTATTTTTCGTATGAATTTCGGACTCTGTCGTTGCATGCTTAGAATGGTAAGGATTGTCAAAGAAAGATTAGTCTTTGAAAATGAAATCTACATCGAAAGACAATTAAAACAACTTTGGAAAAACCAAGTATGGGTGCTGTCACTCTATTTCCCTATATCCCTGCCGAATTGGGTTTGGGTGCTGTCACTCAATTAATCATTTGTCTTCCTTACAGATAAAGGGATAGTTTGGGGAGGATGATGGAAATGCTGCTACCGTCAACCAGTAATTGTTGAATCTACAAAAGGTGACCCCTTTCTTTTCAGTAAAAGACTTAATACAAAAGTTCCTGTAATGTTTCATAACTTCATTCTTTTCCTCTCAATTGTTTCATAACTGCAGATTTTGATGTTGCATCAAAGTTTTATCTCTCTCTCTTCTCCTTTATTGGTTGTGATAGACAATTATCTGCTAGGGTAGTGTGTTTGAAGGTTCCCTTAGGTTTGAATCCTTCGTTTTCTTACAAGTCCTGAAAATATTTTCCCGGAAAATATGGCCCTTCCTATTCTCTTTCTTTTAGCTTGTGCATGGTTGTTTCCCTTCCTATTCTCTGCAGCTTCTACGTGACTGCATCACTCCCTAATTGGGCAAACTCAAATCTTTCCACCATTACTTTTCATCTTTTTTGCCAGATGCAAGTGGCCCTCTACCACAGTGGTGGAGAGGAGCATTGTCCTTGCATCACGGCAGGGGCTCTAACCCTGTCAGCTCCTATGATGCTGATTATTCTAGAATCACAAAATGGGTCAGTCAACTAATATGAAAGTAATTGTTCAGTCTTGGATGACATGATGTCTTGGTGTAGTAGGAAACAATGGATGGTAACACTATAAACTACAAAAGCATAATTTACAGCAATTATGGCACCTGAACAAAGTGCGTGGTCGATGCGGTTGAATGATTATGCAGTGATAAATTTAATCAGTGGTCTGTTTAGCTATAGTTCATAAAAGGACTTAACAGTTAAGACGTCCAAGTTGTAAAACTATGATAGCAACTCAATACGACGAATGGAGCAAATGAAGAGAGAGGCACTCGCAAGGGGGAGTGTTCAGTCACCACCACCTCTGTTTTTCTCAGTTGATCCATAGAGTTCTTTACCCTATCATCTCCTTGTATAATTCTTCTCATGCTTATTTGAGTGACCGCCGCTCCTCTCAACCACTGACAGAAAACATAGAAGTATAAAAACAGGCATGATTTTCTCTATATGTAGGTTGTAGTGTAGTTATAGAAAGCTCGATTAGCATTGGTTTACATGTATTCAAGACATGGCGACTAATTTCAACGACGGAGATTATGGTAACGAATTTATAGTTGTCTAGTATGCTTTTAGCTTTCCATCTTTTTCTATTCCTGTTATCTGTAGGTGTGTTGTATCATGTATGCTGTTTGCAACATGATTATTGTTGTTGTGCATTTCTTTTTCGTAATTTTTTTTATTGTTGAGTTTAGCGCAAGTCATTTTGATGAAAGTAGAGAGGACTAAAACGATACCTCCAACGAAGACATGGATAGGCAATGGAGATGGAGATGGAGATGGAGATGGAGATGTTACTGGAAGACAAGAAATTAGAATGATTGTAATTTGCAAAGTGTAGTGTGTTTTTTTATTTTTATTTTTTATAATTATTATTATTTTTTTAATTTTATTTGCTTGTCGGAGCAGCTCTTAAAAATATTATCCCTGAATTTTAATATGAATATTTGAAAATGGATTTGGTTTGTGGTTTATAGAATTTATTTTATTAACTTGTATTTTGGCTGCTTTAATTGGGCATACCCAAGGTCTAAAATATCGATGATATCGGAAATATCGGTAGTCCAAAAACACAGAAATTTCGATGGAAATATCGGGATATTATCGATGTCGATAAAAATGGAATAAAAACTACGGAAATTGTAAGAAAAACTTGGAAATTTTTATTGAAACTTTGCAAGGTATTTATTTAGTCAATTATCTATTAGTTTATCACACAAAAATTGGAAGGAAATGCATTGCATGATGGATTTAACTGGTTTAAGTTGATTATATAACGAGCTGGCAAACATTGTGAGTGTAGAAAATATGTAAATATTTTAGCATATTTTCACAAAAACACAAGTAATATGGTGGTCAAGGTGTTAAAGGAGTAAAATGGGAGGGGTTCAAATCCTCTTGGTGTTTTTTTTAAATATAGAAATTTAAAAAACACGAAAATTTCGATAGAGATATCGATGACATCGGAAATATCGGTAGTCCAAAAACACGGAAATTTCGATGGAAATATCGGGATATTATGGATATTTTAAACCTTGGGCATACCCGAACCGAATCTTTCCATCATTACTTTTGATCTCTTTTGCCAAAATCGGGTGATAATGAACATAAAGTCGCAAATGCAAGTGGTCCTCTACCACAGGATTGGGGATAAATTCCGTAGACTCCTTAATCTACAATCTAATATAACAATTCTGTAGTTTCACAAAAAAAATAAATAAAAAAAAGTCATAAATGTCAAGTGAACTAAGAATTAATTTCACATAACAAAAATTTATGGAATTCTAAATACTTCCTTCTCTTTTTTTTGATAAATCAAAAGAGATTTTACTAAAGGGGTGATCTGGGCTAAGTCACAAAATAGTATATACAACCAAACAATGTAAAAGTAAAATCAAATTTCAACTAGTGGAGTTGTATATCTACAGCAACAAAATAAGAAAGAAAAAAGAGAGCACATAATCCTAAAAAGCTTCCAGTGGTCTCTTTCGAGGACATTTGATAAAATTGGAACAATATATAAAAAGCTTTCAGTGATAGAGTAAGCAAAACAATCTTTTTACAACTGCAAAGTTGGCACAATCCATATTGGAGGTTTTGGGCTGTTCTTTACAAAGGCCATAACATCTTTGGTATACGGCCTTGAAATCTCTTGTCCCGTGATGACGTTATACACACCAAAATCATGCGGTCCATAAGGCCCCACATCAAAGCTCATACGATCAGCGTCGTGATTGTAGTATATACAATTCGCTTGACATCCTGGAAACTTTGAAGCCGACACACATATTGAAGAATTGTCACCCAAAAAGAGTGCCGCATCACGTAAGGTGTCCATTGCAATCCACTTACACTTAGCGTAATTCAATTCAAAAACTTTAAATTTCGTCGTCTCGCGTGTTCCATCTTCAAAATCTAAAATAAATCTTTGAACCATCAACAATTTTTCCTCATTTGAATTCACCAAATATGTCTTGAAGCAAGGATCCTTTGGTTTCTTGGCTTTTGCAATTAAGCTTACCTTTGTGTAGGACCGATTGGTAAGATGAAACGACAAGAGTGTTCTTCGGTTATCAAGGTAAAAATTATCTTGGAAGCAAACAACGTCTTCTAACATTTTCCATCGCCTATCAATGTAAGTCCATCTTGTGTCTTTGAGTCTAATGAATGCTAACTGCAATAGGTCCTCGTAGATGACAAGAACAATGCAATCCTCTGCAAATAATATTGGATCCGCCGAGATTGTAGCCTTGTACACTCCGTAGTTACATATTGAGGGATGCATCAACAATTCATGCTCACCTCGTGGAGTGAGCGGAGGGAGGTGAAAGATTGAATTGTCTTTCATTCGCCTTCCTTTGTGCCTCAGTAGTGGATTTGTTAGGGTTATGTTTTGACGTTGGTCCACCGCTATTAACCATCCCTTTGAAGAACCACAAAACCGCTTGTTCGACAACTTGAGCTGCAAATCAAACACCTTGTTATTCATTGCGTCGCATAACCTCCAGGTCCCCTTTTTGCCGGTACATATCAAGAGCAACGGAGGACAGAAAGTTGACACAAGAGCACGTTGCTTTTTATTAGCCTTTGCTGCATGGTTCCACGACTTACAAACGCAACCGAAGTGCAAATAGTCTGCTGGTGACACTAATTTCTCCAAAACTAAATCCAAAAGGCTGGTACGCAACTGTGCCCAATCTGCTGAAACACAAAACAAAATTACAGTATTAGAAATTAGACTATTGAATCTTGATATAAAAGTATGTAAATTGCTTTGGAGAACTGAAATCGAAAGAGCATACCTGAACCCATACTTAATTAGACACCACACGACGACACGAGGAAGATTTGGAGGTTGTTGCTTGCCGCTGAATCGTCTTATACAAGCGTAACAGTGCAATGTAGTTGTATGAACTCTCGCACCTGCATGTATATACATATATATACATAAAATTATTTGAACGAAATAGGATTACACAAACATATAGAAAACCCAAACCGATTAGGATTAGGAAACTGGAGACTCGACTAGGATATAAAACATCTATATATTCCCAAAATGTTAAAAGGGGCTTTTAGATCCAGGTCCAAACGGAGCAAGAAAATACTGGTGGGTTTGGTGCTGGTCATGTTTCTAGGAATCGCCGTCTACTTGCGGCTCTGGACCATCGACTACTCCAGTTCTTCCAATGAATCCGAGCTCCTCAGGTTTGCTGTTTGCTTCCCATCTCATCTTTTTCTACTGCTAATCTCAAATTTGTTCTCAAGGGTTCATAGTTTTGCGGATTCCATGAATGATTGAATGAATGAATGAATGAATTCCCATTAGATATAACCTCAATTAAATTAAGCCCAAGTTCTTAGATTTTACTTTCCATTAGTGATTGATGAGAAATTCCAACTTTGTGTTTGGGCTCATGTGGTTCATACTCGGTATTATTGTTATATGATCTCACATGTACACTTAAATTTTCACAGCTTCATGTGGCGCGAATGTTAATAATTTTTCCATGGAATGAACTGGGTTTATTTTTATTTCTATGGGATTTTGGGGTTTAGTTGTATGTGGGAGTTTACTTGTTATTTTTGTTTTAGAGAGTTTGTCACTCAATTTTATATGCTCTTTCTATCGAAATCTTGTAGGCGGCAGTTTGACCTTGCGAATAGGGAAGCAATGGATGAATCTGTTGAGTGGAGGCTGAAATACGATGAAGAAGCCGAAAAGGCTACCAAGTGTATGAATCATCTCAAACAGGTTTGCGTCATATTCTTCCTTTCTTTAAATTTATTTGCATAGCTCTTTCAACAATTAAGAGTTTTCATTTGTGTGTTTAATGCCGGTATTGATTGTAAGTTGTCATTGTTATACACTAATCTGATTGGAGTTAATATAAACTCATTGTTGTTGGAAATTAGTTTTCGTATTATTTTTGGAGAGTGTGATTGCATGCTTAGAGTGGTAAGTAAGGATTGTCAAGCAAGATTAGTTTTTGAAAATGATCTCTGCATCGAAAGAAAATTTAAACCACTTTGGAAAAACTAAACTATGGGTGCTATCACTCTATTTCCCTATATTCCTGTCAAAGTGGGTTTGGGTTCAATCTTTGGAAGGGCATCCTTGAGTTAAATGACTTTTTTTTTTAAATGATCAGTCTAACGACATAATCTTGGGATGTAATTAAGAAGTTTCTGTGCCTGACATGATCATCCCTCTGCAGATCAATTAATTGTTTGTCTTCCTTACAGATAGAGGGATCATTTGGGGAGGGTGATGGAAATGCCACTACTGTCAACCAAAAATTGTTGAATCTACAACAGGTGACCCTTTCTTTTCAGTAAAAGACTTGTACAAAAGTTCTTGTAATGTCTCATAACTTCATTCTTTTTCCACTCAAACGTTTATCTTCTTTCAATGTCATCCACTTTTATGCACCCTTTAGTAAACCATATTAAGAAGCTCATTAGAAACCATGCTGAGGATGGCTTGCTCGTATTATTAAATACCATTTGTTAGAAATCAAATATGCTCTGAACCCAAATAATGTGTATAAACTGCGGATTTTGATGTTACATCAAGTTTTATCTCTCTCTTTTCCCTTATCAGTTCAGATGGACAATTATGTGCTAGTGTAGTGTGTTTGAAGGTTCCCTTAGGTTTGAATCCTTCCTTTTCTTACAAGTCCTGAAAATATTTCCCAGGAAAATATGGCTTTAGTTGAACGGATGGAAGCCTTGAAACAGGAGCTTGAGGCTGAGAAGCAGAAGTGCAGCGTTCAATAGGTTATTATATCATCAAGGGTCAAAAGATTCAGAATAATCAAAGTCACCGCATTTTTCATTTTGTTCAATTCATATACTCTCGGTCTCAACACACCATAAGAACACCGGTTGGAAAGTTTTTAGCTTCAGTGGTTACTTAAACCATCAAACACATATTTTTGGACGAGATGCTTGTGCCCCCTTACAGCTTTTAATCCATGCTGCTTTCCGGGAAACTGAGGTATTCGGGTAATGACTGTGTTTCTTCTACTAAATATACAATGATATTTCCTGTTTGCACCTTACTTATCTTCATGCTCAGGAACCATTGTAAATTGTTCAACCTCGAATGTAGGCCATTTTCTTTTCCTTGTAAAATTCCTTCTTGTTATAGATCCAATGGTTTTTCAGAGCCTGTAATTCATTTGTTTGAAAGCGTGAAATATCAGATGTTCGATTGTCTTTGTTCGTATGGCTTTATTTCAAATTTCTGTTATTGTTATATACTAATTGTAATTTTCCCTTTTTTTTGTTGGTAAAGACTAAAGAGAATAAAAACTGGATAAAGAGTTTGTGTGGAGCAACTCTAAGAAATGAACTGGCATTACATGATTACCATGCTGACCTATCTAGTCAAGCATTCACGCAACAGTAATTAGCCACTGAATACAATTACTACTTAAGATAATCGTACCCCTCCCGCAATCTTTCCCTACAGGAAGACAACTAGTTTCGATCTCCGGGGGCTGTGGAGCCGTCGGGTTCTGAAGGGTTAGTTCTCAGGTCATGGAGAAATCTTGTTATTGTCCGCACAAACACTTGATTGGCCTTCTGTTGACTTTCTGGGGCAGGAGCAGTTGTAGAATTCTGTCATGTATAAAAGCAAAGATAACAGAATTTAACTGCATTGCAAATTAGAATGCAGTAAGATTTAAACAATGAATTAATCGAAATTAGCTAATAAGTGATCTTGCTGGAGATACCTTTCGTCGCTTAGACAGTGTGCTCCTGGTGTCCATCATCTTAATCAGCTCATCAAACTGAAAAACAGAGATTAAACGGAGTATTAAGGATGCTCGAAGCGGTAATTATCTGACTAATACCGATTTACAAAGAAGGTTAAATATAGATTAGGGATTTAAGGGATTTAAGACGCATTGCATACTCTTACCTGTTTTACTATTTTTCCATAAGCCCTTGCACACTGAGATAGCTTTCTTCCTAAAGTAGTTCTAAAGAAACTTTCATGCAAAGGAGATATCCATTATTTGTGAGAAAAAAGCTGAGGAAAGTACAAAAGGGAGTATATCAACATTACGGATAAGTTATTTTAGTTATATAGAGTTTGGCGTTTATGATGATAACACTAGCAACTATGAGAAGAGTAACTATGGCACCTAAAGAAAGTAACATGAATGGTTGTATCCTTTCATCTTCTATTTCTCAGAAATAATGTATAAGGAAACTAATGAAAACGGTTTAAAAACTTTGAGTTTTAACGATAAGGACAAAATAAAAGGTAAAGTAAATAGTATCATGATTGACTTTTTAGTCTAAAAATGTGATTTTTCGTTAAAATAAACAGTACTGAAAGCTTTTCGTTAATGTTCCCGTATGTATATCCTTGTTGTATGAACGTTTCTTTAGAACTACTTTAGTGAGAGTTTGATGCAGATAATCATGTATTTAGTTAAATCAATTAAAGCATTTATCATAGTGTTCAAAAATGACAAAATGGTAGTTTTTTAGAAAAACTAATTAAAATGAGTTGAAAACTTTGAGTTTTAACTAAAATGACAAAAATGTATTGTAAGTGAATAGTATAAGAAGTAACTTTTTAAAGTAAAAATGTTTTTAATGTTAAAAATGAACAATACCAAAAGTGTTTCGTTAAGACTCCTTATTTTTTTTTTCCCACGGAATTGAGGGTTGAAATGTAATAGGTGTGCAGGAAGACAAGTAGATTGGCAAAATACAATTATTCGCTTTTGTTTCAAAAGGATAAAGTAATCATAGCTCATGAATTCCATGTTAAAACCACTTTCCAATGTTAATGGAAGCACTTTTTAGGTTAATAGAGTACATTAAGCCCATACATATATATTTGATTTCTACACCGCTAGAATTAGGCTGTGCAATGAAAAAATGGTTGACAAATAATAAAGACGTACGTTAATTCCAAAAAATATAGTTGTAACTGGCAACGAAGTGCATTTTTCTAAGAAGATGTATATCGTTTCTTTTTTATAAGTGCTTAACTCTTAATGCTAGCCTATATGTCCATTTTTGGGTGTGATTAACACAAGATTAGCATTTGAAAATGAAAGAGGAAAGAAACGGCGGACCAAATAACGGTATATATCTTCTCCCTTTTTTAGAATGGCGGCATCGAACAATAGTAAAGAGAGTTGATAATATAGTGATGAAACCATGACTAACTTATAAGCCCCTGAAAGAGCAGACCGAGAGTCTCTCAAATACCCCAAAAGCACTAGAAAGATCTTGACATTTCACACTAGGGATGTCATATTCCTTCTTTGGAATGAGAAGAACACAATATGTCTACAAGGATAAAAACGAAGGTGTAGCTCAACTACTTATAAGCTCACATAATATGAGATTCATTCTCCAACAGTTTTCATTCTTTCTCTAAGTTTGCCACAATTACCAATCATAAACCATGGAAATTCGGCTTCAACATGCAATTCATGAATTAGATTACGTTATCAATTGGAACAAAAGCGAATGATTGTATTTTGCCAACTTGTCTTCTATAGCACCTGTTGCATTTCAACCCTAATTCCATGAGAAAAAGTGAAAGAGAAAAAAAAAAACACTACTCTTAATCCAGTTTTCAACACCAATCATAGAAGCTTTAACTAATTACATGATTATCCGCAAAACTTTTATAAAAATATTTGGGTAATATTAAGGAGATTAAATTTACAAACTATTAATAAACCAAACATCAATTTCCATGTCTTTTAGTTTGCAAAATTTGGTCTATAAATTTAGGAGTAATGCTAGAAAGACCAAATTTTTTAAACCAAATTTGAAAATTAAATGTGTAATTGTAGATGATTGGATTATTAATTAAATGTTGATTAACGTGTTTGTTTCATATTGATGACAAATTATTTGGTTTAAAAAATTTAGTCTTTTTAGCATTACTCTAAATTTAGTCTCCCTAACATTATCCTAAATATTTATAGGGAATCTTTCATGCAACCAAGATATAACCCTTCTCTTCCTTTCTCAGACATCAAAAGATGAGGAAAAGAAGCGGGAAGGAAGAAAAGAGGTGTATCCCATTGAATGCGAGTTATTTTCGTTCATCATGGAATGCACCAGGGCATCTCGATCTTGCCTGCAGATTTTCTAATGTTGCTTTCAGTGCTTGTATAGAGCCCTAGGAAGTTTTAAAGCAAGATTAAGGTAAATGGATCACACAGAAAACATTTTGTATCTCTCAGGCACTTGCTAGGCAATGAGTGAAAGAATAGTATGGTTTTATGGACTTTTACAAACCATAAAATAGTAAAACGCATTGCAAGAAACCAACAACAGCAACAACAACAAAGCCTTTTCCCATTAAGTGGGGTCGGCTATATGAATCCTAGAACGCCATTGTGCTCGGTCCTGTGTCATGTCGTCCATTAAATCCAAATACTCTAAGTCTTTTCTTAGAGTCTCTTCCAAAGTCTTCCTAGGTCTCCTTCTACCCCTTCGGCCCTGAACTTCTGTCCCGTAGTCGCATCTTCTAACCGGGGCGTTAGTAGGCCTTTGTTGCACATGTCCAAACCACCGTAACCGATTTTCTCTCATCTTTCCTTCAATTTCGGCTACTCCTACTTTACCTCGAATCTCCTCATTCCTAATCTTATCCCTTCTTGTGTGCCCACACATCCAACGAAGCATTCTCATCTCTGTTACACCCATTTTATGTACATGTTGGTGCTTCACCGCCCAACATTCCGTACCATACAACAACGCTGGCCTTATTGCCGTCCTATAAAATTTTCCCTTGAGCTTTAGTGGCATACGACGATCACACAACACGCCAGATGCACTCTTCCACTTCATCCATCCAGCTTGTATTCTATGGTTAAGGTCTCCATCTAAATCTCCGTTCTTTTGCAGAATAGATCCTAGGTAACGAAAGCGGTCGCTCTTTGGTATTTCCTGGTCTCCGATCCTCACCCCTGACTCGATTGGACCTCTAGTTGCATTGAACTTGCACTCCATATATTCTGTCTTTGACCGACTTAGGCGAAGACCTTTAGATTCCAAGACTTCTCTCCAAAGGTTAAGCTTTGCATTTACCCCTTCCTGAGTTTCATCTATCAACATTATATCATCTGCGAAAAGCATACACCAAGGAATATCATCTTGAATATGTCCCGTTAACTCATCCATTACCAATGCAAAAAGGTAGGACTTAAAGATGAGCCTTGATGTAACCCTACAGTTATGGGGAAGCTTTCGGTTTGTCCTTCATGAGTTCTTACGGCCGTCTCTGCTCCATCATACATATCCTTTATAGCTTGGATATATGCTACTCGTACTCCTTTCTTCTCTAAAATCCTCCAAAGAATGTCTCTTGGAACCCTATCATATGCTTTTTCCAAATCTATAAAGACCATGTGTAAATCCTTTTGCATATCTCTATATTTTTCCATCAATCTTCGTAAGAGATAGATTGCCTCCATGGTTGAGCGCCCTGGCATGAACCCGAATTGGTTGTCCGAGATCCGTGTTTCTTGCCTTAGTCTATGCTCAATGACTCTCTCCCAGAGCTTCATTGTATGACTCATTAGCTTAATACCCCTATAGTTCATGCAATTTTGTATGTCGCCCTTATTCTTGTAAATAGGCACCAAAGTGCTCTTTCGCCACTCATTTGGCATCTTCTTCGTTTTCAAAATCCTATTAAAAAGGTCTGTGAGCCATGCAATACCAGTCTCTCCCAAGACTTTCCACACTTCGATCGGTATATCATCTGGGCCCACTGCTTTTCTCTGCTTCATCTTCTTTAAGGCTACAACCACTTCTTCCTTCCTAATTCGACGGTAAAAGGAGTAGTTTCTACACTCTTCTGAGTTACCCAACTCTCCCAAAGAAGTACTCCTTTCATGTCCCTCGTTGAAAAGATTATGAAAATAACCTCTCCATCTATCTTTGACCGCCTTCTCCGTAGCAAGAACTTTTCCATCCTCATCCTTGATGCACCTCACTTGGTTTAGGTCCCTTGTCTTCCTTTCCCTTGCTCTAGCTAGTTTATAGATATCCAACTCTCCTTCTTTGGTATCTAGTCGCTTATACATCTCGTCAAAAGTCGCTAGCTTAGCTTCTCTCACAGCTTTTTTCACCTCCTGCTTCGCTATTCTATACCTTTCACCGTTTGCATCGGTCCTATCCTTGTATAAGGCTTTACAACATTCCTTCTTAGCCTTAACCTTTGATTGTACCTCCTCATTCCACCACCAAGATTCTTTTTGATGTGGAGCAAAGCCCTTGGACTCTCCTAGTACCCCTTTTGCTACCTTTCGGATACAACTAGCCATGGAATCCCACATTTGGCTAGCTTCTCTCTCTCTATCCCACACACATTGGGTGACTACCTTCTCTTTGAAAATAGCTTGTTTTTCTCCTTTTAGGTTCCACCATCTAGTCCTTGGGCTCTTCACGGTCTTGTTCTTTTCCCTCTTTTGATATGGACATCCATCACCAACAAGCGATGTTGAGTAGCCAAGCTCTCTCCCGGTATAACTTTGCAATCCTTACAAGTTATGCGATCCCCCTTCCTCATTAGAAGAAAATCTATTTGTGATTTTGATGACCCGCTCTTGTAGGTGATCACATGTTCTTCTCTCTTCTTAAAAAATCCAAAATTTGTACACATCTCCATGTTAAAGACTATTATCATCTCAGTAATACTCTGCCAAAATATTTCTATGTACAAAATAAGGGCAATCCAACAATTAACCTGCAGAAGCACAATCATCGCTCTTTGGTTTGAAGAAAAAGGCCTAAAAGCTTTCTGGTTTTTGGCAGAGGTGTCTCCACACCAAAGAGGCCAAAAGTTGAGAACATTAGAAGGCTCTAATCACTTGTGAATATTCCTCCCTATCAGTGTTTCACCATGAAGCAAGTGACCAGAAGTTTAACGAAACGATGGTGACACAGCAAACCAGCTGATAAAAGCCATAGCTGTGGCAGTCTCAAACCATTTGCAATGGTTGAAACCACATTTGTTAAGATCACTAACAATGAGAACGGTAATTCCAGCAGAAGCACACGCAGCAGCAAATGTAAGAGTAGATGTGATCGGTACGAAAAGAAACACCCGCATATCTGTAAGCTTGTGAATGGACTGATTTAGGTCTGGAACGATGGGACTTAATGCACTCTGATGCTACAAATATACTTTTCTACTTCCAAACATTTACACAGATACATATTCACAAAGCCATTTCAGGAACAAATGAATGAAAAAACAGATTATATATCTGTCCTAGAAATGAAGGCAGCATCTCAAATGGCAAAACCCGGCCCGAAGGGACATCTAGTCGTTTATCAATGTCAAATGTGGCAAGGGTTGAGATGGCCATTGATACGACTTAGTTTAAAGTTTGCTTAAAAGAACACACCAAATCTATAAACTGATAGAATTGATTCCCAGTGGTACATTGCCACTACCACCGCAATTGTGGGTGGAAGTGAGGTATGTGCATAAAAATGAGTGTCCCTGGATAAGTGTCCTTTTTTGCATGCATTTGTTATAGTGATGCATTTGAAGTGTGCGATTTCTCTTAAATTTGTTGACCCACCACATGTTTTATTCAAAATTTTGGTGTCAGAGGGCGGCAGGTAGGGATCGGCAGACCACAAAGTCTCTGGTGTTGATGCACAAACTGAGGCTGTGAAACTTGTCGATTAAGCTCGGGTGGTATCAAGAAGTTCCACATCCTAAATTATATCAAGTGATCCAGAAAGGTGAAGAATATCAAGTGATCCAAAATTATATCAAGAGGTTCCATCATTTGAACTTTCCGAATCTCTTTTCGTCTTTCTTTGACTATTTGCAGATTGGTTGCTTTGTTGGCTTTGCTGGTTCACTAGAGAAACATCATTTTGCAACTTCAATATTACTTGGCTTTGCTCTTCTATCATTTCAGCAGGGGCTTTGGCAACATTATCCCTAGCACGATCCTTTCCAAATATATAAGCAAATCTATCATACAGTTAAAAAAGTTGCTTCTCCATCCCTCATCATCTTTATTTTTCTAAGATTATATCAACATGGCAATATTAAAATTTAGCATATGTCAAAAATATCTCTACAAGAATATAACTAATTGGTAAATAATATATGGTATGAACATGCATATAAGTTTGCCATGCTTCATCACTGTCAACTTCAATGCACTTTTTGACTTCATTCTATGCAAATCCACTTGTGTTCATCACATCAAGGACTAAACTATATGTTTTTCTCTCCATTTCTTCAACTTTGACTCTATATGTGAACTTGCGTTTATATTAACATTAGGATATAAAACATTGACAACTTTCGAAACTTCACTCAAAGTACCTTGTTTAAAAGCACATGTGTAACACCAGTGCTTCCTAGTAAGAAAATCCCCAATAATGGATAGCAATGCTTCTTCCTCAAATGCTTCCCATTTACGCCTCTTTCATTTCGACTCTTGAGCAGCATTCAGATTATTGGCGTTACCATACCTAAACGACAAATATTTGAAAGTACTAAAGCACAATACGAATCAATTTGCATAAGGTCCAATCAATACAAACAAATTACATTCAATGATTTGTAATCCAATCATTTTGCATAATATTCAATCACTAAAATGAATTACATTCAATAATTTGCAATCCAATCATTTTGCATAATATCAAGCATATGCCTAAAAATAGGATAACTAAAATAAAAAGTTATCATTAACACATATATCTAGTTCGGTTATTGGTTCCTAATTGCTCTCCACTCATTACACATTTCCTGAGCCATGACATTCCTCTTTACAATCCACTGGTCAGATGCTCCAACAGTACCAATATATTCACCTTTTTCCGTATTTTTGTCATCTTCTATTATTGGCAAATTCTCCATTGGATCTATAGACATTTCTTGCCTAATAAGATTGTGTAGTAGACAACAAGTTGTAGTTATTCGATCATGTGTCCTTATCGGATAGAAATATGGACTGCTTAGTATTGCCCACCTTCCTTTTATCAAGCCAAAACAACGTTCAATTACATTCCTCACCTTGGAATGCTTCATATTAAAATATGATTCCTTATTGGAAGGCGTTCGTCCCTTCCATTCAGATAATTGATAAGGTATTCCTTTATATGGTGCTAGGAATCCTTCACCATTTGTGTAACGCCATCTACAAGGTAATACATTAACAATAACCTAATAACCAAAAGAGAAATAGACCCTATTAGTATTTTACAGTTCACAAACTAAACAAGACCTAACTTATAAATTTGAGACTAACTAATAGTCATACCTGGTGGTACCTTTAACTCATTGGGCCTAGTAATTGCATCATGTAGCACTCTAAAGTTTGATGCGAAGCCCTCTTACCCCATAAACACATGTATGAACTGCATATCCACTCAACACACTTAACACATCAGTTGCGACTCGATCCTTTCTTGTTCGGTATCTTGGTTTGTCAATTTCAGGTACATGCACATCAATGTTTGTTCCATCTAGTGCTCTTAAGCAATTTTAAACAAAAAAAAAAGCTTTTATTAATTTATACGAAGGGAACATCTAGTTAGAGTTTAGGGAAAATGAAAAAAATTATCAACATACCTTAGAACATCGCCTCCTATGATCTGTAGAATCACTAGGCATAGGCTGAGGGGCTTTTAGTACAATACCTTGTAACCGCAAAATTCCTTTTAACACACTATTGAAATACTTACTTATAGTCTTTCCCGACCTATAAAATTTACCATCAATATTACGATTCTTAGTATGATGTGCTAGTATTTGTAAGGTCACACACACCTACTCCTCCAAAGACACCAAACCATCCGTTTTAACCGTCTCATCTTGACGAAGTAAGTCACATAATATACCAAAAGTCTTCCATCCATTCACAATTTATTGACACATTCAATATCACTATATATCATTTAGATAACACAAACTAATCTCTCAACTGGCAAGTGAACATTTAGTCAAAGCGGATGTAGCATCATCAACACAAGAATTGTACAAACGCAATTTATCTCTAAATGAAACATCTCTAACAATAATATCAATAAAAGCTTCATACGATCCATATCTATTCAAACTATTAAAAATGGAAAGAGAAAAAATGACGACATGATATATAATATCATTGTTATTGAGGGCATTGGCAAAAGAAGTAATTATGTTATAAAATGAACTAGATCAAAAGAATTCATGATATAAAGAGAACCAAAACATCAAACAACAACAACAAAAATAAAACATTAAACAATAGCAAAGAAAATAAAACAAAGCAGAGTTAAGTATTGACACACCCGTACTCGAAAGTAAGGCATGCTGGCCGTCACGTGAGTGTGACGTAGCCATGTGCGCTGTGCGGAAGCGAAGATCGATAACGTAGTACGAATGAATTAAAACCGAAGTCTAGCAACCCAGAAATGAATGTGTGCTAGAAGTATTACAATACTTATACATATTCAGAGTGTACTAGGTCGACTGCAGTCAAGCATGAATAAAAGAGTTATTTACATCATCGGTGCCCTACATATGTCAAATCTGTCAGAAAGGCCGAAGGATCCTCGATGTGCCCAACTCGGAAATTCAAGCTATCTAGAACCTGGAGAGGCGAAAAACAAAGGGAGTGGGTCAGCAAAAACAAATCCTTTTCAAAATCATTCTTTTCTCAAAATTCTAGCCCCTCTCCGTAAAACCTGTATAATTCCCATAAAATAATACGTACATATATATCTCAATCTTTCTCAGCATAAAACATTGTCAAAGTATCTCAAATATATGTTGTGCAATGCATTTCAATGCCATACTATGCATTTCAATAATCATATCTCTACTATATGTCATCTCAGCCCTCGGCTGTAAGTATAGCTCATAACATTTCTATCATCTCAGCCCTCGGCTGTAAATATAGCTCATAGCATTTCTATCATCTCAACCTCATAGCATTTCTATTATCTCAGCCCTCGGCTGTAAATATAGCTCATAGCATTTTTATCATCTCAGCCCTCGGCTGTAAATATAACTCATATCATTTCTATCATCTCAGCCCTCGGCTGTAAATATAACTCATAACATCTCTATTATGCATGTACCTACCTGGTACTTACCTGGCGTCCTCGGCACCAACATATGCATGAAATGTATAATTAAATACTCATGCATCAAAATCAAGTCATTATGCAAGTCGAAAAACGTATTTTTCCATTTAAAAAGCGATTCTGGGAAATCATTAAATATATATAGGTTATACGGAAATAATACTGCCCACTCACTGATAAATAGCTGAATCGTAGCCCCCACGTCTAGCTTGGCTACGCTCGTCCTCAATATACGTTTCACCTATATGAGAAATTATTAAAAATACGTCATTTACGCACCTACGCGCTAAAACGGAAATAACTTCTCGTACATAGCTCCAAAAATGACATGTGAATATACCAACGCGACCTACACGACGTCACGGACGTCGTGGTATTTTTAAAATAATTTTTTCACTGTTCACGCGCCCCCACGCGCCAGCACAGTGCACGACACTCCAGTGCCCACGCGCGGCGCGTGAATGCCACTCGCCCCTGTCCTTTGTCCTCGCCGGACTGGTTTTTCCGGTGACCGGAAAACTTCCGTGTGCGATATCTCACTCGTTTCTCAACCATTTTGTTCCATTTTTCTTCCTACATTCTCTAAATTAAGAGTACTACAAATCTATACCTTCAAAAATCTCGAAAACTAACGAGAAACTCGTCGGGAAATCTCCAAGAATCCGGCCATCTCCGTTCTACGTGATCCCGACGTCCAAACACATCCAACGCACCATTCCGAGCCTCCTTGGGACCTCACAAAGGTCGTTGTGATTTCAGATTTTCCTAAAACGCAACGTAGAAAAAGTTGATGAATAGTGCCATTTACAAAACTTGAATTTTGGACGTGAAATCGTCGTAGTTCTTACCTGAAAATGGTACCACTGAGTTTGCATGGACGTCACGATCAAGAATATGTAATTTGTTTTGTCGATCTATGAAGTTTTGAAAATGGGTGTGGGTGTGCCATGAGTTTTCGACGGGAGAGAGAGAGTGAAACGTGAGAGCTAGAGAGAGAGAGTCTGAGAATGATGGATAGGAGAGAGGACTGTCGGTGGACCTAAGCCACCAATCACACAATTATTTCTTAACTTTTCTTTGGTACCCAACAACTTCAATAATTATGTAATTGGCCCAAAAATTAACAATTCTCGCATAAACGTTCGCCCGAACTCA
The DNA here is from genome assembly GCA_963580275.1 of Crataegus laevigata. Taxonomy (NCBI): domain Eukaryota; kingdom Viridiplantae; phylum Streptophyta; class Magnoliopsida; order Rosales; family Rosaceae; genus Crataegus; species Crataegus laevigata. The sequence continues at coordinate 4,795,043 of OY756951.1, read as the reverse complement.
AAGGCATAATAGTCATTTCATAACGTCGAATAAAAATTCCGGGACGGGTTGTTACAATCTACCCACCTTATAAAAATTTCGTCCCGAAATTTCATACAACACATATACATACAAATACCCATAAAATAACCTCGAGTACATCTCTCTCATCAGGTCTTCAGCCTCTCAAGTGGCTTCTTCCACTGAATGGTTCTTCCATAAAACTTCCACCAAACGCACTGACTTGTTCCTAAGCACCATATCTTTCCAATCAAGTATCGTCACCAGTTCCTCATCATAGGTCAAATCTGGGTTAATCTCTAAAGGTTGCAGAGGAATCATATGCGACGGGTCTGAAACGTAATGTCGAAGCATCGAACCATGAAATATATTATGAACTCTGGATAACTCTGACGGTAACTCAAGCCTGTAAGCTACTTCACCGACTCGCTCGGTGATCCGATAAGGTCCAATGTACCTAGGACTCAACTTACCTTTCTTTCTGAATCGAACCACACCTCTCCAAGGCGATAACTTAAGAAACACCCAATCATCAACATTATACACTCGGTCAGTGGCATATCTGTCTGCTAAACTCTTTTGGCGATCTTGGGCGGTTTTCAGGTTAGCCTTAATAACCTGAACATTCTGAGTAGTCTCCTCTACTATCTCAGGGCCCACTAAAACTCTTTCGCCAACCTCTGACCAACACAAGGGTGTACGACATGGTTTCCCATAAAGTGCCTCGAACGGTGCCATTCCGATACAAGAATGAAAACTATTATTATAAGCGAACTCCATCAAATCCAACCGCTGATGCCATGAGTCGCCAAACTGCAAAACTGAGGATCTCAGCATATCCTCCAAAGTTTGAAAAGTTTTCTCATATTGACCGTCCGTCTAAGGATGATAAGCCGTGCTGTACAAAAGTCTCGTACCCAACGCCTCCTGGAAAGCAATCCAAAACTTAGAGGTGAATCGAGGATCGCGATCAGAGACAATACTTACTGGAGCACCATGATACTTCACGATCTTCGATATGAATAACTCGGCCAACCGATTCAACGAAAACTTTTTCCTGACTGGAATAAAATGCGCTGACTTCGTGAGTCGGTCGACAATCACCCAAATTCCATCATATCCGTTCCGAGTACGAGGGAGCTTGTACACAAAATTCATGGTAACATTTTCCCATTTCCACTGTGGAACGGAAAGTGGTTACATCAACCCAAATGGTTTCTTCCTTTCGACTTTGACTTGCCGACATACTTTACAATTTCTCTTTTCATACCCGACCAAAAGTAAAACGATCGAATGGTATGATACATCACACTTCCTTACATAAGAATACCATTTGATTCTCAAATTCGTAGGTCTTTCATTTTCTCATCGTTCCGTAATTAAATAAGTTCTTGGGTTTCTTCATCATTAAACTGGACCTCTAGTATACGATCAATCAAACTGACCTAACTTGAAAACTAACAAGTAAAGCATTTCCTCGATCATCTACTACCGAATTTCTCAACTCTAGCTGTACTTCGTCGATCTCAACTCTGTAAGAAGTGGAATACGGCTCGCATGGAACGCGTTAATTCTGCCCTGGGACTTCCTGCTAAGAGCATCAGTTACCACATTTGCACGACCAGGGTGGTACTCAATCGTGCAATCGTAGTCGCTCAATAATTCAATCCATCGACGCTGGCGAAGATTCAACTCCTTCTGGGTAAAAATGTACTGGAGACTCATATGATTTGAGAAGATCCTGCATTTCTCATCATAGAGGTAGTGTCTCCAAATCTTCAAAGCAAAGATAATGGTAGCCAATTCCAAGTCGTGTGTAGGGTAATTCATCTCGTAAGGTTTTCACTGGCGCGAAGCATAAGCAATCACCCTACCGTGCTGCATCAAGACACAACCCAGGCCATTCAACGAAACATCACTATAAGTCTCAAAGTCACCATCATCGCTAAGAAGCGTCAAGACAGGAGCATGAGTGAGACAATACTTACTGGTGAAAGCTCTGCTCACAATCATCATCCCACTCGAACTTAACGTCTTTCCTGGTCAACTTCGTCAACGGTAGCGCCATAATCGAAAAGTCTTTAACGAACTGCCGATAGTAACTTGCCAAACCAAGGAAACTCCGAACCTCGGTGATGGTTCGTGGCTGTTCCCAATTCTCCACAGCCGCAATCTTCTGAGGGTCAACCTAAACACCCTGAGCTGAAACAACATGTCCCAGAAATGCTACTTCGTCTAACCAAACTGGCACTTGCTGAACTTAGCATGTAATCTGGGTTCCCTCAGCTTCTTCAACACCAAAGAATGACGTCGAACATGATCTTCTTTTGACTTAGAATACACCAGAATGTCATCAATGAAGACAATGACGAATCTGTCCAAATACTACTGAAATACCTTATTCATCAACCCCACGAAAGCTATTGGTGTATTCGTCAATCCAAATAGTATCACAAGAACTCATAGTGACCATAACAAGTCCTAAAACGGTTTTAGGAACATCTTCACTGCTAATCTTCGATTGGTAATAACCATACTTCAAGTCAATCTTGGAATACACACAGGCACCTCTAGGCTGATCAATCGTTTATCAACACGTGGCAACAAATAACAGTGCTCAATCATTGCCCGATTCGACTTCTTATAATCAATGCATAACCTTGCAATCTCAACCTCTTTCTTTCAACAAAACTGATTTTCCAAGACGATGGACTAGGTTAAATGAAACCCTTATCAACCAATTCTTACAACTGAGTCATCAATTCTCTTAATTCAGCCGAAGCTATAAGATAAGGAGTTAAGGAACTAGGATTAGTACTTGGTAACAATCAGGGGTGAACTCCACGTCGCGATCTGGCGGCAGTCCGGATAAATCATTAGTAAAAACGTCAGAAAAAGTCTGATCACCCTAACATTCTCCACGCTAACAGGAGCATCATCAATCAAAACCACGCGAGTCAAGTACGCCTAACAACTTTTCTTTAATAACTTTTTGGTTCTCACTACTGAAATGATTCCATGCCTCACTCCACTATACTCACCAATCCAAGTAAACTCTAGTAATCCACGACGATGGAAAGTAACTAATTCCCGTAGTAATCGATATCGGTACGATCATACTGCGACCAATCTGCGTCTAGAATAACATTGAAGTCTACTATGTCTAACGGGATAAGATTCTCTGACATAACTATATCTTCTACCATCACTGGGCACCATGAAAAACACCATACTATCATGGAATGACTTACCTGTTTACTTGCTTAACGAATCCAACGAATATGTTATTAATATTACGGTCTGCAGCCCGCAATACTATAACTTACAGTCGTCTAGGTAAGTAAGCAACAACTCTCGAGGGTGCAATATTACCATCTTGCCCCCCATTGAGAAATACATATACACGCCTCGATCGTGCTCATTCACTACTTTCTTTGGCAACATCGTCAATAATGTAAATTTTCTGCATCACTATCCATCGAGACTCTAGCAAGTGACTAAAATGTTTAGCGTACCCATAATCAAGTTCGAATAATCCTGAGCATCATGTAGTGATACATGGTTAACACGTCCCTGGCTTGCGGTCTTCATGTAGCTCTGATGGCGCAAACTCCTCGTCCTTGAGAATTACGCCCCCATCCTGACCATAGGTATAACACCTACCATTACCTCTTCGACGTACTCTAAAACGTCAATCGTTGTACATACGACACAAAGGTGAATTTCCACTATCAGAATTCCCCTGCCTCTGGAATCTGAAACCTTCGAGAAATCTAACAAGTCCTCTATGACCTGTGGAGCTAAGACCTTCGCTGGAAGAACTAGAACTGGTTTCGTATCTCGTAACATCCTGAGTCTAGCGAAGTCTCTGAGACGATTACCCAATACTTTTATTCTTATCCTTATTCCGATTACTATCTTTTCCTTCTTCTTCCTCACTATTACCAGACACGTCCTCAGAGTTCGCAATCTTTAACACAGTCTCGTAGAATTTCCCGATAAGCATTATAAGGGTAAATGGTCGCCATCAAACGTCATTTCTTCCTAATACCAAGCTTAAAGCATCTAAGCATCTCAACTGGATTAGCAACAATTTCTAAATCGTAACGAAATAAATCAATAAACTCCCTTTATTACTCGTTAGTAATTAACTTCCCCTGTTTCAAACCTGTGAGCTCTGTTTCTTACGATCTAGGTATACTGGGATATGAATCTCTTAAAGAATGTCCGTTTAAACATTCAATCAGTATGTAATCTCCTCGGGCTTTCACCTGTAGTTTCCTATTCTCATTAGGATGCCAATTCTGCATCCAAAAGCCAAACAGTGGTCTCTATCCACTTATCGTCGGGAAAATTCCCCTGGCTCTACATCAGCCTAAAGTATTCTCAATCTAATTGAGCCAACGCTCAAAACCCTTCATGGCCTTCATTTCCCCTAAAGGTAAGCAACTTTAGATTATACTCTGACTCCAAAGAGTTCGCTGGAAAGGCGAATTACAGACTGATCAATACTAACGATAGTTTCCCCCTAACTGAGCTATATAGGGAAACTAAGTTCATCTGAACGATATGGCTCTCTAAGAGGCGGCATAGTTCTGACAGAAGACATCAAGTCATTAGAAAATCCACAAAATATGCAAGACTGCAACCTAGGGCTCTGATACCAAGTTGACACACCCGTACCCGAAAGTAGGGCATGCTGGCCGTCACGTGAGTGTGACGTAGCCATGTGCGCTGTGCGGAAGCGAAGATCGATAACGTAGTACGAATGAATTAAAACCGAAGTCTAGCAACCCAGAAATGAATGTATGCTAGAAGTATTACAATACTTATACATATTCAGAGCGTACTAGGTAAAGAGTTATTTACACCATCGGTGCCCTACATATGTCAAATCTGTCAGAAAGGCCGAATGATCCTCGATGTGCCCAACTCGAAAATTCAAGCTATCTAGAACCTGGAGAGGCGAAAAACAAAGGGAGTGGGTCAGCAAAAACAAATCCTTTTCAAAATCATTCTTTTCTCAAAATTCTAGCCCCTCTC